>CM065701.1:14087220-14104720 GCA_017654935.2 Phymorhynchus buccinoides | reverse complement strand
TAATTTGTTGACGAAAAATTCGACTACACTAGCGACCAAAAGTTAAGGCCCAGAAAGACAATCATCTCCGAAAACTCACGAACTCAATAAAACGCACCCAGCTCATAACAAAACTGAATTTATTCTTTTAACATTAAGTTCATTCCAAAAAATCATTAATTAGAATGAGTTCAGTCAACAAAATGCCCCTTTCAACAACTTCCCCCTCCTCTTGAAAAGTCACACATTCAGAATCAAGGCACTTTGGAATTCTGTCTGTCCCAAGGATTTCTCCCGCACCGCTTAACCGAATCGCTTCAAATTTTGTGTGGTGATGTGTTACCATGAGAGGAAGGCATCCGTGCAAAATTTTTTCCAGTAATGTGTGTACTGACTGTTCCAAAGTCACAAAGTGCATTGATTGTGAGTCACTGAGTGTGACTTTTCAAGAGGAGGGGGAAGTTGTTGAAAGGGGCATTTTGTTGACTGAACTCGTTCTGATTAATGATTTTTTGGAATGAACTTAATGTTAAAAGAATAAATTCAGTTTTGTTATGAGCTGAGTGCGTTTTATTTAGTTCATGAGTTTTCGGAGATGATTGTCTTTCTTAAGTTTCTGGGCCTTAACTTTTGGTCGCTAGTTTTAGGTTAGGTTAGGTATTAGGGACAGGCTTTCTCAGCCTAGGCCTCGCGGCCTATAAAAAGTCCCATCATTGGCATACATTTTGATTTTGCTTTGGGGTCTGACACAAAAAAATACATTTATACAAGCAATCAAACAGTGTTTCCCATAGGGGTGAAATGTGCGAGTCCCAGGGACTCCCTGTGCAAAATTTTAAGAGTCCTTTTCATATTTTTAAGAGTCCCCTAAGTATATGATAAAAAATGCTTTAACAAAAGCAAATACATGCTAAACACACATGCTACATGCACAGTGAACACACAGGCAAACACATGTGCATAACCCCTGGAAATTGAGTAGGCTGACTACAGAGAGAGAGACTCAGAGAGAGAGAGGGGGGGGGGGGGGGGAGAGACAAAAACAGATCAAGATATGGACAGAGAGACAGGCAGACAGACACACAAGCGTACACACACACTTGCATATATATGCAGTAGCTTATGTTTTTGAGATTCATGATGCCATTCACATCTCTAAAAGAACGGCTTGATGCTGCTGCTTTTTCCTCTGTCGAACTTGCAAAAACCGTTCAGATTTGGTCAACGAAGAAATCAGACCTAAAACTGTTGAAGCACTTCACTCTCGCGAATAAGCATTCAGATGTAAACAAAGATCGTTTTGGAATGACCGGACATGTGTCTGCTTTAGAAAGGAAAACCCCGGATGGTCAGAAACAAGACTGACAACCAGGAAAACCAAAGCAAACAGACTGACCGCTGTGGCACGAAGCGAAAATCGGGTTCAGAGTTTTTATATGGAAAAGTTGGGGTGGCTTGACCTAATTCCAACGATCCTACAAGTTGCTTCCTTCCTTCCTTCCAGTAAGTGACCACAGTCAAACTTGACTATTCTGTCACTGTATGTTGCAGACGATGTCTGAGCGAGTCCGAAACTAGCAAACATATTCTTCTGCCCCTTTCCTACTCGTGGCTTCTTTTGGGGAGGCATGGCTGGTTTTAAACACGAATTGTTGTCAAAAGGCCGAGAACGATCTTGTTTAGCACTAGAAGACTAGGTCACGCTGGAACTTTATTTGGTCTTCAAAAAGATGGATCGGAAAAGCTTTACCGAATGTGCAATGCCGCCATTTCTTCGTTTCGGCGTTCGTTTCGCCAGATACAACTTTTTAGTTCTGATTATGGTTCGAGGCTGCGGAATAACTAAGCTTAGCAGACGACAGAATCCGTGAAGTTGTTGACTGCTTTGACGAAAAATCAATCGGTCAGATGACCGCCTGCCTGCTAAAGCTATCGGTCAAAATCGAAGAATGAACCCTGCTGTCTCTGTCTGTTGAAAAAAGTGTGCGTCCCATGGGACGCCCAGAGCTGAAATCAAAGAGTCCCTCTGTGGTTTTTGTGCTTCAGGGACGCACATATGTGCGTTATGGGAAACACTGTCAAATCATCTTTATTAATTTAATAATTACTAATCAAATTCCAGAAAGAGATCTATAAATTTTGGTAATTCGTCCACAAGATTCTTGAAACAATTAATATTACTTTTTTTTTTATTAGGTGCATATTTGATGATAGTAGGGAGGTCATTCCAGTAAGAAGCAACTCTGTTAAAAAAACAATATTTCCTAATGTTAGTACGGCAGTGTTTAATAAAAAAAAATTGCCCTCCGACCTTCTTGTATTATCATATTGTGAAACAGTGAATAGTGAGTCAACAGAAATATTGTCTATTTTATTGAATATTTTATATGTTTGAATGAGGTCTCCTCTCAATCTTCTTCCTTTAAGAGAATGGAGATTTAAATAATTAAGTCTTTCAGGATATGTTATGTTTTTACATTCCTTCAAAAGTTCAGTAGCACGCCTTTGAATTTTTTCAATTTGAATTGTGTAGGAAGAGCTTGTTGGGTTCAAATTCCCAGCGTGGTCAAATTCCTAGCTCGCTACTATGAGAGTGACTATTTGTGACAACCACAAATTTCACTTTTTCGTTACTTGAACCATTTACAATTGGGTCTCTCTCCTGAAAACTGGTCCAATATGTGACATAGAAGCCAAAAAATAAAATTGGGCAAATTGAACAGAAAATGCATGCATAGAGTAGCTTTATGAATCAACTTACTTATGAAATGAAAACAAAATCAGTCAAGGCTATCGTTGCTGGGTTTTATTACTTTATATATATGCGTCCAGAGCTGGTAGCGCTGACAACACGGTGTCCTTCATTACATAATTTCATCAACTTAAATAAACTTTATGATGCATTTATCTCTTTAGAATAACAGACTGTCTTGAAATAAAGAGTTATGAATGATTTCATTAAAAACTTTTTTTTTTTAAAGTTTAATATTGGTGTTGGTTTATACCGTCTTTGGATCTTACCATAATTGATTGTTTTATTTTTCGTTATATAATGTCGTGCCACTCAAAATGCCATTTATTTTATTTCAAATGTGTTAGAATAGTTTCATTATTATCTCTGATATTCCATTAATTTGACAATTAAAAAATAAGTGTTAAATTTTAACAAATAAATTTCTGGGTAGCGCTGACAACAGGACACCATCTGGTAGCGCTGACAACATGGTGTCCTCCATTATATAATTTTACCCACTTAAATAGACTTTATGGTGCATTTATCACTTTAACATGGCAGACTTTCTTGAAATAAAGACTTACAAATGGTTTCATTTGCAAAATAATACAAAAGAAATGTGTTTAAATACTAGTGTTGGTTTGTGTCATCTATGCACATTACCATGGTTCATATCAAAATGTCGTTATATAATGTCTCACCACTCAAAATGACAATTTTTCATAGCGGATGTGTTAGAATAGTTTCATTACCACCAGGAATAACCCATAGATACGGTAATTTACAATATAAAGAGCTTAATAAAAATTCAAAAATTCTGGGTAGCGCTGACAACAGGGACGCCAACTGGTAGCGCTGACAACATGGTGTCCTACATTACATAATTTTACCTACTTAAACAGACTTTATGGTGCATTTATCACTTTTAACTTACAGATTACCTTGAAATGAAGACATGTTTTCAATGATAGAAAAAAAAGTAAAATATAAAGAGCTTAATAACAAAAATAATTTCTGGGTAGCGCTGACAACAGGGACACCAACTGGTAGCGCTGACAACATGGTGTCCTCCATTATCATTACATGATTTCACCTACTTAAACAGACTTTACGGTGCATTTATCACTTTTAACTTACAGATTACTTTGAAATGAAGACTTTTATATGTATCCAATGATAAAAAAAAAAGAATAAGATTTAAATTTGAGAAAAAAATTGTGGGCAACACAGACAACAACAAGGACGCCATTGTCATCCATCCACTAAAAGAAAATTGTATGAATTAAATTTCTTGTGAATTGAAAGATATGTCTGCTACAAGAATAAATGTGTATTGTATTGGCAAATTTGTCCTTATGGTTAAGAACTTAACTGTGAACAAGCTATTCTACACATAGAAGGCCCATTCAGTGGCCAGGTAGCGCTGACAACGGGCCTTTTAGGGGTGGACACCATACTGTTTTTGTGCTCTCTTGACCAATCAAAACATCCCACACATTTGAAACTTTGTATGAATAATGATCTTTAGTAGTTGTTTGAAAGTAGTAAACTTTTGACTTGGGCAGAAGAAGTCCCTAGGTGAAAATTTTAATTATGTAGGTAGCGCTGACAACGCATTTTGTGGACACCACAATGACCAAAGATTTTAAAAAAATTGTAAAAAATCTATTTAACAATTATATTTACTGTTCATGCACATACATTGTCAAAAATATGTTTTTGGATAACTAAATAAGAAAAAAATGGGTCTTAGAGATTGTTGAGGCAAAGAAAATCTGCATTATTTTTTATTATATTTGAGGACACCACATGTTGTCAGCGCTACCTGGTATTTAAAATGTTATTTTAAAACACACTTTTTGGTAAAATCCACAAAATTGTTGCTATAAAGGAAGGACTACTACTCATCTTGGGTGTGCATGCATATGTGTGCAGAATCTTTTGTGGTTTCTGAAAAAATAGAAACCTTATGCAAGACTGTTGGGCATGTCACAAAACTAAGCACCCAAAATGCCCATTTTTCAAGACAAAATTGTTTATTAAACACATGTTGGTAAATGCACAGCTAAAAGAAACATTTTATATGATTCTTACAACTATTTAGAGCTGAAATACACAAATGAATGATATCTCATTGTTTGATTTGATTTTTTATTGTTTAATAAATAGGATAGGTCACAATGACCCAGTTTTCAGGAGAGTTACCCAATTACACTAACCCTAACCCTATCCCTAACCCTAGAAAAAAGTGAAATTTGTCGTTCATGCTCAGTCGCAAAATGCCGCAAATAGTCAGTCTTATAGTATAGCGAGCTAGGAATTTGACCATGCTGGGAATTTGAACCCGACAGAGCTACTATCCCTGAACATGGTCTGAGTGTTGCAGCCACGCCGTACACGTAGCGGGTGTGCCTAAAATACGAAAACGAGCGAAAACAGAAGCGAAAGTGCATATTTGATCGTAAACAAGAACAAAATTTTTTTAATTTTGTCTAAACCCTACCAACTTTTGCATAGATTTGATCTTTAATCGACTGTTGATCCATATTTAGATGTAATTTCCGATCTGCATTTTTTTTATAAACCAGCTTCCGCTAGCCATTACTTCCGCCGACTGAACTTTTTTCCACTTCTCACAATTGTACCATACTATTAAATCTTAATGAAACTTGGCAGAAAGGTTCCTTAGATGCTGCCCATGGTATTAAAATTGACGTAATGACCCAAGATCAGCGTAATCCCTTTGAATCAGATTCAGTCTCTTATGTTTTCGCCCGTTTTCGTATAATATAAATTATTAGGTAGACCGCCCGTAGCCACTGTGAAAAGTTTACGTTATAACCCTAACCCTGGAAATTGGTCAACTCAAGTCTCAACAGTCAGTGTCGGTACACTCAAAACATCGACATTTGCAGTGACAATACTTACTTCGGGGAAATATTATGTTTGAATATAAAATCCACAGGCCATTAGTGAAAGCATCCACTGGAGGTTAGGCACTTTTTGTTCACATAATAAAAATTTCTTCAGCACCAGCAGGCAGTCTCAGTGCGACAAAGGGATACCAAAGCATCACGTGACCGGAAGCGACTTCTGGGGTACAATCGATTATGCCTACCCAAAACTTCTTACGAGAGTTCACGTTCTCCCACGTTGTTGCACAGAACTTGTTTGTTAAAAATGAATGAATTAAATCTATAATTGATTTAGTGATGGGGTGGGGGTGAATGAATGAATGAAGTCCATAAAAACTCGAAAGTAAAGGATCACTGAGCTGCCCCCTCCCCAAAATTTCTTGTCTCTTCTTCTGTGGTGCTGACCAGCTTCTTTTTCTTCCTAGAAAAAGAAGCAGAAGAGGAGAAAAGAAAAAAGATTAACAGACAAGACAAAAATCAGCTATCACACATACTATTGAATTTTCTTGGGTCCAGTAGAGGGGGGAAATATTAGATGCAGCAAACAAAATAAAAATTCCTAATTCTGGACTGGGATGGGGAGATCTACTACAGGGAGCTGCCGGCAGTAACTATAATTTTCACGTTCGCCCCCAGGAAGCTGGGAAGTAGCCGACCCTAGACACTTCTTAAGGCAGTGCTCAGGCCCCAACCAAAAGGACAATCAAAGACAAACAAACAGACCCCTAACTACTGAGGTAAACAAACAAAGAACAATTGGGGATAGGAATGAAGGATCGACTGGGGTGGGGGCGTTTGTTCAGGGTTTGTTCAATGCTGGGCTGTGACTGCTGATGCTGGCTTTCTTCCAGGGTCTGGACTTTTAATTGGTCCACTTCAGGTGGCGCTCCTCCTCCGCCCCCCCCCCCCCCCCCCCCCCCCCCCTCTCTCTAATATTGGTAGTGACACAAACTCCTGCAAGCCAGCCAGCCCCTGGAAGCAGCTCCATTTGCAGGCACAGTACGTGAGGCTCGGAGGCTCAGCGGCCAGGGTTGAGTTTCTCTAGATAACGGTCACCGCGCGAATAACGCTTACGCCAAACGGGGCCTAAGAAACACTTTAGAAAACGTTTGCGGAAGAATATTACAAGGTCTTGTCTGCTTGGTCAATTTTTTTATATTATTTTAACCAAACTTTAATGGACCAATCAACAACAAGAAATGTATTCACCCCATGCTAGTCACGTGATACTTCGCCACGACTGAGATACTTTGGGACCAAACGATTTCGGAAAACGTCGGCGATAGAGGTGTTTCTTAGTACCGTTTTTGCCGATTTGCGCGGCTCACGCTACGTAACGTTAGCCCTTGTGAAACGGCCCCCAGGACGACACTGGTTGAACAATCTGATGGCAGACGGTGCAAAGGACTGCGGAAGCGGCATGTTCGGCCCTTGTCCACAGGCTCCTCGGCTTCTCAGAAGTCCATTGGGTCGCTCGACTGGGGGTCAGTGGGCCATGAGTCAGCACACGTGCTGTACGTGCAATTCAGTGGGTGGGATGGGTCGACGAGGATGGCGAAGATCTCTATTATCACTGATTTTTCCGGTGTCGAAACGGCAACGGTATAATTTCTTAGCAAGTCATACTGTAAATGTGTGTTGGTAATTTTCGTGTATTGAATGCTATTGATGATGTAATTCGGATTTATCTTGATTGAGTGAATGAGAATGAGATGAAAGCATTACGTGTGTGACCGTTTTTGATTACCCCGCCACGTGAGCAGCCACACTCCGACTTCGGAGGATGAATATTATATAAATTTGGGATTTCAATAGGTTCAAATTAAAAAAGAAAAAACAATTGATAAAGAAAGGAGCATTAAAAAAATCGTGTTGAAAATGTTGCTGCTTTCGCCACTGGCCGGGTCTGCTGTACCAGTGTTTTCTATAGTTACCAGCCGCGAACGAAGAGAGCGAAGCTGGTAATGTTTTCAGTGGATTCTGTTCCGGTTCCTGACTATCTATCTATCTATCTATCTATCTATCTATCTATCTATCTATCTATCTATCTATCTGCCTGTCTGTCTGCCTGTCTGTCTGTCTGTCTATCTATGTATCTATCTATGTATCTATCTACGTTAACACAATAACGTCTGAACGAAGGGACCTAGGACGCTGAAATTTTGCATGTGGATAGGTGCTAAGAATATCTAGGCCAAGTTCGAAAATGAAGGTCATAGGTCACTGGAGCCTAAAATGCTGCCGAACACCTGGCACGATAACGGAGGGACCTAGGACGCTCAAATTTTACATGCGGATAGGTACTAGGCCAAGTTAAAAAATGAAGGTCAAAGGTCAAGGTCACTGGCGCCGAAGATGCTGTTGAGCACCTGGCACGATAACGATTGAACGGAGGGACCTATAGGACGCTCAAATTTTGCATTTTGTACTAAGAATATCTCAGCCAAATTGAAAATGGTCAAAGGTCAAAGTCACTGAACCCGAAAATGCTGCTGCGCAGCTTGTGGTCTAGCGTCTTAACGCTCTAGTTTCATATGCTTTCAATTTCTTCTGGATGACAATTTCAATGACATAGCTGGCTAGTAACTTGACAACCATGCAGTGTAAAAGCGATGAAAAGTAATGAAATAAGCTATGGGTGAAGCGGATTAAGCTGGAAATCCATGACGGCAAAAACATCACGGCATGAGGACGGCACGGCAGGATTTTTGTCATTGCCGTCCTAGTTCCGTCACGAAACCCGAATCCATGCAAAGGCACGGAACCTTTTCTGTTTGAAAGACATGGCGCCCTACCTATCCAAACATGTTGATAATCAGGTGCTTTTTGTTCTTTTGTTGACGAAATATTGAAAAGAGAAGCAGAAAAACCCCACAACGCAGATCGTGGAACTGAATGGCATTCAGTTCGCTGGTGCACGTAATTGTCTAGACAATACTTACACACAAACACATACACGCGCGCGCGCGCGCGCACGCACGCACGCACGCACACACACACACGCACGCGCACGCACACGCACACACACACACACACACACACGCGTAGTTAATGCCGAAGCTTAGTAGGTATTGGTAGGTTTTTGTTTTTTCATGTTTGCATGTTTTCAGTTCTTGCTTTTTGTTTTAATTTATTTTTCAGTTTGCATGCTTTTCTAGTTTCCGTCAGTTTTATGTCATGAGCACAGAAGGTAACACTCAGACCCTTTACCCAATTTTTAAAAAATATCATTGGTTGACATTAGTCTGTAGAAAGAGCCAATAGTAAATGAGAGCTGTACTATACATGATATTCTACAGCATTGGAATATCATGGTGCAGTTCAGTATTGGAACATCATGGTACAGCTTAGTCTTTCGTGGAAGTCTATGACTAGGGGGCATTTGCACTGGCTCAAGTGCTGCAGCCAGTGGGATTGGTTGGCCTTTGGGGGCCTTCCCCAGCGCAAACTCTCGTCCTCAAATCCCTTTGGCCGAGAGAGTGGGGATGTATTCTGGGCAAGGCTTCTCAATTATAAACCAATTTTAGCCCAGCCTGCCGGAATAGCAGCTGTCCTCTCTGCTATCTGGCAGTCATTGTCAGAAACGACAGACAGGCAACAACAGAATAAAAAAAACACCTGTCAAAGCTTATTTCTTTATGCTCAATAAATATCATTTTTACTTGACTTGATGTGACTTGACACTAGTACACACAACTCACACACATGCGCGTGCGCACATACACACACTGGCGCACACATACACTGGCGTGCGCGCACACACAAACACGCACACACACACACACACACACACACACACACGGCACACACACACACACACACACACACACACACACACATGACACACACACACACACACACACACACACACACACACACACACACACACACACACACACACACACACACACACACACACACACACACTCGCAAATGTGCGTATGAAGATAAGAAGACTGAAACGAAGGGAGTTGAGACTGGCAGATTAAAAAAACAAACAAACGAAAAACAAACGGGGGGGGGGGGGGGGGGGGGGGGGGTGTCTTGTTGCGCTGGCATTTTCTTTAGGTCAGACAATGCCAGAAAAATGTACGTGCACGTAGGTTAACGTAGTGACCTTGACCCAAACCCCTCATTTCCATAGCTGACCGAGGCATTTTTCTTCTCAGATTTCATAGACTCTCTATTCCGTGGACGGTACCGGCAGAATTCGCTACATGCTCCGAAACCGGCTCCTGCCGTGACGGTACTGGTGACTTGCCGTTTCCGTTTCGTGTCTCATGGATTCAAACAGTAGAAATTTAGTGTGAGCGATTGACACGGCAGAATGTTTGCCTTTGCCGTCGCCGGTGCCGTGATGTTTCTGCTGTCATGGATTTCCAGCTTTAAGTGGAGAGAAAGAGGGAGTGGATGGGAAAGGTGTCAGAACAGGGCCAAAGACTCCAGATACAAATTAACTTTTCTAGCACTATGGGCGAATACATTCGCCCAAGACATCACTCTACACTCCAACCAAATGCAAACACATTCATTGCCAAGACCCCTGCCATACGTTTGTTTGCTTTTAGAGCTTATCTCACTTTTCTCCATTGAAGCAATACATGCACACTCGAAAAAACCCACCCTAGTTACTCCCCTCTTGTCGGTTGAGATGCAACAGACAACCAAGAATGTAGACCCAAAAAAACATACATTGTGCTAGAAGAGTTAAAACTATAAATAACCACAGCTGTGGAAATTAACTTTACTATCTATAAGAGGCTACGTCTAATTGGACGTTAAACCAACCATTGAGAGAGAAATTAACACGATCGCCAGCCTCTTGAAGAAAAACTTTCTCCTGTAACCTGTGTGATAGAACTTGACATAATAGCAGATTACTTCTAAACTGACACTGTTAATAGTTGTTGTTTTAGTCCAGACCCATTTACCATCATCTTAACTATCTTTCTTTGTTGCTCCAAACCTACCATAAACACAATCCAGTTGGAAAAGGGTGCATCGTTATAGTGACCTATAAGGATAGGGAAGGTGTGAGAGAGAATGAAAGGGAGGGATGGGGATGAAGGGGTAAAAAGAGTTTTTAAAAAAGGAGTAAAAATAAGGGTATTTGATTCCCGGCACCTGGGAATGGCAACCCCTTGATTGCAAAAACAATAGGTCTAAAGTCCGCTCCAACTGTGACACAATAGGACAACTGTCCTGGTCGACAGAGGCAAAGACAATTAATAGTACAATTATTGCAAATTTGATAGGTCATTGTCCTGAAAATCGTAAAAATGTGCAACACTAATTTAGTTATTATTAAGGCAATAATTAAGTCATTTTCTAACTTCCCACCCTTGTATAAGGTACATCTTGGGGTAGAGGGGGCGGGGGTGTCCGGAAACCCAGGATTAACCGCCGTCCCCTCCCCCCCGATCAGCCCCTTTCTTTTTTCTTTGTTTTCTTAAATCATAAAAGGACTTTACAAAAAGTATTGTGTATATCAGCGTGCCACGCTTCCTCCCCCCCCTCCCCTCCCCCCACAGGTCTAACGATTTCCAAGCTGTAATACAAAGATCGAGTCATAGCAATGCCTCGTTTAGAGCCATTCATTCATTCATTCATTCATTATTATTCTTCAACTGGGCCTCTTGGCGTAAATAGTCCAGTTCTGGAACACGCTACAAGGCAGCTCTATTGTAGTATGTGTACAGCTGTACAGTTGTAATCCCCATTCTATTATCCCAAACTTGAAGTACAAAATGTTGCGGATCAAGCAAGCCTGAATGTCTGTAGGTCATCCGTGTCCAAGGCCGTATCCATCACCAACGCCCACGTCATTGTTGGAGGTGACTTCAACTTTCCAGGATGGGATTGGGAGAATAAAGAACTCAAACCCCACTGACTTATCCTACACTTCACAGAGAATTCCTGGAAATTCTAAATGACTGCGGAGTGGAGCAGATGCTTGAAGTTCCCACACGGCAAGAGAACACCCTAGACCTCATCATCACCAATAGTCCACAGTTGATGCCCCGGGTTGAAACATTCCCTGGCCTTTCGGACCATGAGGGGATGTACTGTGAGGTGCAAGTCTATGGGCAGAGGAAGAGGCAGATCCCCAGACTTATTCCACTCTACAGCAAGGCAAACTGGGAAGGACTGAGAAAGGTAATCAGAGAGTTAGGACACAGGATGGAAAAGGAACTGAAGGACGCCAACGCTGATGAGCTATGGATAGAATTCAAAACAAAGCTTCAAGATGCCGTCAGAGAATTCATTCCCCATAAGTTGTCCAGAGTCAAAGAAAGCAAGCCCTGGATCGGCCCTGAACTGAAAAAACTGATCAAGAGAAGGGACAGGGTCTACAAGAAAATAAGGAAAACAGGATCAGAAAAACTCAAGCAGAAGGTCAAGGATCTCAGGAGAGACGTACAGAGAGACCTGCGCAGGGCTTACTGGTCTTATCTCAACGACATCTTTACAGATGACGACACAGACCAAGCACCGAACAATAAGCGGTTCTGGGCCTACATGAAGCATCAGAAAGCGTCCAATGCAGGAGTGGCCCCACTGAAAACTGATGGACACCTGGTGTCAGAACCGAAGGAACAAGCTGAACTTCTTAATAAGCAGTTCCAGTCGGTCTTCAGCGAAGGACGAGAGTACACTGCTGACGAGTTTGCCCAGAAATGCACCATGAGTCCAGCAGACATCCCTGCCCTCAAAGATCTAGTGGTGGGAGTGGAGGGAGTACAAAAGCTATTAGCAAATCTTAAACCCTTCAAAGCCAGCGGGCCAGATAATATCAGCCCAAGAGTTCTGAAAGACCTTGCTCCTGAAATCGCCCAATCCTGACCAAGATCTACCAGTCGTCCGTCAACAGCGGGACTGTACCATCAGACTGGGAGGATGCAAATGTGACACCCATATTTAAGAAAGGGGAGCAATATGATCCAGCAAACTACAGACCAATATCCCTCACTAGTGTCCCCTGTAAAATCTTGGAACACATCATCACCAGTGCCATCATGAGCCACTTCGAAGAACATGGGATACTATGTGACCAGCAACATGGATTTAGAAAGATGAAGTCCTGCGAAACACAGCTCCTGGAGTTCACTGATGAACTGTTTGAAAATCTAGAGCAGGGCAAGCAAACTGACATCCTGATAATGGACTTCGCAAAAGCCTTCGACAAGGTGAATCATAGCTTGCTTATACATAAGCTTCACCATTATGGCATCCAGGGGAAGCTCATTGACTGGATCAAAGACTTCCTCAGCAACAGAAGGCAGGCAGTTGTTGTCAATGGCGTCAGCTCCGCACAGATTGATGTATGCTCAGGAGTGCCTCAGGGATCCGTTCTTGGGCCTTGCCTTTTTCTAGCCTACATTAATGATTTGCCGGAAAGATTGACATCACCAGCCCATTTCTTTGCAGATGACACAGCAGTGTACAGAGTGGTAGCGGCGCCCCAGGACCATGAACAGCTACAGCATTACCTCCATCAGCTTGCTGAGGGGTGGGAGAAGAGCTGGGACACAGTGTTCCATCCTGGCAAATGCACCACCTTACCTGTCACCAGAAAGAGGCAGATGCAAGAAAGCAGGTATGTGCTCCATGGCCACTTGCTTGAAACTATGGACTCTGCGAAATACCTGGGAGTCACCATCAGTAGAGACCTGAGCTGGAAAAAACACATCCAAATCATCTCCTCAAAGGCCAATAGGACCCTAGGTTTTTTTAGAAGAAACCTGAAAATCAGTTCCCAGACCATCAGAGAAAGAGCATACAAGACATTTGTACGTCCCATATTGGAATATGCTTCCACAGTATGGGACCCTCACCAGCAACAGGACATCGACAGGCTCGAAGCAGTGCAACGGCGAGCAGCAAGATTCGTACTTCGCCGCTTCAGAAACACATCAAGCGTGTCATCTATGCTCGAGCAACTGAAGTGGCCCTCACTGCAACAAAGAAGAGAAACAGCAAGAGTTGTCATGATGTATAAACTCCATCACGAACTCATTTCCATGAAGACCATGAAAGACAAACTGACCCCGGCACCACAACGCCAGCGTCGAGCCCACACCAAGCAGCTGGCCCAGATCTACTGCCGCACACAATACAGACAGGCCAGTTTCCTGCCACGCACCATCAAGGCATGGAACAACCTCCCGGAGCAGGCTGATGAGGCGGGGACCTTGGGCACCTTCGTGTCCTGGGTCTCCAAATCACAATATCTTTACCCCACCCCACCTCTCTCTCTCTCTCTCTCTTTTTTTCTTTTTTCTCTTCTTCTTTTTCCCAGTGGCGCGGCATCACGTACGTTGGGGCCCGATTAGCGGGACCTGGCTGGCTGGGTCATTCTCTCGCTTGGCGCGGCATCACGTTAGGGGCCGATTAGCGGAACCTGGCTGGCTGGGCCAGGCTTTCTGTCCTCTTCTTCTACTGTCAACTTTTTTTTCTTCTCAGTGTGTGCATTTCCGCAGATTCCCATAAAGTTACAGCGACAGAATAGTCAGAAGTGACTGTACATGTGGTTGCTCTACAGGAAAGAAAGAAGTATGTTTACTAGAAATACGCGGATGTTAAATGTCATTGGAGTTTATGGCAATTAGATACGCCATGTGAAAACAAACAATAGCTGTTATAATTATTGTGATTTGTAACGAATTGTTGTGTCAAATGGGAGATTATCAAACGACACTGGACCAAACGACACTGCTTTCTCAATTTTCCAAGTAGGCATGAAAGCGAAAGTAGAGTGATGTGTTTACCATCACAAATGATTACTGACGAGACTTCCCGTTTCAGCCAATCCCAATGTTGATGTGAATCAAAGGTCCGGGATCTGGCTAGCCTGTGGTTTTATGATTTTACTACGCAGTCTTCTGTCTGTGAAGATTTGCTAAGATCTTTTGTAAGCCTATCAGTATGTCCATGTGAAATAAAAAAATGCATGCGCGCATGACATGTCCATGAAACAAAACCAACATATTGTTTATCTGTGAGATTTACGTCCCTTTAAACCACAATCACAATAATTTCCGGAAGTTCTGCAGGCTAGGTGTTTTGGCCTGCGACCGAAAATCAACGAAGCTCCCTTGGCAATCGCAATGGGACGACCAGTGTGACTCACACGGCCCTGTTCTAAATAAAGCAAGAGGTGTAGGGTAGCCCCATGTTGACTCTGTGGGCCACACGTGGAACAGATTGCTGGTGATCAACATCTATTGCGTTTTCTCGCTCGACAGGCGACAGATCATGAACGATTTGATGGCGGCTACCAAAGGCAACGTTGACGTTAGAGATGCCGTGAAAGAGACTGAGATCAGAGCAAAGGCTCATCGATGGTGCAGAGATTCGATAGGTGGTGCATGGTCTAAAATATCAGCCGATGAGATGATTTTGGAGCCGGTCAGGTGAGTAACAACACTCAGCCGATTTATTATTTGTTGTGGAGATGCGCAAAACCCCCAAAAACAAACGGGTTGTCTGCTCAGTCTGACTCGAACCGAAGCTAACAGTGTCTGGATTGCATAACAATTTTTTTTTTTTTTAGATGACAGATCTTCATTGTTGTTTTTTCTATAATCTATGATTTTCTCATTGTTTTATTTTATTGTTGGCCATCACAGTGAATGATCAAAATCAAGATTGAGATAATAATAATTATAAAAAAAAGAACAACACTGAAGATGCACCAGAGGGAACAAAAGTTTTGGAAGAGAATGAATTAGTCTCTCTCTCTTTTTCTTTCTCCCCCCCTCTCTTTTTTTGTTAGAGTTTTTTAAAAAGTTGTGTATGGCTGGAAATCTTATTAAGTTATATATATCCCCCAGCAAATCTCCCAGCAAAGTGATTGGACTAAATTGTTCCGCTGCTGTTTTAAAATTTTTTTTTATTAAAAAATAATGTTTATTAAATTGCTTAAGTGTTCACTAAAAAATTTAAACAAATCATGAAAGTTTTTTGCTTGTTTGTTTAAAAAAACAAACAAAAAACCCTTTTATGTTTCAATATGCTTGTTCATTTTGTTGTATTAATAAAGCTAGCAGAAGGTGCCACTAAGTAGCAGACATACATGTCCATTTTCCATGTGCATGTTTGATAAACATTAATGTTTAGTCCACAGGCGCTTGTCTTGTGAGAACCCGTGCAATAATTCACTTCAATTTCAAAATTTCAAATCTTTTACAAGTATGGCTCTGATCATCTGAAACAGATGTGTCTTGTCAAGTGATTAATGTGGCAGAAGGTTTGCTGCCCAATTAGTTTGTAATTATGATTTGCCTTAGATTGCAGCATTTTTATAGTCAAGTACACACACACACACACGCACACACACACACACGCACACACACACACACACACACACACACACACACACACACACACACACATGCACTCACACGCAACAACAACAACAGCAGTATTTATACGGTGCTGAATCTTGATAGAAATCAAATCAAAGCGCACACAAACGTTAGCATCCATAACGCATTCAAACAAAAATGCAATTCAAAGCGAACACACACGTTTGACATAAATGGTATACAGCAGAAACAGACCTAAAGGCAACCCCCCCCCCACACACACACACACCAAAGTTCTATACAAATTATTTAATCCTCTGTTTTATATACCCTGGTACCTGTTTCACAGTGACATCTGTACCTTTTCTTCCACTGTAACTGTTAGACCTACAGCAGGGCTCCCAATCGTCCCACAAAACAAGGGGTCCCAGGGACTCCTTCACTTACAGTATAGAGGGTCCAAGAGGCGGGAAAGAGGATCCCAGTGGCATTGCGATTGCTAAAAATAATTTTTCTTGTGCATCCCAGGGACCCCCTGCGCATTCTTTTAGAGGGTCCTTTAAGTCAAAATTGAAGGGACTGAAATTATATTTTGAGTTAGCCAATATTTTTAGTTCAAAAGACTTTTCAACATGAAATGATGAAGGTTATTAAACTGGGACCCATAAATTATTGTGAGTTATCCAGTGTTTTTGAGTTTACTCGTTTTTGAGTTATCAGGAATCCACTGTTATCTTAGTAGATGCATGCACATTGTAAATTTCAACTACTCATTCTTTTTTTTCTCTTTAAAAATAGTTTTTATTTTTTTTCCCAAATTCAAGTTTTCTTTCTTTCCTCCGTTTGTTTGTTGTTTTTGTTTGTTGTTTTGTTTTGTTCTTTTATGATGGCCAGTGTCATTCTATATAATTGTGCTGAATTTAACCACTGTTAAGTTAATCAAAAGCATAGAGGAGAAATACAAAAGAAAAGAATTCTGGTTGATTACCTTCTTTTTCTTTTTTTTTACATGAGTCTATTCAACACCCAGGTGACAGACACTATGCTATCAGAAGGTGCCCCTCTACCCCCCCCCCCCCTCCTCACCCGCATTACCCCCCCCCCCAAAAAAAAAAAAAAAAGAAAAAGAAAAGGTTTTGTTAGGCACAAAAGAGAGAAGAAGAAAAATGATGTTTTACGTCCTCTCGGTCATAGACACATATGGGACATTTGTAATACAAAGATGGTGGGAACAATACTGGCTGCAATGCCCGGAGGCAGTGCAACACCAGTAAAGTCCCGAGTTTTTATCAATATAGATATGTGTAGCGGTAGCCACGCCTCGGATAAACCTCATCGGCTATGGTACCGCCACAATAACTAAGTAACTGTATCATACAGTTAGGCACCCCCCCAAAAAAGTCTGTTTAGGGTGGTTTCATCAGTTTGAAAAATAGGGTAGGTAGGTACTAGGAACAACAAAATGAACAAGCATATATATTGAAACATGAGTTGTTGTTTTTTAAACAAACAAACATAAAACTTTCATGAAAAAAGTATTTTCCTTTTTCTGTTTTAAAAACAAG
>CM065701.1:14067220-14077220 GCA_017654935.2 Phymorhynchus buccinoides | reverse complement strand
AAAGAAGGAAATTTCGGTTTTCAAGGTCAAACTTCAAGGTCAAGGTCAGCACGGTGTTGATTAACGAAAGGAAGCTTCCTTTTCAAGCTGTCTACCCTTCTGCCAATTTTAATCAAAATCCAAACAGTAGTTTTTAAGATAATCGATACACAGACAGACACACAGACACACACACACAGACACACAAACCGATCGCAATACCTCGGCCTCTGGCCGGGTAATAACATAAAAACTAGACAAGATAACTCAATTCGGTTTTCTGTGTATTAACAAGGATTCTTTGCTCCACCATGAAAAATTTAAATCTCAATTTATGCCAACATTCCATTATGTCTGTTTTTCCCATGCACTATCACATATTATTAGTCATATCACCTGACAAAGTCGGAGTGATGCTGACTATGCTCTTTGAGTATAGTGTGGGAACCCTGATTGGGCAGACGACCAGAATACAATCATGCCTACGAATCAGTAGTCATACAGTGGAACCTCTCTTATAAGACCTTCAAAAATAATCATCCAAAATGAGGTCTTATAAGGGAGGGGTCTTATAAGGGAGGTAATTTTTCATACTTCCAAAGAAGGGCAATGTCTCAGAGAAGTAGGTCTTATATGGGAGGGTGTCTTATAATGGGAGGTCGGTAAAGGTCAAGATGTGCCACCCCCCCCCCCACCCCCCTACATTTCTCTGTTAATTCCATTTTTCCGTTTTTGCCTTTCCTACCAAACATGAAGCTGTATTTTATGAACATTTTCAGCTAATTATCTTTGTTCAATAATTAATTGCAGTCATGATAAAGGCCATTATCTAATAGGACTCCTCCCCCCCCCCCCCCCCCCTATGTAGTGCAGTACACCGCAGCATTTGTCACAGTCGTGGTTCATTACTTTTTTCCGTCTTATAGGGGGGGGGGTGTTATTATTCCAAAAAGAAAATTAGCTGAAATGGTTAATAAAATACAGCTTTATGTTTGGTAAGAAAGGCAAAAACGGAAAAATGGAATTAACCAAGAAATGCAGGGGTGGGGGTGGGGGGTGGCACATCTTTACCTTTACCGGGAGGTCTTATAAGGGAGGTTCCACTGTATTATTCTTTGCCTTGGAGGGAAAAAGAGTATCCGCCTTATTGGCCACTGCAAAGAACACCTTTTCCAAGAGTGAATGCCCTTGGTGGGTGGGGGGAAGATGGTAGAGTACTGACCAAACAAGGGAATAACTCTCACCAATAACCCTATTTGAGGCCACTTAATAATGGCTGCCTTTTGCAAGAGTGAATGCCCTTTTGGATACTGATCAACAAGGGCTTAAAGATCCACCTGATCACGTGTCAAAATCACGGGTTTCACGTGTTTTCCCTATTATAAATGGAAATAAATCTTGTTTTGACCAAGTCTGACTCCCATATAAATGGCCCCAAATTGAAACCGACACATCAGTTTAAAGAGCAGCCTCAATTTGAAGTTGGGGAAATTTGTTTGTGGGTCACAGCAACCCAGAAAAACCAAGGGACTTAATCGTGGTGCGTCACTGGGTCTTTAACTCTTGCCGTCAAGGGCGTAAATAACCCTAGTTGCAGTGGCCAATAGTCAGAAAACATTATACGGTACTCTTAGTGCTATGGCCAAAGAGATTGGTTGGCCTTTTGGTACCTTCCCTAATGCTGCAGCCTGCTGTGTTGAAGTCCCTTTGGTGTAGAGTGGCACAGTGGTAGTGCGTTCGCCTCATGTCAAGTAAACCCAAGTTCGAACCTGGGTACAGGGGATTTTCCTCTCACTTTCCACTAGGCCTTACGGTCTGAACATGGAGTCTTTTGGATGAGACGATAAACTGAGGTCCCATGTGCCCATGCACTTAGCATACATTAAACCCAGCAGTGGCAACGAAAAGGTTGTCATTTGGTCAAAATTTACCACCTCCCCTTTCCTTCCTCATCAGTCACACAAAAAATCGCATGCAAATGTTTTTTTAAAAATTGGGTGGCGCGGCCTCTGGCTGCGACGCGCTCTCCAGGTGGGAGCAACCCGAATTTCACAGAGATGCCTCTGTGACTATAAAGTACCTAATACCTAATACAAGTCTCAGGGAGTCTGGGCAGTGGGTGGATGTCTCGTACCTCATCCTGGGTGAGACACTCCAGACTCAGGCATCACATGTATACAAAGTTCCACATTGGAGACTCCCCTGTGTGCCCCTGCGGTGCCGCTGACATGACTGTTGGTCATATCCTTCAGGACTGTCGTACATTCCAGAACCTGCGAGACGAAACTTGGCTGTCGGACACACCGGTTCGGGAAAAGATCTTCAGCTCTTTGGAGGATCTTCGGTGGACGGCAGCCTTCATCCGTGCCACTGAACGATGAAGAAGAAGAAGAAGAAGAAGAAAGAATTCAGGGTGACCCTGCCTCTTTCCACGAGTCTCTCCCCATGGGGATACTGGGGGTGGTGTGTGTGTGTGTGTGTGTGTGTGTGTGTGTGTGTGTGTGTGTGTGTGTGTGTGTGTGTGTGTGTGTGTGTTTGTACAAAAACAGTTTCCCCACCTTCTAGAAATTCTGTGCTTGTAACTTCCTCTAATCTGTCACTCTCTTTGACTCTGCCTTGTCTCTTTGCTCTCTGTGTCATCTACTATCTTTCTTGACTTACTGGCCCCATTCTCCTGCCTTTTTTCCCCAAATAAAAATAATCTTCCAAATAATGTTCTCCTTTGAGCTCCTCCGAAATCAGAATGTGTCGGCTGAATGCAGCAGAGAGACCGGCGAAAATTGAAAAAAACCAGACACATACGTACCTTACCCTTTATGGCCATATGGCCTGGGAACGCAGAAGAAGAAGAAGAAGTTTTTACCAGAGCGCTACAGTCTTGAGAACGACGACCCTAAATGTCTGAAAAGGGGTCAATAACTCGATAAGCTTCTTTCCATGCATCTGTCTCTGCTTGGTACTAGAAACGTTCTGGCACCGGCAAGGCATTTTTTACTATATTAAGGAGACAGGGAACTGACTGGGAAGAGGCAACGCCTATTTATTGGATGTTAAGCTCACCTTCAACCCTGACTCGGGGGGAGCGCAAGTAATAGTGGAGTCTGGGTGATCCTTGGTGATGATATGTTTTGTTGGGGTGTGATATGTTAGGAAGTTGCTTTTTCTTTTCTTTTTTTAGTTTTGCAAAGTTCAGGTAAATTTAAAAAAATGAATTATTTGCATATCTCTGGACTTGTGTTGTCAGTCAAGTGTGCGCGCGTGCGTGCGTGCGTGAGTGAGTGAGTGAGTGAGTGAGTGAGTGAGTGAGTGAGTGAGAGAGAGAGAGAGAGAGAGAGAGAGAGAGAGAGAGATTGTCTGTTTGTTGATTATATATGCATATCTCTCTCTCTCTCTCTCTCTCTCTCTCTCTCTCTCTCTCTCTCTCTCTCTCTCTCTCACCCCCACCCCCACCCCACCCCTCATCCCACCCCCACACCCCCACTTATAGTCCAAACAAGACAAGAACCCACTTGAAAAATTCCACCCATTCTTTAGCAACCGATCATGTGACTCAGAATAGTCAGTACGCAGCTTATCAAAATACTGTTTGTATTCTTATGCATAAATCAAAGTTCAAGTGCTAGTTTTATGGGCAGAATTGATAAACATCCACCCCCTGTTTTTGTACACATACTTATATCTGTTTGTGTACATGAAGTCCAAGCAGTACTCTGAATGTTTGTAGATCTCTATCAGTATTAGCTGCTCAACGTATGTTTGCATACTAAATCAGTAAATGACACGATGCTTGTCAAAGCCAAGTGTTTGTCTTTGAAATTAACCTTCTTGCATTCGCATTTGTTACATACAAAACTTCTTCTAGTGTTCAGATTCTTTCGCGCATTTTCGGGAAAAACTGTCTTTTGAAGCACACAGAGCGCCATACAGTTACTATCACTTCACTGCAAGTGAGAAGCTTCTTCATAGTGTGTGTAGAACAAGCCAGAAGTTAGTGCGTGATAAAAATGCCATCAGAGGGGGTCTCAGAGTGGGGGCAAGCTAGGGGCGGTTTTGGGCGGTTTGAATACACAGAGGCAACTTCCGGCTGGGCGGTTTGGGCCGGAATAAATGCAAGAGGGTTAAATTCTGCCTGTTTTGTTCAAGTTCCTTCAATATTGACATAGTCTGCCAGTTTTGCTCTCTGTCTGTCTGTGTCTGTCTGTCTGTCTGTGTCTGTCTGTCTGTCTGTGTGTCTCATTCTTACCCTATGGCATTTCGGTAAAGGTCAAGATGTGCCACCCCCCCTACCTATCTCGGTTAATTCTATTTTTCCGTTATTGCCTTTCTTACCATACATAAAACTATTTTAGGAACATTTTTAGCTAATAACCTTTTTGGAATACTAACCCTATCCCTGACCCTAGCCCTAACCCTAACCCTACCCCCCACCCTATAAGACGGAAAAACGCAACGAACCACAACTGTGACAAATCGCGGTGTACTGCAGTACATAGTGGGGGGTAGGGTTAGGTTTAGGGCTAGGGTTAGGAATAGGGTTAGTATTCCACAAAGGTTATTAGCTAAAAATGTTCCTAAAATACAGCTTTATGTATGGTAAGAAAGGCAAAAACGGAAAAAAATAGAATTAACCGAGAAATGCAGGGTGGGGGGGGGGGGGGGGGGGGGGGGCACATCTTGACCTTTACCAAACTTCCTATCAAAATGTTGAAAGTTAATCTTCCTGTCAAACATTTGTAAGTAGACTTCTTGGTCAAGCATTTGAAGACACTGTGGTTATCACAATTATTTTGACTTTCTCATCATAAACCACTTGACATTGTAATCAATTCACAAACACTTATCTTAAGGAGCTCTCCTAACTCACTCTAGCACTCAGGTGGTTCAAACGGAAGAAGCTGTTTTTGATTTGATTTTTTATCTAATGCGTGTCGGGGTATAGTCTGTTTACCATTACTTTTTTCATTTGTTTGTTATATCTGAGTGACCAATTTTTTGTTGTTCCATTATCTTAATATTTTGTTTATCGTATTTTGCGGACTATAAGGCAACACTTTTCCCCCCAGACTGAGACCCCTGCACCTTATGATATGGATAACAATAATGGTAAACAAGAGGCAAAGTCTTCAAGGCTCACTGGAACAGGAACATGTGGGACAACAACAAAGATTGAGGGGGGTGTCTAAAGTACAAGATTGCCAATAAAATTTTAAAGTACAAATGAAACTATCGTTAATGGATACAACTTTTTTTTTTTAAGTATAAAAAAAGTGCCCGTGCTGAGAATCGGACCCGGAACCATTGGCATGACAGACCGACACTCTACCAATAAGCTATCGAGGCTTTCAGTGTTGATGAGTTTCTTAACTCATGTTGCCTGTTGAATACTCTCTAACCCACTGATCTAAAATGTGATTTGTTTGTTATTTGTTTACAGTGTTGTTTTAAGTATTTAATTATTCAAATCATTATTACTTGAAAGCTTGCATAAACATCTATGTGTATGCAAAGTTTGAACAATGTACGCCTTCTATTTCCCGAGAAAATGCCAACGTTAGAGTTTGGAGATTAGACCACAGACGCAACACACACACACACAACCGAACAATATTATTCTATAGACTCACTTCGTGTTAACACGAGTGAGCCTAAAAGTATGATAACAAAATCTGAATTTTGTGAATGATTGGGGTGGGGTTATAGCCTTATAGTCTGAAAAATACGGTAAGTCTTGGCAGTTTGCTACCTGTGTTCTTGCTAACTTGTTGTGTATGTTTTTGGTTTTTGTTATTATTGGCTTTTTTTTCCAAATTTTTTTGTCATTCAAGCAGGTGCATACTACAGTAGAGAACTGATAACTCAAAAAATGGACAACTCAAAAACACTGGATAACTCACAATCATTTTTGGGTCCCAGTGTAATAATCTCAAAAACACTGGATAACTCACAATCATTTTTGGGTCCCAGTGTAATAATCTCAAAAACACTGAATAACTCACAATCATTTTTGGGTCCCAGTGTATTAATCTCTATGTTGAAAAGTCTTTTTAACTCAAACTATTGGCTATCTCAAAATAAAATTTCAGTCCCTTCACAATTTTGACTAAAATCGATTTTTACTGTATTTTGTTTTCTTCAGGATGTTGTAATAATGATATCCTAAATTTAAGAAAAAAAGAAATAATTAATTCTATCATGAATAATGAATTTAAAAAAAAAAGAATTTATTATGGATTATATTGGCCATATTATATCAGTACAAAGCGAATGAATGAAAAATGGTGTTTTACGTTCTCTCGGTCTGGAACAGACACATATGGGACATTTGTAAATACAAAGATGGTGGGAACGATACTGGAGACAATGCCCGGAGGCAGTGCAACACCAGTACAAAGCTGAGTGGAAAGGAACCAATAATGGTCTAAAATTGCAAAAGAGTGTTGGGTGTGGGCCAGTATAAACATCTCCACTGAAAGATTAAGGGGCGATATATCTCCATTGTTGTGGAATTTCTTCTTCTTCTTCTTTTGACAGGAGTTTGTTTGATCTCGTCTTTATTGGATATAGGCGGTGATTTATACCTGATAGTACATGTACTGATATAAGTGGTTTGCATCCAAACAGCCGTCCTGGGGTCCGTTTCACAAGGGCTAACGTTACGTAGCGTGATAGCAAATCGGCAAAAACTCTATGAAACACCCTTCATTTGCCGATAGTTCGCGTGGCGTTTTGTTCTTGCCAAACAACGAGCAAGCGGCAAACTATCCGGAACTAGTAAGGGGTGAATACGTTTCTTGTTGTTGATTGGTCCATTAAAGTTTGAAAATAATAAAAACATTTTTACCAATCAGACAAGTGCTTGTAATATTCTTCCGCAAACGTTTTCAAAAGTGTTTCGTAGGCCCGTTTGGTGTAAGCGTTATTCGTGCAGCGACCGTTATCTAGAGAAACTCGACCCTGAGATGATAGGGCATAACTCTGACCCTATTGGTACTCAGTAACGTCCTTTTAGTATGTCAGATCGTATCTCTCAACTTAGAGAAGAACCAAGTCAAGTGGGCTGAACGGGGTGTGGACAAGACGCCAACAATGGGCCGTTACTGGCCCAGACAGCGCTCGAGTGGTTTTCGACAGTGGTCTTTGTATCGTCTAGTGGTCTTTAGTTTCTCGGTCAAGGTGTTGATAAGGCGCTAGCTGTTTTTTTTGGGGGAGCAGGGCACCCAATCGTCCCACAAAACAGGGTGTCCCAGGGACCCCTTCAATTGCAGTATAAAGGGTCCTAGAGGAGGGATAGAGGTTCCCAATGACACTGAATGCTAAAAAAAGAATTTTTTATAGTGCATCCCTGGGACCCCCTGCACATTCTTTTTTAGGGTCCTTTAGAATTATAGTACTTCATAGACCCCCAAATGGGGGTCCCTGGGAGCCCTGGGGAGACACTTTATTATCAACATTCAATTATGATTTGTTTCTTCATTGACATTTTATGACGGTGAATAACAATTTAAAAACAATCTTATATGAGGTATGCATTACAATAATGTAAACCAAAACAAACTTGTAATAAGAAAGTTCGATTAGCAAGAAAGATAGATTACATTTATATGTTATTATTATGTATAAAAAAAAGAAAACCCTGAAAAAGGAAACTTGACTCTGAAAGCGTTGGTGCTATAGTTTTAGTCTGCCAAAGTGTAAGGGTCGTGGTCATCAAGAAGCCAAAGTTCCTGAAATAGGAACGAAGAATTTTTTAATTTGTTTTTAATTTTAAAGTTATATTCTTTTATTGTTATTATTTTGTTGTTGTTGTTGATGCCTTAAAATATAAACCAGACTTTATGTATGAGCTTTTCTCTGCCTTGCTAGTCCTATCTATGCTGCTGCCACAACAGTATTCAAGCTGAAGTTGCTAGCCTAGATCACAGAGTTAAAAGTTTTAGCTCCGCGCGTGAAGGCAGTGGGGTGGTGTTTTCATGTTTCATCTTTACCCTTTAGATTTTGAAACCGGGGGTGAAAATACCCCTTAGAACTCTGAGTGTACCCTTTAAGAGAGGAGAAAATCAGAAACCCTGGATAGTACAATGAAACTGGGCAATCATGCACCATAGAACATTTACATACAGTTTCTTAGCTGTCAACGTTGGTTGAAAAGCTGAGGACTCAGATAAGGTTGTTTTGATATTACCTGGAGATGGGGATTGGTGGATATTTGGAGCAGCAGTGGGTAATCCCGAGGGGATCAACCAGCTTACCTTAAAGACCCCCCATGTCACGTGTCACATTCCCTCTTATGCTTGGAAGATTTCTTATGATTTCTTACCAGCTATAAGAGGAAAAACACGTGAAAACCGTGATTTTGACACGTGACGTGGCGGGTCTTTAAGGAATGAGGCCAGCCAGGATAGGAGGATCTAGGAATTCAGTTTCTCACAAGAATGAATTTTCCTTTCCCTATCCCCTCCCTAACTTCCAAACTATGTCCTTAGGGTTCTCATCCAGTTTGTTTGATTTTCAGATGAAGGTGTGATGATAGCCCAGTTTCTTGTGGTCACCTGTACAGTGGTCAATGCTTTTCAGTACTCTCGGTGAGCACGCTAGTAGTAGTAGTACAGAAGAAGGGGAGTAGATTGCAACTGGAACAAGAGTCAGTGTGTTTCTCTGCACTCTGCAAAGGAAAAAAAAAGAGTAGACGCTGAGCTTGCGGTGACGCGCTCTCAGGGGGAGAGCAGCCCAAATTTCACAGAGATACGTCTCTGTGACTAGAATATACTTGCCTTGACATAAGGCTGTGTCAGACCAACTGACATAGGCTAGAACACCAAGGCTACATCAAAATGTTGTTATGCTATGCATAGTTATACAGGGATTGTCTTTAGCCATGACAAGCTCCTAGCATAACATCATCAATCTCCAAAATTTCCCGAAGTCGGGAGTGTGGCTGCCCACGTGGCAGGGTAATCGAAAAAGGTCATGTGCGTAATGTTCTCATCCCTAGCTGATCCATTTGTACCATAGTGTTCAAGTACGTCAACTTTTGGGATGATCCCTGGAGTCTTTTAGCCAGGGTACATCAACAAACAAAGAACAACAATATAATAATAATAATGATAATGAGGAAAATGTATATAGCGCCCATCCTACTGTGTAGGCTACAGGGTGCTTTACATAATAATAGAAATGGAATAAAAACATGAAACAAAAATCCAATGACATGAGCAGAAAATACACATAACAATCAGCAACAACTGATGTGACTACTACCACTACTACTACTACTACTACTACTGCTGCTACTATGACTACGACTACTACTTACAATAGGGCTAATACAAGTATGCATTGCCACACAATTCGCAAGCATGAAATAAAGGTATCTATTCATGACAACATACACACACAAGCAACACACGCACAAGAACACATACACACACGTGTGTGTGTGTGTGTGTGTGTGTGTGTGTGTGTGTGTGTGTGCGTGTTCGTGTGTTTGTGTGTGTGTGTGTACATTAGTCCTTTTTTTTTTAGCTAGCGTGAGAAAAGCACACATGGAACACAACAAAAACAGAGAGAGAGACAGGTACAAGGAGAGAGGAGACAGACTCTGGGGAGAGAGAGTGAGAGAGAGAGAGAGAGAGAGAGAGAGAGAGAGAGAGAGAGAGAGAGAGAGAGAGAGAGAGAGAGAGAGAGACACTCCAGGACACTGGACACTGGAAAACTTTAGAGAGAGAGAGAGAGAGAGAGAGAGAGAGAGAGAGAGAGAGAGAGAGAGAGAGAGAGAGAGAGAGAGAGAGAGAGAGAGAGAGAGAGAGAGAGAGAGAGAGAGAGAGAGAGAGAGAGAGAGATGAAATGCAAAAGAAATGAAAAGACAAAATTGTGCCTCCTTTTTCTTTTTTTTTGCATTGCACAAAGGGCCAAGTGGGAAAGGGCCAAGTAGAAAGGAGCAAGTGGGAAAGGGCCAAATGGGAAAGGACCAAGTGGGAAAGAACCAAGTAGAAAGGAGCAAGTGGGAAAGGGCCAAATGGGA
>CM065701.1:14004720-14052220 GCA_017654935.2 Phymorhynchus buccinoides | reverse complement strand
TTAGTTGCTTTCATTCCAATATTTCAGTCGTGCTCGACCTTTTACTAGGAAATCTTTCTCTTGACTCTCTCTAATAATAATAATAATAATAATAATAATAAATGGACACTTATATAGCGCTTTTTATCGAGCACAAAGCGCTTTGCAATCAGCATTGAAACACACAATGTTTTTTTAATAATAATAATCCTTTGACCCCTCTTGCGGGCATGGAGGATAAACAGAATATAAAACAAGTCAGACAGGCAAACAATAAACACTCATCAAACAAACTAAGCTGCAGTCTATTGTCAAACAACTTTTCCTGATCTTATAAATGTTGTAATTTTGAATTGGAATTTTGGCTTGGACATAAACTGACAAAAGTAAAAAAAAAAGATTTCTTATTTATATAGTACACAGACATACACACATGCACACGCACACAGACACACACACACAACAGACACACACGCATGTACATGCACGCACGCGCGAGTGAACGCATTCTTGCACACAGACATACACACACAGACCCACACACATTTCATCAAGCACACAGAAAACACATTCTCACCGAAACGCACACACACGTACACAAACATTACACTTGTACAAACACACGCACATGCACACACATACATGAACATAACATAATGGGACTCTCGTAATCAATATCTTCAATATTGCGAGAGGGAATGAAACTGTGCATTATATTTATTAGTTGTTTAATGTTTCTGCAATAACAGGTGACATTTGACATCTATTATTGCGATTGTGCATTAGTAGCGGTTGTCTCTGTCTGTCTGTCTGTCTGTCTGTCTGTCTGTCTGGTCTTTCTCTTCTCTCCATCTCTCTTTTTTTTCTCCCCCCACGGTCCTCTCTCTCTCTGTCTCTGTCTCTGTCTCATTCTGTCTCTGTCTCTTTTCTTTTGTCTTTCTGTCTGCCCCTCTCCCTCTCCCTCCTGTGTGTGTGTGTGTGTGTGTGGTGTGTGTGTGTGTGGTGTGTGTGTGTGTGTGTGTGTGTGTGTGTGTGTGTGTGTGTGTGTGTGTGTGTGTGTGTGTGTGTGTGAGTGAGTGAGTGAGTGAGTGAGTGAGTGAGTGAGTGAGTGAGTGAGTGAGTGAGTGAGTCAGAGAGAGAGAGAGAGAGAGAGAGAGAGAGAGAGAGAGAGAGAGAGAGAGAGAGAGAGAGAGAGAGAGGAAACTGGAGAGAGAATGTCATCAACCAAAAACAGGTCCTAATGAGAGAGAGAGAGAGAGAGAGAGAGAGAGAGAGAGAGAGAGAGAGAGAGAGAGCATGTGTATGTATGTATGTATGTATGTGTGTGTGTGTGTGTGTGGTAAAGGTCAAGATGTGCCACCCCCCCTACATTTCTCGGCTCTCCCCGCATTTTCACACTTGCCTTTCTTACCAAACATTAAGCTGTATCTTATTAACCTTTTCAGCTAATTATCTTCGTTGAATAATGAATCGCAGTCATGATAAAGGCCATTATCTAATAGGACCCCCCCCCCCCCCCCCCATGTAGTGCAGTACACACAACAGCTGTGGAGCATTTGTTACAGTCCTGGTTCATTGCGTTTTTCCGTCTTGCCTTTATCTTCTACTATTATTGAATGCATGCGTTTAATTATGTAAATGGATGAAAATTAGTGTTAAATACAGCAAACGATAGAGGATGAAGTACTCAATCTGTAGTAAGAATGTTATATGCATCTTATTGTCTTAACGGTGGTGTTTCGATTTATGTAATCTGAATGTTTTTAGTATTGTTTATCGAGCCTGTGATCGCACAATTTAATTTCCACACAAGGATGAATAAAGTTGTATTGAATTGAATTGAATTGAATGAAGAAAGGCAAAACTGAAAAAATGGAAACAACCGAGAAATGGGACGCATCTTTACCTTTACCTATTTTTTTAAATTATTATTTTATCTCCATCGCAATTATTGAAAATTTGTTTTGATTTTTACTATGAACTGGGAGTAAAGTTTATATGGCTGTGCCATCTTGTTGTCATTAGGGACCTTTATAAGGATGTTGAATGTCTGACATTGAAGTGTTTTCTGTGCGACAGTGAGATCCTGAGCAAGGTGGATTCCCCCGTGGTCTTCTGCCACAACGACCTGCAGGAAGGTGAGCCAAGTGTGTGTGTGTGTGTGTGTGTGTATGTGTGTGTGTGTGTGTGTTTGTGTGTGTGTGTATCAGTGTGTGTGTGTGCGATCTTGGTGTGTGCAGCAATCCAGTTACATTTCATTATCAAAATTCACAGTTGGGCACCACTAAAACCACTGTTTGCAAAGATAAAATGCCGATCGTGAAGCCAAATGAAAAGAAATGACGTAGTTTACTTTGATCTGATGTGACGGAAATATCGAGTTTTCCATTCATCACGTGAAGTGACGCCTTTCCGCTTAAAACTCAAACTCAAACTCTTTTATTTGTCGTAAAACCATCAAAGGAATTACTGACACAGAAGTGGTAAGCATATACCACGAAAGACAAAGAAAGCCAAGTGTGTGTGTGTGTGTGTGTGTGTGTGTGTGTGTGTGTGTGTGTGTGTGTGTGTGTGTGTGTGTGTGTGTGTGTGTGTGTGTGTGTGTGTGTGTGTGTGTGTGTGTGTGTGTGTGTGTGTGTGTGTGTGTGTGTGTGTGTGTGTGTGTGTGTGTGTGTGTGTGTGTGTGTGTGTGTGTGTGTGTGTGTTGTGTGTGTGTGTGTGTGTGTGTGTGTGTGTGTGTGTTGTGTGTGTGTGTGTTGTGTGTGTGTGTGTGTGTGTGTGTGTGTGTGTGTGTGTGTGTGTGTGTGTGTGTGTGTGTGTGTGTGTGTGTGTGTGTGTGTGTGTGTGTGTGTGTGTGTGTGTGTGTGTGTGTGTGTGTGTGTGTGTGTGTGTGTGTGTGTGTGTGTGTGTGTGTGTGTGTGTGTGTGTGTGTGTGTGTGTGTGTGTGTGTGTGTGTGTGTGTGTGTGTGTGTGTGTGTGTGTGTGTGTGTGTGTGTGTGTGTGTGTGTGTGTGTGTGTGTGTGTGTGTGTTGTGTGTGTGTGTGTGTGTGTTGTGTGTGTCAGTCTGACTCAGTGTGTGTGTGTGTGTGTGTGTGTATGTATGAATGTGTGTGTGTGTGTATCTTTGTTTCTTAAGAAAAACTTATGGCTTGTTGACAGCGATATTACGATTATGATGATGATGACTAACTGTCACGACTATCTGCATTTTTCCACTGCGCAGGCAACATACTTTTTAACGACAAGGAAACGGATTCAGAGAAGAGGATGACCATTATTGACTGGGAGTACGGAAGTTACAACTACAGGCAAGTGTCATTGTCTCTGCCTCTGTCTCTCTGTCTTTCCCCAGGGCTGGGTGGGAAAAAACATGTAACTTGCCTATCTCATGTTCTCTGGTTTAAAACAAATTCGGTTTTATTTTCTCTAACGACTGGGAGTACGGAAGCTACAACTACAGGCAAGTGTCATTGTCGCTGCCTCTGTCTGTCCCTCTCTGTCTCTCCGTCTCTGTCTTTTCCCAGGGCTGGGTGGGAAAAAAGCATGTAACTTGCTTATCTCATGTTCCCTGGTTAAATAAAATTTCGTTTTTTATTTTCTCTATCGACTGGGAGTACGGAAGCTACAACTACTGGCAAGTGTTATTGTCGCTGCTTCTGTCTCTCTGTCTCTGTCTTTCCGTCTCTGTCTTTCCCCAGGGCTGGGTGGAAAAAAGCATGTAGCTTGATTATCTCATGTTCTCTGGATATATAAAATTTCGTTTTTATTTTCTCTATTGACTGGGAGTACGGAAGCTACAACTACAGTTAAGTGTTATTGTCGCTGCTTCTGTCTCTCTATCTCTGTTTCTCTGCCTCTGTCTCTGTCTCTCTATCGACTGGGAGAATGGAAGTTACAACTACAAGCAAGTGTTATTGTTGTTGCTTCTGTCTCTCTGTCTATGTCTCTCTCCCTCGCTTTATTTTCCCCTGCCTATGTTTCTTTATCTCTCTCTCTCTCTCTCTCTCTCTCTCTCTCTCTCTCTCTCTCTCTCTCTCTCTCTCTCTCTCTCTCTCTCTCTCTCTCTCTCTCTCTCTCTCTCTCTCTCTCTCTCTCTCTCTCACACACACACACACACATACTTTGTTTCTTAAAGAAATTACAGTGTGTGTGCTATGCCATTTCAGGGGGTTTGACCTGGCCAATCATTTCTGCGAATGGTCCATTTCCTATGACGAAGAGACTTTCTGCATCGAACCAGACAGATATCCCTCACGTCGCAAACAGGTAACAGGTTTTTTCGTGTGTAATTTGTTTTAGTTTTTTTTTTAATCGTTACCTTTGTTACTTTAAAAACAAAACAATATATTATTACCGTAAAATGCGGACTATAAGCCGCTACTTTTTTTCTCAACTTTGGCCCATGCGGCTTATAGACTGATGCGGCTTATCTGTGGATTTTACATCTATTAGTATGATTAAATCTGTTTCTGGCCACATTCTTCAGCCTTCATATTTCTGCCTTTATTCTTTCCCGCATTGACTATTGCAACTCTCTTCTCTGTGGCTGTCCTCAGTATCTCCTGCAACGTGTTCAAAAACTGCAAAATAGTGCAGCACGCCTCACTCTCAAGATTCCACGTTCTGATCATATAACACCTCATCTTCGTAACTTGCACTGGCTTCCAGTAGAGGCTAGAATCAAGTATAAAATAGCTTGCCTTTGTTTCGGTGCTGTTCACTCCTCTGGTCCCGTCTATCTCTCCGAACTAGTAACTGTCTACACACCTGCTCGTTCCCTACGTTCTTCCTCTGACTGCTGCACACTCAAGGTTCCTCGGGTCCACACAAAATCTTTTGGTGAACGATCCTTCTACTATTTAGCACCTCACTTATGGAATTCCCTCCCACAACATGTCCGCTCATCTGACTCTATCTCCGCCTTTCGCTCTGCCCTTAAAACTCACTTGTTTCGGACATATTATGATTGATTAGTGTTTGTGTGTGAGGTGTGTGTGTGTGGGGGGTCCGTTTTATTGCAGAAATCTTGTAAAAAAAATGTATTTACAATTATTTTATAATTCGTATCTTGTATGTAGAATGTCCACGTCTTGTAAACTTTAAATATTTGTAAATGAGGTAGAAGGGTATTTTTGTTCTTGCAAAATTTGTCTATTATAATTAGTCATGTATTTGGTATATCGATGGCAGTATGATTTTATTTCAAGTTGCAGTATTGTATCCAAACGTGATTGAGAATGTGAATGTGGTCTGTGTTTCTTCTTAGAATGTTCATATTGTAACTATTTTACTCTTGTATAATTAATTGTGTGTGAGTGTGTGCGTGCATGTATGTGTGTGTATGTGCGCGCGCGCGTGCGTGCGCGCGTGCGTGCGTGCGTGCGTGCGTGTGTGTGTGAGGAAGTAAGAGAATGATGCGTGCAAGCATCATGCTTATTTTACCTTCTAATGATTAATTATTTGTTTGCCTTTAATTTTCTTGTTATCAATGTAAAGCGCACTGAGCTCATGTGAGAAAGAGCGCTATATAAATTCCCATTATTATTATTATTATTATTATTATTATTTTGAGCTTCTTTAGACTCAAAATGGTTTTGGTAATCAATAGATTCAAATCTTGTGCTAAACTGGTGCGGCTTATATGTGAATAAATAAATAATATTTTGTCACTTTAAGGGATGCGGCTTATATACAGGTGCGTCTTATAGTCCAGTTTTTACGGTAATTTAGTGCGTTCAGTCATGAGGAGACCAAAAGGAATCTGCATCTCTGCTAGCTGTGTTGTTTCTTTTTTCTTCTTTATTTTTGTATAGTCTGTAATAGGAAATGTTCGCAAGTAATTAAGGGAGTAATCTCATGGTGAATGCGAGTGACCCTGCTTGACAGAATTGGTCAAACACAAACAGGAAGTTACCCTCGCCCAATGAAATCGCCTTGTGCTGCGTTTGTTGTTATGGTTTGACCGATTCGTTCAGGGTAGACTACTCTAATTTTTACACAGTGTTCTCCCTTTGTTATCTTTTCAGATAAAAACGTCTCTTAAGTAGGGTATATATGGCCCTGAACAGATGCTAGAATCGCATAGCAATCTCTGCCCTTTGGCAGACTTTGTTCATCGGTTTGGGATCGTGAAGGAGTGAGCCTCTCAACCAAACTGAAGGTATGCACTGCCATTGTCCTCACCACTCTGCTGTACGCATGTGAAACATGGACTGTATCAAAGACATGTAAAGAAAGTCAACCGCTTTCACATCAACTGTCTCCGCAAGACCTTGAGAGTGAAATGGCAGGACAAAATCCCTGACACCGAGATTCTTGAGCGGACAGACATGCCTAGTATCTTCACACTACTCCACAAGTCACAACTACGCTGGGCTGGGCATGTCGTCAGAATGTCTGACAATCGACTACCGAAATGTGTCTTCTATGGAGAGCTGAAGACTGGTGCACGGAGTCTTGGTAGACCAAAGTTGAGATTTAGGGACACCCCAAAGTGTCGCTAAAGAACTTCAACATCAATGTCTCCTCATGGGAAACCCTGGCACAGAACAGACCAGCATGGCGTGGTGCAGTAACAAAGGGAGCCACCAACTCCGAGGCGCACCGTATCGAGACATCGCAGGCAAAGCGTGAGGCACGCAAGATCCGCCTAAACAGTCGCAGCTCTGCAACCCCGACAGCCCCCCAAACTCTCCTGTCCTCACTGTCAGAGATCCTTCCTGCAACCCCACTAGCTCTGAACAGATCCCCCCAACTCTTTCTCCTGTCCTCACTGTCAGAGATCCTTCCTGACTCGCATTGGCCTCACTAGCCATATACAAACTCATCCAGCATCCTAGATTTCCACAAGGACAGACTGTTGAAGCATGGTCATTATCCCTCGGGACGGACGAACGAATGGCCCTAAACCCTGTAATACCAGAGGCGGTTTTTTTTATTTGCCGTTTGGAAAATTTTCTCTCCCCCCCCCCCACTCCTAAAAAATGTTTTGTTGATTTGCCTGTGTGAACAATGTGAGTTATTTCCCAGCATGCACAATGGGGTTTTTTATCAGCTCTATGTCTTTGTGCCTGCCTCTCTCTCTCCCTCCCTCTCCTCTCTCTTTCTGTCTATTTCTGTCTTTTACTTAACATGTATGTGCGTTTGACAGTACGAGTTTTTCCGCCACTACCTGAGGGCGTGCGGCCAGGACGTCATAAGGGAGGAGGACCTCGACTCCATGTACGTGGAGACCAACACCTTTGCTCTGGCCTCACACTTTCTTTGGGGCACCTGGGGCGCCATCCAGGGCAACTCGTCCTCCATCGACTTCTGCTGCTACTGGGTACGCCCCCCCCTCTCCTCTCTCTCTCTCTCTCTCTCTCTCTCTCTCTCTCTCTCTCTCTCTCTCTCTCTCTCTCTCTCTCTCTCTCTCTCTCTCTCTCTCTCTCTCTCTCTCTCTCTCTCTCTCTCTCTCTCTCTCTCTCTCTCTCTCTCTCTCTCTCTCTCTCTCTCTCTCTCTCTCTCTCTCTCTCTCTCTCTCTCTCTCTCTCTCTCTCTCTCTCTCTCTCTCTCTCTCTCTCTCTCTCTCTCTCTCTCTCTCTCTCTCTCTCTCTCTCTCTCTCTCTCTCTCTCTCTCTCTCTCTCTCTCTCTCTCTCTCTCTCTCTCTCTCTCTCTCTCTCTCTCTCTCTCTCTCTCTCTCTCTCTCTCTCTCTCTCTCTCTCTTAACCCTTTCAACGCCAGCCATTTTTCAGCTAAAATTTTTAATTAACCGTAGGTTAGCTACATTATAGTCACAGAGGCGTCTCTGTGAAATTCGGGTTGCTCCCTCCTGGAGAGCGCGTCGCAGCCAGAGGCGCGCTACCTTTTTTTTCTTTTTTTTTTTTTTTTTTGCATGCGATTTTTTGTGTGACTGATGAGGAAGGAAGGGAGGGGGGTAAATTTTGACCAAATGACAACTTTTTTTCGTTGCCACTGGGTTTAGCATGTGCTAAGTGCATGAGCACACGGGACCTCAGTTTATCGTCTCATCCGAAAGACTCCACGTTCAGACCACAAGGCCTAGTGCAAAGTGAGAGGAAAAATCCCCTGTACCCAGGTTCGAACTTGGGTTTACTTGACACGAAGCGAACGCGCTACCACTGTGCCACTCTACACCTGGGTAGAGAAAAGATTCTGTCTGCAATACTGGGGATTCCTGTGTGACATGCGTAAAATAGGGCCTATCCTTCCCTCCCAAAATTAAGAACATATTACGATGGCTTGGAGTCAAAACGGACTATCTTTATATAGTCCATTGACGTATTATTGAACCTATTACAAAAACTAATAACTTGTATCAAACAGTGATTGCAGAAATATATAAAGGGGATTTTGCTTTTTATATTTCTGCAGTCGTTTTTTGATACAAGTTATTAGTCTTCGTACTAAGTTCAATAATATGTCAATGGACTATCTAAAGATAGTCCGTTTTGACTCCAAGCCATTGAATTATTTTTAATTTTAATGTCAATGGATAGCAGACCCTCATTTGATGCCTTTCAGTGACATGGGTGTTCAATCATTGTGGTGCCATGAGGCGACAGTGGCGATGAAAGGGTTAATAACAATAATAATAACTATAATATTAATAATAATAACTAATATTTATAGAGCGCCCTGTCTCGTGCTCAGGGTGCTTCACAAATTTTTTAAATGAATAAACAGATAGATCATAAATATATATAAATAAACTACTATAATATTGAAGCATGCACAAGCATGCACACAGAAACAACATGCGCACACGCATGCACACCCGCACGCACACACACACCACACACAAATACACTCGCGCGCATACCCTCACACACAATGTGTCTGTCTGTCTGTCTGTCTGTCTGTCTGTCTGTCTGTCTGAGAGGCAACAATTTTCTTACATGCGTACGTACACACACACACACACACACACACTTGTACACTAAAAAGTGCCTATATAAGCATTTGCTATATTCAAAGGAATATGCAGTCTAGAGGGGTGAAATAGAGCAGTAAATGTGTGTGTGTGTGCGTGCGCTGCCCCTGCACTCCGCCGGGGCCGCCCCGGCCGCCCCCTTGCAGGATTTTTTTATTTTTTTAATTGGAGCACCCATGTGTTTATTAGTGTCTGTCAGTCTGTCTCGTTATCGTTTGTGTGTGTGTGTGTGTGCGTGTGTGTGTGTGTGTGCGTGTGTGAGTATGTGTGAGTGTGTGTGTGTGTGTGAGTGTGCGTGCGCGGTGTCTGTGTGTGTGTGTGTGTGTGTGTGTGTGCGCGCGCGCATGTTTATTAGTGTCTGTCAGTCTGTCTGTCTCGTTCTGTGTGTGTGTGTGTGTGTGTATGTGTGTTTGTCTATCCATCTGGTTCCGCTCAATCTGTTTGCCTCTCCCCATCCTTTATTGACTTCTACTATTGGGTCAGTAAGTGAGCTGTTGTCTCTCTCTCTGTCTGTTTGTTTGTCTCTCTCTCTGTCTGTGTTTCTCTCCCTCCCTCCCTATCTCTCTCTTTGAACTAATTAATATATTCTTTTTCTTTCCACAGGACTATGCTGTCAGCCGTTTCGAAGAGTACTTCAAGTTAAAGGAGAGGCTTCCGGCTATGTTGGCCGACGGCCTATAATGATAAACTCCTGACTCCACCCACCCCCCCACCCACACCCCCCACCCCCCTCTGCTTCCTCTACTCCCCCCTCCCCCCACTCCCCCTTTCCTGAAGACAAGAGAGGGACGAGTAGAGTGCATTGTGCATTTCATGTACGTAAAATGCAGCCTAAATTCGCCCTTTGACAGCTGCCTTGCTAGTGAGAGAAACCCCCCCCCAAAAAACAACAAAGAAATATTGTGCCTGACATTGACGAGGATTCTGGTGGTGGTGTTGAGTGATCGAAAGTGCTGCCGCAATTTGAAGACGAGGGTGTGTACAACAAAGAGCTGAAAGCTCTGGTTTGTTGAATCGACCCATTTACAGCCATATCATGTTAATATGTGAGTTTGGGGGTTGACAGCTTTAAGTGAAACAGGGAGATAGTGTGTGTTGTATGTGTGTGTGTGTGTTTTGGTTTGTTTTGTGTGTGTGTGTGTGTGTGTGTGTGTGTGTGTGTGTGTGTGTGTGTGTGTGTGTGTACGCATGCGTGTATGTGTGTGTGTGTGTGTGTGTGTGTGCGTGCGTGTGTGTGTGTGTGTGTGTGTGTGTGTGTGTGTGTGTGTGTGTGTGTGTGTGTGTGTGTGTGTGTGTACGCATGCGTGTATGTGTGTGTGTGTGAGTGTATGTGTGTGTGTGCGTGCGTGTGTGTGTGTGTGTGCGTGTGTGTGTGTGTGTGTGTGTGTGTGTGTATGTGTGTGTGTGTGTGTGTGATAGAGAATATTGATTATGTGGGCTTAATTCGTGCTTGGGGATTCAGAGACATTCTGACATGATTGAATGCCAGTGTGTTGTTTGCAAGTGGAAAAAGTAACAACCTGTGTAAAAAAAAAAGACTTGTACATGATCTCATACGTACTTTGAAACCTTTAGGATACGCTCGTAATACATGGGCAGAGAGCATAGTTCCACTTGTGAGAGAAAAGCCAGAATGCTAAGATATTCGAGAGTCCTTTGACAATGCGCTCGTTCACATATTCATAAAAGAACTTGACAATTGATTTGAAGATGAAGTCCATCACAAGCACATCATTTGCAACACTCGATTCTCAAACTCCTAAGAGATGCATTACATTTATTAACAACACAATGCTCAAGAAATCCAACATATGAATATGCAGTCACAAAGACATGCTTCTGTCACAACGATCTAAACCTCAAAACAAAAAAATAGATTAATAATAGATTCACATAGCAATCGTTTTCAAGAAACATGCAAAATATATGTTTAAGAAAAAAGTCTGTATGTATACATATATAAAACAAAGTGGTTTGAAATGTTAAAAAAAAGATGAAGGAAGAATGGTTGACTGTTAATTTCGCCATGAGACGCATTTTGACTGATAATTTCACCATGAGATAAATTTTGATTGATCAGTTTGCAGTATGATGCAAGGAGTTCATTCAGTATGTTGAGGAGTGAAATGTGTGCTGAGGAAGGACTAGCTAACACTTGATGCATGAAGGACTAGCTAACACTTGATGCAATGAGGTGTTTTGGGTGCTGAAACCGAAAGTATGGAATTCACTACCATCCAAGCCTTTCTTTATCACAGTGCGTTGTGCATTTGATTGGGAATGGGTTCACACTGCCATTGAAATCACAGAACCCTTTTGTGATCATGTTTGTTTGTTTCGTTTGGGGGTTTTTAAAGAAAAAAAACGCCCTTGTTTGACTTGGGTTAAAGAATTAGTTTATATGTGGAGGGTAACTTTGTTGGTGACCAGGTTTTCACTGTAAATGCATGTGCACGTATGTAGCTAAGCGTATGATTTTTATGTGGAATGGGCGGTGTCTCAAACATTAGTACCGGTAGATCAGTTATTGGTGGACATTTTTTTTCATTATTATTGTTTTGTTGTTAAATTGGGTCGTACATTTATCCTTAATGTTTCACGTATGAGGCTTGGTTTTAAATAGTCATCCGTTTTTGTTATTGTTCATTGTTGCATTTATGAGGCGAAATGAGAAAAGTGCATTTTATTTTCCATATTTGTTATGATAATGCGGATCATCAACTTCACTTAAGTCAAGACTCGACAATCAATCCACCCCTGTCTTCTCAATTAGTCTAAGTCATACCAAATTTTGGTAAAGGTAAAGATGTGCCACCTCCCCTGCATTTCTCGTTTAATTAAATTTTTCCATTTTTGCCTTTCTTACCAAACATAAAGCTGTATTTTATTAACCTTTTCAGCTAATTATCCAGCCATGTGAATTGTCAAAAAAATTTTTAGGGCAAAGTTTTTGTTACTAAATACTTCAATTTTTATGATAATATTATATTTTAACGCTGTAAAAATGAGGAGGGGGGGATTTTCAGAGTTTTTTGTCTGACAATTCCCATGCCTGTTGTCTTTTTGGAATAATAACCCTAACCCTAACCCTACCCCCCCCCCCCCCCCCCCTATAAGACGGAAAAACGTAATGAACCACGACTGACAAATGCTGCAGTGTACTGCACTACATAAGGGGGGAGGGGGGTCCTATTAGATAATGGCCTTTATCATGACTGCAATTAATTATTGAACAAAGATAATTAGCTGAAAATGTTCATAAAATACAGCTTCATGTTTGGTAAGAAAGGCAAAAACGGAAAAAATGGAATTAACCGAGAAATGTAGGGGGGGTGCACATCTTGACCTTTAACCAAATTTCTTGCAAATTATTACCGTATTTTACGGACTACAAGGCGCTTCTAATTATAGGGCGCACCCCCTGAATTAAAAAAAAGAAGTGAATTTAAACATGCACAAAGCGCAACATATTTTAAGGCGCATGCACAATGATCGAATCAAAGCTAAAAAGTAGATCGAAAACATGAGATCGACTCAAACAAAGGAGGTCGTATTTTGCCTAGTTCTGTCAAAACAATCTTCAGAACAACAGAAGTTACACTCGCGCCGCTATCTGGATATCCATATGATGAAGCACTTCTACGAATCGTCTGCATCAGAGAGCCCAGAAAAGTCGGAATTGAAAAACATGGAGTAGATTTCTACAAGTTTTGCTCGCCTGGAGTAGCTACACACTTTCCCGCCATGATTGTTATGGCTTTTACTGTCAAAACCGAGGCTGTGATGTCATATCCTGCTTCAACCCCCCACCCCCCCCTTTTTTGACTTGGAATGTGTCGTCTGCATTCGTGGCTTCATTCACGATTTTGGCCTAATAATCGATCTCAATAGGTACGATCCAAACGGAATTCACAACTTTGTTTAATCAGATTTCAATCCTATGCTAGGTGCAACGCATTTTAAGGCGCAGGGGTCTCAGTTGAGGAAAAAAGTATCGCTGTGTAGTCCGTATAATACGGTAGTACCATACCTTCAGCATTTTTTAAGTTTATTTTCAAAAGCAGTCGTTTTTACAGCCCCAGAGGGATTGATTGGCCTAATGCTTTCGCGTGGCTTGAGAAAAAAAGAAAAAAAAGAAAAGAGGCTCTCTGTGCGTGCTTTGAGAAAAAACGAGCTGTTGCAGGCAAAGTGTCTGTTGTATTGGTTTCATTATTGGTATTACTTTTCTATTTTTTTAACTCGCTCTGTGAAATTCAGGTTGCTCCCACTACCTGGAGAGAACATCGCAGCTAGTGCTGCGCCAGCCTTTTTCTTTTTTCTCTCTTTTTGTGTGTGACCAAATGATAACTTTTTCTTGCCACTGGGTCCTTTGATGTGCGCGAAGTGCATGGGCTCACAGGACCTCGGTTTTTGTCGCCTGGTCAGAAAGACTTAGCGTTCAGAGCATATTGAGGTCTGGTGGAAAGTGAGCGGGAAAAAAACTCTGCTGCGGGCAAGAGGCGATCCCGAGTGTGTCGCCTACGCAGCGAACGCGTTGCCTCTGACTCTGAGCCACTCCACCGCTGCAGTAGCTGCAGTGGTGCTCTACTCTGGCTCTTGAGTGCTGCAGCCTTGGAGATCGTTTTTTTGGGACCTTCCCTGAGGCCGACTGACCTGAGAGTGGGGGTGTACTCAAGGCAAATAGGAGATTGGCTTTTGGGGACCTTCCAGATTGGCTTTTGGGGACCTTCCATGACGCCGACTGACCTGAGAGTGGGGGTGTACCCAAGGCAAGTAGGAGGTTGGCTTTTGGGGACATTCCCTGACGCTGACTGCCCTGAGAGTGGGGGTGTACCCAAGGCAAGTAGGAGATTGGCTTTTGGGGACCTTCCCTGACGCTGACTGCCCTGAGAGTGGGGGTGTACCCAAGGCCAGCAGGAGATTGGCTTTTGGGGACATTCCCTGACGCTGACTGCCCTGAGAGTGGGGGTGTACCCAAGGCAAGTAGGAGATTGGCTTTTGGGGACCTTCCCTGACGCTGACTGCCCTGAGAGTGGGGGTGTACCCAAGGCAAGCAGGAGGTTGGCTTTTGGGGACGTTCCCTGACGCTGACTGCCCTGAGAGTGGGGGTGTACCCAAGGCAAGCAGGAGATTGGCTTTTGGGGACATTCCCTGACGCTGACTGCCCTGAGAGTGGGGGTTCCCTGGCAAGCAGGAGATTGGCGGGGACATTCCCTGACTGCCCTGAGAGTGGGGGTGTACCCAAGGCAAGCAGGAGGTTGGCTTTTGGGGACATTCCCTGAAGCTGACTGCCCTGAGAGTGGGGGTGTACCCAAGGCAAGCAGGAGATTGGCTTTTGGGGACATTCCCTGACGCCGACTGCCCTGAGAATGGGGGTGTACCCAAGGCAAGCAGGAGGTTGGCTTTTGGGGACGTTCCCTGGCGTTGACTGCCCTGAGAGTGGGGGTGTACCCAAGGCAAGCAGGAGGTTGGCTTTTGGGGACCTTCCCTGACGCTGACTGCCCTGAGAGTGGGGGTGTACCCAGGGCAAACATCCCCACGTTAAAAACATGCCAGCCCACCTTTCCAGAATAGCTGTTGCCTCCTCTAGCTATGTGGAGGACGCAGGCGAACGCAACTTACTGAGTTGTGTTCATGTCATTGGAAAAAACACGAAAGATTTTTGGTCATTATTTTTTTTCTATTTTTTTTTTCCTATGCCAGTTTCCAAGCCCAAACAACAAATTATCAGAAAGGGTTACTATTTTCAAGATATTATCAATGGATTATCTAGCCTAACATATCTAGCCAACCATTATTCACACTTTCTTGTAAATGACGCTTCCTGCTTCATGTTATGACCTATTATTTATCATATATATATATATGACGAAATATGTTATCTTCGATACAAATTGTGTTGGTAAGACCATTATGTACCATATTATTATTGTAACCTAATACATTATTATCTCCGCTATGACAAATTGTCTGCAAGATCTCGGATCGCGTGTAGTGTAAACTGTATGATAATGAAGGCTTCATATAAATGGATGTTATTTGTTTTAAAACTGGTGCCAATTATAAAAATGATTATTGATTTTTGTTTATGATTTTGTGGGGAGCAGTGTGCATATCTTTTTGTGTCATAGGATGTTCAGCAAAAGCTTGAACATTATGTTCAATAGCGTGTGATTAAAAAAAAAAAAGATACAAGAACTAACGAATGGATTTACTTAAAAAGAAATTGACCATTGTGTTGAGTTCTAACAATTTTAATTTATTAATGTTTGGTGTACTGTACAATCATTCATTTTCTCTAATTTATCACTGTTTATGCCTCATAATTTGTCTCATTCCCAGAATGTGGGTTTCTCTTAAAATTTCCGTCGTGGTTATCATTTGATCTGTCTCAACGATTGTGTTTTCTCGATGTTGCAAACACAGTGCTTGTTTTTTTTTCCTTCTTTTCTCTTGACCATTAGCTTACAAAGATTTGTTTTTACTTTCAGAGCATCGTTTAACCCCTTGACTTCCATAAGGAAATTAGAGAAAAATTCATTAAAACCCCCCAAAAAATCATGACATGAAAAAGAACTGATAGAGCCGATCTGGCAAAATGGTTTGGGGGTATAACTCTCTTGACTGAGATAAAGCAAAAAGCAGCAAACCAGAGTTATTCCCAAACCCATAATTGATGCATTATATGGCAGCCAAGGGGTTAATGTAACTCTGTATACAGATTGGAGTTTTCTGTTCAATTTTCAACTTACCGTATTTTTTACGAACTACAAGGTGCACCTGATTATATATATAAAGGCACATCCCCCAAATTTTGCACACTCAGCTCACTCTCATTGTGGCGGTACCATAGCCGATGAGGTTTAACCGAGGTGTGGTTACTGCTACACCTATCTGTATTGTTAAATAATCGGGACTTTACTGGTGTTGCACTGCCTCCGGGCATTGCCTCCAGTATTGTTCCCACCACCTTTGTATCTTCAAATGTCCCATATGTGTCTGTTCCAGACCGAGAGGACGTAAAACGCCATTTTTCATTCTTCTCAAATTTTGCACAAAAATCAGATTTTGTTTGCATTATTATCAGTCACATTATAAGGCACAGGGGTCTCAGTCTGGTAGGAAATATGTATCGCCTTGTTGTCCGTAAAATATGGTATCACTGTTTATGCAAATTACATTTGGTCTCATTTTTAAAAGAAGAAGGTGGTCTCATTCAAAACTTCCGTCATGATTATCATTTTATCCATATCAGAGATATGTGCCGTGGATTGGGTTTTCTCGATGTGGACCTGTTTTTGGGGTGTTTTTTGTGTGTGTTCTTGACCATTAGCCTACAAAGATTTTACTTTTAGAGCACCACTTAATGCAACTCTATTTCACTAATCATTAACCCTTTCGCCGCCAGCCATTTTCATCCAAAAATTACCATTAAGCTTAACTGGGTAGAGAAGAAAAAATTCTGCAATATTGGGAATTCCTCTGTTACATGTATAACATTAGGCCGATCCTGGCCTCCCAAAGTTAATAAAATAGGGTCTTCAAATAACAGGTCCTGATTGGATGGATACCTGTCAGTGACATGGGTGGTAAGCCATGGTGGTGCATAAATGCGACATTGGCGGTGAAAGGGTTAAAAAGGATTGGAGTTTTTTGTTCAACTAAACTTTTTAATTTCAATGTTTTTAAAAAAATGTTATTATTGGTTAAAATTAACCTAGGGTTGGAGCCGATAGTAAAGTGAGAGTGGGAGCTGTTTTGATCTATGGTTTCTTTTTGCAGCCGTGGGAAATCGTTTTGTGATATGTGATGGTGTCTGGGGAAAAAACCCAGACATAAGTTGCTCAAGAATGTTTTTGAACAAAAGCCATAGATAGTCAACAAACCCCCCCCCCCCCCCCCACCCCCCCCCCAATTATTAAAAAAAAAATGACCAATGTTCTATTTGGAGCATGTTTATGTGTATTTGTTTTAATGTGTTCTACCAGTATCCACAACACGAAAGACAATTTTGAATGATTTATTTGCTTATTTGGTTGGTTTTCAAATCCAGTCAATTGGGGTCTGCAACGAACACCTTTTGCAAGAGTGAATGCCCTTGGTGGGTGGGGGAAGATGGTTCAGTACTGACCAAACAGGGGAATAACTCTCACCAATAACCCTATTTGATGCCACTAAATGACTGCCTTTCGCAAGAGTGAATGCCCTTGTCAGTACTGACCAGCAAGGGCATCACTCTCACTGTGAAGGGCGTTAATAACCCCAGTTGCAGAGGCCTATAGAAACAAAACGCCAAACATCTGTCATCTCTGTTCGATTTCTGCAAAGGATCCGTCTCGAATGTCAAACTTCCAGTGGCTATGAAAAACAAAACGTGACAAGACAACTCGATTCTGTTTGCTGTGTGTTGACTATCTTTGCTCCATTTTGTGAAATAACCCGCAAAAACAACCCAAAATCTCAATTTATGCCAAAATTCCATTATGTCTGTTTTCCCCATGCACCGTCACAAATGATTACTATAATGTTACGGACTTGAAGGCGCCAGAATGATCAATTTAATGATCGTGGGCCCCAAAGAGAAGAAGAAGAAAGAAGAAGAAGGCAGTACTTTTTTCCCACCAGACTCGGACCCCTGTGCCTTATAACTTGACTGATAATATAGTAAAAAAAAAAAATAGAGTAATAAAATCTGAATTTTGTGTTGAATTTGTGGGATGCGCCTTAAGATCAGGTGCGCATTATAGTCCGTAAAATATGTGATGGTGCATGGGAAAAAACCTACATAAGTCGCTGAGAATGTTTTGAGCGAAAGTCAAAAATAGTCAACAACCCCCCAAAATATCAATTTTCTATTTAGGGCATATTTACGTCTATTTTTATGTATTCTACCAGTATCCACAACATGAAAGACAATTTTGAATGATTTATTTGTTTATTTGATCGTTTTCTAAATCAAGTCAATAGAAATAAAGAGGCGAAATTGCATCTTCTCTGCCCGGTTTCTGCAATGCCAAACTTAAAATAATTTTAAAATAAAAACTAGACAAAACAACTCAATTCGGTTTTCTGTATATTAACAAAGAATCTTTGCTCCACCATGAAAAATTAATATATCAATTTATGCCAAAATTCCATTATGTCTGCAGGGCTCCAAATCATCCCGCAAAACAAGGGGTCCCAGGGACTCCTTCACTTACAGAATAGAGGCGGGATAGAGGGTCCCAGTGGCACAGCGAATGCTAAAAATAATTTTTCTAGTGCATCCTTGGGACCCCCTGCACATTCTTTTAGAGGGTCCTGTAGAATTTTAGTGCTTCATAGACCCCCAAATGGGGGTCCCTGGGAGCCCTGGTCTGTTTTTCCCATGCACTGTCACATATAGTAAAAAATAGAGTAATAAAATCTGAATTTTTGTGTTAAATTTGTGGGGTGCGCCTTAAAATCAGGTGCGCCTTATAGTCCGTAAAATATGGTACGATTCTCAAACTGGAACGCATTACAGTGTTCTCTGCACTGAAGCCTTAGGGGTTATCTTCTTCTTCTTCTTCTTCGTCAATCGCTCAGTTTCTCGTCATAGGAGCGCAGACGTACGTCATGCTGCCGTTATGCGCCTAACTAAGAATAGGCCCAGCGCAGCATGTCCGACTACGGATGAAGAAAATCTTTGTAAGAGGGGTTTTTGTTTAGAAAAAAGGGCAGGAGAATGGACCAGTAAGGCAGACGGTACATGTAGATGACAGTACCGTATTATACGGATTATAAAGCGATACTTTTTCCCCCAAACTGAGACCCCTGCGCCTCATAATGTGACTGATAATATAGTAAGGAAATAGCAGACCTGTTTACTCTACTCTTTTTGAATAGTATTCTACTCAATTTGGACCTCTACTACTCTTCAAAATTGAAAATAATGCTCTAATTACTCATTTTCAATGAACATTGTTTGATGGTTTAATGAATAAAACTACACATTTTGAGCCAAAACTACTCATTTCAGCTATCCAGACTACTGAAAACTTGTGTAGGGGGTAAACAGGTCTGAAATAGAGTAACAAAATCTAAATTTTTAGTTAAATTTGGGGGGGAGGGCGCCTTATAATCAGGTGCGCCTTATAGTCTGTAAAATACGGTAAGCTAAAGGGAAAAGGCAGAGCCAAAGAAAGTGACAGATTAGAGGAAGTTACAACAAGCATGGTCCAGAAGGTCTGGGAACTTTTTATGCCAAAGAGCCCCCCCCAGGGTGGGTGGATCCTTGGGGACATGACCAGCCCGGTTTCCCTGCGGGATTGCTGGTTTCGGATTCTGCGACCTGAAAAAAACCGGGGTGTGGCTGTGAATTGGGACTCTGAACGAGCGGCGTGGGAGCAATGCCACTGTATGGCGCAGACGATGAGGACACAGCAGCCAAAAAAGAAAGAAAAAAAGTCAGCCCCGATTTTGCGAATAGCAGTGTTGGTAGAAACTCGGGAACGTCAAGAGCAATGACATGAAGAAGAAGAAGAAAAAGTGTTTAACCCTTTCGCCGCCAGCCATTTTTCAGCCAAAAAATACCATCAAGCTTAACTGGGTAGAGAAAAAAAAAATTCTGCAATATTGTGAATTCCCCGGTGACATATATAACATTAGGCCTATCCTTACCTCCCAAAATTAAGAAAATAGGGTCTTTGGATAACAGGTCTGGATTGAATGCCTTTTAGTGACATGGGTGTTAAACCATTGTGGTGCTAAAATGCGACATTGACGGTGAAAGGGTTAACGTCCTCCGACCTGGTACAGCGCCATGAGTACGGTAGTTCGTCTAGAATGTGCGGCTCTATAAATGTCTTTATTAGTAGTAGTAGTATTAATATTATTATTATTACAGGTACATATGGGACATTTATAAATGTAAAGAAAGTGGGTCGATCCTGGAGGTACTGCAATGCCAGGCAAGACCCGTGCATAACCACATAATAGAAACAACAATGACACGTCGGTATAGTCACGGCTACCATTCCATTTGATTCCCTGTGTCGGCACAAATTGCCGGCACACTTGGATTTGTGTGTATATATATATAATATATATATAAAAACAAATTGGTGCTAATTGATTCTTAAGTAATCTGGCTTTGTAATTTTTTTAGCTAAATGCGGTCTCATTGATTTCGTTTGGAGATGTTTGTTAAATATTGTAATATTTGTGTGTGTGTTGCTGTTGTTGTTGTCGTTGCTGTTGTGGGTGGGTGTATGAGGGTTTGTGTGTGTGTGTGTGTCCGTGTGTGTGTGTGTCCGTGTGTGTGTGTGTGTGCGTGTGTGTGTGTGCGTGCGGACAGCTATCCAAGCTTTGTTTTGTTGTGTGTTTTGTTTTTTAACAGAAGTGTACATATCCTAGACAATGAAAATCACATCTATACTACTTCTCCTTCTTCTGTGGTGGGCGACCAACTTCTGTTTACGGAAGTAAACGCACGCACTAGTTTCTGTGTATGCGTTGCCACTGCAATGATAAACAATGATGATAATGGAGTGATAATTGATGGGGTAAACATCTGTGATTATTGGTTTTACTTCCATTGTGTCATGACTGTTGTTTTTTGTTTATTGTATTGATGGTTTGCTTTTCTTTTTTTTAAGGTATTGATTTTTTGCGGGGACCAAGAAGTTTCAATTTTCAATGTAGCCTTCCCTTTCATGTTCATCTTTGGTTCGTTCCCATCCAACTTTGAAGAAGATCTGGAATCGAAAATCTGCAAATAAGTGTTGTACGATTGAATGTTTGTCATACGTCTGTGTTGCATTTGTGTAAACTACCCCCTCCCCTACCCACCCCACCCCCCTCCTCTCTATTTCTTCCCACACAGAGACACACGGAAATTCACAACCATGCAGGTTTTTTTTTCTCTACCCTCAACTTCCAGATCACATTATTGGAAGAAGTTAAAGGAAAACGTTATTATCATTGTAAGCTTTTTTGTTGTTGTTGTTTAACCCCTTGACTGCCAGAGAAAATTACAGAAAAAATAATTGGGCAAATCATACCTTGAAAAAGACAACTGATAGAACCAATCTGGCAAAATGGTCTGGGGTTATTACTCTCTTGACTGTGTTAGAGCAAAAGCCAGCATATCAGAGTTATTCCTCTTCATCTGATGACGTCATCAGTGATGTCACCAGGTCAGTACGTAATACGTTGGTGGCAGTCAAGGTGTTAAGCTGAGGGATTATTATTGCTTCCATGTGTTTCAGCTTTAATGTGAATTCTTTACAATATCCACTTTCCATGATTTAAAACTCCTAAGCGTTTACCGATTATTATGATGAAGTAGTTTGCTAGTTTTGTATGATGTTGCCAAATTTTGTAGCTAGCATGCATGATGTTGGAGAATGGTCATTGATGTGGTTAGGGAACGGATCATACCTTGTTTTGCCGTTAAGGTGAAAGAGATGACCGCCTTGCTTGGTTCAAACCATGAATCACAATGGGAGAGGATAAGTATCCTGCTTTGATTCTGCTCCGTTCAGCTCTGTTGGAGCCCTGATCATTCCCCCCCATTCATTTGTGAACATTATTGCGTTGGGTCAGCATTTTTGTACTTCAGTGATGTTCAGAATTTGTTAGAAAAGAGGAATTGGAGAGACTCTGATTGCCTCATATGACATATGCTGGTAATCTATACTGCCGAAGTTTTGGATCGTCTTCAACATCAAAGTCGTTATCACTCTGGCTAAAATGTGCTAGATTTTATTTACGCAAGATATGGAAAATAGTTTGTTTCAAAATTATCATTAAAAAAAAAATGTGTTGCCAGCTAAAAATTTGAATTATGTACCCGGTAGTTGATTTGAAACCTTTTTCAAGTACCCAAAAAGGTGATATTTTGGCTTTGGCTCAAGTGAGATGAAGGGTGAAAATCCGTTTAACGTCCTCCGGTCTGAAACAGACACATATGGGACATTAGTAAATATAAAGATGGTGGGAACGATCCTGGAGACAATGCCCGGAGGCAGTGCAACTCCAGGAAATTCCCGAATTTTTAACGATACAGATAGTATAAGCTCAAGTGAGAATACTTTATATCATGATCTGAGGGATTATTGACTTCAAAATTGCTGTCTGTTAAAGTATGAATAATAATCAAATTAATTGAAAATAACCTTTTGTCGTTGAAATGGTTAAGAATTATTTACCTGCTTGTAACACTGTGAATGGAAGCTTATTATCTGGTTATTTTCTTTCATTAAAAAACAACAAAAAACCCACACTTTTGTTCAACGTTGAAACCAGTGCAGATATAAATCAAACAAAGGCTATAACTTCCCTTTACCCTGCTGGATCTTTGGTTACAGCATTTGAATCATGTGTATTATTCATTATATGCGTGTGACAACATGATAATTTAACACACACACAAAACAAAATCCATAATTTGTGTTCATATGATGGTTAGTTGCGTTGACATTCCTGCTATTAGATCTCATGCATCGAGTTGGTAATTGACTGTTTTGATTGTTTATATCAGTTTTATGACAGTAATAACAGTGACATTTTTCATGTTTCTTAAATTAAAACCGAAACCTATTATTGAAATTAACCAACTTCTGAGGTTAATTGACCTCAAAATAGCAACGAAATGGACAGTTTTGAGGAATGCTGGTCACTGCTATGTACCACTGCTGCATGGGAGCTCATCCTTTTGAGAATGGCGATCATGTACAGTTGTACTCTTTTTTTCTTTTTTTTGAGTCAACTCTCTCTTTCACTCTCTATTCCTCTTGAAATCCAGATCTTATTTTTCTCCTTAGTATTTCAGGCTTTTTGCTTTTTGTTTTTATATTATTTACTATTAAGAGACATAAATTAAAGCTTTAATGTTTTGTTTTTCTTTAAATCACACAAAAAGAAGCCATATCATTTATTTTTTTTCATTTGTTTTTTTGTGTTGATTGTGACCAGGACATGACCCAGAACATACATTTGTTGTCATAGTCATCAAAGAAAGCATCGACAGAAACAAATCCTGGATATTATCACGAAGACAGTGGTGTCGTATCACTACTTATTGGCGTGTGTAGGTGTGCAGTGTTTGTGTGGGCATGAGACTGACCCACTCTCTTTACTACATTACAAAACAGTTTAACTCACTCGTGACGAATGAGCCCGATCAGGCTCATGGCCTGCTCAACCGTTAAGGACTGATGAGCCTAATCAGGCTCATGAGAGTTTTCAAGAGTTTTTTTTTCGATTTCTGGCTTGTAACCAGAAAGACGTAATCTATTTTTAGTTTTGTTCCACCTTACTTCTCTTGAAAACAACCAATCATTGCAGACTTTACTTTTGCGTTCTTGGAATAGGCGGGGGGGGGGGGGGGATTGAAAAGTTGGGTTGTGAAATTTTCCTACATTCTATCTGTCATGTTTCCATCACCAGGAGACAAACCGATGAAGTTATGGAATCTGATATTTTTCGATCGATTAGTGCATGGTGTTTTTAATCTTTTCTGAAAATATCAGCCCTTAACTCGTTATAGTTTTTTTTGTGTGATTTTATTTTGTGGACGAGGGAAAGCAAATTGGCCAGTCTCCAGTGAGTTAACCCAGTTTCCTTAGCAAGGAGATGACTGACAAAGTAACGTCAAATGCCGTTTGATTGCGATGATGATGATGATGAAAGTAATTATGATAGTGATGCCAACCTTGATGGTGGCGATTATTATTCTGGTAGTTTGGTTGAACGTAATCTTTATCTTGATATTTTATCAAATTCAATTGATTAAAAAACAAAACTTGGCGCTCAATGTACATAATATAGTGGGGGCTGTTGTGATTGACTGTGCAGTAGAATCCGATAACATCAACGATGATCTTTCATGCTGTCAAAGTATGAACGGTGTGTATTGATATCATAATATTATATTGATGTTTGCCTCTTGTTTTATTTGCCATATTTTTCCGACTATAAGGCGCACCTTATTATAATGCGCACACCCCAATTGTTTTACACAAAATTCAGATTTTGTTCTTCTATTTTCTTACTATATTATTAGTCACGTTATAAGGCGCAGGGGTGTCAGTGTGAGAAAAAAGTATCGCCTTATAGTCCGTAAAATACGGTATGTGCGACACAGTATTTCCTTTCCGGTGCAGGTTTTTGAAGCTGTCGTCTTAAAAGGGTTTGCTTCTAGTCAGAAAGCCTAATTCCTCGGAGAGAACGTCATCGTTTTACTGGCAGTGCTATGTGTAAACAAACTCCTACACAAAAAACAATGTTTTTTTTCCATCCCTGTGTATCTATCTATAAACAGTTCCCTGTGGGGATACCGGGGGGTCTTTCGTAAAAATAGTTCCCCCACCTTCTTGAAGTTCTGTGCTTGTAACTTCCTCTAATCTGCCACTCTCTTTGACTGCCTTTTCCTTTCTATCATCTACTCTTTCTCACTTTTTGGTCCATTCTCCTGCCTTTTTTTTAAAGTCTTCCAAAAATGTTTGTCCTTTGAGCTCCTCCGCGATCCGAAATCGGAATGGGTCGGCTGTACGCAGCGGGGAGACCAGTGAAAACTGAAAACCGGACACATACATACCTTACCCATTATGGCCATATGGCCTGGGAACGCAGAAGAAGAAATCTATGAACATAAGTTCTTGATCTTGATGTCGTGGGCTGGAAGAAACCCGAACTTGGACATATATATAACAGCGAGAGTAAACCAGGTTATAGTGATGAAAAACGTCCAAATCTGGATGTGTGTATTTCAAAGGATACTGGTAGTTTTGTTTTGTTCATATTATCATCAAATAACAACAAGCTTGGAAAATCAGAGTTTTACACACACACAAAAATTAACTGTGACCTTTTCTTTTTTGTGTTTGAAGTCACTTTAACGTTTTATCAGAAATGCCATATTTGTACATTTTGCGTTCATGGCTTTTGAAATGGATAATTGGTACCAATTTATACACATTCCAGCTACCAAAGAGAATGTTTTAACACACGTTTCTGCGTTAATTACCAATATGGTGTGGTTTGTATCAAGTCAGAGAGAAAGAAAGAGAGAGACTTGCTTTTAACTATACACTTGAGTTGATTTATAATGTGTAATCTATTGTTTATAAACAGTTAATAAAGATTCTAATGACTTATGTATAGAATTATCTTTTTTTTATGTAACCCTTAAACCAATTTTTATCCTGGTAGTATGCCATCATATATATATATATATATAGGGGGAACAGATACCCTATGATTCACTATTATTATTATTATTAATATACCGACTTGTACACGTCCATATTTTGCGGTTGTATGCTTTGATTCATAATCAATCAATCAATATTTTTATTGTCCATTTTACAGGAAAATCTTTTTGCAGTGATAAAACAAATCAACAGAACAACGCAATAAAGACAGAGACAAATGTGTAGAAAAGCCTAAGAAATTGAAAGATGAAATAATGTCGGTGAAATTCAAAAACCTCGTATCTCGATTTTTTTTCTTCCAGTTAGTAACATAGTCAGCTCTCAAATTTTTTTCTTCCACCAAAAGCTCGTATCTCTAACGACTTTCTATCTAAATAGACTTTGTAAATAGACGAAAAACTCGTAAGTCCGAAATTCAGATCTAGTTAAGGACAAAAACCTTGTATCTTCGTTCTTTTCAAGTATAAAAAATAAGACAAAATAAGTAATTTTAACAAAATGCAGGACTAAACTCGCAATGTCTTGGACGACATATTCATCATAGTTAATCAACTGTGGTCATTTTTTTCAAAACTACCAAAATTGAGATACAAGGTTTTTGAATTTCACCGACGATATGCAACTATTTTACACATTGCGCGCACATACAATCCCTGGTCACACACACCATGTGCAAGCATACAACCATTTATCTATCCATCCCTATATGTTATTGTTACTAGTCGCACAACATGATTTTAAGTGAAGGCAAATAACAAATTTAACCCCCCCAAAAAAAACATGTTCAGAATTTTATTTTTGTTAAATTAAGGCATAACAGTCTTTACTAACTTGCATTGAAACAATCATTTTCTCTTCTTGTTTCCCCTCTTGGTTGTATAGCATTTCTAGTTCTGGAAAAGTGAAAAGCTACAGAAAGAGAATATTAAGGTGATTGATTTTCATAACGCTGTGCACAAGATTTAATTACGCTAACGAATTATTGGTAAATTGCAACCGCTAGTCTACCGTACTTAGGAGGCTGGAACATATTTCTAATATTATACCATAGGTGTGTGTAAGCATTAGTGTTGTTGGTTGCTGGTATGTGTTCGGCGTTGTGATTATGTTTGTAATGACTGAAGCATTGATAAGTGTTTACACAGTGTCATAATTCATCATATTGTTGTGTTATTGTTCATGAAGTCTGTCCTAAGTGAAGAGAAGAATTGCCATGAAAATATGTGTGCTCTTATGTCGTTCATTCTAGACTAGAAGGAAACCATCTCTAAATGGCCTAGAAAATGAGATTTTTCCACACACAAAAGGTTTATTGGTATTATGATGTTTAAGAAGTATCGTAAAAGATTGCCCCATGTTGTCCTGAGCAATAAAAAGATATAACCGTTTAAAGATACAAACCGTCACAAAAAAAAGAACAAGAAATTATATATCTTTTATTGCTCAGTATAACAGAAGTGATCTTTTACCATAATACTTCTTAAGCATCATACTACCAATACAACTTATCAGAAATTTCTGCCCCCAATTTTATTATATTTTTGAAAAATCTATTTGCTAGGCCACAAGAGATGATTTCCTTCCAGTCTGTTCAGCGCGAAAGAAAAATATATTGCATACCAAGTGCACTTTAGTCGTTGAAATGTTCCGCTCATCTGTTGAGTCTTTGCTTTCATTTATTTCGCTGGAATTGGGTTTTTTCGTCAACCATTTTTGTCCATCATGTTTTGATGCTTCTTTGTGTGTCCTACTCTCTGTTCTGTAAAAACACAAGTACCTTGCAATGGGAATGAAGGTCTTTTGTGTTTCTGTCTGTCTGTAAGCAAAAATAAGTTTCACTCTCTAAAAGTCTAGCAGGTTGGCTTTGTAAAAGAAACTACAGTTTCTGTTATTACTGTAACACTTGAGAATTGATAATTAATTGATTAATTGATGTTATAATAACAATTATGAAGACATGTTATAATAATTGAGAGTTAATATTAACCAAACAAAACATCTGTGTATTTGAAAGATTTTTTTTTATTATAAAAAAGACTGCCATATGATATACACTTGAGAGTTTGCCACAGACTAAGAAATGGATTATTTTATTTATTTATTATTACTATGACCTGGCTCCACCAAAAAGGTTGGGTTTTTGTCCTTGAATGCTTTGAATAATTTTGAAAACAAAACTGCCTAAAAGTTGATTTTTAAAAAAAAATATATAATTGGATGTACAGTCAAGGCATCATCACTCGGTGGGGTGGGGGTGGGGGTATTCTTTTATAGTTAGGAACACAAGATTCAAGATTATTATCTCAATAATTGGGTAGGCGCTGCACTTGTAATGACGCGCTCTCCGGGGGTGAGCAGCCTGGATTTTGCAGGGATAAGTCTCTGTGACTAGAATATACCAAATACCAAACATACATACCAATGAACATGATAAATTACAATCAGGTGCAGAATACAACGATGACGAACACAATGACACTTAACATTAGTATCAAACACAAAGGCTTTCTAAAGACTTAAAATTTATCAACCCAAAAAAGGAATGGTTCCAGCAAAAAAATAGTATAAGTGCATGGCTTTGTACAGCGATTTCTCGGCAAATATGTAGATTTACACCCTCCTGCTCTATTTCGTGGTTCTTTCCGTGGTTAGGGATAGGTTTAGGGTTAGATGGTCTTTTCTTTTGCCACAAGCATCTGTTTTTTTGTCAAAATCATCTATTTTTTTGGAGCATTAAATCGCTGCCCTTTTTAAACAGAAAAATACATGATGAAAGAAGAAAACTATCAAGAGCCATTATCACACATGGCATAATTAGGTTAAACTAAAATAATATGTAAATAGCTTATAAGATTTCTAGCAAAAAAAAGCTATCTATAATTCAGGTAAAGTAATTTCTCATTTAATTCAGGTAAAGTAATTATTTATTTCAGGTAAAGTAATTTCTCATTTAATTCAGGTAAAGTAATTTCTCATTTAATTCAGGTAAAGTAATTTCTCATTTAATTTTTTGTGTGAAGGTTTATGGGGAAAAAATGACAGACAGGCACACCATTTGAACGAGTTGTCATTCAGATGCAGTCTTCTTCTTCTGCATTCTTGGGCCATAAGACCACAATGGGTATGTATGTCCGTTTTCCAGTTTTCACTCGTGTCCTCGCTGCATTGAGCTGACACATTCCGATTTTGGAGGAGTTCAAAGGAGAAAACTATACGGAAGATTTTGTTGTTGAAAAAAAGGCAGGATAATGGGCCAAAAGTCAGAAAGATAGACACATAGCAAAGGAAAAAGGCAGAGTCCAAGAGAGAGACAGATTAGAGGAAGTTACAAGCATAGAACTTCCAGAAGGTGGGGGAACTATTTGTACGGAAGACCCCCCCGGTACCATTCAATACCGCTACTGCAAGACTAGATAGCTTTCAACGTGTTAGTCTTGTCACTTTTGTATGACTAAAAACTTTCATGGTACCGGTAGATTAATCTTGCCTGAATTGTCTCCCCATTTTCCCTTTTGTGTGTTCTGTCTGCCGTGAGTTTTACGCCGTCTGCTAGTTCAAACAAATCGAAAAGAAGGGGGCTGTTTTGGTAGAGGTTTGCTCTGTATCAGTACTTTCTTGATCAATTTGGATCCTGTCCAGTTATAGCATGTCATGTCTAAGAGTCTTGATTTTGTGAATACAGAAGTGAATTTTATAAAATCTAGAATCGGTAGAAGAGAAGCTTAAGTGATCGTGGACTTCTAGTATTGTGATTTTAAAGGAATAAGAATTGTGCCTTTCAGTTGAGAAGTGAGCATTGTGTAAGATGTGGAAAAGAGAGGTTTTTAGGGGCTTGAGTGGAGATTCTAATGCAAGGTGTGTGTGAGAGAGAGAGAGACTTGAGACACTTTATTTTACAAGGATAAGAATTTAGGCTTGGCCTATTCTTCCATTCTGTCCTTGGTTCTAAGCATGCAACATGTCTATGGGCAAGTGGTCTCTAAAAACTGTTTGATCAGTCATCTTGTCAAAACTCTATTTTAGAGTTGATTATAATTTGTGTAACACAGTCATGACGGTACAACCAACCAAATGTGCAATGAATCACTTATTCGTTGTCAGTAATCCAGATAACATGAAGAGCATTGTGCACAAATCCTATTCATTTCAAGACATTTCCTTTTATAATCGTTCTGTTCATTATTCGGCGAAAAAATTAAAAAAATCGGAAAGAATTTGATAGTTTTAAAATGCGCTCAAACTGTCTGCAGAGTTTGCAAAAGTAAATAGTTTTGCCATTTTTGTGACCGTGGACTCGGAATCCTTATCCTTTATTTATTTTTTAACCGTTGTCTTTTAAAAAAAAAAATTGGTAATTACTGTATTTGAGTCCTTTGTTTGAAAGTTTCATTCCTAAGTGTTCATTCAGTCTGTAGTCAAGTCTGAGTTATTTAATAAAAGTATTTAGGTTCTTTGGAAATTTATAATTGTGTGAATGTCAGTAGGTATTAGCAGCTGCCTGTCTCAGTTTGCATTTAAAGTTTATAATAGGTAACTGCCAACGTATGCAATTATGATTATCAGCTGTTCAGTTCATAATGTTCCGCTGAAAGGCAACAGTGTTTCATGACCAGCAGATAGATAGCTTTTATCACTTCCATCAAGTACGATTTCATTGGAAGAAATTGCGTTCCTTTATTTGCCATCACAGTTTTTGTTATGCATATTTTTGTCTTTGTTTAACAAGTCTATGAGCCTTCCACTTTTTCTTCATAAATGTTGTTTTTTAATCTCTGGTCATACTATCTTTTCTTCTTTCTAGTCCATAAAGTTTATGACAGTGTAACACCGACTTTTTGTTCAAAACAATCAACGTCAGTGCTATACATTACGGAAAATGGATCACAATGTCCACGGTTTTAACATGGCTTTATTTGTAACAGGCTTGTTTTAAAGAGAAAAGTGTGATCTATGCTTTCACACACGTAACACAAAAAATGGCTTTGCTTGTAACAGGCGCTTGTTTTAAAGAGAAAAGTGTCATCTATGCTTTCACACACGTAACACAAAAAATGGCTTTGTTTGTAACAGGCTTGTTTTAAGTCATTCATCCAAAATGTGTTCTGTATAAGAGAAAAGTGTGATCTATGCTTTCACACGTGTGAGAAAGTTCCAATTTAAAAAAAAAATCTATATTTTTTTTACACACAATTCAGATTCATGTGTTTTTGTGGAGAAGCCAATAGCTCTGTTGAGCAAATAAATTGTCCCCATTTAAAAGAAAAACAAATCTGTAATGTAACTGTGAATCCGCTCGTCTCATTCTGTGCTTATTTTTCTGTTCTTTTTTGTGTGTGGATGGATATTGTTATCCTTTCAAATTTGTTGTTGCATGTTATAAAACACTATTCACTTATTTCTGTTTCAGTTATGAGATATCTGCCTTGATATTCTTGTTGTGCTTAGTTTCCCCATATTTTCGATGTTTGTCAAAATTTGAATCGACTTTTTAAAAAGAAAGTAGCTTTATAGGGGAATCTTGTTTTTAAATACCAGTATTCCGTTTGATGAATTGGTTTATAGTTTTAAAACACCCCCAAAGCTTTCCCAGCCTTATTATCATGAACTTTAAAAATCTTTTACTATAATATTTTAATTTTTCTCTGTGTTGTACAATGTGAATTTTAAATTTCCTGATCTGTTATTCTTTTTCCAATGTATTTCATGCACATTTTAAAGTTTGTATTCATTTTATTCTGTTTGTAAATTCACAGTTGAGTTTTAATGTATGAGCATTTTAAATATATACACAAAGAAGAAAGTTAAGCACCCCACCACTTTTTTCTGTAGATGAGATGAAATAGAGATTTATTGCAAATAATCAATAAAGAATGAAACAACATTGATTGGTAAATGAAAGTTTGACTATCTGACTATAAGAAAACGCATAATTTAATATATGGTTTTACAAATGCATTCTGATATTCTGAAACAAAAAGGGTTGTCATGTTCAATTTTAAAAAAATACCATGTTTAATTATGAATGTAACAATTTCATATGGCTATATGAAAAGCTAATTATTGTGGGAAAATGTCATGAGGAGTGTCCAAAACTCATTTGGCAAATCAAAGTTCAGTAGCATGTGTTTCCTTCCTGTGCCTGGATGACTGCTTCAACCCTGCGTCTCATCCCTCCTGTCAGACGCTGTGATAGCTAATTGCTTTAACCCTCTTGCATCCACATTTGTTACCAACAAAACTGCTTCTAGTGTTCAGATTCTTTCACACAAAAATCTGTCTTTAGAATCACACAGAGCGCCATACAGTTACTATCACATCCTTGCAAGTGAGAAGCTTCTTCATAGTGTGTGCTTAACAAGCCAGAACTTATTGGGTGATGGAAATGCTATTAGTGGGGGTCTCAGGAGTGGGGGCAAGCTATAGGCGGTTTGGGGCGGATTGAATACACAGAGTCAGCTCTCGGCTGGGCGGTTTTGGGCGGAATAAATGCAAGAGGTTTAAGGGGTGCTGAACTTTTTTCTTTGTGTATATATATAAAACGTACTGAAAATGGAGTGCCTCTCCTTATATCATTAGCCGTAGTTTCCACGTAACTTTGTTCTGTTGCTGCTCTCACCGTTATGTCATTCATTTTTCGAGTTCAGTTGTGCAACACTGATTGTGTATGTCACCAGACCTCAAGTCTCATAATATATCAGTTATTCCATTCAAATTGATCTTATTTAAACTGATGATTTGCTGTTATCATAATTGATGTGCAATTTCTGATCAGTGGGACGTTTTCTGATCTATGAATCAGCACCATTGTTGAATTGTTTTTGTTCTTGTGCACAGATTAAACTTACGGAATGGTTGTAGGTGTGTGGGTGTGTTGTGGTCAGAAGCGTGCATGGGTTTCTTTTCTAAAACTGCTCTTTCACTGTCTCTCACAGATTCTCATCTCATTTTCGTCCCTTTTTCTGTTTCTCTCACAGATTCTCGTCTTATTTTCGTCACTTTCACAGTCTCTTTCACAGATTCTCATCTCATTTTCGTCACTTTCACAGATTCTCGTCTTATTTTCGTCACTTTCACAGATTCTCGTCTTATTTTCGTCACTTTCACAGTCTCTTTCACAGATTCTCATCTCATTTTCGTCACTTTCACAGATTTTCATCTTATTTTCGTCACTTTTTCTGTCTCTTTCACAGATTCTCATCTTATTTTCGTCACTTTCACAGATTCTCATCTTATTTTCATCACTTTTTCTGTCTCTTTCACAGATTCTCATCTTATTTTCGTCTCTTTCACAGATTCTCATCTTATTTTCGTCACTTTCACAGATTCTCATCTTATTTTCGTCACTTTTTCTGTCTCTTTCACAGATTCTCATCTTATTTTCGTCACTTTCACAGATTCTCATCTTATTTTCGTCACTTTTTCTGTCTCTTTCACAGATTCTCATCTTATTTTCGTCTCTTTCACAGATTCTCATCTCATTTTCGTCACTTTCACAGATTCTCATCTTATTTTCGTCACTTTCACAGTCTCTTTCACAGATTCTCATCTCATTTTCGTCACTTTCACAGATTCTCATCTTATTTTCGTCACTTTTTCTGTCTCTTTCACAGATTCTCATCTTATTTTCGTCTCTTTCACAGATTATCATCTTATTTTCGTCTCTTTCACAGATTATCATCTTATTTCCGTCTCTTTCACAAATTATCATCTTATTTTCGTCTCTTTCACAGATTCTCATCTTATTTTCGTCACTTTCACAGATTCTCATCTTATTTTCGTCACTTTTTCTGTCTTTCACAGATTCTCATCTTATTTTCGTCTCTTTCACAGATTCTCATCTTATTTTCGTTGCTTTCACAGATTCCCATCTCATTTTCTTCGGCTGTGTGCACATTTCTGAAAACTTCCGCATGGACACCCATGGAGTGTGCACATTACACGCGGCGTGGAAAACCATCCGCTTATTTCTTACTTTCTTTCACTTAATTGAGGACGAGATATGCGCATGGGCTTCCGCTTGTAATGTGCACAAGCCCTTCCTCTTATTATAAAAGTGATAATTTATTCATTACCACATGAATCCCTGAACACGTACCATATTTTTTTGGACTATTTTAAGGCGATACTTTTTTCCCCACACTGAGACGCCTGCGCTTTATAATGTGACTAATAATGTTAAGAAGATACAGTAACAAAATCTGATTTTGGTGCAACATTTCGGGGGTGCGCCTTATAATCCGAAAAATATGGTACCTAAGCTCAAATACAGACAAACCCCTATTTTACGACCCTCTGTTAAGCGACCACCTCTCATTTGAGACCAGATTTGTTGGCACGGATGCATTTTACTATGTAAACGACCTCTCTTAAACGACTTCCTCTAAAACGCGACTTACGACCGCCATTTTGTTGGTTTTTACGACCGTTGTTGTCGTCTGCATAGACTTCGAGCAAAGGGAAACAACCACGGTCAAGAGCCTGAAAGCGGAGTCGCTTCCCTTGTTGTAGAAAAGATGGCGGAAAGCGTAGGAAAAGCACGAAAACCACTGACTTTGAAAAAGAAAACCACTGACTTTGGACGAGAGTGGAGGTGATTAACAGAAGTCGGCGAAGTGAAACTGTAATACATCGATTGCACAATCCTATGGAGTTGGAAAGACCCAAATCCAGTTTTAATATGTCATTGTATGTGTGCATGAAGAAGAGAGTATGAACTGTGCCAAACTTTTTCTTTCTACGGCTGCCAGTGAAAACCTCCGTCATACGACCCCTCCAATTTACGACCGATTTTTCCGGACATTTTGGAAGTCTTAAAATAGAGGTTTGTCTGTAATAATGTTAAGAAAATACAGTAACAACATCTGATTTTGGTGTAGCATTTGGGGGGTGCGCCTTATAGTCCGAAAAATATGGTACCTGAGCTCCAATATTACAATGTTTTGGGCTGAGTTTGTATGACAGTACCTCAGTAAGTGATTGCGCTCTGTATGTGCACAAAACAGCAAACTACCAATGCTTACCAGTGGCAAACTACCAATGCTTACCAGTGGCAAACTACCAATGCTTACCAGTGGCAAACTACCAATGCTTACCAGTGGCAAACTACCAATGCTTACCAGTGGCAAACTACCAATGCTTACCAGTGGCAAACTACCAATGCTTACCAGTGGCAAACTACCAATGCTTACCAGTGGCAAACTACCAATGCTTACCAGTGGCAAACTACCAATGCTTACCAGTGGCAAACTACCAATGCTTACCAGTGGCAAACTACCAATGCTTACCAGTGGCAAACTACCAATGCTTACCAGTGGCAAACCCCATTTACACAGATATTAACCCTTTCACCGCCAGATATATTTCAGCCAACGGGTTAGAGAAAATAAAATATCTGCAATATTGGGAATTCATCTGTGTAACATATGTATAACATTAGGCCTATCCTTATCTCCCAAAGAAAATAAGATCTTGAAATAACAGGCCCTGATTTGATGCCTTTTAGTGATATGGGTGTTAAACCATTGTGGTGCATAAATGCGACATTGGCGGTGACAGGGTTAAGGTTGATTCAACAGCAGCACACTTTTCTACGTTGTATTTTCCTACCCCCCAAACTGTACCAAATGCCAGTCTGGGGCATACCTGAGCCACATGTTTTATCAGACGTTTTATCAAATTAAGTCTGAATAAAAGAATTTTATAAACTGATCTACGAGTGTAATTTCTCATTTGTTTGAACCAATTTTCGATCTCTGTGTGTTGATGGAACGAAACATATTTGTCAATCGTAGTGCTTTTTCTAAAATAGCAAGTTTCAAATTGGCCATTTCATGGATGGGCGTAACATTGCTTTGATTGAATTTTGTGTGTGTAAATGATTGATTGATTGATTGTAACACATCCATACCTGAGCAGAGATAGAGAAAGTGAAAAATGTGAAGGAAGAAAACACTTCCACCGCCAACACAATCAACTTGTTCATGTTATATTTAGGTTTAATGTAAAACATACATGTCAGCTATATAAACAAAAATATATCGGCAACAGCAAATGCAGCAATAAAGGTCAGGATGAACTGCCGCGATTAGGACAAAAAATAAAGAGATTCGGATCATTGCAGTGGTGACTACAATGCCATAAAAAGAATCGATCAAATGTGACAGTGCATGGGAAAAACAGACATAATGGAATTTTGGCATAAATTGATATTTAAATTTTTCATGGTGGAGCAAAGATCCCTTGTTAATAGACAGAAAACCAGTCTAGTTTTTATTTTATAATTATTTGAAGTTTGACATTCGAAATAGACCTTTTGCAGAAATTGGGCAGAGAAGATACAATTTTGCCTCTTTGTTTCTATTGACTTGATTTAGAAAACAATCAAATAAACAAAGACATCATTCAAAATTGTCTTTCATGTTGTGGATACTGGTAGAATACATAAAAATAGACATAAATATGCCCTAAATAGAACGTTGATATTTTTGGGGGTTGTTGACAATTTTGGGCTTTTGCTCAAAACGTTCTGAGCGACTTATGTAGGTTTTTCCCATGCACCATCACAAATGCATGGGTGCTCCTGGGAAATTAAAAAAATCCTGCAAGGGGGCGGCCTCGGTGGAGTGCAGGAGCAGCGCACACACTCACCCACATTTACTGCTCTTTTTTCACCCCTCTAGACAAGTGCTACATTCCTTTGAACATAGCAAATGCTTATATAGGCCCTTTTTATTGTACATGTGTGAGTGTGTGTGTGTGTAAAAAAAAATCGATGCTTCTCAAATTCTCATAATCCGGCGACGCTGGCTCTACGCTATTTCAAAATCCTGCACTTCAGGACATCCTGAAAGCAGGAGCATCCATGTAAATGATGGTCTCCTGTTGCTGACTGGCATCCCTGATCCAGACACTGTTGATTTGGAGCACTAATCCTCGTCGCTGCTGTCATCGTCCTGCTTCCTAGTCCGCTGCATCCCGAATATCGTCTTCTTCGTTTTGGGGTCTTCGTCTTCCGCCATCTCTATGCAGCCTGCCACAGAACCAGGAAACATAACACACAAACATGTCACACGAATCTTGGGCGTCGCTTAATTCGCTCAAAATGTAATACTTGTAAGTTGTAATATTAGTTATCTAAAGGTCTCTGTTTGCTACAAATATAGTGGGGAAAAAACGAGTAGGATTTCATCAGATTTATTTAGAGAGTCAAATTTCACGTGAATCATGCCTCACAAATGTCAAAATTGGATCGCAATGAATCGAATCGTACGCAGTGTGGCTGGCCCTTAACATCCACACGAGGAGTGAACCAACCTGATCTCGCCAGGCGACGCTCCAAAACCTCCGTTCCGAAATCGTCCGTGTTACCCAGCTCCTCGAACCCCACAACCCTGAAAGGTGAAACGGTCAAATCTATGAAGTTCGTAATGCACCCAACGACTCGTACAAATAAGAAATTTATAATGAACTAGCCGTCCTGCTCGCTACACTTCGCACGCGCTCGCACACACTCTCTCTCTCTCTCACTCTCTCTCTTCGCCCCTCCCCCCTCTTTCACTCAGATTTATCATGCAAGGGAAGTAACCAGTGGAAACCAGTCCAGACAGTCATTCCCTAATTACTACCCTTTAGTTACTACTACTGACCGGTTTTCAAGGTCACCACGGTTACGAATTTTCTACGGGACCCTCCCTGCACCATAATACATCACCACGCAAAATTTTGAAGCGATTCTGTACACTGGTTCGTGAGTTACAGGGCGAACAAACAGAAGGACACACACACACACACACAGTTGTTCAAATATAAGAGGCATTAACCCTTTCGCCGCCAACCATTTTTCAGCCAAAATATACCATTAAATTTAACTGGGTAGAGAAAAAAAAAATCTGCAATATTGTGAATTCCTCTGTGACATGTATAACATTAGGCCTATCCTTACCTCCCAAAATTAAGAAAATAGGGTCTTCGGATAACAGACCCTGATTTGATGCCTTTTAGTAACATGGGTGTTAAACCATTGTGGTGCATAAATGCGACATTGGCGGTGAAAGGGTTAAGATTTAATAACAATAGAAATGAGACATAAACACTCATTGCTCTTCTCTTAGAAATGTGCAAAGGAAATCAAAGACAGTAGAACCCTGCCAAGTGGACACTCCTGGCATTGCAGACACCCCGTTAACTCTTAGCGCCATGTATTTTTCTAGGTTTTTTTGTTTTTTGGTGCTGTCCCATCTTCTGGGCCATACAGTGGCGTTGCTCCCACGCCGTTCATTCCGAGTCCCAATTCGCAGCCACACCTCTGCACGTTCAGGTTGCAGAATCCAAGACCAGCAGTCCAAGAGGAGCAAATCTATGTTAGGCCGTTAGGAGGCAACCAACCAAGGAGACACTGCACTGCTGCTGAGTCACTTCAGTGGAGTTCAGTGGAGCCTGTTCAGGACACCACCTACTAAGCCCCCTACTGACGACACTATTCTCTTAGTCGCGGAGCCAGCGTGAGTGAGGCCCTCCTCCGAGGGCGCCACCACGACCATCCACCGACAGCTCCCCAGAACACACTGATCCCCATGACTTTGAACGCACCAAGGCATAGACTGGATCGGAAACCGAAACTGAGGTCATCATGAGAGCAGCGCTTGCAAAGCCACAGAATTTGAGACATTTTTTTAATTAAAAAACAACAACTGATTGATGGAAATGAGGCAGATGACTATGATGATGCTATGGAGTTCCGTATCGGTCTGAGACGTTCTTGGTTGTCCGTTGCAATTTTTTCGATTGCTTTTATTTAACGGCAGAAACAAACAAAACCTAAAAAACAATAACAGACAAACGCATGGCAGGGTGCTTGGCAGTGAATGTCTTTGCAGTTTGGTGGGGAGTGTAGAGCGATGTTTTGGGTGAATATATTCGCCCATGGTGCTAGAAGAGTTAATTAATCAAGACAGTTTTTGCTCAATCTCTGCTTCACATATTTTTTTTACTTGATGCGTTATGAAAAGAGTCTCATAATTATGGCCACTTTGCAACAGGAATTGTTCGGAAATAATTAAGGGGAGTAATTTCATGGTGTGTAGGAGTTATCTTGCCTAATTCAATCGGTCAAACAGGGGAAGTTACTCTGCCATCAGGTAAATCCCCAGCCCCCGCTTCTTGTGTTTGAGGAGACACACAGCATGTAGAACGCAGTGCGTCATTCTGAAATTGATGTAATTTATATTTTTACGTCACAGTTTGCAAATTCTATCACTTTGTAGCAACTGGTCACCCCTTATTTTTCTACAAAATGTTTGCAAGTCGCTGACTCGCATCCTGCGGTTTCAAGTTTTGACCCCATTGTTGCATTGTCGCTATGGTATTTGACCGAGTAATGGAGGCAAACAATTCTAACTTTTACAAAGTGCTCTCCCCTAGTTTTTTCCGAAAATCGTCTATTATGGACAACTTTGATCAGTCTGCCGAGTGGTCACAAATACTGAGGTTTGACTGTGTGAAAGTTAGGTTCTACGTCTACTCGGCTGCAAAACAGCACAAATGGGACCAACCATCAACCAGCCATCATTCAATGCTCGGAGCAGATCCTGGAGGTACAGCAATACCAGGCCCGGCTAGAGGGTTGACTGTATTTTCTCAACTTCAAAACATTATAACTGAACAAAAAAACACACATCACAACGCTACGCATTAACACAAAGAGATGAAGATGGGAAAATAAGCAAAGTAAAAAAACTAAAAAAAATTGTCTTAAAAAAGACTTTTTCCAAGGCGATGAGATCATGTGTTTGTAAACAAACCAACCAACTTCAAAACATTGAAAGAAAAAGCTATTTTGCAGTACAGTGGAACCTCCCTTATAAGACTCCCTCCCACATAAGACCTACTTCTCTGAGACATTGCCCTTCTTTGTGATTGTCAACATTACCTCCATTATAAGACCCCTCTCTTATAAGACCTCATTTTGGATGATTTTTGAAGGTCTTACAAGGGAGGTTCCACTGTACAATAATAATAGCCTTCTGCAAAAAACGGCCTGTTAGCTGATCAATGTACTCCACATGGCAAAGAAAGCATCACAGGCTGCAAGAGCGAAAGGTGGCAGAGTGGTTAAGATGTTCGCCTGCCAAATGTAATGCGTGACTGCAACGTGAGTGACACGGGTTCGAATCCCGGCCTCGCCCTTTCTTTCTAGTTCGACAGGAAAATCGAACTGAACGTCGAGTCCTTCGGATGGGGACTTAAAGCTAGTCTGACCCTTGCGCTTTACGCACGTAAAAATCCCACAGCAGTTGAAAGTCGGTAAGAGCAGGGAGAAATCCTGCTGCCTGGTATGGCCAAATTGATAGCTAGGTTTTCCAAGTGTGCCCACACCCCCTCCTCACCCTGTGCCCCCCCCAAAAAAAAAAAAAAAAAAAAAAAAAAAAAGGTAGGCGCTGTACTTGTGGTGACGCGCTCTCCGGGGGAGAGCAGCCCAAATTTAACAGAAATAAGTCTCTGTGACTAGAATATACCAAATACCAAACATGTTCACCATTCCCTTGAGAACTTACTTGTCCACTACAATGCCTTTCTTGAAGCAGTAGAGGGCGGGCAGCACCTGGATCTTCAGCTTGTTCACCAGAAACTTGGCCTTTTCCACGCCCAGGTGAGCGAACTTGGTCTCAAAGTGCTTATGGCACAGTTTCTGCACACCACGGAACACAGGGCCGCATGAAAAAAAAGTGTTGTCTTTTCAAGATTTTTTTTTTTCTCTTTTATGATAATAATAAACGGACACTTATATAGCGCTTTTTTCTCGAGCACAAAGCGCTTTACAGTCAGCATTGAAACACTCACATACACACAACAGACACACACGCACGTACGTGCAAGTACGCGAGTGAACGCGTTCTTGCACACAGACATGCAGACAAAGACCCACACACATTTCATTAAACACACAGAAAACGCATGCTCACTGAAATGCACACACACTTACACAAACATACACTTTTACAAACATGCGCGCACGCACACACACACACACACACAAACGCGCGCAATCACATACACAAACATGCACTCACACTCACAGACACATACTCGCACACACTCACTCCCCCCCCCTCTCTCTTATGAAGAATGTTTCGTCAAAATCTATTAAAATTTACCAGGACAAAAATGATGCATCTCTTTCAGTTTTCCAGTTTTTGTTGTTATTGTTGTTGCTATTTTACATTAAAACTTGTAAAATAAAAAACAACCACCACTGCTACAGTGACAACCAAATTTTCGGTTTATTTGAAAACCTTTTTTTAGGCAATTTTTTTAATTTCATGATGAATGCATAGGTCCAATATAAGATTCTTCTTGGTCATACATTCTAAACAATCAAAACACAAGAACCTGAAAAAGAAATGCAATAAATATTTGGAAAATATTCTTCTAAGAATGTGAAAACCCCAGTCTTTTGTAGACACAAAGAAGAGACCACAGTATTAATTACTATAGATCTAAAAAAAAAGAGGTTAGAATAAGATTGAGACTTCGACACACAGTGAAATCGAATGAAGTCTGTAGGCCTAGCGCATAGTATACTCCCTTGACTGAAATTTGTAAGCTTCTCTGTGACTATTGCCCAGTTTCGTTCAACGCCATATGAGCCATTTTCATCAAGTGCTTGGCTTATTCGTTGGCATCGTTTTGAAGGAGGATTTGTATGTTTTTTTTTAAAAAAGGTACTGAGTGAATGTTTCATCTTCAACCATGCAAATAATACAGTGCACCATAGATTCATGGGAGCAACTACACAAAATGAAAAAAACTGAAAGCCTGGGGTCCAGGGGTAATTGTCCCCCTGCAAAAATTGATTTATGAAGGTATTTTAGTTTGCTTTTTCCACAATTTATACAAATGCTTATTTTAAAGTGTTTGAAAAATACAGTAGACACATGAAGATCTTGTTTGACAATTTAAAAAAAAAGGAACTTCCCTTTCTGGTAAAATTCAAAAACAGGAAATCCTTGTATACCAGGAACAGTTGCACCCATGTCTAGGATGTGAAGATAGAGAAGATCGACAAATGGAGCTGATACAAATTTGACTGGGCTTGGCTGGGGATGAAGCTATTGGAAAGTAAGATCTGTGTAGGCGATGTGACAAACAAAATGTTGTGTGAGTGGTGTGACAATACCATCGGTTACACCTTTATTGTCTTAGGCCCTCTCACCCCCCAGAGAAGACCATAATATGGTAGAGTAATACACTGATCATCACGGCACACATAGAAACACACCTGCTTCATCTGCTTTCCAAGACCATAATCATAATGCCTAAATGGTAAGATACGTATGTGTCCGTTTTTCAGTTTTCACTGCTCTCCCAGCTGCATTCAGCCGACGCATTCCAATTTCGGAGGAGCTCAAAGAAGACAATTATTTGGAAGAAGATTTTTTTTTTTTTTTTAAAGGCAGGAGAATGGGCCAATAAGTCAGAAAGATAGTAGATGACACCGACGATATGTTGTCATCATGATAATCCCATGTTATTATCACTGTCCTATTAGCAGTTTCATGCAACTGTGGTGCTTATGCTATGGACACATGCTTGCAGCCTACGTTATAAACTTTGTGTATGGGTCTTCCCAAATCATGGACATGCATTATTTATAAACTTTGGGCATGGCTCGTTCGTCTTCACAAATAAAGTCTGCGTCTTGACGCCCCTGAAAAAAACACCCACAAAAACCGGGAGCTCTAGCGCGTAAATACGCACAATCCGTACGTTTTCAGAAACCCTGGACCGAAAGCAAGAGCTAGAACCAAAAAAAAAGACCCGTCTCAACCTCTAAATGTCCGTCAATGATGGCACAGCGTCTGAAGTCTGGGTGGAAGAAGTGGACGATGCAGCGGTCAACGGTGGTCGTCATGTCCAGAAAGGACTTCTCATCTTCCAGCAACCTGAGAGGCAAGCACACCATCACGCATTGTAAACGTAACGATGAAGACAGAACTGCACTGGAACCTCCCATTTTAACTCATTCGCATCGCAACGATTTTGAATTATTAAAAAAACTCACAAATCACTCCAGCCATACACACAAACAAAACATACATTTATAAACAAAAGGAGAAATAAAAAGAAGTTTACGGGGTTTTATTTCAGGTTTAGACCTAGGGAAGTGGTAGATCAGACTTTTTTATATATAGACTTTATCCATATAGTCTATATAGATAAAGTCTATAAAGTCTAGACTTTACATAAAAATATTGAGTGAAAAAATCAAAACAACAACAAAACTTGGACGAGACGTTTCGCTTTATAGCTTTATCAATCTACATTCTAAGTTACAAGCCATACATACACACAAACAAAACATACATTTATAAACAAAAGGAGAAATAAAAAGAAGTTTACGGGTTTTTATTTCAGGTTTAGACCTAGGGAAGTGGTAGATCAGACTTTTTTATATATAGACTTTATCCATATAGACTTTTTATAGATATAGACTTTATATAGAAAAACTCTCTACGAACCACTACAAAAGTAAAGACAGGGGCAAAATTGTGGTCTAAGGGAGTGAAGCGAGTTTAGAAGTGACCAAGGTATGGTGTGTACACAGATTTACTTCCCTTGAAGCAAATGCATCAAACTGACAGCCATCTATTAATTCCGGACATATATGGCCTGAACGACTTGAAATTGAATGAGTTAAAGGGTAATTATTTTTAATTGGAACTACACCTTTTTCTTTCATCACGTGGAGTCTTCCAGTATAATTATGCTAGCACGATCAAGCACCAATACCATGCACAAATCACCCCAATGTAGAAACTTTAATATTGTTGAGAGAAAGAGAGAGAGAGAGAGAGGGGGGGGGAGAGAGAGAGAGAGAGAGAGAGAGAGAGAGAGAGAGAGAGAGAGAGAGGGGGGGGGGTAGGGGCGTGGGGATACAGAGAAAAGTAAAGGGCTGGAAAGAAAAGGGCGGAAGTTACGAAACATAGGTTCGGCATTTTTCGTGTTTTCCAAAGTAGTCATTCTGCAATTTCCGAATGTGTGTGTGTGTGTGTGTGTGAGAGAGAGAGAGAGAGAGAGAGAGAGAGAGAGAGAGAGAGAGAGAGAGAGAGAGAGAGAGAGAGAGAGAGAGAGAGAGAGAGAGAGAGAGAAGAAGATGGGGGTGGGTGGGGGGAGATGCATAATGGGGAGGGGAGGGGAGAGAGAGATAGAGAGAGAGAGTACGTCATTTCATTCACAATTTCGTCAATTCATTCCTACGTCATGCAATTATCCCTACGTCATTCATTCATCCAACCTATCTTTTGTTTACAAACACATTGCCTCATCGCCTAAGTGGTCTTTTTTAACACTTGTAACCCCGATTAAAATGATGACTCTACTCCCTGTAACCACCAAATTAAAGTTGGTAAACTGGGCCCCAAATGGGGTACTGTGTTTAAAAATATATAAAAAAATAACTACTTGATGGATTGACTTCAAATGTTCAGGGTTTGTGTATAAATGAAGAATGTTTAACTTGCAATGTTTTTTTTGTTATGTAATATTTTTAATTTTTGGATATTGCAATTTTAACTCCTAAATACATAACGAAGTGGGTGTACGGGGGGCGGTTTTAGACGGCTTGGGAGGAGAAAGTAATGGATGTCATGGGCAGAATCAGGCAATAAGGGGCTTAAAAAGTTAAGACGAAAATTTAGAGTGTTTTTTACCTCGCTTCTTTTCCCATCTTAACCTGCATGTGTTAATGTGTAGCGCTGTGATGGGTTTTTTTATAGTTCAATTATACCTTCATAAATCATCCCAAATAAGGTCTTAAGTGGGAGGGAGTTGCATAAGGGAGGTAATGTTAATACTTACAAAGACATGCACTCTCAGACAAGTAGGTCTTATGTGGGAGGGAGTCTTAATACAGGGAGGGAGTGGGGGATCTCATAAGGGAGGTTCCACTGTATTCCATTCTTCTTTTTGAATGTCTCAGATGGATAAAATGTATCCCAGTATCCAATATGAATTTGAAGGCAGCTCAGTACACTGCAGATCCTCCAAGCTGTTAAAAGTATATCCCCTGTGGGGATACCGGGGAGGTCTTTTGCATAATTAGTTCCCCCACCTTCTGGAATTAGTTCTGTGCTTGTAACTTCCTCTAATCTGTCACTCTTTCACTCTGCCTTTTCCCTTTGCTTACTGTCATCTAAACTCTCTTTCTACCTTACTGGTGGTCCATTCTCCTGCCTTTTTGTTTTTCAAGAAATTCTTACCAACAAAATTTTCTCCAGCCGAAGACGGACATGCTGGGCCTAACTATTTATTTTTACACTAGAGACGAAAAGAAAGAATCTAGAAGGGAAAAGGCTGAAAAGCCTATAGCGTTAAAAATGATATGATATGATCTATGATTACGCATCTGCGCTCATAATTGACAGGAAAATGGTCTGGGCGATTGACGAGGAAGAAAAATAGTCAGTGATGCCACTTTGTGCAGTATGACTAAACACTGAACGGTGCCGAAAGGTGCCAAATGGTGAACATGGAATGGTCATAACACCGAATGGTTGGTCCAATTTCCTGCAAGTTTCGCCTTCAATCGAGTAATGGACAGGCTTAGGGCTATTTTCGTCACAGAAAAATAATAACAAAAATAAAATAATCAGAAAAGAAATACGAACTGAAAGCCTACTTCGTTCAACGATCTCGCTGTCCACCGCTGCAAAGTCAGCGAAATAAGTGTCGTGAACATTGCCGAAAGGAAGACAAAGGGCAGTCTTAGCATTCACGCTGTTGCTTTGGGCGGCTGTTTTCAGCGATTAAAGTTAATGCTTTCACCATTCGGCCCTACCATTCAGTGTTTTGACCATTCAGTAATCTCATGCCATTCGGCATTATTCGGCACCATTTGGTGTTTAGATGGACCCACTTACGTGTACTCTCCGTGCTGCTTCTCTCTCATGACATTGTACTGCTGGGACTGTTTCTTCAGCGCCTCCAGTCGAGACTCGCGGATGTACGACGGAATGTCTTCCTTTTCCAGCTCCTCCCACAGTTGCTGGGCACCACAATGTTTATAAGATGATTAGCATATATTTGATTAAAGGGGCACCCTGACGGATGAGGTTTTTTTGCCAGAAACATGTTGAGATCACCAGGAAAACACCCTTTACAGAGATCACAACACTCACTTTGTCTTTGCTCTGGTTTCCTAGAAATCAAACCAGCAAATCAGCGATTCCTCCTTGGCAGAGGTGCTGGAAGCCAAATTCTTTCAGTTAAAGAATGGCCGCCTGAGTTTAGACCAAATCGTTTGCACGAAATTTCCACGATACAAGCCTTTTTATTTTGTTGTATATAAATTCTATGCAGTTTACCTTCTTCTGCGTTCAACTGGCTACGCATCAAAACCTCAGACCGAGTGCTGCCGCAAACCTGGATGTCCGGTGAAGGTCGTCTGCAGTCCCCCAGAGTTTGGTTCTGAGGTCCGTCCCTCCAGGCCAGGTCTGTTGTCGCATCTCATCATACTGAGGGCAGTCCTGGAGAACATGGGAAGGGGTCTGGTCAGCTTGTCCACACTGGCATAGAGATGAGTCCGCGACCCCAATCCTTCGTAGGTGTGTGTGGAGGCTGCAGTGCCCTGTGCGCAGGCGAAATATGGTGGTTTGATCTCTCCTCTCCAGTGTCCGGATTGGGTATGCAGTTTACCAAAAGGAGTTTCGCTCACAACAAAGGAAATAGACCTAGCTTCTCCATTTTTTTTTTACTGCACTACAAAGAAGTAAAAGCTTCAACCACAATGAGTGGCCTCCATCCACCCCATCCAAAATGGCTTTTATCTCCGCCAAGGAGGAATCGCCGTTTTGACGGTTTGATTTATAGGAAACCAGAGCAAAGTGAGTGTTCCGATCCTTGAAAAGGCTGTCTTTCTGGTGATCTCGACGTGTTTCTTGTAAAAATTCATCCGTCAGGGTCCACCTTTAAATAACAATTATAACTATCTTGATTATTAAAAAAACCTTCAGGACTTTCCTGGTATTTGCAGTACCTCCAGGATCGTCCCACTATCTTCATAGTTATTAATGTCCTAGTAGTATATGTGCCTGTTCCAGGCTGAAGGACGTTAAGCAAACTTTCTTCTTTTGATGAAAAACAGGCAGGTCCTTTACAAAATACATTACAATGCTAGCTTGTTGAAGTTGAAGTTGAAGTTGAGACGTGATTGAAGCATCAATTGATGCCTGTTCACCATTCAAGGTGGTAGACTTAGCGTCTTGTTCAAAAGGTGACAAAGTTGTTGTTTAGACACCCCTCTCATCCTCCCTCTTAATCCCAAAGTCTGGTTCTTTCAGTTTCATGAGCATAACCTTATGAAGCTGATCCTAACCCTATCCCTTTCCCCGAGAACAACAGAATGTTGGTTCTCATTAAAAAATGTCAACGTGAAACTGAAATGTGTGCGTGTGTGTGCAGGCCTGGTAAAAAATACTAGCCCAGTAGCCATTGGCTAACTCGGGCAAGTAGATCTATTTCAATAGTCACTAGCCCGATGGACAACTTTAAATTTCAGTACTGTACGGCCCTGGGGTATTTGGTTTGTTTTTTAACCACCAAGTCTTCCCACACCATTTGTCCTTTCCAACCCACTATCAAATCAGGCTCAGTGGACTGCTAAGATAACAACACGCCAGCACTGGAACTGAAAAGAAAGACAGCCTCATCAATCTCCTCCTCCCCCTTCTTTCTCTCCCCCCCCATCCCCCCATATCCTTTCTTTTTCTCTTTACAGTACTTCTCTCCTTTTTTCCCCCCAAGTTATTTTTTTCTTATTTCTCTTCCTCTTTCTTTGAACTTCCATCTCCACTGTGTATGTCATGTGCGCACGCACGCGTGTGTGTGTGTGTGTGTCTGTGTGTGTGTGTTCAGGGATTTTTGTTGTTGTTTTCTTCGGGCTAGTGAAAATGTGTTCGGGCAAGTAACAATTTTCAGTTACTCGCCCGGAGGGCAAGTGAAATTTGTGGGTGGGTGTGTTTTGGGGGGAGGGGGTAGAAGTATAAAACACGACTTAGCCCCAAAAGCACGCTTCAGAACCAGTCTAATCATGCTCAGTTGAACATGGTCAACACGTTGAATTACTTGAATGACTCAGTTGAATGATTCAGCCAGCCAGCCTGAAGGGCTTCACAGTTTTCCATAAACTAAAACAGATACTGTCACTGAGATAGTCACAACACGTAATGGATATGATCATAAGATAATAATGAAGCATCAAAGCAGCGTAATTACCTCTTCAACAAGAGACTGGTCATCGATAATGGCCTGGGCCTGTTCTGCTGTCGTGGGAGCCGCCATGTCTAAACAAAAAGAACGGTAATCGGAAACGATCATTATAATAGTCTATACACCGAAATCGTCTAAAAAATCAAA
>CM065701.1:13989720-13999720 GCA_017654935.2 Phymorhynchus buccinoides | reverse complement strand
CATACGATTCGATTCGCTACGATCCGATTTTGACATTTGTGAGCCATGATGGACGTGAAACTCCACTGTCTAAGTAAACAACATCAACAACAACAACATCAGCAGCAGCAGCAGCAACAACAACAACCACCACCTTTTGTAAAGATCGAAAAGCACACGTTGTTAGTCTTTCACTCTTTCTCCATGTCACGACGGTGATAGACAAGTATCGTCATAATAGTAGAGTAGCCTAACCCTGTGTTGTCATGGGGAAAGAGCGAAACCTTAACAACGTGTATTTCGACGTTAAGGATGTAAACTTGCAATGAATGATTTTTTCAAATTCGTTTCTCAGTGCTCTGTGTGTGCCTATGCAAGCAAGCGCGCACGTATACATGCGCGCGCGTGTGTGTGTGTGTGTGTGTGTGTGTGTGTGTGTGTGTGTGTGTGTGTGTGTGTGCGTGCGTGTGTGCGTGTGCGTGTGTGTGTGTGAGAGAGAGAGAGAGAGAGAGAGAGAGAGAGAGAGAGAGAGAGAGAGAGAGAGAGAGAGAGAGAGAGAGAGAGAGAGAGAGAGAGAGAGAGAGAGAGAGAGAGAGAAACTACTTGAACGCGTACATGCATGGGAATGAGTCAAGACTAAAGGGCAAGCCACACGTCGGCTAAAATCGCACGACTGTACGATGCGATTAGATGGCGTGATCTCGAAGCGCGAATCACATTTGTTCTTGGAGACCACGTGATCGAATCGTATCGTACAGTCGTACGATTTTAGTGGACGTGTGGCTGGCTCTTAAGTCTCTAAATATTTGAATGTGTGTATATTTTTGCGTGTGTACGCTTGCAGGCGTGCACGGACATGTGCGTATATGTATATGCATATGCTTGTGTGTGTGTGTGTGTGTGTGTGTGTGTGTGTGTGTGTGTGTGTGTGTGTGTGTGTGTGTGTGTGTGTCTGTGTGTTGTGTGTCTCCCCCCCCCCTCTCTCTCTCATTCTCGTAGTGTGTATGTATATGTGAGTGTGTGTGTGTGTGTGTGTGTGTGTGTGTGTGTGTGTGTGTGTGTGTGTGTGTGTATGTGTGCGTGCGTGTGCGTGCGTGCGTGTGCGTGTGCGCGCGCGCGTGCGTGTGCGTTTACGTTTTTATGTCTGCACGTGCGTGTACATACACATGCATACGCACGCGTGTTTGCAAAGTAGGCCTACGCCTAAAAAGTATTCTGTGCGCGCAATCTACGAAGCACGCTTCAGAAATGTGTCCCTTAAAATGTTTTTTGTGTGTGTGTTGCTTTTTCCTTATATATTTAAACAAATAACTAGGTTTGGTTACACAGTTCATAGAGAGAAAGAAAAACATTGTTTTCGTGGGTCTTTAAAAAACCGGATAACAGTCCACTATTATGATGCTGGTGGGGAGGAGGGCGCACTCAGAAGCTCGGAGCTCCCGGCCGCGGTGACGTAACGACGATATCACGGGTCTGACGTCACCCCATCCCCCTCGTCATTCAGAAAGGCGTCACGAAGTCATCATGGCATCAGCTTCCTGTAACGCAAAAGCAGATAAACGTGAATTACATAGGTACGAATATGGACCCATGAAACGATTTTAACGCGTAAACAATATACAATGGAACTTCTCTATTAATTAAAGACCCACTGACCCACCACGATTAAGTCGCTTGGTTGTTTTTCTGGGTAGCTGTGACCCACATTCAAATTCCCCTAACTTCATAATTGAGGCTGCTCTTTAAAATGATGTTTCGTTTGGAATTTGGGTGCATTTGTATGGGAGTCAAACCTGGTCAAAACATGATTTCTTACCAGCTATAAGAGGGAAAACACGTGGAAACACGTGAGTTTGACACGCGATCTGATAGAGAGAGAAGGAGGGAGGGATAAAGAGAGAGAGAGAGAGAGAGAGAGAGAGAGAGAGAGAGAAGAGAGAGAGAGAGAGAGAGAGAGAGAGAGAGAGAGAGAGAGAGAGAGAGAGAGAGAGAGAGAGAGAGAGAGAGAGAGAGAGAGCAGAGAGAGAGAGAGAGAGAGAGAGAGAGAGAGAGAGAGAGAGAGAGAGAGAGAGAGAGAGAGAGAGAGAGAGAGAGAGAGAGAGAGAGAGAGAGAGAGAGAGAGAGAGAGAGAGAGAGAGAGAGAGAGAGAGAGAGAGAGAGAGAGAGCGAGAGAGCGAACGAACGAACGAAACTTTTTTTAATGAGGGAAAAGAATAAGCACACAATGGGCTTGTTTACATCTAATTGCTCTCGAACAAGAGAAGCATTTTAAAATAATAAATTCCAAATCATGTAAAAGAAAATAAAAGAAATTCAAGGCATGCACAATATACATCAAATATGTAAACATCAACAACGACAACAACAGGCAATCCTTGATACGAGTCGTCTGTTTCCAATTCAGCGGATCGAAGCCATACTTATGTTGCCTTCCTTTCTTCTTCTTCTTCTTCTTCTTCTTCTTCTTCTTCTTTTTCTTCTTCTTCTTCTTCTTCTTCTTCTTCTTCTTCTTCTTCTTCTTCTTCTTCTTTTTCTACTACTACTACTACTACTTTTACTTCTTTTCTTCTACATCTTCCTTATTTCAACGTCTGTTCATTCAAAGTGATACTAAGCAAGAAAGGTGTGTGTGTGTGTGTGTGTGTGTGTGTGTGTGTGTGTGTGTGTGTGTGTGTGTGTGTGTGTGTGTGTGTGTGTGGTGTGTGTGTGTGTGCGCGTGTGTGCGTGTGTGTGCGTGTGTGTGCGTGTGTGTGCGTGCGTGTGCGTGTGCGTGTGAGTGTGTGTGTGTGTGTGTGTGTGTGTGCGTATGCGTGTGCGTGCGTGCGTGTGCGTGCGTGCGTGTGCGAACGCGCGCACTTGAAGATTAACTGCATGTCTCGACGATGTCCAAACACTGATCCACATTTTAGCCTCCATACATCCCTTAACTGAATCAAGCACCTGAATTTGTCAGTAATGGAAACAAGAGACCAGAGGAGGCAGACAGTTGATTCACACAACAAAAAACAGTTGGAAGATGCGCAGAAAGGCGGGTAAAAAAAGAATTAAAAAAACATAAGCCAAAGACAAACAAAACATAGGAGAAAAGGTCAAAAAGACATCACAGAATGATGACAGTATGAAGAATCAGCAACAATTCTATAGTAGAGAAAAGTCAGCGTATGTTTTTTGCCCATTTTGGTTACTTGGAATTTAAGTTTAGGTTTACGTTTGGTTACTGGCACATGCGCGTTATTGTTTGTTTTGTTTTGTTTTGTGATTAATTAACATTATTCGAAAGGAACTAAGCGCTTTATGAGTGAAAGTAGTTCAGGCATGCTCCTGAAATCAGGATTGAAATAGCTGATAGAAAAAGAAACTTCAGGATTGGCCATCTTGTCATTCGGAACCACCGTCTTATAAAATCAAACATTTCTGCCAAAAATTGATGGCGGATTAAAAGCAAGATGATAAGATATACGCAATTCTAACTCTATCCCCACCCATCCTGTATATACAGACACATTACATTGGACATTATTTTTCATGTGGTCATCACTTCAGGATTGTGAAGATTCGGAGAGCATGAGAATGTGTCATTTCAGGATTAAGAGAATGTTTTACTTTCACACATGCATCGCTGCGTTTGACCGAAGGACTCCACGAGAGAGCGAAAAGACTTAGCTCGTTCTTCGAGATTCAGCACTTTTTGGAAATGATTTTTATAGAAAACAATGTCCAAGGACTAGTTTATTATTGACGGTTTTCGTAAATCATAGCGAGAAACAATCAGATTTAACTCCCATTTAATTGTTTTTGTAATAAGAACACGTCCCAATGTGGACGTAAGAACAACACGATGAACGAGAGATTTGTCACATTTAACTCCCATTTCATTTTTTTTATAAGAACAACACGTCCCAATGTGGACGCAAGAACAACACGATGAACGACGACGAAAATGGTGTTTTACGTCCTCTTGGTCCAAATCAGACACATATGGAACATTTGTAAATACAAATATGGTGGGAACAATACTGGAGGCAATGTCCGGAGGCAGTACGAAACCAGTAAAGTCCCGATTTTTTAAATTAACACAGATAGCTGTAGCGGTAACCACGCCTCGGTTAAACCTCATCGGCTATGGCACCGCTACAAGTATTTGTTGCATTCATCAACTTACACAACACGATGAACGAGAGATTTGTCACAATTAGAGAGAAAATGGAGTTTTACGTTCTCGTGGTCTGAATCAGACACATATGGGACATTTGTAAATACAAATATGGTTGGAACAATACTGGAGGCAATGCCCGGAGGCAGTACGAAACCAGTAAAGTCCCGATTTTTTTTTTATTAATACAGATAGCTGTAGCGGTGACCAAGCCTCGGTTAAACCTCATCGGCTATGGCACCGCCACAAATATATTAATGATTTGTCACATTTAACTCCCATTTCATTTTTTTATAAGAACAACACGTCCCATTGTGGACGCAAGAACAACTCGATGAACGAGAGATTTGTTCAGGCCATTGTGGCACAAACAAACAAATATATGAGCAGACAATAGACAACAACAACAAACATACAAACAAAGAAACAAAGAAACAAAAACAAAAAAAAAAAAAAGCAAAGCAAACAAGCAAACGAAACGATGAAAATAATGCTTTACGCCCTCTTTGGCCTTTCGGCCATGTGGGGCATTGGGATTTTACTTGGGGATATAAAGAGGGGGGGGGGGGGGGGGGGGGGGGGAGGGGAAGGGGGGGGGGGGGGCAGGACAATCTTAAACCAACAACCGGAGCCAGGCAGGTATGAACCTGGAACGTTAGTGTGGAGACTAAACCATTACGCTGTGAATGTTCTTACTAATAGATGAAAATGTATCCTTATAGGTGAAGCCGTGGGTAAAATCACTGGTGCTACCACGGGAGAATGTGGAGCCCCTAAAGTGGGCCCCCCTATTCTACTGTACAGTGTGGAGCGTTTAAAAAAAAAGAATTTACAAGGCGAGATTAATTTATCTACATATGTACATCCGACATACTATTTATATTTAATTATTTATTTCGCGGCGAATATCATTTTTAATGGTGACAACCGATTAAAACGTTAAGATGGATAAGAATATCGATTGGGGAGTCTCCCGGCCTATTTTATGTTAAAGACCCACCACGTCACGTGTCAAAATCACGGTTTTCCCTCTTATAGCTAGTAAGAATTTTAAGAAATCTTCCTTGCTTAAGAGGGAATATGACACATGACGTGGGGGGTCTTTAATGCTTCTTTTGAAGCACATCCTAGAGCAGGAGACCCAGTCAGGGATTTACTTTTTATCTAAAACTTATTTTATAAATTTCATATAAAAAATAGAGGGCTAAAGTAAAATGAATTCTACATTTATAATTTGGTAATAATTTATAGTGATGAAGCAAGTTTGTTGTTTATTTAGTTTTGACCTGCGCTACGAGTATTATTCATTTATTATAAATAAAAGATTTTGTTAAGATTAGCTTACTTTTATTTATTAAAATCTAGAGTATGTATAATTGAATAAAACGGTGTATGATTAGTTTAAACATTTTGATAATTTTTTTTTATAAAAATGGTTGGGTAAAATGGTGATGGGCTGCCAGTCCGCAAGAGTGTGTGTGTTTCCGGGGTGAGACTCACTGGCGGGAGGCAAAATAATTTTATTTTGAAATTTAAGGTTATTTGAGTGGCATAGGTGGTGAATTTGAAGCCCATAGAGAGGGGAAGGGGGCTGGGACAGGCCCCCGGTTGAGGGGAAATAGAAGGAAAGTTGGGGACTTGTGACCCTCTGTGGTACGGCGGGCCTCCCCTTGGGGGCCCCGGGGGGGGGGGGGGGGGGACTATGGCTGGCTAGGCCCAGGGAGATGCCGCTCATACCGGGGGGGGAACCCGCCGGGGTGCGCCCGTCGGAACCGGACGTCCCTGGTAAATGCAGTGGGGCGCCCGGCTCCGGGGGGCAACCCCCGGCGACCTGCTTGCCCCCGGAAACAAGGACCGACTGGGTAGGGGGGTGAGAGGGGCTTGAGCGGCTCCCCAGGGGCGCCAGGGGCGCAGCACCACTCGAAAAGAGCCGACGGGGCTTAGAGTGTGCCCGCGTTCCCGTCAGGCGCCCCGACCAGTGAGGGGCGGCCGCTAGGATGAGGCAGTAGGGCCCCTTGGGAGAGGGTGCGTGCACCGGACAGAGGTCACTGTGGCGGGCTTTGTGTATGATTGTGTATGCAAGGGATGTTTATTATTTAGAACCAGTGGCCGAAGGAAGCCTGACCGAGAGCTTCCGCCAGCCAAATAATTGGTTGCCAGGTATTGGTTTGATTGTGTATTATGGCTTTTTTTGTGAAGGGAATTTTGTTTGTTTTAAGTTTTGATATTAGGTTGTTCAGTTCAGTGGTTATTGTATTGCAGGGTGTGAATAGGTGCTCGGTTGTGAGGAAGTCTCCACATTCACACTCTGTCTGACTAAATTTGCAAACGAAACGAATTTTGCGTGTTGCTTTACAAGTATGAACTTTATTACTATCCGATTTTTTTCTTCTTCTTTTTTTTTTTTTACCAAACAATACAAAGTTTTGAATGGTACCACGCCACTTACATGTTAAGCACCAAGATTCAAGATTAGTTTATCCCTTTTCTCTATTGAACACTGCAAGTAAGGTTATTAACGGCCTTGACGACACGAGTTAAGCCCTTGTTGATTAGTATCCAAAAGGGCATTAACGCTTGCAAAAGCAGCCATTAAGTGGCATCAAATTGGGTTATTGGCGAGAGTTATGCCCTTGTTTGGTCAGTACTCAAGCATCTTCCCCCACCCACCAAGGGCATTCACTCTTGCAAAAGGTGTTCTTTGCAGTGGTCAATGTTGGGGGGTTGAGGATACAACACACAACAAGATACATAGGGTCGCATTATCGAACAATAAAAAGAAACAAAACAAAACAAATTTTGCGAATAGAAATGACGTATCACTTATTCAATTAATTCAGAGTAACAAATGTGCGTTAACCAGGCATCAGAATAGTCTGAAGTCCAATCCTCTGAAAACCGCGGCAAAAGGGCCATCAAGGCCCCAGACTGTAGAGGGACAACACTGAAATCAGTTCCAAACACCACCAAAAAGGCTTAATATAGTGAAAAATCACTTTAAAATGCTATTTAACACAAAGGATAACACTGAATAAGAAGGCAAAACCTCTGACAAGAGAAGCCAATCCTCTGTCAGAAATTCTTAATCCTCTGAAATCCTCTGATCCTCTGACAATTCTGATGCCTGGTTAACAATCCAAATTTCCCCAAAATACCCATGAGAAGAACAATTTAAAAAAAGAAAGAAAAAAGAAAGAAAGTCTGTGAGTTTTCGTGACGTGGTAGAAGGATGGACATAGACAGACAATGAAGTACAATTTCTGAACCAAAGATCGTTTAGAAGAAAGAAACAAAAAGGAAAACCAACGATCCTACATTTTATAAAGAACAATTACTAGATAGAGCCAATTTTGTTTACTTACCGCCGGTTCCCTTCGTTTCCCAAGTCGGCCCCCAAACATTAGGTCGTCCATTTTCTGCCGTTTACCCAACTGTGGCCCGAATAGCATACTGTCCATTCCTCTCTTGCCCAGTTGAGGCCCAAACAGCATACTGTCCATTCCTCTCTTGCCCAGTTGAGGCCCAAACAGCATACTGTCCATTCCTCTCTTGCCAAGCTGGGGCCCAGCTGGTTGGCCCAAACAGCATACTGTCCATTCCTCTCTTGCCCAGTTGAGGCCCAAACAGCATACTGTCCATTCCTCTCTTGCCCAGTTGAGGCCCAAATAACATACTGTCCATTCCTCTCTTGCCCAGTTGAGGCCCAAACAGCATACTGTCCATTCCTCTCTTGCCCAGTTGAGGCCCAAATAACATACTGTCCATTCCTCTCTTGCCCAGTTGAGGCCCAAACAACATACTGTCCATTCCTCTCTTGCCCAGTTGAGGCCCAAACAGCATACTGTCCATTCCTCTCTTGCCCAGTTGAGGCCCAAACAGCATACTGTCCATTCCTCTCTTGCCCAGTTGAGGCCCAAACAGCATACTGTCCATTCCTCTCTTGCCAAGCTGGGGCCCAAACAGCATACTGTCCATTCCTCTCTTGCCCAGTTGAGGCCCAAACAGCATACTGTCCATTCCTCTCTTGCCCAGTTGAGGCCCAAACAACATACTGTCCATTCCTCTCTTGCCCAGTTGAGGCCCAAATAACATACTGTCCATTCCTCTCTTGCCCAGTTGAGGCCCAAATAACATACTGTCCATTCCTCTCTTGCCCAGTTGAGGTCCAAATAACATACTGTCCATTCCTCTCTTGCCCAGTTGAGGTCCAAATAACATACTGTCCATTCTTCGTTTGCCAAGTTGAGGTCCAAACAGCATGCTGTCCATCGCACGCCTGTCTAGCTGAGGTCCAGGCATCATTCCCATCCTTCTTCGGTTCCTGACCCTTCTCTTCTGCGGAAGTTCGCGATGGTGGGAAAGCCTAGCGAGCGATCGCTTGGAACGTTTTGGGCCGCTTTCGACAATTCCCTTCCCGGCTTTTTCGGTCCCGCTGAATTCATGGGGTTTTCCATCACTGCTTTGTTCAGATTTGCTTAATGCTGCTGTGGCCTCTGGGCTTGTAGGGTCTCTTTTCCCTAGGCGAGGCATGTATGCTAAATCGTCCATGCCTCTTTTCCCCAGTGTTGGCATGTAAGCTAAACTATCCATGCCTCGTTTTCCCAACTGTGGCATATAAGCTAAACTATCCATGCCTCTTTTCCCAAGTGTGGGCATGTAAGCTAAGCTATCCATGCCTCGTTTTCCCAATTGTGGCATATAAGCGAGACTGTCCATACCTCTTTTTCCGAGTGTTGGCATGTAAGCTAAGCTATCCATGCCTCTTTTCCCAAGTGTTGGCATGTAAGCTAAGCTATCCATGCCTCTTTTTCCAAGTGTTGGCATGTAAGCTAAGCTATCCATGCCTCTTTTTCCAAGTGTTGGCATGTAAGCTAAGCTATCCATGCCTCTTTTTCCAAGTGTTGGCATGTAAGCTAAACTATCCATGCCTCTTTTTCCAAGTGTTGGCATGTAAGCTAAGCTATCCATGCCTCTTTTTCCAAGTGTTGGCATGTAAGCTAAGCTATCCATGACTCGTTTTCCCAACTGTGGCATATAAGCTAAGCTATCCATGCCTCTTTTTCCAAGTGTTGGCATGTAAGCTAAGCTATCCATGACTCGTTTTCCCAACTGTGGCATATAAGCTAAGCTATCCATGCCTCTTTTTCCAAGTGTTGGCATGTAAGCTAAGCTATCCATGCCTCGTTTTCCCAATTGTGGCATATAAGCGAGACTATCCATGCCTCTTTTACCAAGTGTTGGCATGTAAGCTAAACTATCCATGCCTCGTTTGCCCAATTGTGGCATATAAGCGAGACTATCCATGCCTCTTTTACCAAGTGTTGGCATGTAAGCTAATCTATCCATGCTTCGTTTTCCCAATTGTGGCATATAAGCGAGACTGTCCATACCTCTTTTTCCAAGTGTTGGCATGTAAGCTAAGCTATCCATGCCTCTTTTTCCAAGTGTTGGCATGTAAGCTAAGCTATCCATGCCTCTTTTCCCAAACTGTTGCATATGTGCTAGGCGTTCCAAATCTCCCAAAACTAGATCAGGCTGCAGGTTTAGATTTCGCATGTCGTTTTTCCTTAGCTGCAACGCAGACAAGGGACTGTCCAAGTTATTCCCCCTAAGTTGGCTGTTTTCTAACTTGTTCCTAACGTCTTGTTCTGATTCAGAAGCCTGAGGTTTTTCATTCTGAGATGTCAGTCCCGAAGAACTCTCCTTTTGTGGTTCTAGATCACCTAGATCACTCAAAACATCTTTGCCCAGATCAGTCCCTGAAGGATCTGCCTGATCTTTCTCTTCTAACTGTTTCAGATGTTTCTCTTGCTCGGTTTCGTCATCGGGAGCGCTGTTCGCAACCGTCTCACGTTTTCCCAGTTTTCC
>CM065701.1:13934720-13944720 GCA_017654935.2 Phymorhynchus buccinoides | reverse complement strand
CACCATCTTTGTATTTACAAATGCCCTACATGGCCGAAAGGCCGAAGAGGGCGTAAAACCCTATTTTCACCCAGAGTGACAGATTAGAGGATGTTACAAGCGCAGTAGTCTAGCTGCCGTAGCTCAGTGTTTATAGCTGCGGACTAGTGACTGGGAGGGTCGTGGGTTCGAATCCCATCAGAGTCTTGTGTTTGTTTCGGCCCAGGCCGGCTCCTACCCAGAGTGACTGTGCTGTGGGCTCAGTGGGAAGACTGGGACCACACAGTCGAGCTTCATCCACTTTACGGGTGTGTATTTGAGAGTGTTGCTCTACTTTCCTGACCAACACTGCAGGTGTCTGTTCCTCCCGGACCTGGTTGACGCCAGGATAAATTTGATAGGGAGCGTGGAGGACAGCCCTGTCACGTTGTCTCAAAGCCTTAATGGACACCACAGCATCATCTTCATCAGGACTCATTATCATCATTATCATTCATCATCGATCATCAAAAACAAAAAAGAAGAAAAATAAACTTGGAGAACCTATGCTTTTTTTTCTTTTTGCTTTTTTGGGGGGAGACCCTAGGCTTATTGTAGGTCATATTATCCGCGAGAGGACAACATTTTCGCGAAAGGACTTAACACTGTAAAACTGTATTATATGCATGGCTGAATACGCGTTGCGCGGGCGACAGATAGCTGCTTTAACTTGTATTGTAGAGTATTGTAATACTCTCTTTTTAACATCTTTGTCAACAAATCATCTCTTCTCTAAAGGACACGAAAACACTTTGTATCGCAAGGCCGGCTTTGTTAGCCTTCCTTAATCTTTTTAGCATTTTATTCATTTCGGAAAACGGGTTCCAGTTTGTCGAGGAAGTTCAATTACTGTTTCAATCAAACTGTCGATTCGCCAATTAGCGTCACTGAAATTGCGTTGATGAGCACAAGAAGAACACAACAATCTCAATAATTATCTATAAACGACCTGTTTGTTCAAACTCTTGGATGTTATTCGATCGAAGAGATTGCACGCTTGCATGCCTTTACAGATAGTTTTTAATACGTGTTCCCATTTAATGATTTGTATTCGATCATCGTTTTAAAAATCAGATTTAATATAACATCCAGTTATTTTTCTGCTTTTATTTGGATGCCCATGTTGTTTGATGCTTCACGTTTAAAGACGTGCATGTCATTCTGTGTTCATCATAACCATCAAACAGTTTTCTCGTCTCATCATACTTTCTAGGTTTGTTTTAAAGGGACACCCTGACGGATGAGTTTTTGCAAGAAACACGTCGAGATCACCAGAAAGACGGTCTTGTCAAGGTTCAGAACACTCATTTTGCTCTGGTTTCCTACAAATCAAACCGTCAAAACGGCGATTCCTCCTTGGCGGAGTTGCCGGAGAGCGAAGCCATTTTGGACGGGGTGGGTGGAGGCCACTCAAGAGTGGTTGAAGTTTTTTTTTCTTCTTTGTAGTGCAGTAAAACTAAATTGGAGCTATTTCCTTTGTTGTGAGCAAAACTCTTTTTGGTAAACAGTATAAAATAGCTAAATAAAAAAAAAGCCTTGTACTGTGTAAATTTCGTGCAAACGATTTGGTCTGACTCAGGCGGCCGTTCTTTCACTGAAAGAATCTGACTTCCAGCACCTCCGCTACGGAGGAATCGCCGATTTGTTGGTTTGATTTCTAGGAAACCATTGCAAAGTGAGTGTTGCTATCTCTGTAAAGGGTGTTTTCCTGGTGATCTCGACGTGTTTCTTGCAAAATCTCATCCGTCAGGGTGTCCCTTTAAACATGGAAATGTCTCTTCACTTGATAAAAAAAACCAAGCGCGGATTCGCAATCGTTTGTGGCAGCCGTCTATTTTTACCACTCCAATCATTACATACACTGAGTCGCCTCCCCTGGCTTTTCAATAATTTAAATCTGTAAACCCTGGGCCTGTATTCACGTTGAGATAGCATGAGACTTAGCATGATGCTAACTTAGAAGCTCTTCCAATGTCCTATAGGATTTAATAGGACTTTTGGAAGAGCTTCTAAGTTAGCATGATGCTAAGTCTCATGCTATCTCAACGTGAATACAGGCCCAGAATGTTATCTCTGCACCATTTCGTAACTTTTTATATCTTTTGGAAAACATTTAAAACTATTTATCCTACTTATACTCATCGAAAGAAGCACCGCATACTCGTCGTGTCTGTTGCAGTGTCTGTATTACCTATGTTTATTATTTTGTACGCTTTAAAATGAAGATTCATGTGCTCTGTTCAGTATACAATTCTTTCCATACCTAAGGACTCACATAAACTCCTATACTACTACTTGTGGCGGTGCCATAGCCGATGAGGTTTAACCGAGGCGTGGTCACCGCTACAGCTATCTGTATTAATAAAAAATCGGGACTTTACTGGTTTCGTACTGCCTCCGGGCATTGCCTCCAGTATTGTTCCCACCATATTTGTATTTACAAATGTCCCATATGTGTCTGATTCAGACCAAGAGGACGTAAAACTCCATTTTCGTCATACCTAAGGACTGTAGATATGACAACTGAAATGTTACTTTATGCCCAAGTATTTTTTTTTCTTTTACAATATGTGCGACAATTTTGGACCGACCGACAGACCGACCGACCGACCGACAGACCGACCGACCGACCAACCGACAGACCGACAAAGTGAGTTATAGATTTGTGGCTTGTGCCACAAACAAAAATGATTAGACGCTTTGCGCATTTGCACGCACATAGACACATATATACGTATCTGCTTGTTCTCACACCACATGCACGCGCGCACACACATACACGCACATGAACATGCGCGCTCACGCACACACGCACGCACACACACACACGCACGCACACGCACGCACACACACACACACACACACACACACACACACACACACACCCATTATCATCATCATCACACACACCACCACCACCACCAAACATAAACGAACCACCAGCGTCCAGAGCGACATTGACGGGATTGCGACTCTCAATCGAAGGCCCTGCAGGGGACAAGGGAGACAACCAAGTTGACATTATAGTGACATCCAACATGGATGAAAACCGAATTACAACCCACGAAACCAAGACACCTTGGAGACATTTTCAAATATACAACGTTAATACTTTCTTCTATTCATAGGCCACAAGTCTGGTCTGGGAGAAAAGTAATTTTGTACATTGTGGGTCGCACGCAAGGGACATTTCGGTCGTCCTTCGGTCTCGGTTAAAATCTTCCTTAACTTACGCAAAACAATTAAGAAGAAGAAAGAAAGAAAAAGAATCTCCTTCCTTCCTTGTCTCTTCGAGTCTCTTGGGGTGGAAGAGTAAAGCAGGGGAAGTCACTGCGCCGCAAATTAAATGTGATTCGTGATTTTCCAGCTTTCTTTCCCTTTCAAATGAAAAACATTCGTATCGTGCGTTGGGGTTTCTTCTTCTTTTTCTTCTTGTTACTACTTCTTCTACCATTACCGCTCCTCCTCCTCCTCCTCCTCCTCCTCCTCCTCCTCCTCTTCCTCCTCCTCGTCCTCCTCCTCCACATCCTCCTCCTACTCCTACTACTACTACTACTACTACTACTACTACTACTGCTGCTGCTGCTGCTGCTGCTGCTACTACTACTACTACTACTACTACTACTACTACTACTACTACTACTACTACTACTACTACTACTACTACTACTACTACTACTACTGCTACTGCTACTGCTGCTGCTGCTACTACTACTACTACTACTACTACTACTACTACTACTACTACTACTACTACTACTACTACTACTACTACTACTACTACTACTACTACTACTACTACTGCTGCTGCTGCTGCTGCTGCTGCTGCTGCTGCTGCTGCTGCTGCTGCTACTACTACTACTACTACTACTACTACTACTACTACTGCTGCTGCTGCTGCTGCTGCTGCTGCTGCTGCTGCTGCTGCTGCTGCTGCTGCTACTACTACTACTACTACTACTACTACTACTACTACTACTACTACTACTACTACTACTACTACTACTACTACTACTACTGTTGCTGCTGCTGATGCTGCTACTACTACTACTACTACTACTACTACTACTACTACTACTACTACTACTGCTACTGCTACTGCTACTGCTACTACTACTACTACTACTACTGCTACTACTACTACTACTACTACTACTACTACTACTACTACTACTACTACTACTACTACTACTACTACTACTACTACTACTACTTCTACTGCTGCTGCTGCTACTGCTACTGCTACTGCTATTACTACTACTACTACTACTATTATTACTACTACTACTACTACTACTACTACTACTACTACTACTACTACTACTACTACTACTACTACTACTACTGTTGCTGCTGCTGCTGCTGCTGCTGCTGCTACTGCTGCTGCTACTACTACTACTACTACTACTACTACTACTACTACTACTACTACTACTACTACTACTACTACTACTACTACTACTACTGCTTCTGCTGCTGCTGCTGCTGCTGCTGCTGCTGCTGCTACTACTACTACTACTACTACTACTACTACTACTACTACTACTACTACTACTACTACTACTACTACTACTACTACTACTACTACTACTACTACTACTGCTGCTGCTGCTGCTGCTGCTACTACTACTACTACTACTACTACTACTACTACTACTACTACTACTACTACTACTACTACTACTGCTACTGCTACTGCTACTGCTACTGCTACTGCTACTACTACTACTACTACTACTACTGCTGCTGCTGCTGCTGCTGCTGCTGCTGCTGCTACTACTACTGCTACTGCTGCTACTACTACTACTACTACTACTACTACTACTACTACTACTACTACTACTACTACTACTACTACTGCTGCTGCTACTGCTACTACTACTACTACTACTACTACTACTACTACTACTACTACTACTACTACTGCTGCTGCTGCTGCTGCTGCTGCTGCTGCTGCTGCTGCTGCTACTACTACTACTACTACTACTACTACTACTACTTCTACTGCTAATGCTGCTGCTATTACTAATACTATGACTATTACAACTACTACTACTACTACTACTACTACTACTACTACTACTACTACTACTACTACTACTACTACTACTACCACTACTACTACTATTCCCCCTTCATGTCTTCCCTCTCCTATTCTGCTGCTCTTCCTCATCCTTCTACTTCTTGTCCTCCTCCTGTTCCTTCTTCGATTTTTATTATTATTATTATTTTTTTTAATAGCTAGTTTGTCTTCCCGATATTGCTTCACCTTTTCGTATGCCATTTACGATGACCCTTTCCGTCCACTATCTGAAGCCCAACCAATGCACTTCAAACACAAAGGTCAAAACATAACAACAAACAAAGCAATTCACGAAGAAGAAGAAGAAGAAGAAGAAGGAGAAGGAGAAGGAGAAGGAGAAGAAGGAGAAGGAGAAGGAGGAGAAGGAGAAGGAGGAGAAGGAGAAGGAGAAGGAGAAGGAGAAGGAGAAGGAGAAGGAGAAGAAGGAGAAGGAGAAGAAGGCGAAGAAGGAGAAGAAGAAGAAGAACAACAACAACAACAAGAACAACAACAAGAACAACAACAAGAACAACAACAAGAACAAGAACAAGAAGAAAAAACGAAAAGAAGAAGAAGAAGGAGAAGAACATGAAGATGAAGATGAAGATGAAGAAGATGAAGATGAAGATGAAGATGAAGATGATGAAGAAGAAGAAGAAAAGAAGAAAAAGAAGAAGAAGAAGAACGGTAATGCTTTTGTCATCCAGACACGCAGACAAGAAGCAGAATAAATGCCAGCGACATCGTTGTACCGTTAGCAAAAACAAAACCCGGAAACAACCCCGAAAAAACCACCTCCCACAATTCGTCATAGGAGAGTAAGGTTCAAAAACAAAAACAAAACACAAACAACAACATAAAACCAAGATGACAGAGACACATAAACTGCGTTCCCAGTCCAATGCACAGGTAAACACTAAAGCCAAAATCACAAACATTTTTTAAAATATAATTTATTTATAATGGGAATAAGAAAGGGAACCCAATTTCATACTCCTAGCTGTTAGAGTCTTAGATTAAATTCTGCTTAACGTCATCCGGTCTGGAACAGACACATTATGGGACATTAGTAGATGCAGAGATGGTGGAAACGATCCTGGATGCAATGCCCCGAGGCAGTGCAACACCAGGAAAGTCCCGAATTTTTGACAATACAGATGTGTATACTGTGTATCCCCAAAAGGTTAGAGTCTTAGAGTCTTTATTATCAATATCTGTATTCTTCTTCTAGCGGGAGTCTTATATAATGGGAGTTCTTATATGGGAGGTTCCATTGTAATAGCGGCCATCGAAAGATTTGAAGAGTCTGTTGTTTATCTACTGGAAATGAGGCCATGCCCTTTGCACGGATTTAGCTTAACTTTGTGAGGACAGTCCAAGCAAAAGGAGTACATACTACATAATCATTGGGGAATCATTCAGTTTACAATAACTACAGTAACAGCAATGTCCCATATGACCTTTGGCCGAGAGGACGAAAAACATCACTTGACCTCGGAAGCATTGAACAATACTTCCAATTTACTATAATTATTATGACCTGTTTGAAGGGTGGTATGTCATTATTTAGGCGAAACGAGACTACGTATCAGTTAGTCGATGAAACGTGAGTAGGCGAAAGGCGAATAGAGACGCATTATTATTATTACTATTATTATTATTATTATTATTATCATTATTATTATTATTATTATTATCATCATCATCATCATCATCATCATCATCATCATCATCATCATCATTATTATTATTATTATTATTATTATTATTATTCATGTGATAGTGTTGTTCATCCCTTTTTCCTTTTCTTTTTTGAAACTCCTAACTTGCTCAACTCATTTATTGGTGTATCTAAATGCTGATCGAAAATGTTTGGAAAATGTTTATGTGCTGTTTATGTATGTTCCGTTTCATAAATTTTAAATTGTGTAATGTGTACGGGCACGATATAAGCCGAAGGCTTGTTGCTGCCCTTTATTCTCATATTTATTATTTTGTTACGTTATAAGGAAGAAATAAAGAAGTTTAAACCAGACGCACCGGTGCCACGAGGAAGTGTGACACTGAAGAGTGTGCCAGTACTCTTTGTCTACAACCTTCCATGTTCAAACAAAGAACAAAGCGAGAACAGATGCAAACCCAGAACGATAATGATACTGGGCATATTAAGGCCCTCTGGTCCAGAGGGCGTTAAACCTCTATTTTTCTCTCGATACTGGGCTACTCAAAAGCGTTTTATGGACAATAATCGTCTAGACACAGACTCAATAAACATACAAATGTGATCCAGCACCACGAAAGGGACATTAAGACAGTGTCAAACTGACCATCCTAAGAACATTATACATTGGAAAACTTCAGCTCATTCTCTTTCTAATGATACAAGAATGGTTCTTGTATCTTTTTTGGTGTGTTCTAGGGTTATGAGCATCTACAGTTAGTAGGGTGAGTGTCGGCCATTTTGAGAAAACAAAGTCTAGCTTTGCTGAAGAGACGGCATTGACCTACTCGTTTTTAAGCACTCGTAAGACGATTTAGAAACCATGTGAAAGATTGTCCTTTATACATATGAAAGAGAAGATGTTAGAGAACACGAAAAACACCATGACTCAAATTTGACCCCAAAATGAGATTTTTTTAAAACTTTCCAAACCTGTTGTGAGAAATTAGCCCAGCGACTTAATGTCCCTTTCGTGGTGCTGAGTCACAGTTATGAACTGCAGTGCGTGTTAAACTACAGCAAAGACATACGTAAGATGGCCATAAATGAAACCAAAGTTTCACACACATTCACTTTATATGTTACAGTACATTTTGCGAGTAATTTCATGAAATTCCTATTAAAAAAAGTAATTTTATGAAGTTACCCCCCACTAATTACATGGAATTACTAAAAATCCCTAAAATGTAAAGTAATTTCATGAAATTACCGTGAGTACCAGTAATTACATGACATTACTTAAAAACGACACACACACACACACACACACACGCACGCACGCACGCACGCACGCACGCGCACACGCACACGCACACGCACACGCACACGCACACGCACACACAAACACACACACACACAACAAAAAACTAAATTATACTAATTTACTGACAACGTTTCAGTAAATGTGTGTACTTAATTCTTTTGATTCAATGTGACCCCCAGATATACTCTGAAGATTATTGTACATAAATTTACTGATGGTTTCAGTAAATGCGTGTAATTCTGTTGAATAACTGTGACACAGTACAATACGATACAATACAACACAACGCAACACAATACAATACAACACTGTACACATATTTTCTGATTATTATTTTTTTTAGCAAATTTGTGTAACCCCGTTGAATAAAATGTGATTCCCGGTAATTTCACAAAATCATAAAAAAATCCCTTTTGAAGTGGATGTGATTGTCTGATAATTATGTTTTGTGCTACTTTCCCTTTGAACCATTTGAATGGAGTTGTATGATGCTTTCTGCGATTACAGTTCACCAAATTCAGAGGAATGGGTTTATGACTGATCAAAACAGACTGCCAAATGAACCATCTGACCTTTGAACCAATTCTACCTCAGCATTAGCCGCGAGAGACTTTGACTGTGGGTGTGTGAGTTTCCTTGTTAAAAGTGTTCACATATTATTCCTTGTTTAAAGACCCACCACGTCACGTGTCAGAATCACGGTTTCCACGTGTTTTCCCTCTTATGGCTGGTAAGAAATCTTAAGAAATCTTCCTAGCTTAAGAGGGAATGTGACACGTGACGTGGGGGGTCTTTAAATGACGGTGTTTCTTGCTGCCAAGTTAACGGTGTGTTTTTGACCCAATTCCAACAAGACACAGAGATTATTTCAAGAACGGACAGCACACCCGGTCCTCTACCATTCCTTCTTCTCTCGCACGTTGAGAGAATGGAACTCGCTCCCTACAGCCATGACAGACATCATCAGTCCAGACGTTTTCAGGGCCGGCCTCGGTGGCATCACCACCAGCCACCGGGCCTCTTTCTGCTAAAAAAAAATCCATGCAGAAATGTAAATAGTTTTAACGCAAGACTTTTAGTGCAGTACTGCACTGTTTTAAAATCCTGTTTTAATGCCACCTGCCCAATGTGACCAGTTAGTTGGACTTCAAACGCCCGCGATAGGGCCCTGTCCAGTAATTGGAAGAAGAAGAAGAAGAAGAAGAAGAAGAAGAAGAAGAAGAAGAAGAAGAAGAAGAAGAAGACCCAAGCCCAAGAAGAAGAAGAAGAAGAAGAAGAGGACTGGCTTCGGAAAGCAGACAACATGGACAATTAGTGTCCAATTGGATTTTACTCAAGAACTTGTTTAAACAGTGTGAGCAGAACAGCGAGTGTCTCATGCCAAAAATCGGATGACAATAATATCATCGAGGGATTGCAATGGACTGCTTCAAGGCAACATTCAAAAAGCACAATTTAATTACTACTACTATTTTGTCCAAGTAAGTCATATTATCCATTTGATATGATGCCCTGCGCATCTGTCTGTCTCTGTCTCTGTCTCTGTCTCTTTCCCCTCACCCTCCTTCTCTCCCTCTCTTGTTATCTCCACCAGGGAGGACATGATGCTGCTGCTGCTGCTTCTTCTTCTTCTTCTTCTTCTTCTTCTTCTTCTTCTTCTTCATCATCCTCATCATATTTTTTTTTTTTCTTCTTTCTCCTCCTCCACCTCCTTTTTTCTTCTTCTTGGTTTAAACAAGCTTTTATTCAGTTCAATTCAAAACATAAGTAGTAGTAGTAGTAGTAGTAGTAGTAGTAGTAGTAGTAGTAGTAGTAGTAGTAGTAGTAGTAGTAGTAGTAGTAGTAGTAGCAGCAGCAGCAGCAGCAGTAGCAGTAGCAGTAATAGTAGTGATAGGGACAGGCATCATGACCTAGGCCTCGCGGCCTATAAAAAGTC
>CM065701.1:13912220-13919720 GCA_017654935.2 Phymorhynchus buccinoides | reverse complement strand
AAAAAAGGGGGAACAGAATTGTAATCAATGGATGTATGGACCTGCATGTGTTTGCTTAAATGTATGCGTGAGAGAGAGAGAGAGCGTACTAGAGAGAGAGAGAGAGAGAGAGAGAGAGAGAGAGAGAGAGAGAGAGAGAGAGAGACAGACAGAGAGAGAGAGAGACAGACAGAGAGAGAGAGATGGAAATATTGTCGCAGAGGTAAGATGGAGCAGCTTTATGGATAGATTTATAGCAAAAGGTGTTTAATTTATACTCAATTCTGTTCACGACAGGAAGCCAGTGCAAACAAACAAAACCCAAACAAATCTATAAGCACGAACTGCTTTGAAATATGAATATTTTCCCTTAAATTAACGAACGGACACAAACACACGCCAAGTGACTAGATCAGCATGCACGTCTACTCATTATCGGGTCAAATAGTAGGCGGGATAATGAGAGAGAGAGAAAGAGAGAGAGAGAGAGAGAGAGAGAGAGAGAGAGAGAGAGAGAGAGAGAGAGAGCACTGGAGTTTTAATATGGGGCCTCCGGCCTATCCACATAAGGACACGCGCAATAAACGGCGCAACATTCAATCACCATAATGGAGACACCTTGATGATAGCTCACAAAGTAACATCAACAAAATTACGTGGATCGTGGATCGCTGTGTGTCCTTAGCGATTCGCTGTTTATCTTTTACGTGCGTGCCACCGCAGATGTATTTCCATGTATTTTTGGACAATTCATTGTGTGACTTGTGACTTGTGACTTGGTTTATTCTCTTAACCCTTTCACCGCCAATGTCGCATTTTTGCACCACAATGATTTAAGCACCCATGTCATTAAAACACTTGAAATCAGGGGCTGTTATTCAATGATATAGTGTTCCTAAATATGGGCAGTAAGGATTGACCCTATGGCTCCCCCCCCCCCCCCACCTGCGTGCGCATCTCGACCCTTCCAACGGAAGTGTCGCCATCTTAGTCAGATTTGTGTGTAAACAGCATCGATCTGGCATTTTTCAAACAAAGTTACTGACTAAGATGGCGGTCTCCCATAATATGGCACGCTCCTTGTGGCCGGATATGACGACACGTGGGTACAAGCCATTCTAAATGTGTCACAGATAAATCCTACAATATTGCAGACAAAATCTTTTCTGTAATCAAGTAAGCTCAATGGAAATGTTTGGCTCAAAGATGGCTGGCGGTGAAAGGGTTAAACAAAGGGCGTAATAAAAGCATAGCCCCGTTTTCTCGTTATATACTTGTTCTCATTTTGAAAAAACCCAAAAACTTTGGATGGGTGGGAACAATTTGTAATGTTTGTTCAAACAAAATTCACGTAATCTGTTGTACACTGGGCAAATGAAAATAAAGTGAGTTTCTTTTTTTAAATCATCGCACACACAAAAAAGGAAAATGTTTTGACAGTTGCTCTGTCGCTGCATCTTTCAATAGCTCTTAGTTCATTTAATTGCCCAAACGTATTTTTGTCAATGTTGCTCTAAATTTACTTATTTTATTGTGATATGGCTTGAGTATTCTTCTTGTATTTTTCAGAGAGAGAGAGAGGGAGAGAGGGAGAGAGAGAGAGAGAGAGAGAGAGAGAGAGAGAGAGAGAGAGAGAGAGAGAGGAGGGGAGAGGAGAGATAGAGAGAGAGAGAGAGAGAGAGAGAGAGAGAGAGAGAGGGGAGAGAGAGAGAGAGAGAGAGAGAGAGAGAGAGAGAGAGAGAGAGAGACAGAGACAGAGAGAGAGAGAGAGAGAGACAGAGAGAGAGAGGGAGAGAGAGAGAGAGAGAGAGAGAGAGAGAGAGAGAGACAGAGAGAGACAGAGAGAGAGAGAGAGAGAGAGACAGACAGACAGACAGACAGAGAGAGAGAGAGAGAGAGAGAGAGAGAGAGAGAGAGAGAGAGAGAGAGAGAGAGAGAGAGAGAGATTCGGACTCGGACTCGGACTTGGAAGGAATGTTTAATGACCTAGGCCAACAGCCCCTATCATGACAATAGCACAAAGAGATACATCAATGTTTTCATACACCCCCCTCCCCCACCCACACCCACAAACACATGCTTACACACGCGCGCACACGCACATACGTACACTCACCCCCCCCCCCCCCCCACACAACACACACACTCTCTCTCTCTGTCTTGAGAGAGAGAGAGGGGGGGAGAGAGAGAGAGAAAATGGAGTTTTACGTCCTCTTGGTCTGAATCAGACACATATGGGACATTTGTAGATACAAAGATGGTGGGAACGATACTGGAGGCAACGCCCGGAGGCAGTGCAACTCCAGTAAAGTCTCGAGTTTTTAACTTGTAGCGGTAACCACGCCTCGGTTAGGCTATGGTACCGGGGGGTTTCTTCATTCAGAGAGGGGGGAGAGAGAAAATGGAGTTTTACGTCCTCTTGGTCTGAATCAGACACATATGGGACATTTGTAAATACAAAGATGGTGGGAACGATACTGGAGGCAATGCCCGGAGGCAGTGCAACTCCAGTAAAGTCCCGATTTTTTAACTTATAGATAGGTGTAGCGGTAACCACGCCTCGGTTAAACCTCATCGGCTATGGTACCGCCACATTTCTTCATTCAGAGAGGGGGGAGGTGAAAATGATGTTTTACGTCCTCTCGGTCATAGACACATATGGGACATTTGTAAATACAAAGATGTTGGGAACAATACTGGGTGCAATGCCCGGAGGCAGTGCAACACCAGTAAAGTCCCGAGTTTTTAACATTATAGATAGGTGTAGCGGTAACCACGCCTCAGTGAAACCTCATCGGCTATGGTACCGCCACAGTTGATTCTTAAAAAATCAGAGAGGGGGGAGGAAACAGCAGACAACTTATATAGTGTGCTACGAACAATCAGAGACTACTAGTTGTCTTTCCTTTATCGCCAGTAGTGTCAATGACATCAACCACACGCTCTGACCACCATCATTAGAGAAAACAACGCGCGATAACTCTCCTCACTTTCCTTTTATGTCACGACTCACGAAGTCCGTAAAAAGTCAAGATACACGTTGCTATGTTTTTGTTCCACTCTTCTCCATGGCAGCACAGATAATATTATACGCTAGTAATAATTATGGTACAGAATAGTATCTGTTACGTTATAGAAGCGTTGATGAAACAAGTCTATGCGGTGCCCCATTTCTTGTAAATCCGATAAAGAGGCGGGAAACACTTCTTTCTCTGTTATCCAGCTTTACCAAGACTTGGGCCGTGTACACACATAAGCGGATATTCCGTGCGGAAACCCGTGCGCAATCCATAACTAAGTGAAACAAAGAAGGGACAAGATTTGCGCACGTGTCCGAATTTTCCCTATATGCGTAAACTTTGATCCTTCTTTCTTCCACTTATTTAGGGGGTTTCCGTTTTACGGAACTTACGCGTCTGATGTGAACCCGGCCTTAAGGACCAGCCACACGTCCACTAAAATCGCACGACTGTACGACACGATTCGATCACGACCGTGATCTCGATGCGCCAATCCCATTTGTTCTTGGAGACCGCGTGATCGAATCGTATCGTACAGTCGTGCGATTTTAGTGGACGTGTGGCTGACTCTTTACGGAATAATTTGATGCGATAAACGTAACGGTATTTAAAAAAGAAAACATTTCTGTTTCAATGTAGCATTGTTGTTAGCGAGCCAGAATGAACTTTCGCCCAAGAAGCAAAACGTTTGTTTACATGTCTATAAAGCGTTTAAGGGACACAGTATATAAATCAGCTGAATTGGTATTCGTTTAGGCATTAGGTATTAGGTGCTTTATAGTAAATTCGGGTTGCTCCCACCCGGAGAGCGCGTCGCAGCCAGAGGCGCACCACCCAATTTATTTTTTGCATGCCATTTTTGTGTGACTGATGAGGAAGGAAAGGGGGATGGGTGGGTAGATTTTGACCAAATGACAACTTTTCCGTTGCCACTGGGATTGACGCGTGCTAAGTGCATGGGCACACGGGACCTCGGTTTATCGTCTCATCCGAAAAGACTACTCCGTTCAGACCGTAAGGCCTAGTGCAAAGTGAGAGGAACAAATCCCCTGTTCGAACTCGGGTTTGCTTTGTTCCCTGAAACACACTACTTTTCAGGTGTGTGTTTTCACGATTCCTCATCTCCTTGGCGGAGATGCCGGAGAGAGAAGCCGTTTTGGATGGGGTGGGGTGGGGACACTCAGAGTGGTTGAAGTTGTTTTCTTCTTTGTAGTGCAGTAAAAGAAAAAGGAGCTATTTCCTTTGTTGTGAGCGAAACTCCTTTAAGTAATCTGCATAAAATAAAATTAAAATGTAAAAAAAAGGCTTGTATTGTGAAATTTCGTTCAAACGATTTGGTCTAAACTCAGGCGGCCATTAAAAAAAAGGAGAAGCCTTCTCTTTCACTGAAATAATTTGACTTCCAGCACCTCCGCCAAGGAGGAATCGCCGATTTGACGGTTTAATTTCTAGGAAACCAGAGCAAAGTGAGTGTTCTGATCCTTGAAAAGACTGTCTTTCTGGTGATCTCGACGTGTTTCTTGCAAAAACTCATCCGTCAGGGTGCCCCTTCATGCGCTGTGTTTATCAGCAGAGGACTCGCACAGAGCGTAGCGAATCTGGTTCACTCACACTGACGTTAATCACTGTTCCGAGGAAGGAATAGCCCTTCAGTGGTCAGCGGAGTGGACAGTCTCGTGTTTATCTACACTGGACAAAGAGGATTGCCCAGGACCGGTCACTAATTAGACGCGATCGATAATGCCCCCCCCTCTCTCTCTCTCTCTCTCTCTCTCTCTCTCTCTCTCTCTCTCTCTCTCTCTCTCTCTCTCTCTCTGTGGCCAATGGTCAACTTAGGACGATGATTTGACCGCCAGAGGGCAATCAAACCAGTAGGGGCTTAGCGCGTGATATTCTTAGTTGGGCGTAGTGAGAGAGAGAGAGAGAGAGAGAGAGAGAGAGAGAGAGAGAGAGAGAGAGGAGATGAGTCTTTCTTAGTTTGGCGCATAACTGCAGCATGACGCATCTGCGCTCGTTTGACAAGAAACTGCACTGAGCGATCGACAATGAAGAAAAAGAGAAAAGAATGTTCTTGTCCAAAAAATGTGAGTCCCTCTCTCTCTCTCTCTCTCTCTCTCTCTCTCTCTCTCTCTCTCTCTCTCTCTCTCTCTCTCTCTCTCTCTCTCTCTCACTACGCCCTACTAAGAATATCACGCGCTAAGCCCCTACTGGTTTGATTGCCCCCCTGGCGGTCAAATCATCGTCCTAAGTTGCTCGCACATTGCCGTGACTAAGCAAGACTTTTGCGAATTAAGGGGAGCAAGTCTGATGGAAGAAAGCCACAATACTTTTTTTTTGGTTTCTTTTGTTTGTTTTGTAGTTTCTCAGAACGATATTTTTTTTTTTTTTTTTTTGCTTTTTTTTTTTTGGGGGGGGGGGGGGGGGGGAAATCAGTTTTTATGCTCCCTTCCCCTTGTTTTTTCTTCTTCTTCTTTGTGTGTTGTGTTCTATTCTACTAGACATTTCATCTTCGATTCTCTCTGTGTGTGTTTGTGATGGGAATGCGTTAGAGCAAATTATTGAGGAGACCCCTATAAATCAAAAAAGCGTTTTGTTGGCGAGTTCGTTTTCATTTTCCTTGTTGCTGATCTTTGGCTGCCATTTTGTTGTTGTTGTTGTTGTTGTTGTTTGTTGTTTGCGGTTGTTTGTTTCTTGCTTGCGCGGCGTGTTCTTTTACCCATTCTTCGTTATTATGTTTTGTGCACAGTTGAACGTATTAGGCATTAGGTACTTTATGGTCACGGAGGCGTCTCTGTGAAATTCGGGTTGCTCCCACCTGGAGAGCGCGCCGCAGCCAGAGGCGCGCCACCCTTTTTTTTTTTTTTTGCATGCGATTTTTGTGTGACTGATGATGAAGGAAATTGGGGGGTGGGGGGGGGGGGGGGGTAATTAAAGTTTTGACCAAATGACAAACTTTTTCGCTGCCACTGGGTTTAACGTGTGCTGAGTGCATGGGCACACAGGACCTCGGTTTATCGTCTCATCCGAAAGACTCCACGTTGAGACCGTAAGGCCTAGTGCAAAATGAGAGGAAAAATCCCCTGCACCCAGGTTCGAACTCGGGTTTACTTGACACGAAGCGAACGCTTAGAAGGTGTATGTATTACTATTAGATGTTTGATTCTTTTATTTTTTTTGCTCTTTGTTTTGAATGTTACACCCCCCCCCCCCCCCCCACCACCCCCCACCCCCCGAGGGAAAACCGGGTGGTCTTTTCGTATAAATAGTTTCCCTTCTGGACCTTCTGGAGGTTCTGTGCTTGTAACTTCCTCTAAATCTGTCACTCTCTTTGATCTTGCCTTTTCCCTTTGCTAGCTGTCATCTACTATCTTTCTGCCTTACCGGTCCGTTTTTCTGCCTTTTTTTTTCAAGAAAGACTTTCAAAAAGATTTCCTCCAGCCGAAGTCGGACATGCTGGGCCTAATTATTTCTTGCTTAGGCGCATAACGGCAGCACGACACATCTGCGCTCATAATTGACAGGAAACTGTCTGAGCGATCGAAGAACAAGAATGTTATCCCACCCCCCGTGGGGATACCGGGGGTGGGTGGAGTCTTTCCTATAAATAGTTCCCCCACCTTCTGCTGGTTCTATGCTTGTAACTGCCTCTAATTATGTCACTCTCTTTGACCCTGCCTTTTCCCTTTGCTAGATATCATCTACTATCTTTCTGCTTTACTGATCCATTCTCTTGCCTTTGTTCTAGATTGTTTTTCTTTAAATATTTCCTACAGCCGAAGACGCACATGCTGGGCCTAACTGTTTCTTGGTTTGGCGCATAACTGCAGCATGACGCATCTGCGCTCGTTAGACAAGAAACTGCACTGAGCGACCGACAAAGAGGGACAAGAGAAAAGAATGTTCTCGTCCAAAAATGTGTCTTTTTTTATTTTATTATACCGTCGTCAAGTTTTGCTAAAAAGGCTGTGTAGCTGACTGAAAAAAAAAATTCACAGATCAAGATAGTTGTAGACATCATATGTCTTTTCTTGGTTTTTCATGTGTTTTCCACACACACACACACACACACACACACACACACACACACACACACACACACACACACACACGCACGCACGCGCACGCACGCACACACACACACACACACGCGCGCGCGCGCACGCACGCACGCACGCACGCACGCACGCACGCACGCGCACGCGCACGCACGCACACATACGCGCACACGAGCACACACGCGCGCGCGCGCACGCACGCACGCACGCACGCACACGCACGCACGCACACACGCACACACGCACACGCACACGCACAGACAAAAGCCAAATAAACAATAAACAGGACATAAATAACACAGTCGTTATTAAAAGGGCAATCGTCACGGACCTCTTTTTATTCCAATGAAATGCCAAAGTTTAGACAAACGACGGGGAATGTGGGGATATCCAAATGATAGGGGGCGCTCCTCTCTATTTCCCTAGCTGTTATCTGCGCTAACACA
>CM065701.1:13884720-13889720 GCA_017654935.2 Phymorhynchus buccinoides | reverse complement strand
CAACAACAACCGCATTCAATGAGATCTATAATAATGGGTGAATAATCCAACTAAAGGGGAAAACCCCCAATTAATTGCAGCAGATTATTTTTCACTTATGCATCTAAAAAACCAAAACGCATTCAATGAGATCTATTATCATGGGTGACTAGTCCAACTAATGGAGAAAAAAATAACAATAAATTCCAGTTAGGTTATGTTTCTCTTATACATCTAAAAAAATCCAACCCATCCGCATTCAATGAGATCTATTATCACGGATGAATAATCCAACTAAAGAAAAAAACCCAATAAATTCCAGCAGGTTATTTTTTTTCTTATGTATCTAAGAAACACACCATTCAATGAGATCTATAATCATGGATGAATAATGAAACTAAAGGAACAAAGCAACTTCATTAAGAGGGGTTTCCGCCAAGGCTCACTTCTGACTCATGCTTTTTTTTCTTGTTCTTTTTTTCCCCCATTAGCTATTACAGAGGCTGAACAATCGATTGTTAATCTATTTGCCAATGATGCCAATGTGCCTGTCTCACTTAACAACCCTGTTAATTGCCGCCTAATTAAACAATAGGCGGCATCGCTATGGTAAACGCATTGCCGTTTACGGTTTAGTCGATGGTAGGCGGTGAGAGTGTGGTAGATTATTTTTCTCTCATTTCTAAATAGGCCTATCTGAAACGACGAGCTAGACATTCGAATGCCACGCAAATTCTATTATTTTCGGAACAAGAAAAAAAAGGACACCAAAATGTATGCTAAACTTTTGAATACACCCACACACGACAAAAAGCAAGTTGATTTTGGTCCTTTTATTTAGGAGGGAGCACAAACGTTTCGCGTACAATACGTACTTTTTCAATGCGAAGAGTGAAGACTAGAGTACTGACGAGTCTGCGCGTTGGCTGGTCAGTATGTACACCCCCCCCCCCCCCCTTTTTTTCCCCCGTAGGGGAAAGACGGGGTAAAAAGCGCATGGGCGGGTAAGAAGCCCACCCCTGAATTATCTCATGAAATGAAGCACATTTCAGTCTCATTTTGCCCATGAGACGAGCGTTAATGTCTAGCATTCGTCTCATGGGCAAATTTGACTGAATTTTTCTTTTATTTCATGAGATAATTGGGGTGGGCTTCTTACCCGCCCATGCACTTTTTACCCCGTCTTCCCCTAGAGATTGCAAAGAAATCACGTCATGCTTGCGTTATTTTTTCCAATGACGTTTATTTCTTTCGGCTCTCATTTTTCAAAACGAAAGAGACAAACTTTCGTGGTGTTAGAAGGTAAGATCCGAATCTACTCATTTTACGTTAAGGTTTCCTTAACACACTTGGTGTGCAGTGGCGTGGAAGTTGCTTTGGGTTACATATAAGTGTATATAGATTATGTTTTTAAATGCGACACCCGTATGTACGGTGCGCGCTGACCCGTATGTTTTCAGCCGTTCTAGAAAACGGTTTCAGTTACAAACCAGAGCGTAGATGCAGTGGAAGCAGAAACATTTTAACAGACCCTGGTGATCTAAATCTTTTCCAATATTGAACTGGAGATCCACAAATTGACGTCATATTACGATAATGCCTCAAGGGACACGCAACCCTCTTCAGTACTCTAAATGACAGCAAGCAAAAGAACGAAATAGAGAGAGAAGACTGAGTAGAAGTTAAGATTACAAAAAAATAAACACTAAGTAGATAAGTAACAGTAACAGTTAATAAGTAGACATTAACAGCGAAACGACAGGGGGGGGGGGGGGGTGGGGGGTGGGGGGGTGGGGGGGGTGGGGGGGGGGGTGGGGTGGGGGGGGGGGGGGGAGGGGGGGGGGGGGGGGGTAAAAAATGACAAAGTTGATGGGGAAAAAACTGAGTAGATGCTAACTCTACACCATTTTGTGTACGTACTATTTTTTTGTAAAAATAACTACTTCTTTTGGTTTAAATGATTTTATTTTCCAAAAAGCACATTATTACACACATGTTAAGCAAGCATAACGGCAACAACAAGCTTAAAGCTTGTACTGTGCCAACGTACTATACATTAATTTCTGAATGGCGGCTGGCAAGCACAAGACTAAACAGGCTGATCTAAACATTATCAAAGAAAAGTTAATAAAGATAGGTACATTTCAAATCCTTCGTGAAATATACATCAGGAAACCAATGAAAATAAGAAAAAAGATAAATCCAAACTTTGTGATAGGGGAAGACGGGGTAAAAAGCGCATGGGCGGGTAAGAAGCCCACCCCAATTATCTCATGAAATAAAGAAAATTTCAGTCAAATTTGCCCATGAGACGAATGCTACACATTAACGCTCGTCTCATGGGCAAAATGAGACTGAAATTTGCTTCATTTCATGAGATAATTGGGGTGGGCTTCTTACCCGCCCATGCGCTTTTTACCCCGTCTTCCCCTATACACAAAACACAGAAAATAAACAATAAAATATATGAATAAAATGGAAAAAGAGAAGAAGAAAAATTACATTCAGAATATGAAAGAGACATGAGGATGATGGGGGATACAAAAGATAATTATGAAGTGAATCAAGTACTGATTGCAGTGGTTGCAAAGCATCTTACTTGCTAAACAAAGATCCCTGTACATTTTACCTACTTCTTGTCCACCTCTGCTGTTAACCCTTTCGCCGCCAGCCATTTTTCAGCAAAACGTTTCCATTAACCCCTTGACTGCCAGTGAAAATGAAAGAAAAAATCATTGGGCAAACCATGCCATGAAAAAGACAACTGATAGAGCCAATCTAGCAAAAATGGTCTGGGGATGTAACTCTCTTGACTGTGCTAGAGCAAAAGTCAGCATATCAGGGTTATTCCTCTTCATCTGATGACATCATCAGTGATGTCATCAGGTCAGTACGTAATACGTTGGTGGCAGTCAAGTGAGTTAAACTTCCTGGGTAGAAAAAAAATATGTCTGTAATATTGGGGACTCCTCTGCGAGATATTTAAAGCAAGGCCTAACCTTACCTCCCGAAATTAATGGAATAGGGTCTTTGGATAACAGAACCTGATTTGATGCCTTTTAGTGACGTGGGTGTTAAATCATTGTGGTCCAAAAATGCGACGTTGGCGGTGAAAGGGTTAATGTTATTAAGGGCCCGACTCACACGTGCGATCATAGTCGTACGACTGTGACATTTGTGAGGCATGATTCTCGGGATGAAACACTAGTAGTATATTACCTACTAGTTTCATTCACTATATTAAATTGTAGTCCCCCCCCCCCCCCCATCCCCCCGAAAAAACACCCACACCCACGAATCTGATGATAAAATATCTGCATTTCTAGTATCGTGTTGTTCGTGCGTTGGGGTCTACACACGATAAGACGGGGTAATGAGGGGGGGGGGGGGGGGGGGCGGACTTTGGGAAGAATACCACTAGGGGTAGATGAACAGTACGGAAGACAAATCAAATGGGAGCAGGAAGGAAAGAGAGAGACGAAGAGAGAGAGAGAGAGGGGGGGGGGGAGAGGAGGGATAGGGGAGAGGGAGGGAGATAGGGGGGAGAGAAGAGAGAGAGGGAATTTAGAGAGAGAGAGAGAGAGAGGGGAGAGAGAGAGAGGAGACAGAGAGAGAGAGGGAGGGGAGAGAGAGAGAGGGAGGGAGAGAGAGGAGAGACTGAGAAGGAGAGAGGGCGAAAGAGGAGAGAGTGTGAGAGAGAAGGAGGAGAGAGAGAGGAAGAGAGAGAGAGGAGTCATGAGAGAGAGAGAGAGAGAGAGAGAGAGGGGAGAGAGACAGAGGGAGAGAGAGAGAGTGAGAGGAGAGAGAGAGAGAGAGAAAGGGGAGAGAGAGAGAGGGGGGGAGAGAGATGAGAGGAGAGAGAGAGAGAGGGGAGGGAGGAGGGAGAGGGAGAGAGAGAGGGGGAGAGAGAGGGGAGAGAGAGAGAGAAAGAGAGAGAGGATAGAGAGAGAGAGGGAGAGAGAGAGCGGGAGAGAGAGAGGGAGAGCGGGGAGAGAGAGGGAGAGAGAGAGAGAGGGGTGAGAGAGAGAGAGATGGCGATAGAGAGAGAAAGAGAGAGAGAGATATAGAGGGAGATAGAGAGAGGGAGAGAGGGAAGGAGAGAGAGAGGGAGAGGGGAGGAGAGAGAGAGGGGGGGGAGATATAGGGAGAGAGAGAGAGAGAAGAGAGAGAGAGAGAGAGAGGGAAAGAGAAAGAGGGGGGAGAGAGAGAGAGAGAGGAGAGAGCGAGAGAGAGGGGAGAGAGAGAGAGAGAGAGAGGGAGGGAGAGAGGAGAGAGAGAAAGGGGAGAGAGAGAGAGAGAGAGAGGGAGAGAGAGACAGGGAGGGAGGGAGGGAGAGGGAGAGAGAGAGGGGGGAGAGAGAGGGGAGAGAAAGAGAGAAAAGGAGAGAGAGGGATAGAGAGAGAGAGAGAGAGAGAGGGAGAGAGAGAGAGAGAGGAGACGGGAGAGAGAGGGAGAGAGAGAGAGGGGGGAGAGAGAGAGAGATGAGCGATAGAGAGAGAAAGAGAGAGGGAGAGATATAGAGAGCTAGATAGAGAGAGGGAGAGAGGGAAGGAGAGAGAGGGAGAGGGGATGAGAGAGAGAGAGGGGGAGATATTAGGGGAGAGGATATGAGAGAGAGAGAGAGAGAGAGAGAGAGAGAGAGAGAGAGAGAGAGTAGAGAGAGAGAGAGAGAGAGAGAGAGAGAGCGAGAGAGCGAGCGGAAGCTTAATCAGATAGGCCACAGCCCCTTCTGACGGGGTTACAAAACTTAATGAAATACAAATGGCAATAAACAATAGATACATAAGTAACACAACATTGCACAACATCACACTGATGATTAGGAGTAAAGCAATGCGAATTTAGCTAAGTAATGTACTGCGTGGCTTGAAGGCTTTATAAACATAATACAAACACACTTTCTTAAGGGCAACATTTCATTTCGATCTGATTCGCTAATAACGATGTCACATTAAACAAAACAAGGGTTTCTAAAATAGTGTCATGGTAACAAATTATCTCAAAGGTCTTGGTAAGTAGGA
>CM065701.1:13841734-13884220 GCA_017654935.2 Phymorhynchus buccinoides | reverse complement strand
TGGGGGCCCTTTAAAAGACAGCCATACACGTACTCTTCCACATTTCAATATCCTGTATGTTAAAATCGGGACTTTCCTGGAGTTGCACGCCTCCGCGGCATGGCCTCCAGGATCGTTCCCACCATGTATATCTACTAATGGCCCATATGTGTCGTTTCGACCGGAAGGACGTAACGGTTTCATCACTCTTCCCACACAAGGCCATGCGAAATGTTCACATGGCACTGGGTGTGCCCCCAGAGGTTTAACTGGGGAAACGAAAACAAACAAGGTTATTGGAGCCGAAAATGCTGCACGCGCTGGTTGATTGAATCTAGCTTTTTTGTGTGTGCTCTAGTTGACTTGAAACTTGACGACGCGTATCTAGTATACAGAAGTGTTCTGAATTCTTCAGCTGGTACCTCAGGAAACAGAACTGGAAAGCCATGCAGCAGCAGATCAGAGGTTTGTCCCTGACCGTCGCTCACGTAGTGAAGGCGCACCTCCTGGACAAACAATATTCACGGCACGTGTAGGCTAGGATACCTGTTGTAGATTTACAAAATGGTCCATGATTGTTTTTTTAATGTATGTGCCATATTTCAGGCTGGAAGGACGTGAAAACCAAATTCGCGCGTTAGCATGGGTAGCAAACTCTGTCAGTTTCACATTATTTCCTTTTTTTATTTTTTAGTTTTACATAAAACCTGAACTTCAGGTGGGGTTTTTTTCGTTTTTAAGTTAAAAGAAAAATCAAACGCATGCAAAAGCAATTTGGGGCGTTTGAACTTAGTTATTCTATACCGGAATTCTCTCTCGGGGGTGGGGGTGGGGGTGGGGGGATTGCTCCTTGAAAACCGCATGGTGACGCCAATCCGGCCATATTTTTTTCTAAGGCGAGGTAGTCATTTTTTACATGGCTTACGAACTCAAAACTGTCTCTGTTGCGTTTTAACTGTAAGCTGTCATGTTATCTCTCTCTCTCTCCTCTCTCTCTCTCTCTCTCTCTCATCTCTCTCTCTCTCTCTCTCCTTGCGTTGCCCCCCCCCCACCTGAACCATCTAACGGGGCTCTGCCCCTGTACTCCACCGGGACCCTGGGAGGCCCCTGGACCCGCCCTGCCTTCTAGTTGTTGTTCTCTTTCATTTGGGGGAGTTGCACCCATGCACTAGGATTTTGTGACTGCTGCTGACAAATCGTTGCATTAATGTTGATCAGTAATTGCAGTAAGCTAGTTGTTGACCATGGACATCTAAAGACAAACAGCTATACCTCTTCTTCTTACCTATTACTGGGGAGCGAAAGCCGAAGAACAAGAAAACTTTCGTGGCGGCGATGGCATCACCTCCAGATGAGCGTAGCAATGGACGCCCAGAACTCGGGTCCTGCATGCAGGCTGGCGCGGAGCGAAACGAATCTTGACGAAGATACACCCGGCCCACGAATTTTGCGGATGACGAGAAGGAGGAGGCGGAGATAGGGCCAGCAGGGCGAAGAAAGGCTCCACCGCTGTGGAGGACCACCCACAGAGCCAGCTTAGCCAGCAGGGGCATCCTGATTCCCTGGTGCGGTGACTGTCAGCCTATGGTACTGCCCTGAGTTGTTTTTGCCTGCGGTATGGACATCGAGATTGTTGTGGACAATAAGTGTTAGGGAAAGACGGGGTGCAAAAAAAAAGCGCATGGGCGGGTAAGAAGACCACCCCAATTATCCTCATGAAATGAAGCAAAATCTTAGTCCTATTTTGCCCATGAGGACGAAGCGTTCAATGTTAGCATCGTCTCAATGGGCATCAATTTGGACTGAAACTTTCTTTATTTCATCGGAGCCATGCGTTTTTACACACGTCTTCCCCTACATCAGAAGGTCGCGGTTTGGGGGTTTGGTGATGGTTTTTTGTGGGGCATTTGCACGGTCTGTCCGAGTGTCAAAACATCGGTCACAAATCGCATCGCATTGGGATCGAATCGTATGTAGTGTATCTCTCTCTCTCTCTCTCCTCTCTCTCCTCTCTCCTCTGTTCTCAATCTCTCTCTCTCTCTCTCCTCTCTCTTCTCTCCTCTCTCTCCTCCTCCTCACCTCTCTTCTCTCATCTCTCTCTATCCCCCCTCTCTCTCCCCCCTCTCTCTCTCTCTCTCCTCTCTCATCTCTCTCTCTCTCTGCTCTCTCCCTCTCTCTCTCTCTCTTTCTCTCTCTCTCCATCTCCTCCTCATTCTCTCTCTAATCCTCTCTCCTTATCTCTCTCTCTCTCTCTCTCTCTCTCGTCTCTCTCTCTCCCTCTCTCTCCCTCTCTCTCTCTCTCCGCTCGATCTCTCATCTCTCTCTCTCTCTCGCTCATCTTCTCTCTGCTCTCTCTCGATCTTCAGTGAATAGTACGCCCAGTGAAAGAGGAGGGGAGTCTAACGGGGGCGGCTTACATTAACATACTGATTACGATTCAACACAAATGCGATTCACGATTGTGACGATGTTTGTGAGTCATGATCCACGTGAAAATACTTCCGTCTAAAAATAATTCTACTATTTTCGTTCACTGATTATTATATGCATGACGACCCCGAATACACGAATCAAACTCAAATCGTCTGGTACAAACAAAAATGAGATAGGGGAAGACGGGGTAAAAAGCGCATGGGCGGGTAAGAAGCCCACTCCAATTATCTCATGAAATGAAGCAAATTTCAGTCACATTTTGCCCATGAGACGAGTGTTAATGTCTAACATTCGTCTCATCGGGCAAATTTGACTGAAATTTTCTTTATTTTCTGAGATAATTGGGGTGGGCTTCTTACCCGCCCATGCGCTTTTTTTACCCCGTCTCCCCCTATGTCATCAGATTCGTCTACGGGGGGACTATAAATATGGTGAAGCGAACTGCCTAGAGCGTTAAGACACTAGATCACCAGCCGCTGCGGCAGCATTTTTTGACTGCAGTCAGCTTTTGTCCTCGCGGCTGACTCGGATAACGAAACCTTTTATTATTCAAACAGGGTGAGAGAGAGAGAGAGAGAGATGATCGAGGAGAGAGAGACGAGAGAGAGAGAGGAGAGAGGAGAGAGAATGAGAGAGAGAATGGGAGAGAGAGACACAGAGAGAGACAGGGACACAGAGACGCACAACCCTAACATTAACCCTCAAATAACAAAATTAGTGAATGAAAAAACCGGGTCAACCACGTACTCCACTCCCACAAAGCCACTGAACTTTGGCTCACAAGTAAAGGGAAATAACAAGGAAAGTGGTGGCCTGTTTCAAAGCCAGATTTATTTTCCTTGGTCTGTATCTTGCACACAAAAAAGGCTCCAGTGACCTTGACCTTTGACCAACGATCTTCATCTTCGAACCTGCCCTATATATCATAATTACCTATCTGCATGCAACATTTGAGCCTCCGATCGGTCCCTCCGTTCAAGATGTTATTTCCCTTTGGTTACTGTGGTCTTGCAAAATAACGGCTCCGGTGACCTTGACCTTTGACCAATGACCTTCATTTTCGAACTTGGCCTAGATATCCTAACTACCTATCCGCATGCGAAAATGTGAGCGTCCTAGGTTCCCTCCGTTCAAACGCCATAATCGTGGTAACATAGCCATGCACGTAGATAATAGTCACATAGATAGCCAGGAACAAACAGAATTCTCTGAATTTACAGTGACAGAATAATCAGCAAATGATTGTGGTCGCTTGAAGGAAAGGAAGGAAGGAAACATTACAAGCTTCGCTCGATCTTCTCACGCGGATAGTAACGGACTAAGTAGTGGTTTCCATCAGATTCATACAGACAGTAGAATTTCATTCACGAGATAAAGCCTGCCTCACAAATGTCACAATTGGATCGCAGTTGGATTGAGATCGTAGCCTACATGTATGATTGTGAGTCGGCCCTTAAAATCCACCGACTAGACTCGACTCATTTAAGATCCCCACGCAAAATAACAAACAATATATTATATCAATGGCGTCCGTAGGAATCCTCCGTATCAATGATAGGGGGCAAAACGGGTGAAAAAAGCCCATGGGCGGTGGTAAGAAGCCCATGCCAATTATTATCATGAAATAAAGCAAATATCAGTCAAATTTTGCCCATGAGACGAGTGTTAATTTTTAGCTTTCGTCTCATGGGCAAATTTGACTGAAATTTTTTTCTTTATTTCATGAGATAATTGGGGTGGGCTTCTTACCCCGTCTTCCCCCTAACTATGTATTTCGCAGTTATTAACAGTATTTACCTTGTTAGCTGTTGGCCGTTTGCGTAATTTCGAAGTAAACTTCGTGCGGTCTAGTCCACTTGCGGCCTAAGATAATGTCTGGTTCTTTCGTACTGTACGCCTATCAAGTTTTCGGTTGGTTAACACTGAGGTACATTTGTACCTATAAACCGTGTACTGTCGGGTCCACGCGCACCTAAATCTTCTCGGCTGTGACAGACAGTCTTGAACAATGAAACGTTGCTGCAGCAAGGCCGTTGAAGAAACTGATCAATTTTCTAAGTGTGTGTGTGGTGTGTGTGTAGTGTGTGTTGTGCGTGCGGTGTGCGTGCGTGTGTGAGTAACGTGCGTGCGCAGTGATGTCTCCCGCAAGGCCCTGGTCATAAGGCCATTGATTCTATTGAACTGGTGTGTCAGACCATGGCCATCTTGAGCATAGTATCAGGGCCGGACCTGGGATGCATTAGAGTGGGAGTTAGAAACAAGGACATTGGGGGGTTGGGGGCCGGCGTAGGCCCCCGGTGGGGTCCAGGGGCAACCCATCTGGTGGGGGGTCAGCTGAAGCTTTATTTTTTTTTTAACAATACATGATATAAAGTGACAAAATTCCCTTTAGATTGTACCTTAGAACAACAAAACAGTAAGTATGACCCTGTATTTCTTTTTTCTCTTCTATTTTTTTTTAGTGTGGGAGGGGTGGGGGTGTTACGGAACCCAGGTACCACCCCCCCCCCCCCCTGGATGATCCGGCCCTGATACTGTATAGTTGGTAGACTAGTACAGAGGGCATTGACCAGGAAAAAAACCCAACCAAGCTGCAAGTCTACCAAGCTTCCGTGTTCTAAAAGTATCCTTCTTTTTAATAATGTTCAGCAAGTCTTGGACAACATAAGCCAAACAGGAGAAACGCCTCGACAACAGCTTCCACATCCGCTGTCTCAGACGGCATACTGCACGCGAATGAAGTGGCAGGATAAAGTGACCAATGCCAAGGTTCTTCAACGTGCTGGCATCTCCAGCATGCACTCTCTCCTCTGACGCATACTGCACGTGAAGTGGCAGGACAAAGTGACCAATGCCAAGGCTCTTCAACGTGCTGGCATCTCAGCATGCACTCTCTCATCTGACGCACACTGCACGTGAAGTGGCAGCGGGACAAAGTGACCGCAATGCCAAGGTTCTTCAACGTGCTGCCATCTCCAGCATGCACTCTCTCCTCTGACGCATACTGCACGTGAAGTGGCAGGACAAAGTGACCAACACCGAGGCTCTTCAACGTGCTGGCATCTCAGCATGCACTCTCTCATCTGACGCATATGTATACTGCACGTGAATGAAGTGGCAGGACAAAGCGACCAATGCTGAGGTTCTTCGTGCTGGCATCTCCAGCATGCACTCTCTCCTCTGACGCATATTGCACGTGAATGAAGTGGCAGGACAAAGTGACCAACTCCGAGGCTCTTCAACGCTGCTGGCATACTCAGCATGCACTCTCCTCCTCTGATCGCATACTAGGGGAAGACGGGGTAAAAAGCGCAATGGCGGGTAAGAAGCCCACCCCAATTATCTCATGAAATAAAGAAAATTTCAGTCAAATTTTGCCCATGAGACGAGCGTTAAAATGTCTAGCATTCGTCTCATGGGGGGCAAATTTGACTGAAATGTTAGTCTTTATTTCATGAGCATAATTGGGGTGGGCTTCTTACCCGCCCATGCGCTTTTTACCCCGTCTTCCCCTACACGTCGAATGAAAGTATCGGTAACATATTTATTTGATTCGTGTACTGGGGTCCACGTGAGTAGGCCCAGAGTGAGCGAAAATAGTAGAAGAGTTTTTTAGACGGAAGTGTTTCACAGACATCGGTCACTAGAGGTGGGGAGAAAAACCGGTTTGAACCGATAAAACCGGTGCTAAACGTTCGCGGTTCGAAAAACCGGTTCGAGTTGCTGTGAACCGGTTTTTTTAACTGCAAACTGAAAGCAAGTTTTTCTTAGAATAACGCATTCTTTTCGAAAAACAACACTGATTCTCAGCGCAGATTGGGGTGTTTGTAAATCAAGAGTAGCTGTTTCTATTAGTTTGTGGTGGTGTATGGCTTTGACTTTGACTGAGTGTTGAGCTGAGTGTGCGTGTGTCATAACTTTCTTGTGTGTGTGTGTGTGTGTGTGTGTGTTGTGTGTGTGTGTGTGTGTGTGTGTGTGTGTGTGTGTGTGTGTGTATGTCTGCGCCGTGCGTGCGTGTGTTGGTGAATATTCTGACAAATAAATATGTGTTTGCATAGGTGAAACTAGTGATGGGAGTACTGGTTAAAAAAAACGGTTTGGTAAAACCGGTTCGAATAGGGAAAACCGGTTTAAAACCGGTTCGGATTTTTGAACCGGTTCTCAACTCTAACGTCACATTAGGCCTAATGATCAAAGAGAAACAACTCAATATTATAAAGCACGATATCACAACAAAAGCATGACCTGCTTGTTTCCCTTATATGACTGTGTGTGTGTGTGTGTGTGTGTGTGTGTGTGTGTGGGTGTGTTGTGTGTGTGTGTGTGAAAAGTTCCAAAGTAAAAAATACTGTATTATCTAGTTAGGAGAAATTAGAGTGTGGTGTCGTACAAGCTAGCACAGTACAAACAAGAAAACACATCTGCAAAGTGGAAACAAAACTAAGGACCGTGGGCCCGAAGAAGAAGACTGAAGAAGAAGAAGAAAGAAACCGAAGAAAGTAGAAAGAACTTGTCCACCGGATTTGATCTTGCCTGGATATTGTTGAATAAGGTCCCCCCCCCCACCCCCACCACCCACCACACACACACACACTTTGCCCAAAGATAGTTTTCGAGTTATTTTATTTTCCGCATTGTGCAACCCACTGTAATTTAGGTTAGGTTAGGTTAGGTTAGGATATAGGACTAAAAACATAGCCGTTAGGTTTTCAAGCGTCCCATCCTTAATAATATGATTTTTAACGTACAAGGTTTTATCGTGCACTCAGGTTTTAGATAATCATTCATCATATTCATGACATATGTCAAATTTTTATAATATTCCCAGTTATTTAATAGATTTTTGAAAGTGTTAGTATTAGGTGCTTGCTTAATATTAGTTGGTAACTTGTTCCACAAAGGTGCAGTTCTGTTTAGTAAAACAGTATTTTCTAATGTTAGTCTTACTATATTCAATAAATATTTTGTCAACACTGTTTCTAGTTTTGTCTACATTTGATAATTTCCTATTCGATTTTGTTCACTGAGACGGCGTGACGAATAATCATTGAAGACTTAGGCCGTGTACACACATAAGCGGATATTCCGTGTGGAAACCCGTGCGCAATCCACAAATATGTGTAACAAAGAAAGGACAAGATTTGCGCACGTGTCCGAAATTCCCCAATATGCCTAAAGACTTGACGAATTCTTACGATAGGGTTGGGCCAAGAAGATATTTCAGTTGTTGGCTTCCGGTGTTATGATAAATAAGTACCTGTCATTAAATATCTACCTCTCGCATGAGAACTGTACCCATCTAACCCTAACCCTATCCCTAACCCTAACCCTAACCCTAACCCTATCCCTAACCACGGAAAGAACAAAAAAAAAAAAATAGAGCAGGAGGGTGTAAATCTTCTACATATTTGCCGATAAATCGATGTACAAGTCCATAAATCCACCATAATCCCATAATTCCCTCCGCATAAAATTCACAATGGCGGACAAACAAACGATTCTGATTGGCTACGCTAGGACTACTTCTAATGCGCATGCGCAGAGGTAGATATTTAATAGGACTACGTATTCATTATGACACCGGTCATATCCACACGTGTTGTGTAGAGTAATGCTGTGATCGATGTAAAGTTGGTTCGAGGTTCACCGTCGAGTTTACTGCGAATTGGTTTGTAGGTAGGTGAGTGTGTGTGTGTGTGTCACTGTGTCCACTGTGTCAGTCTGTGTGTGGTGTCTTCCTAGATAGACCTAGTTCTTCTACTATTGGCAGGCAGCCAACTTCAACAGCCGCTGAACACTGAACAGTGAAGATTCTTAGAAAGAACTGCACTGACTGACTTTACTTTAGACTTTAGTTACTCTTTAGTAGTAATACACTCACCATGGTAGGTAGGTAGGTAGGGACAAAACAAGCCGCAAAGCTTTTTCAAACAGTCCCATCTTTTATGATTTTTCTGGTAAATGTATCTTTTTGGTCAAGGCGTAAACATTGTTTTAGTAATCGAGTTGTTAACCTCTGGAAATTTACATAACAGTAACACCTAACCTAAAAGGAGCACCAACACTAAATACCTTCAAAAATCGCCTTGACAAAGATGAAAATTTTAGTCAACTATTTTTTGAACATGATGATTGAATTTGAATTACAATCATAATTTTAAAAGGCATGCTTTATGCAAACAAAACAGTGTCACTGTCAATGAACGGACGTTTATAAGCCCCGCGAGGCTTAGGCTCGAGCCAGTCCCACACTATACTGTACTAATACTAAAGGTTGATGCGGCATAAATTTTCCTCATAATTGATTAAATCATTATTAGTCGTAGCTTCTAAAAACTTCTAAAAATGTTAGTAATGTATCCAGACGATTTTTAAACATTATTAGTATAAGGCACCCATATTAATTTAAACAGGCTTATGCAGTCGATATCACACCAGTTGCTTACCACAACAGGAGCAAGGATAATTGGACATTGTTGATCTTAAAAACAGGCAGTCTTTTCAAAAGGTTAGTTTTAAAAATAACACACGGCCCAGGTCTACGTCTGACTACTCTGAGACTGAGTAGGTCGCTACGTGCCCGGTGACGATCTCAGCCTGTGTGAACGGTGTGTGATGCTACAAAACCAGCATCTACTTTTAAAAAACAAAAAAAAAATAAAAAAAATAATTGCCAAGTATGACGTGAGTCCACTGCCCCGGCCTACATGCAACAGCTGTGTACCACTTCAATATCGTGCAAAGGCATGGACACCATTCTCCAGTTCCAACGCACCCTAGTACCGCACCAAACGATCCGGTCAAAACTCACTTCCCAAGGAACGACCATCAGGGAGTGAAACGATCTAAGGCAGGGACGACCTCTGCTCCTTCACTGCTGTCACCCCCCCAGTGGGTGTCGTAAGTGGGCAGGCACCAACAATAACCTTCAAGCACTCCCCTCCCCTCTCCACCCCCTCGCCCCTCGCTCGCCCCCCCCCCCCTTCAAGCTTCCCCTCCACCATGCTGTCCCTTAGTTCAATATTAGCTTAAGCAGGCATGTCCGCCAGTAAAGAACTGTATCAGACCGACCGACACACCCCCATTTTCAGTCTTTTTTTTCTCTAAAGGTGCCAGAATGGTCAACATACTCAGTTGATACTGACCGTGGGCCCTGAAGAGAAGAAGAAGATTTCTATTCTAGTGTGCTGCGATAGCCGAACTACGGAAATGTGTAATCGGGGCCGTGTTAATAATCATTTTGCTATTCGGCAATTTCACTTTCCATTGTAATAAATTTTTGGGGTTTTCTGTAGAATGTTTTTAATTCATAATTCAGCCCTACCATTCGGTGTTTTGATCATTCCGCCTTCACCATTCGCCATTTTTCGGTATGTTTTATCCATTCTGCATTGATTTTCCAGCATTTTCTGACCATTCTGCATTCATTTTACAGTATTTTCCTGCATTTTCTGGTGTATAGACATACTGCTTTCCCCCCCCTTTTTTTCTGACCCCTCCATCACTTCCGCCTTTTTTTCTCCTTTTTTAGTTTTTACTCTTTTTGATTCTCTTTTTTCTTCCTTTTATACTTTAAGTCCCAACATTTCGACAAGGAATACGCTTTCCTGAGTAAACTCATTAGACATCCATCTGAGGGTTAATGTAGAATTGTCCCATGAGTCCGTTTTCACTCCAGATCCAGAACCAATGTTATTCATTTTAAAAAATGATGTTGTTACAGTTAGTTTGATGTTGCCTTTTTCAATTTTTGTAAAACTTCTTTACACGCAGCGCAAAGGAAACGCAGGGGGATTTTTCTGCCAAGATGGAGGATGGGGAGAAGAAAGAGAAGAAGTCGAGCCTGAGGAAGATCGACAACCGCATCAGAGTGCTGATCGAAAACGGCGTGGCCAAGCACCATCGATCCTTGTTCGTTGTGGTGGGGGATCGCGGCCGGGATCAGGTGAGGCAACAGTAACGACTGCGAGGAAGTTATATGAATGCGGTATTCATTTCACACCACGGGTGAAGCCCACGCACTGTGCATAAAAGCGAGAAGATAGGAAACTGCCCATCTGTGCTCTCTTATTTCCTTGTTGATCGGATAGACCGTTCTGGCAGACACCCTCGAGTTTTAAATCATAGAAATTTTCAAAGAGGGTGGTTTTTACAGACCTGTTTTCCCTACGGATTTGTCCGTAATTATTGCATTTTGAGACCTCTGATTACGCTATTATAGTCAGCAACAACAAAAGCTGCATTTCCGCTGAACGAGTGCGGGAAAAAAAGAAGAAGAAATCGAAAGAAGGCATGGCATTTGAGCCGTACTCGCTACTGTGTCGCCTGCTATCAAAGGTATCACTTCGAGTTATGTCCCTTGAATGAATGCTTCCGGTTTATTTCTCCATGCCGCCATTTTTCTAGGTACAAAGTGCAATCTGAAGGCATGCCGGAAAACCCCCACTTGCAAGCGGATGATTCCGACTCTAATCCTGATCGGACGCCAAAGAAAAAAGCGAGGTCTCCCCTCCCGACTCAACGCAACCAATTATTTCCTGGCAGTTGTTGAAGCCTGGGTTTGGATGGGAAGCTGCAACGTGCATGTACGTTCGCCCCGCCACACACCACACACACACACACACACACACACACACACACACACACACACACACACACACACACGCACACACACCGCTCAACAAAGGCCAAAAGGTTTTGACAGCAATTTTTCTGGTGGAAGGATTTCTCGGACAGCAAAAGTATGGACAGATGCCTGAAATTACTTATTTCAGAGCTTGGGATTACTGACAGTGAAGATTTTGGGTAAACAGGTCTGCATTTTTACTTCAATTCAAGGGCTTCAAGTTCAAGTCCTTGAAGAGATTGGCCAGCTCCTGATTTAAGTTGTTTTATGTAAGTTTGCCTGTAGTAGGGGGCCAACAGTAACATGAGAGCCGTACAAACGATGATTTTCTACAGTAATGGAAAATAACAGTACAGTTTTTAGTCTCTTGTGGAAGACTATGACTCTCGAACGAGGGGGCCTGGCACCGCCTCTGGTGCTGCAGCCAAAAGGGATGGGCTTGCCTTTGGGGGACGACCTTCTGTAGCCAGCTGTGTCCTCAAATCCCTTCGTGGCCGAGAGAGTGGGGATGTTACCCTAGACAAGGCATCTCCACTATAAACAAATTCTAGCCCAGCCCGCCGGAATAGTATCTGCCCCCCCTCTGCTATCTGGCAGTCATTGTTGAAAATGACAGACTAGCATATATATATAGTAATATACATACATATATGTACGTTTGATGTTCACTTTTCCTTTTCCCGTATTTTACAAATTATATAATAATTATAATTTATAAGGCGATAGGTTTGTTGTTTTTTCCCCCTGACCCTGCACCTAATTTAGTACATGTACAGTATTAGTAACATGACTAGCAGCTGTGTGTGTGTGCGTGCGTGCATGTGTGTGTTCTGTGTACTACTAAGTGCGTGTGTGATGCAGACATGTGCTAAGAGTAAAGAGAGACTGAGGCAGACACACAGAGAGAGAGAGAGAGGGTGTGTGAATGTGTGTGTTCCATCTTCAGTGCATTAGGTAGTTCAGCACTTACAATATGCCTTAACTAAGTTAATATGTTGGTAATCCAGGTGGTGTTCTTCCACCACATGCTGACCAAGGCCACAATCAAGGCCAAGCCCAGCGTGCTGTGGTGCTACAAGAAAGAGCTAGGCTTCAGCAGGTCAGTATGGCGGTCTGGCGACCACCTGCGCCCGCATTCAGTAGGGCCGCCAATTCGTTTGATCCGCCAGTGTTGATCTGCTTTTGCCACTGTCCTGTATTAAACTGACCAACGATTCATTAAAGCCCTGCATCAACATGAAATAATACGCTTACATTTGGGTTAAACTTGATTAGCCCCTTCGCCGCCAGCCATTTGTCATCCAAAACTTTTCATCTAAAATTTACCTAGGTAAAGAAAAGTTGGCATATGCAGTATTGTGAATCCCCCAATGACATGCATCAAATAAACCCTTTCTTTAATGCTCATACAAAATTAAAAACATAAGCAGTATTGGATAATTGATCGGATCTTTCATGCCTTATAGTAGCTTGCGGTGTTAAATCATTGTGGTGCATAAATGTGACATTGGCAGTGAAAGGGTTAAAAAAGTAAGATTTGATAATAATAATAATAATGATAATTAGCATTTTCTAGAGGACTAATCGTAAAAAAGCCCTAAGCGCTGTGCAGTGTCTTGTTTTTTGTATTGAGAGGAAAACCGGGTACATGAATGTCCTGTATTTTCCGCGAAGTTAGTTCAAAATAAGTGTGGCATTGTAACACTGCCTAGAACACTTTCTAAGAGTATAGGCGATATGTGAATTAGCATTATTATTATTACAGATGGCACCTCCCTTTCATACGACCTTCACCATTTGACGCCTCAACATATAAGGACTCTACTATCCTATCGAGACATTGCCCTTTCTTTGTAAGTATTAAAACTACCTCCATTATAAGACCACTCCTTTATACGACCTCATAGGGGCCTGTGATTTTTGAAGGTCTTTTAAGCGAGGTTCCACTGTTATTAAAATCACCTCCATTATGCAACTCCCTCCCATATAGACTTAATTTGGCGCTGATTTTGAAGGTATTATGAGAGAGAGTTGGCACTGTATTAAAGCCCACAACGTCACTGTGTCAAACTCACCGGTTTTAACGGTGTTTACCCCTCTCATCGCTCGTAAGAAATCTTAACAAATCTTCCTCGAGTCATAAGAGGGAATGGGAACATGTAAAGTGAGGCGGTCCACTAATATTCACCTCCATTAGAAGGACCCCTCCCTTATAGGACTTAATTTTGGGTGATTTTTGAAGGTCAGATAAGTGAGGTTCCACTGTATTAATATCACCTCCCTGTAGAAGACCGCCTCCCATATAAGACCCCTCCCGTAATAAGACCTCATTTTGGATTATTTCTTGAAGGTCTTTTAAGGAGACGGTCCACTGTATTAAAATCACCTCCTTTAGAAGACCCCTCCCTTATAAGACCACATTACGGAGTTTTTGAAGGTCTTATACGAGAGGTTTACACTGCTGCACTAATAGTCAACCTTGCACATTAGAAAGACCCATCCTTATACGACGCCTCTACCTTATAAGACCCCTCCCTCTTATAACCCCTCGTTTCTGAATGACCTCATTTTGAAGGTCTTTGAAGAGAGGTTCCACTGTATTAAAATCACCTCTCTTAGAAGACCCCTCCCTTATAAGACTTCACTTTTGGCTCTGTGTTGTTTGAGGTCTTTTAAGAGAGTTAAAGCTAGTAAAAAGCACATGCCCTATGAAGACCCCTCATTATAAGGGACCATTATTATGGGGTGGTTTTGAAGGTCTTATAAGACTGACGATTTCAGCCACAGGAAGAAGCGCATGAAGAAGCTGGACAAGAAGATCAAGGCTGGGCGCATCAACGTGAACACGGACGACCAGTTTGAGCTGTTCATCGCCGGCACCAACATCCGCTACTGCTACTACAAGGAGACACACAAGATCCTGGGAAACACCTTCGGCATGGCCGTGCTGCAGGTCAGTGAACGATTTTCGGAATTAACCCTTTCACTGCCAAAGTCGCATTTAAAAAAAAAATTATTAGTTCTTTGAATAATGTTTTCATGACCTTGATATTCATGTTTGTTTATATTGTTCACTTTTTTCCCGAAAGTCAGTTATATCGATCAATATTTAGCTTATCTTACAGAGTGTGACTGACTTCCATTAATTGTAAAGTGTGATGCAGCCTGTTGCTAGTACGATGTCTATGTGTTGAGTACTTTTATAAGCCTCGGCTTGTTGTACTCTTGTCTACGTATATATTTTGTTGCTGCAAAAGTGTGTCAATAAAACATTTGTTTAAACCAAGTCGCATTTTAGCACCACAATGATACCTATGTCATTAAAAGGCATAAAATTAGGGTCTATTATAAATATTTATTGAAAGCCCCTATTGTTTTAGTTTTGGGAAGTAAGGATAGACTTTATTTTATATATGTCACAGAAGAATCCCCAATACTGCAGATGGATTTTGTTCTCTACCCAGGTAAATTTAATGGACATTTTTGGCTGAAATATGGCTGGCGGTGAAAAGGTTAATAAAATGTGTCTTTTTACTGCATTTGTCCCCAATGAAAAAGTCTTGACAACCACAAACGTAATATGGTCGGTGAAAGTCAGAAACCTCGTAACTCAATTTTGGTAGTTTTGAGAAAAATGAAAAAAGCTGTTTTGAAAATTAACCGCGTTTACCCCAAGTTATTAACTATAATGAATATGTTGTTCAAGACATTGCGAGTTCAGTCCTGCATTTTGTTAAAATTACTTCCTTTTTTTTATACTTGAAAAGAACGAATATACGAGGTTTTTGTCCTTAAGTAGACTTACAAGTTTTTCTTCAATTTTCACAACCTCATTTACCCCAGATAGAAAGTCATTAGAGATACGAGCTTTTGGTGGAAGGTAGCGGGACAAATTAAAGAGCTGACTATGTATCTAACTAAAAAATTAAAAGAATCGAGTTACGAGGTTTCTGACTTTCACCGACGATATGTTAAGGACAAAAAGGACAATTCATTGAAAAAATCAATGAATTCAAGCCGTTTGAATGAAAGTGGTGGGGCAGGGGGTGGATGCCTCATGCCTCCATACGGGGAGCTGGATGACCCCTCCCCCTCCACGAGTCTCTCCCCGTGGGGATACTGGGTTGGCTGGGGGTCTTATACAACATAGTTCCCCCACCTTCTGGAAGTTCTGTGCTTGTAACTTCCTCTAATCTGTCACTCTCTTTGACTCTGCCTTTTGTTTTCCCTTTGCTTTCTATCATCTATTATTTTGTTCTTTCTTTTTTGGCCTATTCTCCTGCATTTTTTTCTCCAAAAGATCTTTCAAAATAATGTTATCCAAAATTGAATGTGTATATATGGCCAGAACGACTTGAATGAGTTAAAAACCAAGGCGTGACCTACTCTGTGATTTTTGTGTGCAGGACTTTGAAGCACTGACGCCCAACCTTCTGGCAAGGTCCATAGAAACTGTGGAAGGAGGCGGAATCATTGTCATTCTGCTGCCCCCCAAGCAGCTCAAGACGCTGACCATGGTAAGTTACTGACTCTTCTGGCACCATGGGCGAATCGTAATGAGTGTAGAGTGGCACAGTGGTAACGCGCGTTCGCTTTCGTGTCGAGTAAACCCGAGTTCGAACCTGGGTACAGGGGATTTTTCCTCTCACTTTGCACAAGGGCCTTACGGTCTGAATGTGGAGTCTTTCGGATGAGACGATAAACCGAGGTCCCGTGTGCCCATGCACTTAGCACATGTTAAACCCAGTGGCAATGAAAAAGTTGTCATTTGGTCAAAATTTACCCCCCACACCCCTTTCCTTCCTCATCAATCACACAGAAAATCGCATGCCCCCCAAAAAAAAATGGGTGGCGCACCTCTGGCTGCGACGCGCTCTCCAGGTGGGAGCAACCCAAATTTCACAGAGACGCCTCTGTGACTATAATGTACCTAACCTAACCTAACCTAATGTATTCGCCCAGTGCATCACACTTCCCTCCCACCAAAATGCAAAAAAACATTCACTTCCAACAAGTGTCCTGCCATGTGTTTGTCTGTTGTCAGAGTTTATGTCGGTGATTTTGTTTTCCCGTTAACCCTTTCGCCGCCAGCCATTTTTCAGCCAAAAATACCATTAAACTTAACTGGGTAGAGAAAATAAAATATCTGCATTATTGCGAATTCCTCTGTGACATGTACAGTGGTCGCCGCTTTCTAAAACCACGGTTAATAGAGCCAGCCGCTTATTAAAGCCGATTTCTTACGGTCCGGATTTTTCACTATATGTTATGTATTAAAAAAAAAAGCCGCTTAATAAAACCACCCCGCCGCTTATTAAAGCCACTTTTCTCAGAGAAATCACATAGTTTGTGACTAAAACTCACACGATTTTGTTCTTTTTTCTTTTCTTTTCTCTTTTTTTGGCGTGAAAATATGTCACTTGTGTCACTCAAGACATATTTATGTGCACGCTCACGTGTATCACGAAGTAACTGAGTTTAGAAAAGAATGTCGGTCAATAACTAAAACAAAACAAAAGTTCAACATCGTTGTGAAGTTGTGTTTAGATTCAAGCGAGTGTAAATGACGAAAGAAAGTGTGAAAGTGTGACTCACGTAAACAAAAGAGAAGCACAAAAAAAAAAAGTTCAAAAATGACGTAATCCTGGACCGCCGGTTATTAAATCCGCCGCTTATTAAAGCCATTTTTCGTCGGTCCCAAAATGGCTTTATAAAGCGGCGACCACTGTATAACTTTAGGCCTGTCCTTACCTCCCAAAATTAAGAAAATAGGGTCTTTGGATAGCAGGCCCTGAATTGGTGCCTTTTAGTGACATGGGTGTTAAACCATTGTGGTGCATAAATGCGACATTGGCGGTGAAAGTCGCCGCCAGCCATTTTTCAACCAAAAATTGCCATTAAACTTAACTGGGTAGAGAAGAAAAATTATATGAAATATTGGGAGTTCCTCTGTGACATGTATAACATTAGGCCTATCCTTGCCTCTCAAAATTAAGAAAATAGGGTCTTCAGATAACAGGCCCTGATTTGATGCCTTTTAGTGACATGGGTGTTAAACCATTGTGGTGCATAAATGCGACGTTGGCGGTGAAAGGGTTAAAGCAATGCATGCGCATTTGAAGAAAAAATAGATATCCTCCTCTTGTCGGTTGAGATGCAACGGACCACCAAGAACGTCACAAAATGCATGGCGCTAGAGTAGAAGAGTTAATGCGGTGTATGTATTAGTGTGTGTGTATGTGTGTGCATATTTGTGGTACAAATGCATCAGCTAGGGATGAGAACATTATGTGTGTGACTGTTTTTGATTACCCCGCCACGTGGGCAGCCACACTCCGACTTCGGAGGAACATGAATTGATGATTTGATAAAGTGTTTTACATTTAAAAAAATAAGCTAATAAAAAAAAAAATGAAAGAAGCAAGTTGACATTGTTCAATTTCAATGCTTGTTGTTTGTTGCTTGGTGGTTTTTGTTTTTTATCAAATATAAAATTAATATAAATTTTACTATAAAGCAAAAATTAAAAAGAATTCCTGGTCAAATAAAAATGAAAAGAAATCCAGGCTGTCCTCATTAGAAGAATGTATACCTGCTAGTGTTGTGCCACTGCCATCCATTTAAAAAAAAAATTGTTGAATTGTGTTTTTCATGCTTAATTTGGTTTGTTTTGTCTCGTTAGGATGTCCATGCTCGTTACAAAACAGAGGCTCACCAGGACGTTTCAGCACGTTTCAATGAAAGGTAGGTGCTTTACAGCTTTTGTTTTTTAGTTTTGTTTTATTGGCTCACTCTTAACACGAAGTGAGTCTATAGTATGATAGTTGGCTCACTCGTGTTAACTTAGCTTATGTTCGGTTGTTCGTGTGTGTGTGTGTGTGTTGCGTCCATGGTCCAATCTCCAAGCTTTAACGTTGGCATTTTCTCGGGAAATAGAAGGCGTACATTGTTCAAACTTTGCACACATATATATGTCTATGCAAGCTTTCAAACATTAATGATTTTGATAATTAAATTCTTAAAGCAACACTGTAAGCAGATAAGAAACAAATAACATTTTATAACATTTTAGATTAGTGGGTTAGAGAGTATTCAACAGGCAACATCAGTTAAGAAAGTATTCCACAGTGAAAGCCTTGATATCTCATTGCGTAGAGCTTCTGTCTCTCATGCCAATGGTTCCGGGTCCGATTTTCAGCACAGGCACTTTTTTTTATATTTTTTTTTATTTGTTTTTTAGTTGTATCCATTAATGATAGTTTCATTTGTACTTTAAAATTGTATTGGCAATCTTGTACTTTAGACACCCAGACCTGCCTACCCATACGATTTTTCCGTATTTTGTACACGATTTTGAGCCCCAGTACTGCAGTACGGTAAATGGAAAATTAATACGGCAAAAATTTGAACTTAAGGTCTTCTAAGATCAGTCAAAATCAAGTGTTTTTTGTCATTTCGCATGGCGGTTTATTGTTCTGTAATGTTCCGTTTTTGGGTCTCCTTGCAAAATATGGAATTTGAGAAAAAGTACAGAATTTATTTCGTGGAGTACCTAAATAATAAATTGGGGGTAGGCAGGTCTGGACACCCCCCTCAATCTTTGTTGTCCCACGTGTGCCTGTTCGAGTGAGCCTTGTTTTCTTTTTGTTTTGTTTGTTCTAGTTGAGTTTTCACTGTTTACTTGCCTTATCTCTACCCCCTCCCCTTTCCTCCCCCACACTTCCTGTCTGTTGCCCAGGTGCAGTAATTATGAGTGCGTCTTAAACAGTCAGCACAGATAGTAACGTGTAAATTACCATCTTTTACGGACTATAAGGCGATGCTTTTTACCTTGACTGAGACCCCTGCGGGTTGTAATGTGACTGATAAATATAAGGAAAATCCGCGAAAGTGAAAATTTGACCCCCCCCCCCCCCCCCCCCACAAAAAAAAAAAAAAAAAAGCCGGGGTAAGAATTCGCTCAGGTGCCTAAAAATTACGTGCGTTAAAACCTATGCAATCGCTTCGCGGAACCGGATGTGAATGACTGAACAAGCAACTTCCCGCCGAAGTTAGCAGTCGTGCGCGGCCTAGCTCACGCCACACGTTTTTTTAGATTTAGATTTGTGATCCTAGTGCGTTTTTTCTTCTTCTTCTTCATTTTGACGCCCAACTTCATCATTTTAGTTTGAGTCGACATCTTTCAAATGAAATGCAGAATCGGTTGGATATTCTTCCGTGAAACTCACTTTGCCCCCACTACCATGCCTGAATATAGTAAGAAACTATAATAACAAAATCAAATGACACATCTGTGCTCATATGACAGGAAACTGAGCGATCAACGAAGAAGAAAAAAGAATGGAATATCTTTCTGTTAGTCTTAGAAATTGTTGTTGTTCTTCTTCGTTCGCTCAGACAGTTTCCTGTCATATGAGCGTAGACGCGTCATGCTGCCGCTATGCGCCTAGCTAAGAAATAGTTAGGCCCAGCATGTCCTACATCGGCTGAAGAAATCTTTGTAAGAATTTATAGAAAAAAAAGGCAGGAGAATGGACCAGTGAGATAGAAAGATAGCAGTTGACAGTAAGCAAAGGGAGGAGGCAGGGAGAATGGACCAGTGAGATAGAAAGATAGCAGATGACAGTAAGCAAAGGGAGGAGGCAGGGAGAATGGACCAGTGAGATAGAAAGATAGCAGATGACAGTAAGCAAAGGGAGGAGGCAGGGAGAATGGACCAGTGAGATAGAAAGATAGCAGTTGACAGTAAGCAAAGGGAGGAGGCAGGGAGAATGGACCAGTGAGATAGAAAGATAGCAGTTGACAGTAAGCAAAGGGAGGAGGCAGAGTCAAAGAGAATGACAGAATTAGAGGAAGTTACAAGCACAGAACTTCCAGAAGGTGGGAGAACTATTTGTACACTCTGCTTTCAGGTTCATGCGGTCGTTGGCCCTGTGTGGATCCTGTATGATAGTGGACGACAGGCTCCAGGTCCTGTCGCAAAACTTCTCCATCGACCCTGTCCTGCCTGGATCATTGGTCAGCAGTGTTTGTGTGTGTGTTTGAATTATCTTTCATTTTTTTTTATAAAAATTGTCTGTGTATGGTGTTTCCATAGATGCATACTAGCTTTCTAATTCTACAACAAAAATGTATGATTAACCCTTTCACCGCCAAAGTCGCATTTTTGCACCACAGTGATTTAACACCAATGCCACTAGCATGGGTGCTACTACCTTCCGTATAAACGGAAATACGTAAATTAAGTTTTCTGCTGAGACGGAAATTTCATATTTTTTAAAATTTTGTCAACAACAACAAAAAGTTGATCTGTTAACTGTGGTTGGGGGCATTTTGAATCTGGGTCCTCCAACCACTGGAAGTGAAAATACAACAACAAAAATGGCGGCCGAGTCATATTCACACATACTTATTTGAATTAAATTCAACATTATCAGCATGAATTTTGTGTCATGAAAGTTACAAACTTCACAGAAAGGTAAGTTACAACTATATTTCAATTCACCAAATGATATTTATGATGTTAAACGTATGAATATGTTAAAAATGTTGCTTAGAAAAACTCAATTGAGAGTCATGTTTGGATCCACTGACATCGTATTTCACTTATGATCTAACATGGACACTACACATTGAGTCCTAAATATAGAATCCGTGGATCTAATTATTATCTTCTATTTGAACGGCTTTATAACTTTATAGTTGTGTTTCTGAAATGTCAGTAAAAATCTTAGTCATGAAAATATGATTTTAACCATAGATCTTTTGTATTTCTTGTAAAAAGGTAATGTGACTTGTCATGTCTCAGCAACTTAGACAGTCACTTTACACTGTCGTCTGCCAACAGAACTATGATGTCAAATCGTAATCTGTTCCTCACCCATTCCCAGATTGCAGGAGAGCTATGGAAACGATCTTCTTCTTCTTCTTCGCCTTAGGCAGCCAACTTCATCACGCTGAAGATTATGCTGCACTTTAGGGGGTAGTACGAAAAAGAAAGAAAATAAGTTCAGCAAAGATAGGGTAGATAGTGAGATAGGATGAAATATTATTGGGAAAAGATAGAGCCAAGATAGTCAGGAATTTAGTATTATGATACTCCGTTTGCTATATCATGTAAAAGAATAATAATTTTGTGAAATAAATTTATAACTTTAAGGAAATCAATTTTAATCTTCTTCTTCTTCTTTGATCGCTCAGACAGTTTCCTGTCAATTATGAGCACAGATGCGTCATGCTGCCGTTATGCATCTAACTAAGAAATAGTTAGGCCCAGCAAGTCCGACTTCGGCTGGAGGAAATCTTTTTGAAAGTGTTTCTTGAAAAAAAAAGGCTGGAGAATGAAAGGCAGAAAGATAGTAGATGACAGTAAGCAAAGGGAAAAGGCAGAGTCAAAGAGAGTGACAGATTAGAGGAAGTTACAAGCACAGAACTTCCAGAAGGTGGGGGAACTGTTTATACAAAAGACCCCCCGGTATCCCCACGGGGGAGATTTTTTCAATCCGAAAGGATAGTGTTTGCTTTTCCCTCGTGAAAAGATGGAATGGCTAAATTGTTTGATGAAATTTGCGTGCGTTTTGTTCGATTCAGGATCACAAGGTGGACCTTTCGGGCATCGAAGGCACCAATCCTCTGACACAGCCCTTGGTCCGTATATGTAAAACCATTGACCAGGTAAGTCGGTCGACATCCATGTGTGTGCGCACTTGCCCAGAGCTGTGATTTGTACGTGACATAACTCAGAGCTTCAGATTTGTCAGCGCGGGGGGCCTGGGTCATTGACCCGTAAATTTGACAGTGATTTGACCCCTCATTTTGTGTAAACAAGTGTCGTCTGACCCATGAAGTCTGCAGTAAAAGTTTAAGTGTAATATTACAGTGATACATTATTGCCCCAATATTTTGGAAATTAATCTATCATTTTCTGCAATCTGGGGTCATAAAACCCAAGAAGTTTAAAAACAATCTGAAGCTTTGATAACTATGAGAAATCTAGGCCCAATAAGTTTTTGGTATGTTGTGGACTTCCGGTTTCGGGGGTTACTTCTGGTTTTCGGAGTATGCAGGGGTGGACATTTTGGCATGAATTCTGGGACGAGAGACTTTAGGCAAAACGGCAATTGTGGACATAAACAGTAGGCAGTGATGTCCCGAGGCCCCGGTCATAGGCCATTGACCTATTAAAATTGAAAATGTGCTATTGTGTTCTCTCTTACCTGTCGGGACAAATGTCTGATTAAATTTTTAACACTGGCACGCGCGCTTTGTCTTACTGATTGCCGCAAGAGCCAGGACATTGTTGTCCTATTGGTTTTTATCTCAGGACAGTTTGTCCTGTCACTTTTCGATCCTAGGTACATCACTGCAGTAGGTGTGACAATTTTTATTGGACCAAGCTTGGCAAGTTTGGAAATTAGTAGCATGAGTTTGTTCCTAAGCTTGACAAAAGTTTTGCTGTTACGAGAATTTTCTGGTGTCAAGGTTGTAAAACTACCATATTTTACGGACTACAAGGCGCACCTGATTATAAGGCGCACCCCCCAAATTTTACACAAAATTCAGATTTTGTTGTTATAGTTTTTTTTACTACATTATAAGGCGCAGGGGTCTCAGTCTAGGAAAAAGTATCGCCTTATAGTCCGTAAAATACAGTACTCCCCTCCCGCCCCCCTGCTCTCAACAAGAATTCTTTTTATCAGATTTTGGGTTCCCCCTCCCCTTCCCCATGTTTCTGGACTTCCTTGCGCTGTCACCCCTCAAAATGAATGTATGATCTATTCTAACCATACTGACCAACACTTAACAATAGCATAACACTTTCCCAAGTTGGAAACCGTTACCCTAGCAATGGATAAACAAAAAGCAAAGGGACGTAACTTCCCTTGCCGTAGTGACGTCCCTTTACTTCCAGTCTTATGATCCCTTCCTTAACTCATTCGCATCGCTAACGATTTTGAATTGTTAAAAAAAAACCTCACAAATCACTCCAGCCATACACATAAACAAAAGGAGAAATAATGAAGGAAGATTACAGGTTTTTACTTCAGGTTTAGGCATAAGGACATATATGAGTTTCTAGGTCATTTCCCCATCGATGGGCATTGCGTGCATTTCAGGGCAGCGCGGTGGTGAAGTGCGTGGAGGCCGTTGCCGACAAGACTCTCCGCACCACCGTCGCCATGACGGCAGGAAGAGGGCGGGGCAAGTCGGCTGCTCTGGGATTGGCCATCGCTGCAGCCGTCGCCTACCAGTGAGTGGGAATGAAAAATGAAAAAAAACAAATGAAAAAAAAAAGGGTATTAGTCACAGAGGCGTCTCTGTGAAATTCGGGTTGCTCCCACCTGGAGAGCAATGACACCCAATTTTTTTAATTTTGCATGAAAAAACAAAATTGAAAAAAAAAGAATTAGGTATTAGGTACTTTATAGTCACTGAGGCGTCTCTGTGAAATTCGGGCTGCTCCCACTTGGAGAGCGCGTCTTGCAGCCAGAGGCGCGCCACCCAATTTTTGTTTTTTTTTGTATGCGATTTTTGTGTGACTGATGAGGAAGGAAAGGGGGGGTGGGGGGTAAATTTTGAAGCAAATGACAACTTTTTCGTTGCCACTGGGCTTAACGTGTGCTAAGTGCATGGGAACACGGGACCTCGGTTTATCGTCTCATCCGAAAGATTCCACGTTCAGACCCATGTAAGGCCTAGTGCAAAGTGAGAGGAAAACAATCCCCTGTACCCAGGTTCGAACTTGGGTTTACTTGACACGACGTGAACGCGCTACCACTGTGCCACTCTCTACACCAAATATACAATAACTTTTTCGTTGCCACTGGGCTTAACATGTGCTAAGTGCATGGGAACACGGGACCTCGGTTTATCGTCTCATCCGAAAGATTCCACGTTCAGACCGTAAGGCCTAGTGCAAAGTGAGAGGAAAACATCCCCTGTACCCAGGTTCGAACTCGGGTTTACTTGACACGACATGAACGCGCTACCACTGTGCCACTCTCTACTCCAAATATACAGTGGAAATCAGCTGACTCGAAAATGGGTTCCGCAAACAATCGGTGAATTCCCCCCCCCCCCCCCCCCCCTTTTTTTTTTGGTCCCGATTTTAATCCTTATGGCAAAACTTTTTTTTCTGTCCCATTTTCTGGGCTGTACAGTGGCGATGCTTCCACACCGCTCATTCGGAATTGGAGTCCCAACTCGCAGCCACACCCTGGTTTGTCAGGTAGCAGAATCGGAAATCAGCAGTCCAAGGGGAACGAATCTATGGCAGGCTGTCAGGAGGCTAACCACCCGAGGAGACACTGCACTGCTGCTGAGTCACTTCGGTGGAGTTCAGTGGAGCCTGTTCTGAGCTAACATACGCAGGATGACACCTACTAAGCCCCCTACTGATGACAATAACGTCTTATTCGTGGAGCCAGCGTGAGTGAGGTCCTCTCCTGAGGGCGCCACCGGGTCCGTCCATCGATAGCTCCCCAGAACATACTTATCCCCATGACCTTGAGTTGACCTGAGCGCGCCAAGGACATTATAGTGGATTGGTGATTGAAACTGAGGTCACCCACCATGAGAGCAGGGCAGGCAAAGCCACAGCGTTTAAAAACCGTTCTTTTCTTTTTTCTTTTTGATGATTGATGGAGATGAGGTGGATGGTGATGATGATGATGAAGATGAGATGGATGGTAATGATAATGATGATGGAGATGAGGTGGATGATGATGGATCATGGAGATGATGATGATGATGATGGAGATAGAAATGAGGTGGATGATGATGGAGATGAGGTGGATGATAATGATGGAGATGAGGTGAATGATGATGATTGAGATGGATGATGATGGAGATGAGGTGGATGGTGATGATGATGATGGAGATGATGATGATGATGATGATGATGTTAAGTTTCTCTGTTTCAGGTACAGCAACATATTTGTAACGGCCCCATCACCAGAAAATCTAAAGACAGTCTTTGAATTTGTTTTCAAAGGGTTTGACGCTTTGGGATATCGGGTATGTAACTATGTACCAATCATTTGAGTGGCTGATTTTATCGATCTCCCAGTAACACTTAGGCCGCGGCACAGTACTAGCCACGGGGGTGTGTGTGTAAAAAAACATGTTGCGGCTTATAGTCCACGAATTACGGTACCCATTGTTTAAGTTAAAACTACTCATTTGAAGTTTAGGAGGTAGGGAAGTCTGATTACTGTGTGTGTGTGTGTGCATGCGCGTATGACTGTGTGTGTGTGTGTGTGAAAACAAGTGTTAACATGACAAGTGGTTATCTCAGGAACACCTGGATTACACGATCATCCAGTCCAGAGAGCAGGAGCACAACAAGGCAGTGGTCAGAGTGAACATCACCCGCGAACACCGACAGACCATCCAGGTTAGTTATTCCTGAATGTGTTATATGTGTGTGTGTGTGTGCGTGCATGTGTGTGAGTGTATGTGTGCGTGTGTGTGAGTGTATGTGTGCGTGCGTGTGCGCACGTGTGTATGTGTGCGTGCACGTGTGTGTGTGGTGTATGTGTGCGTGCGCATGTTTGTGTTGTGTGTGTGTGTGTGATGCGTTCATGTAGGCCCCTATCTGAGTATGCATGGTGTGTGTGTGCTGGTTGTGTGTGTGTCGTCTATGTGTGTATGTTGTTGTGAATATATACTGTTATTTCATTCTTGCGAATTGTGTGACAATGCATACGTGTATTAGGCCTATTATAAGTAGTAGTAGTAGTAGCAGTAGTAGTAGAAGTCTGACCGGTATTGTTTTGTCTGCTCATGTTATGATGATGGTGATGATGATGGTAATAATGGTCATGATGATGATGGTGATGATGATGATGATGATGATGATGATGGTGGTGATGATGATGATGATGACGACGATGATGATGGTGGTGATGATGATGGCGGTGGTGATGATGACGATGATGATGATGATGACGGTGATGATGATGATGGTGATGATGATGATGTCTGTTGCAGTACATTCACCCAGGGGACAGTGTCAAGCTGAGCCAGGCAGAGCTGGTTGTGGTGGATGATAATGATGGTGGTGATGATGATGGTGATGATGATAATGATGATGATGATGATGGTCATGATGATGATGACGATGGTGATGATGATGATGATGATGTGTGTTGCAGTACATTCACCCAGGGGACAGCGTCAAGCTGAGCCAGGCAGAGCTGGTTGTGGTGGATGATGATGATGGTGATGATGATGGTGATGATGATGATGATGGTGATGATGATGGTCATGATGATGGTCATGATGATGGTGATGATGATGATGACGATGGTGATGATGATGATGATGATGTGTCTGTTGCAGTACATTCACCCAGGGGACAGCGTCAAGCTGAGCCAGGCAGAGCTGGTTGTGGTGGATGATGATGATGATGATGGTGATGATGATGATGTGTCTGTTGCAGTACATTCACCCAGGGGACAGCGTCAAGCTGAGCCAGGCAGAGCTGGTTGTGGGTGGTGATGATGGTGATGATGATGATGATGATGATGATGTGTGTTGCAGTACATTCACCCAGGGGATAGTGTCAAGCTGAGCCAGGCAGAGCTGGTTGTGGTGGATGATAATGATGGTGATGATGATGGTGGTGATGATGATAATGATGATGATGATGATGGTCATGATGATGGTGATGATGATGATGATGATGACGATGGTGATGATGATGATGATGATGGTCATGACGATGGTGATGATGTGTCTGTTGCAGTACATTCACCCAGGGGATAGTGTCAAGCTGAGCCAGGCAGAGCTGGTTGTGGTGGATGATGATGATGATGATGATGATGATGATGATGATGATGTGTGTTGCAGTACATTCACCCAGGGGACAGCGTCAAGCTGAGCCAGGCAGAGCTGGTTGTGGTGGATGATGATGATGGTGATGATGTTGACGATGATGATGATGTCTGTTGCAGTACATTCACCCAGGGGATAGTGTCAAGCTGAGCCAGGCAGAGCTGGTTGTGGTGGATGATGATGGTGATGATGTTGACGATGATGATGATGTGTGTTGCAGTACATTCACCCAGGGGACAGCGTCAAGCTGAGCCAGGCAGAGCTGGTTGTGGTGGATGATGATGGTCATGATGATGATGTTGATGATGATGATGATGATGTGTGTTGCAGTACATTCACCCAGGGGACAGCGTCAAGCTGAGCCAGGCAGAGCTGGTTGTGGTGGATGAAGCAGCGGCCATCCCCCTGCCCCTGGTGAAGAAGCTGATGGGGCCCTACCTGGTCTTCCTGTCCTCCACCGTCAGTGGGTAAGGGACCGCAGCGGACAGCAACAGATGCCTTAACCCTTTCACCGCCAACGTCGCATTTTTGCACCACAATGATTCAACCCTTTCATCGCCACTGTCGCCTCTTGGCACCACAATGATTTAACCCTTTCATCACCACTGTCGCCTCTTGGCACCACAATGATTTAACACCCATGTCGCTAAAAAGCATCAAATGAGGGTCTGGTATCCAGTGGCCTTATGTTCTATGGTTTGGGAGGTAAGGATAGGCCCTATTTTATGCATGTCACAGAGGAATCCCCAATATTGCAGACAGAATCTTTTCTCTGCCCAGGTAAGTTTATTGGAAATTTGTAGCTGAAAAATGGCTGGCGTTGAAAGGGTTAACACCCATGTCACTGAAAGGCATCAAATAGGTGTCTGTTATCCAAAGACCCTATTCTCTTTGAAGAAGCTGATGGGACCCTACCTAGTCTTCCTGTCCTCCACCGTCAGTGGGTAAGGGACCGCTGTCCCACTGGGTCAAAGCAGCTCAGGCATGCTCCTGAAATCGGGACTGGAAAAGCTGATATAGTCTTCAGGAAACTGAGGATCGACCATCTTGTCATTCGGATCCGCGGTCTTATAATAAAATCTAACGTTTCTGACACTATCCCCACCCATCCTGTATACACAAACGCACGTTGGAAATTATTTTTAATGTGGTCACCACTTTAGTACGGGGTGAAAGAGTTAAGACAAATTGGAAAAAAATCCAAGAAAAATACACCCTCAGGCAAAAGAAAGTCAAAATTTGAAGCCTGTATGTGTTCAGTAAGCGTTGCCGAGTGCTGTTGCTGTGGTCATAAACGAGAGTGTGCTCCCCTTTCAAAGTAACGAAGTTCCATTTGTGCAACTTCCTGTTGTTGTGTTTGGACTTTTTGTTTGTGGAAAAACTGGTAGAAGTATGGCATTTTTAAGGTCTACTTGTAACATTGATTTTTTCACCTTATGAAGGGTTATGGCATCTGTTAGACAGTATCTCAGGCGATAATACAGTGGAACCTTCAAAAATCATCCAAAATGAGGTCTTATAAGGGGATGGTCTTAAAAGGGAGGTAATTTTAATACGTACAAAGAAGGGCAATGTCTCACAGAAGTAGGTCTTATGTGGGAGGGAGTCTTATAAGGGAGGTTCTACTGTAATAATAGTAATTATAGTACATTTATATAGCGCTTTACCTCAAATAAGCTCAAACAGCTTTGCAATCAAATGTTCCTCAACAAGTAGACAACAAAAATGGTGTTTAAGAATCACTAACCAGCAGGACTTTTGAAGGATTTTAAAGTAAGTACCCATCATATCAGCGACTCGTGACCATTTTCAATGTCTAGCGTTCGGTGCTCGGCAATATTTGCTTCCCTCTTCTCATGATTTTGTCCACAAATAAGGTGCCCTCGTATATTAGGGGCATAGGTCAAAATTGGAGAAGAAAAAAATGATCGCCTTATAAATTTACAGTACCATGTTTTACGGACTTTAAGGCGATACTTTTTTTTCTTTAGACTGGAGACCCCGGCGCCTTGTAATGTGACTGATAATTATAGTAAGAAACTATAATAATAAGGCGATACTTTTTTTTCCCAGACTGAGACCCCTGGCGCCTTGCAATGTGACTGATAATATAGTAAGAAACTATAATAAGGCGATACTTATTTTCCCAGACTGAGACCCCCGCCTGCGCCTTATGCAATGTGACTGATAATAGACTGAGACCCCTGCGCCTTAAATGTATATAATAAAGGCGAAACTATAATACTTATTTTCCCAAGACTGAGACCCCTGCGCCTTGCCTTGCAATGTGACTGATAATATAGTAAGAAACTATAATAAGGCGATACTTATTTTCCCAGACTGAGACCCCTGCGCCTTGCAATGTGACTGATAATATAGTGAGAAACTATAATAAGGCGATACTTATTTCCCAGACTGAGACCCCCTGCGCCTTGCAAATGTGGGTACTGAAATAAATATAGTAAGAAACTATAATAAGGCGATACTTATTTTAGTTTCCCCAGACTGAGACACCCTGCGCCTTGTAATGGTTGACTGATAATATAGTAAAGAAACTATAATATAAGGCGATACTTATTTCCCAGACTGAGACCCCTGTGCCTTAGCAATGTGGGGGACTGATAATATAGTAAGAAACTTATTGATATAAGGCGATACTTTTTTTTCCCTAGACTGAGACCCCCCCTGTGGCCTTGCAATGTGACTGATAATATTCAGTAAGAAAAACTATAATAACAAAAATCTGAGTTTTGTGTTGTAAAATTTGGAGGGGGAGTGGCGCCCTTATAATCAGGTGAATTTTTAGGCTGTGTACCAACACATAAGCGGGGATATTTTCCATGCGGAAACCTGTGCGCAATCCATAAATAAGTAAAACAAAGAAGGGAAAAAGATTTGGCGCGCAAGTCTGAATTTCCCCTATATGCGTAAACTTTTATCCTTCTTTCTTCCACTTATTTATTTAGGGTTTTCCGTACGGAAAAACTTACGCGTCTAATGTGAACCCGGCCTTAATGCGGTAACTTTTATCCTTCTTTCTTCCAACTTATTCAGGGTTTTCCGTACAGAACTTACGCGTCTAATGTGAACCCGGGCCGGCTGTATGCGTAAAACTTTTATCCTTCTTTCTTCCACTTATTCAGGGTTTTCCGTACGGAACTTACGCGTCTAATGTGTTGAACCCGGCCTTATGCGTAAACTTTTTTATCCTTCTTTCTTCCACTTATTCAGGGTTTTCCGTACGGAACTTACGCGTCTAATGTGAAACCCGGCCTTATGCGTAAACTTTTATCCTTCCTTTCTTCCACTTATTCAGGGTTTTCCGTACGGAACTTCAAGTCAAGTCAAAATGATCTTTATTGACGATAAAAGAGTAAGCTTGATAAAGCTTTTTTTTACATCCTGTCGTCATAAATTAATAAGAAAAACAATTAACGCAAATAAATACAAGCATATACTGGAGAGAAAAAATCAACCACAATCAAAAATCATGGGGAAAATACATACACTTCATACAAGCACAATACAGAGATTATAATATACATATGTACAAATGTAATCATAGCGGTAGAATAAAAGGAAAGCGGAAGATGGAGTTGGGGAAAATAATAATGACTGAGACAAAGAGACAGAGAAACAACAGAGACAGCAGAATCGAGAGATAAGAAGAGAGAGAGAGAGAGTCATAGTTTACTCGTCTAATGTGAAACCCGGCCTTATGCGTTAAACTTTTAATCCTTCTTTCTTCCACTTATTCAGGGTTTTCCGTACGAAAAACTTTTACGCGTCTAATGTGAACCCGGCCTTATACTTATAGTCCGAAATATACAGTACTATTTTAAGAAGTTTGTGTTCTGCAGCTACGAAGGCACGGGGCGCAGTCTGTCCCTGAAGCTGATCCAGCAGCTGCGCCAGCAGTCGGCACCCATGGGAACCACGGTGTCCAGGGAGAGGAAGCCCCACCCTGACATCACCGCTGGGCTGTCCGCAGGTGAGCTGCTTCCCCACATACAGTGGTACCTCCCTGCTAAGACACGTCTTACACCAAGACTACAGAGGGTTGTTGTTGTTGTTGTTGTTGTTGTTGTTGTTGTTGTTGTTGTTGTTGTTGTTGTTGTTGTTGTTGTCGTCGTCGTCGTCGTCGTCGTCGTCGTCGTCGTCGTTGTCGTCGTCTGTCTGCTAGATAGCAGAGGAGACAGCTGCTATTCCAGCAGGCTGGGCTACAATTTGATTGTAGTGGAGAAGCCTTACCCAGGGTACATCCCCACTCTCTCTGCCAAAGAGATTTGAGGATGGCAGTTGGCATTGGGGAAGGTCCCCTAAGGCCAACCAATCCCTTTGGCTGCAACAGCAGCACCAGAGCCGGCGCAAAATGCCCCCCTTACTTAGAGAGTACATGTTCTTCCACGAAAGACTAAGCTGTACCCTGATATTCCAGTACTGTAGACAGTCATAGGTCTGATGCAGATGCCAGGGGCGCATGTGGGTGTGCCTGAAGCCTGAATTCAGGCAGTTTGATGCGGGTTCAGGCAGTGGTCTGCCTGAAGAGAAGGCTCTTCTACAGTGGAACCTCCCTAATAAGACCTTCAAAAATCATCCAAAATGAGGTCTTATAAGGGAGGTAATTTTAATACTTACAAAGAAGGGCAATGTCTCGGAGAAGTAGGTCTTATATGAGAGGGAGTCTTATAATGGGACGTCTTATAAGGGAGGTTCCACTGTATTGACTTGTGCTCTTGAGGCATCAGCTATATCAGGGGTTATGATGGAAAGTTCAGGCAAAAGCCTGGCTCACTGCATGCACCCATGAGATGCGTAATCATCTTACACCAAGACTACAGAGGGTTGTTGTTGTTGTTGTTGTTGTTGTTGTTGTTGTTGTTGTTGTTGTTGTTGTTGTTGTTGTTGTTGTTGTTGTTGTTGTTGTTGTTGTTGCCTGTCTGTCGTTTCCAGATAGCAGAGGGGGCAGCTGCTATTCCAGCAGGCTGGGCTACAATTTGATCGTAGTGGAGAAGCCGTACCCAGGGTACATCCCCACTTTCTCGGCCAAATGGATTGGTTGGCCTTTGGGGACCTTCCCCAATGCCAACTGTCGTCCTCAAATCTCTTTGGCCGAGAGAGTGGGGATGTACCCTGGGTAAGGCATCTCCACTACAAACAAATTGCAGCAGCACCAGAACCAGCGCAAAATGCCCACCTAGTTAGAGAGTACATGGTCTTCCACGAAAGGCCAAGCTGTACCCTGATATTCCAATACTGTAGACAATCATAGGTCTGATATAGATGCGTAATCATCCCCAGGTCGCAAGCTGGTGGAGGTGACCCTAGAGGAGTCGATCCGCTACGCCAACAAGGACCCCGTGGAGCGCTGGCTCAACGGCCTGCTGTGTCTGGAGGCCTCCGTGCCCCGCCTCACGGCCGGCTGCCCCGCGCCACAGAGCTGCGAGCTGTTCCACGTCAACCGCGACACCCTGTTCAGCTACGGCCGGCACCCCGAGATGTTCCTGCAGAGGATCGTGTCTCTCTTTGTGTCTTCGCACTACAAGGTGAGGTTTGGTTCAACTGTCTTGGTATTGATACTGTAGGGAGATAGGTAAAGGTATCGTTTAGCTGTTCAGCTACGGCAGGCACCCCGAGACGTTCCTGCAGAGGATCGTGTCCCTCTTTGTGTCTTCACACTACAAGGTGAGGTTTGGTTCAACTGTCTTGGTATGTATTGGTACTGTAGGGAGATAGGTAAAGGTGTCGTTTAGCTGTTCAGTTACGGCAGGCACCCCGAGACGTTCCTGCAGAGGATCGTGTCCCTCTTTGTGTCTTCGCACTACAAGGTGAGGCTTGGGTGTGTGGATTTTGGTATATTCTAGTCGCAGAGACTTATTTCTGTGAAATTTGGGTTGCTCCCACCTGAAGAGTGCGTCACCGCAAGTGCAGCACCACCCATTTTTTTGTGGGGGGTGGTGGGGTTGTCCTGGGAAGCCTGGCTATCAACAGGAATGGGAATTGTCAGTCTTTTGGCTGATTTCAGCTTTTTTGATGGTCCTCTTCAGTCTTTTTTTGCAAGTTTCAGCTTTTTTGATGGTCCAAGAGGACATTTATGAGATAAAAAGAAGAAGCCCAATAAGTAAAACTTAAGTTATTGGTTATAAATGAATGCAAAATGAACTACATATATCAGTCTTATCTCTAATACTGTTTTCAAGGCTTAGATAACAGAAGAAGCTTCATTTTCTGGGGGCGGTATCCCAACGCACATGTTTTTCAGTTGTTGTTTTTTATTATTCCTTGTTCCTATGCCTGCTTCCAGACCCCAATTTTCAGTCTTTTTTGTCTTCTCTAATTCCCATGCCTGTATCAATTTGTTCATAGCAGGAAGATCTCTCTTCAACCTCACCCCATATCTAAGCAGTAAAGAATGAGTAAGACCATCTTGAAAACAAGTACAGTGTTCCTTAACATTTTTGTTCATAATTTGTACAGCAAAGGGTTTTCGAGAGAGGTTGTTGTAAGTGAGACACTATGACTAACAACTAGCTATCTTTTTTATTAAAACAAACCGGTGTTCCTTAACTTTTATTCGGGTATATAATATAGCGATGGGTTTTGTGGATGAAGGTTTTAGTGTTGTCCATGTGAAGAGATGAAAGTATTCAGACCTGCCAACCTTTTTGGTGGAGCATAGCATTGCGCTGGGCGCGGCCGATCATTCTGGACTCTTGTTCAGAACAGTACAAGTTAACAATAGTAAGAGTTAATTGCATCAAATCGTGTTTGTTTGCAAAAGGTAAGGTTCCGCGCCGAAATTCCTCTTAACTCCCTAAAATTCCTCTTTTCTGCTTCAAATATTCCTCTGGTCTGTTATGGGGTTGGCAGGTCTGAGTATTTGGTGTATTGAGTTTGTTATGTTTTTTGTTTTTTTGCCCAGAACTCTCCCAACGACCTGCAGATGCTTTCGGACGCTCCTGCCCACAACATCTTTGTTCTGCTGGGGCCTGAGGGGATGGGCTCCACCGGACTGCCCGATGTCCTGTGTGTCCTGCAGGTTAGAAAACGTGGACCTGTTTACCTTTACGAGTTTGCCGCAATTTTTGCGAAACAAAAGTCAAATTACGGTGACGAAAAAAGTATGAAAAAAAAACCACCACTTCAGGATTGGGAAGATTCAGAGAACATTGAAATGTCATTTCAGGCTTGAGAGAATGTTTTACTTTCACCAATGATTGCGTGTTTGTCTGTGTCTGTGTATCATTAAACTTTACAAAAAATTCACAGATCTGTCAAAGGTCATGGGTCATACAGGTCTCTCTTTACCATTAGCCCAGTTTTAGACTAATCATAATATTGCAGTATTTTTGCTACCGATTGACCTCTGTTTCAGGCTTGTGATAACTATTAAGTTCTACCGTATATTTTCAGACTAAAATCCGATACTTTTTTCCCCTCAGAGTGAGACTCCTGTGCATTATAATATGACTACTAATATAGTAAAATAAAAGTAATCTTAATTTTGCGTGCACTTTCGGGGGCGTGCGCTTTATTGTCCTAAAAATATGGTAATGTTTTAATCGTAGTGAAAGCCATTGGAGCTCAGTCATACCAAAATTTTGCAGTTTTTAAATCTTTTATTGGTGCGTGTGCGTGCGTGCGTGTGTGTGTGGACGGGTGTGTCAAGAAGGGGAGATCTCTAAAAGCAGCGACAACTATTGGAGCTCAGTCACACTAAGATTTTGCAGTTCTGAAATCTTTTATTGATGTGTGTGCGTGTGTGTGTGGACAGGTGTGTGTGTGGAGTGGTGTGCCTGGAAGGGAAAATCTCCCAAAGCAGCTACAACTATTGGAGCTCAGTCACACTAAGATTTTGCAGTTCTGAAATCTTGTATTCATGTTTGTGTGTGTGTGTGCGCGCATGTGTGTGTGTGTGTATATTCATATGTGTGTGTGTGTGTGTGTGTGGACAGGTGTGCCTGGAAGGGGAGATCTCCAAAAGCAGCGTGGAAAGCAATCTGGACCGAGGACGTCGGGCTGCGGGCGATCTGATTCCTTGGACCATCTCACAGCAGGTGTGTGTGTGTGTATTTAATAATAATAATGAGGAAAATGTATATATAGCGCCCATCCTACTATTCTGTAAACACAGAATTGAAATGGAATAAAAACATGAAACAAAAATCCAATAACATGAGCAGACAAAACAATACTGGTCAGACTTCGTTTGGCCGGTAAAAATACACATATCAATCAGCAACAACAACAACTGCTGTGACTACTACTACTACAACTACCACCACTACTACTACTTATAATAGGCCTAATACACGTATGCATTGTCACACAATTTGCAATCATGAAATAACAGTATGTATTCACAACATACACACATAAGCAACGCACACACAACCAACACTCACACACACACACACACACACATGCACGCACATACACACACACATGCACACACACCATGCATGCATACACATATATATTGTGTGTGGATTTGTGTAAGTGTGTGTAAATTTGTAGATTAGGGTTAGGCGTGTGTTAATGTGAGTATTTTTATATCCATGTATAATAAAAAGTAAAATTTTTTGTACGATAATCTTAAAACCTGGTTTTTTTGTCTGACAAGGAATGCTACTTATGTAGCCAGCGAAAACAATGTCTGCATTCTCTTTAGAACAGAAAGAGATAGAAAAAATGTCAAGCTTTTTGTTTTGCTCAGACAGTTGGTATTTGATATGTATGTTTATTTTGTTCATCATTTTTATGTATGCGTTGGTCTGTGCAGATTCTCTCTCTCTCTCTCTCTCTCTCTCTCTCTCTCTCTCTCTCTTCTCTTTTTTTTTTTTTTTTTTTTTTTTTTTTTTCTCTTCTCTCCCTCTCCCTCGTTTATCTTATTGTTTTGTATTAGTCTTGTTTTCGTCTCTGAGGACAGATTGTAAGAATAGGCCTGGCCTCTCTCTCTCTCTCTCTCTCTCTATCTCTCTCTCTCTCTCTCTCTCTCTCTCTCTCTCTCTCTCTCTCTCTCTCTCTCCCTCTCTCTCTCTCTCTCTCTCTCTCTCTCTCTCTCTCTCTTCTCTCTCTCTCTCTCTCTCTCTCCTCTCTCTCTCTCTCTCTCTCTCTCTCTCTCTCTCTCTCTCTCTCTCTCTCTCTCTCTCTCTCTCTCTCTCTCTCTCTCTCTCTCTCTCTCTCTCTCTCTCTCTCTCTCTCTCTCTCTCTCTCTTCTCTCTCTCTCTCTCTCCTTCTCCCCCTCTCTCCTCTTCTCTCTCTCTCTCTCTCTCTCTCTCTCTCTCTCTCTCTCTCTCTCTCTCTCTCTCTCTCTCTCTCACTCTCTCTCTCTCTCTCTCTCTCTCTCTCTCTCTCTCTCTCTCTCTCTCTCTCTCTCTCTCTCTCTCTCTCTCTCTCTCTCTCTCTCTCTCTCTCTCTCTCTCTCTCTCTCTCTCTCTCTCTCTCTCTCTCTCTCTCTCTCTTTATCTCTTTCTCTCTCTCTCTCTCTCTCGTTTATCTTATTGTTTTGTATTAGTCTTGTTTTCCGTCTTGAGGACAGATTGTAAGAATAGGCCTGGCTCTCTCTCTCTCTCTTCTCTCTCTCTCTCTCTCTCTCTCTCTCTCTCTCTCTCTCTCTCTCTCGTTTATCTTCTTGTTTTGTATTAGTCTTGTTTTCGTCTTGAGGACAGATTGTAAGAATAGGCCTGGCCTCTCTCTCTCTCTCTCTCTCTCTCTCTCTCTCTCTCCTCTCTCTCTCTCTCTCTCTCTCTCTCTCTCTCTCTCATGCACACAACCCACGAGACATGCACGCACACATTCCAGGAATTTTATTAGATTACAGGAATGAGCTATCTGCCGTCTCCCTTCACGATCTTATAGAGTCTGAGGGAGGGAAACAGCGTGTCATCCTCTAAATTAAAAGGACATTTCACAAAGCAATCGCCTTTAAATTTTCATCATACCAAATGGGAAGTATATAACTTGCCTATTTGCTCTACACTAAAATAAAGTGTCTGAAGTGTGAAGTCTGTTTGTTTGATGGCAGTTTGATGACAGTGGGTTCGCCTCTCTGGCTGGAGCAAGAATCGTCCGCATCGCCACCCATCCAGACTACCAAGGGGTAAGTTGCTGTTTGGGGGCTTTTGTCTTAAACAGGCGCATGATGGCAGCATGCCGCATCTGCACTCATAATTGACAGGAAACTGTCTTGAGCAATCGAGGAAAAAGAAAACGGGTGAAATGTTCACAAATAATGATGTGTGGATCTCGGTGATGACGCCAAGCCAAATCAGAGCAAGGTGGAGAGTTCGGCTCGAGGCTCACGTCTGTGAACTTTGCTGTTGTCTCCCTTGTCGGTGATGAGAAACGACGGGCGAGATAGCGAAAAGACAGTCTGAGAGATCTGCAACCACACAGTTTGGCCCTGGCAATGTTGTTCATTTGTCTCTGCTGAGACGATAATAAAGAATAATATGTACCATAATTTTCGGATTATGACTGTATAAGGTGATGCATTTTTCCAAGATTGAGACCCCTGCGCCTTATAATATGCAACAAACAAACACCTACACGACAAGTGCAAAGTGACGTTATTTTATTCACAAGAGACAAAACAAAACTACTGGATATTTCGGCGAATGCGCCTTTATCAACACAGACAAACAATTAAACAGCAAACATCAAATATAGCAAAAAGAGCAAAACGCAGGCAACAGAAGGAGCAAAAAAACACCAAGATCAAAATAAAAACAATACTTCCCCTCTACAGTCCAACGCGTAAATGATACAACAAAGTTGAAACCAAAGAGCAAGGCTGTGAACACAAATCAAGGGGGGGAGGATTGAAGTGAGAGAGGTTGGGGACAGTGAGTACGCAATCATAGATGGTAGAAGTTGGAAACAAGGGTCAGTTGTGTTTAAGGGGTGGTGGAGGTGCAATACTACGAGGGAAAGATGGCCTTATAATAGGATTAATAATGTAGTCAGAAAATAGACCGTATTTTTCTGACTACAAAACGATACCTTTTTTCTCCCCAATGAAGACGCCTGCGCCTTATGAGTCTTTCGGATGAGACGATAAACCGAGGTCCCGTGTGCCCATGCACTTAGCACACGTTAAACCCAGTGGCAAAAAAAAGTTGTCATTTGGTCAAAATTTACCTTTCCTTCCTCATCAGTCACAAAAAATCGCATGCCCAAAAAAAAAAAAAAATGGGTGGCGCGCCTCTGGCTGCGACGCGCTCTCCAGGTGGAAGCAACCCGAAATTTCACAGAGACGCCTCTGTGACTATAAAGTACCTAATACCTAATAGGATTAATAATATTATCAGAAGAAGTATACCGTATTTTTCGGACTATAAGGCGATAATTTTTTTTTCCCAAATGAAGCCACCTGTGCCTTTGAATAGGATTAATAATATTTAGTGTGATGGTGCATGGGAAAAACCTACATAAGTCGCTCAGAATGTTTTGAGCAAAAGCCAAAAATATCAACAACCCCAAAAATATAAATTTTCTATTTAGGGCATATTTATGTCTATTTTTATGTATTCTAACAGTATCCACAACATGAAAGACAAATTTGAATGATTTTTTTGTTTATTTGATCGTTTTCTAAATCAAGTCAATAGAAACAAAGAGGCAAAATTGTATCTTCTATGCCCGATTTCTGCAAATGTTCTATTTTGAATGCCAACCTTCAAATAATTATAAAATAAAAACTATACAAGATAACTCGATTCGGTTTTCTGTGTATTAACAAGGAATCTTTGCTCCACCATGAAAAATTAAAATCTCAATTTATGCCAAAATTCCATGATGTCTGGTTTTCCCATGCACCGTCACATATAGTCAGAAAAATATACCGTATTTTTCTGACTATAAGGCGATACTTTTTTATTCTCCCAAAATGAAGACACCTGCGCCTTATAGGATTAACCCTTTCGCCGCCAGCCAGTTTTCGGACAAAAAAACTTTAACTGGGTAGAGAAAAACATGTATCTGCAATATCGGGAATTCCTCCGTGACATGTATTACATTAGGCCTATCCTTACCTCCCAAAATTAAGAAAATAGGGTCTTCGGACGACAGGCCCTGGTTTGATGCCTTTTAGTGACACAGGTGTTAAACCATTGTGGTGCATAAATGCGACATTGGCGGTGAAAAGGGTTGATAAGCCCCAACACTTGATTTGCTTTATGAACAATTTTTTGAACATGTATGTCAACATTTAATGTGTGGATCTCGGTGATGACGCCAAGCCAAATCAGAGCAAGGTGGAGAGTTCGGCTCGAGGCTCACGTCTGTGAACTTTGCTGTTGTCTCCCTTGTCGGTGATGAGAAATGACGGGCGAGATAGCGAAAAGACAGTCTGAGAGATCTGCGACCACACAGTTTGGCCCTCGCAATGTTGTTCCTTTCCCTCTGCTGAGATGGCATAATATGTACCATATATTTTTCTGACTTATAAGGCGATACTTTTTTTGTTCTCCCAAATGAAGACACCTGCTTCTTATAATAGGATTAATAATGTAGTCACAAAATAATACCGTATTTTTTCGGACTATAAGGCGATTGGTGTTTTTTTCACAAATGAAGACACCTGTGCCTTATAATAGGATACATGAGCACACAGGACCTCAGTTTATCGTCTCATCCGAAAGACTCCATGTTCAGACCGTAAGGCCTAGTGCAAAGTGAGAGGAAAAATCCCCTTGTACCCAGGTTCAAACTCGGGTTTACTTGACACAAGGCGAACGCTTTACCTCTGTGCCACTCTACGCCACAATAGTTTGTTAGCTAAAATGACAAACAGTTCCTGGAGTCAAAGGGTCACAACAGATGCTGTGATTTTGTGGCTATCCATGGTGGTTGCAGATGGGGTATGGCAGCCGCGCCCTGCAGCTCCTTGTGCAATACTACGAGGGAAAGATGACCAGTCTGAGCGAAGGGTCGGAGCAGATTACTCAGGTAAGGAATAAATGTTCAGGTAATGATTCGCCTTTATGGGCATCGGGTTTGAAAAACAACACCATGCACTGATCGATCGTAAACTGTCAGATTCCATACCTTTGTCATTTGTCTTATGTTGACGGAAACAACTTACATATTGAATTAAGAACATTTTCACAAGTCGACATTTCGACCCCCATATTCCAAGAATGCAAAAGAAAAGTCTGCAATGATTGGTTGATTTTGTTTCAAGAGAGGGCAAGGTCAGAGCAAGCTAAAAAAGTAGACTGCGTCTTTCCCGAAAAGCTGGTCACACACCAGAAATCAAAAACTTCTTGAAAACTCTCATAAGTCCCCGATCAGGCTGATTTGTCCTAAACATGGATGCAACTACTGTATTTTACGGACTATAAGGCGATACTTTCATCTCCCCCAGACTGAGAGCCCTGAGCCTTATAATATGACTCAAAAAATAGTAAGAAAATATAAATAACAAAATCTGAATTTTGTGTAAAATTTGGGGGGTGCGCCTTATAAAAAGGTGCGCCTTATAGTCAGTAAAATACGGTACACAAAATGAAGGTCGGGGTCCAGGGGTAATGTCCCCCTGCAGCTGAAGCAAAAATTGATTTATGAAAGGTATTTTAGTTTGCTTTATATTATAAGGTGTTTGAAAAACACAGTAGACACACAAAGATCTTGTTTGACAGATTTTTTTTTTTAAAGGGAAATTCCTGTTTTTCTGGTAAAATTCAAAAACAGGAAATCCTTATATACCATGAAAAGTTGCACCCATGCATAAACAGTTGTGTGGGCCCTGAACCCGATCCTGCTCATTTGTCCCGAGTGAGTTAATGGCATCAGATTTGAAGAGTGTTGGGGGAAAAAAGCCTCGTCTTCGCACAGAGTGACAGCGTGATATCTATCTGTTAGCAGAGCAACGGAGTGTTGGGGGAGAAAAGCCTCGTCTTCGCACAGAGTGACAGCGTGATATCTATCTGTTAGCAGAGCAACGGAGTGTTGGGGGAGAAAAGCCTCGTCTTCGCACAGAGTGACAGCGTGATATCTATCTGTTAGCAGAGCAACTGAGTGTTGGGGGAGAAAAGCCTCGTCTTCGCACAGAGTGACAGCGTGATATCTATCTGTTAGCAGAGCAACGGAGTGTTGGGGGAAAAAAGCCTCGTCTTCGCACAGAGTGACAGCGTGATATCTATCTGTTAGCAGAGCAACGGAGTGTTGGGGGAAAAAAGCCTCGTCTTCGCACAGAGTGACAGCGTGATATCTATCTGTTAGCAGAGCAACAGAGTGTTGGGGGAAAAAAGCCTCGTCTTCGCACAGAGTGACAGCGTGATATCTATCTGTTAGCAGAGCAACGGAGTGTTGGGGGAGAAAAGCCTCGTCTTCGCACAGAGTGACAGCGTGATATCTATCTGTTAGCAGAGCAACAGAGTGTTGGGGGAGAAAAGCCTCGTCTTCGCACAGAGTGACAGCGTGATATCTATCTGTTAGCAGAGCAACGGAGTGTTGGGGGAGAAAAGCCTCGTCTTCGCACAGAGTGACAGCGTGATATCTATCTGTTAGCAGAGCAACAGAGTGTTGGGGGAGAAAAGCCTCGTCTTCGCACAGAGTGACAGCGTGATATCTATCTGTTAGCAGAGCAACGGAGTGTTGGGGGAGAAAAGCCTCGTCTTCGCACAGAGTGACAGCGTGATATCTATCTGTTAGCAGAGCAACAGAGTGTTGGGGGAAAAAAGCCTCGTCTTCGCACAGAGTGACAGCGTGATATCTATCTGTTAGCAGAGCAACAGAGTGTTGGGGGAGGGTGGGGCGAAAAAGCCAGCTCTGTTCTCAGAAATGAGATTTTCCTCCTTTTTGATGTCCCCGGGGGGTCATTTTAAGATTCAGTTGTAAATCTTGTTGAGAACATGGAAGGGGTGGGGGGTAGGGGTAAAGGGGTAGGGGTGTTAGGTTTTGTGTTGAATCATAAATGCGGCAAGAAGTTCGATTGATATTTTGTTCTTGATCAGTTCATTCATGCATGTTTCCGGTTTCTGTCTGGGGCGGCCAACACTGCTCTATTTATCAGTTCTCTTCGCTGAAAGCGGAAGTTATCCATTTGCTGATGCAGCCCTACACCAGGGCCCTGAACCCCTGGCTTCTTTTTTTCCTTCTTTTTGGTTTTCTGAGAATCTCATCTCTGTTTCACCAAGTTGGCATTAACTCTTCTAGCGCCGATTCATTATTTGTGACGTTCTTGGTTGTCCGTCGCATCTCAAACCGACAAGAGGATAGCGACTGTTCTTTCGCGTCTGCATGCATTGCTTGAACGGAAAAATCACTGACATGATAAGGAAGCTCTGAAAGTAGACAAAGCACACGGCAGGGCACTTAGGCAGGGAATGTCTTGCATTTGGTGGGAGTGTAGAGTGATGTCCTGAGGCGATGTATCGCCGGGGATGAAGCGTTCGTTTATAAGCCGTGTAATACCATAAGGGATATTCCATGCGGAAACCGGTTGCCACACATCCATAACAATTGAAGCAAAGAAGGGAAAGATTTGCGGAGGTCCAAATTTCCCCTATAGGCGTAAACTTTTTATCTTATTTCTCTTCCACTTATTAGGGTTTTCGTTATCGGAAGCTTCAGTGCGTTATAATGTGAAGAAGGCATTTTAATCA
>CM065701.1:13799195-13819195 GCA_017654935.2 Phymorhynchus buccinoides | reverse complement strand
TCCGAGCTGTATCTCATGAACCAGTGGGTAGAATGTCTTCAAAGTGTGTGTGGTAATGTAACGTGGCGAGTAATGAAACAAATAAATGCAGTAAATGCGAGAGAGAGAGAAAAAAAAGAGCAGAAACAGGGTCATTTTGGACTATTGTGTACATAAGGACAAAAAGTCCACGAGAGGACTTAACAAGCGTATGTGTGCTTTTTTCAGTTTTGATTGGTCTCCCTTTGCGTTTTGCTGTTGTTGCATTTGGTACTTGGTACTTTATAGTCACAGCGGCGTCTCTGTGAAATTCGGGTTGCTCCCACCTGGAGAGCGCGTCGCTGCCAGAGGCGCGCCACATATTAAAAAACCACATTTGAATGCGATTTTTGTTTGACTGATGAGGAAGGAAGGGGGGGGGGGTAAATTGTTGTTGATGTTGTTGTTATTGTCTAGTGCATTTCAGTGCTCTCGGAATGCTGTCAAATTTATATTTTATATATCAAATCTATATTTTAAAAAACACTGTAAAAGCGTATCTTAATGTGTTTTTATTATATTTGTAGTCTTGAGAAAGTGGGAAAGTGGGAAAGTGGGAGACAGGGGTGGGGAAGGGGACAGAAAATATGTATTCAAATAAGCATACAAATATACATGCTCTCTCTGTCTGTGTGTCTGTCTCTCTTTCTACTTCTCTCTGATTTTCTCTGTCTTTCTCTGTCTCTGTCTCTGTGTGTCTCTCTGTCTGTGTGTCTCTCTCTCTCTCTCTCTCTCTCTGTCTCTCTCTCTGTCTCTCTCTGTCTCTCTCTGTCTCTCTGTCTCATCTGTCTCTCTCTGTCTCTGTCTCTCTCTGTCTCTGCCTCTCTGTCTCTGTCTCTGTCTCTCTGTCTCTCTCTCTCTCTGTCTCTGTCTCTCTGTCTCTCTCTGTCTCTCTGTCTCATCTGTCTCTCTCTGTCTCTCTGTCTCTCTCTGTCTCTCTGTCTCTCTGTCTCACCTGTCTCTCTGTCTCTGTCTCTCTCTCTCTCTCTGTCTCTGTGTCCGACTCTCTCTGTCTCCCTCTCTCTCCCTATGTCTCTGTCTCTGTCTCTGTCTCTCTCTCTCTCTCTCTCTCTCTCTCTCTCTCTGTCTCTCTCTCTCTCTCTCTCTCTCTCTCTCTCTCTCTCTCTCTCTCTCTCTCTGTCTCTGTCTCTCTCTCATCTGTCTCTATCCCCTGTTGCTAGTTTGTTGTTTCATTTTACATAATAAATCATGTAATTTGTATAAAATGACGCTATTGCTCTGTGTGTTCAAGCGAGCCCTGACAAAAAAGCAACTAAATAAAAAATAATACTAATATTTGTAATAATTATAAAGTAATTCCACACCAATACCTAAATAGGGAGCTATTCTGACGTTATATGTATCATTTTGTGGTATTTTTCACTGAGTCTAAATGTACAAAAACACGAATACAAATACAACACACAAACATACTTTTCTAATTAACAAAAATGAAAAGAGTGTGTGTGTGTGTGTGTGTGTGTGTGTGTGTGTGTGTGTGTGTGTGTGTGTGTGTGTGTGTGTGTGTGTGTGTGTGTGTGTGTGTGTGTGTGAGAGAGAGAGAGAGAGAGAGAGAGAGAGAGAGAGAGAGAGAGAGAGAGAGAGAGAGTGTGTGTGTATGTGTGTAAGAGAGAGAGAGAGTGGCTGCGTGCATGCGTGGCTGCGTGCGTGCGTGTGTGTGTGCGTGCGTGTATGTGCGCGTGTGTGTGATTTATGCTGTATGTTATATGTTCCACGATGGCTTGGAGTCAAAACGGACTATCTTTAGATAGTCCATTGACGTATTATTGGACTTATTACAAAAACTAATAACTTGTATCAAACAATGACTGCAGAAATATAAAAAGGGGGTTATGCTTTTTATATTTTTGCAGTCTTTTTTTTTATATACAAGTTATTAGTTTTCGTAATAAGTTCAATTATGTCAATGGGTTCTCTAAAGATAGTCCATTTTGACTCCAAGCCATATTTAATTGTATGAGTTCATAACATTATTCTATCGAAAACCTCTAGGGTATTGGATTGATTAGGTGTGCTAAATGTTCAAAAATAATCACACTGATAAATACAAAATAATTGAGCTAAAGAGTAAAGTTTGATTTCCCGTTTCCATCTCTTTCTACTAGAATGGTTTTTTGTTTTGTTTTCTTAAATAACGGCTGATTTGCAAAATCAATGGCAACTAATGAAAGATCATTTGTAACGGAGACCAACTGTAGGTATAAAGTGTCCAGAATGTCTCGTGAGTCCACATTAATTTTTCGTCTTGATTCCCCCCCCCCCCCCCCCCCCCCCCCCCCCCTCGTGATTCTAGCTAGACCTATTCCCGCGACCTTTGCATTCGTTGCTTAAATATAATGTCAAATCCTTCGGGGGGTTTTGGTGGAGGTTTCTTTGTGGGTTTAAAAAAAAAAGGAAATTGCTGGCAGAGTGACGTTGAAAATGAAGTCCTCGGTTCTTCTTGAGAGAGAGAGAGAGAGAGAGAGAGAGAGAGAGAGAGAGAGAGAGAGAGAGAGAGAGAGAGAGAGAGAGAGAGAGAGAGAGAGAGAGAGAGAGAGAGAGAGAGAGAGAGAGAGAGAGAGAGAGAGAGAGAGAGAGAGAGAGAGAGAGAGAGAGAGAGAGAGAGAGAGAGAGAGAGAGAGAGAGAGAGAGAGTCAAATTACACTTTTTAAAAACAGGTTTCGTTGGTAGTTATTTCGTAGTCTAAATAAGACGTTTTGTAAAGACAATCTGTATATATTTCACCACCACCCAAAAGAAAAAGGTACTCATTCGATTCAGGAATATAACATTTAGATCATACGTTTTTACTAATTATGTCCTTCCCTTTTATTTGGTAGTGATTAAAATGTTGTAACTCAAACTCTCTCTATATTACTTCTTATAATTGGTCATCCCATATCTTTCGAATCCCTAACACAAGTACCTTCAACTAGCTCTGGGTTGTTTCCTGTTAAAACCCGTAAAGGTCAACATCAGTTTCTTTTAGAAAACAACACACACACGCAAATTCACCTTAAACGTTTTCCTAACATTATTGCCATTAAAGAGATCAGACGATAATAATGATAATAAACACTGAAGATATCCTAGTGTTTATACCCAAGGGGCAAAAGAAACGCGAAAATTTCAGACGCTGTTTTTAATGCTTAGGCCGTGTACACACATAAGCGGATATTCCATGCGGAAACCCGTGCGCAATCCATAAATAAGTGAAACAAAGAAGGGAAAAGATTTGCGAACGTGTCCGAATTTTCCGTATATGCGTAAACTGTTATCCTCCCTTCTTGCACTGATTTACGGTTTTCCGTACGGAACTTACGCGTCTAATGTGAACCCGGCAATACACTATCATTCATATACGAGAGTCAGATCAAAAGTCTTGAATATTGGAGTGTTTTGACAAAATGTAACATCATTACCTTTGATTTAGTTACACCAATCCTTCACAATACTCCCCCTTTGACTTGAACACACTTTTTCAGGTTTGAAATTCATCTCGAAAATGTGGATTTGTTTTAAAGGATTCTTTGGGGGTACCCTTCAGACACAAGAATACGGCATTTCGACTTCTTGACGACTTTCAAACCGGCGTCCACGTAGGGCTTCTTTGATAACGAGATTCAACCAAAAGTCACAAGGGGCTAGGTCAGGACTGTAGGGAGGATGTGGCGAAACGGGTAGCGAAAATGAGGTAGTTGGCTACAGTGGTGGATTTATGTGCAGGCGCATTGTCACGGGGGAGCTTTAACCCTCTGGTACCAGTCGCCGGTCGGGCATTTATGCAGTGTTCTTCTACTCGAGATAAAACATTTTCTATTATAGAACTGACCAGTAACACTAGTATGCTCTGGAACCGCAACTTGATTTGAATCACGAGGCCCTTAGCACCAAAGAATAAGGCATACATAACTCTAAGAACAGACTTGTCTATGCACGATCTGGGGTCTTTGGTCATTTTCACCAATCCATACTAAAGTCTTTATTATTTCGTTTGGTTTCTGGCATTAAAAAAAGATACATCCATGCTTCATCACCAGCAACGATCTCATTTAGTCTCCATGGATCACAATTTTCAAGTCAAGTCAAGTCAAGTCAAAATCATCTTTTTTGAGGGTTAAAGAATAAGCTGAAAAAGCTTTTTTTCATCCTGTCCTCAATACATCTTCATACATAGATAGCAACTGTGAGGCCATCTCTAAATGTATGATTATGCTTTTGCTCTTCTGCGAGAAGGACAGGGGCCCGTCGAGCACAGACCTTCCTAAGCTTTCAATGTTCCTTTAATATTCTGAAAACAGGTGACGAATCAATGTCGGTTATCTGGGCTATTTCATCCACTGTTATATCGGGCATCTTCCTCCACTGCATTTTTCACGGCAGCGGTTTAATTTTCACTATTTTCAAAAGCAAGCACACGCTGTAGGTACTAGTTATCTATACCAAACTAGTAAAAGCATTGCAAAAATTAGATTATGGTGACAGGTTATATAAACTGAATTTACCATCCGTAAAATATCGGCGACTACGTGGTGATTTAATAAATGTTTATAATTTTTTAAAAACCAGTTCTGATATTACTAACAAACATTTGTTGCAATTTTCTAACTACTCGGAAACTAGGAATAGTGAATTGAAATTACTAACCCAATACAGCATAACTAACATTAGAAAGAATTTCTTTAGTAACAGAGTCACTAAATACTGGAATTCTCTTCCAGCACATATCAAATTGGCACTAACCTTAATCAGTTCAAAAACCTCCTCGATAAAGACCCCAAGAATCAACAATTGAAATGTGTATATGATTAACACATCTAAAAGCGTCCTAGTCATGCCAATCATGAAAAGGAATGCAAATAATCAGAAAGGACACATTAAGAGGCCGCGAGGCGTAGTTGTCCTCATTATCTGACCTGACCTACTATAAGGCGTTCGATTCTATACAAAGGAGCCTTCTTTGGGAAACAATCTTTCAATATGGTGTGAACGGAAATATCCTCGACGTTATTAATGGAATGTATGACAACGCAAAATCATGTGTCAGAACAAGTTCTGGGTTGTCTAGCTTCTTTTTGTCGACAGTCGGTCTTAGACAAGGGGAAAATGTATCACCAATTTTGTTCTCATTGTATCTGAACGACCTGAAAGATTTCCTATCATGTGCTGGTGGACTCTCTTTACCTTTCTCTGTAGCAAGTGAATATAATTTTTATGATGTTGATCAATATTTTCGTTTATTTTTATTGTTGTATGCTGATGATACAGTGATCCTGGCAGAATCACCAGAGGATATGCAGCATTTACTGCTCCAATTACAGACGTATTGTGAACTTGGGGGTTAAAGTTGAACTTAACTAAAACAAAAGTTATTATTTTTTCACGTGGCAAAGTCCGCAAAATCCCCAAATTTTATTATGAAAATAAACTCATTGAGACTGTTTGGCATTACAAATATTTGGGTATCATGTTTAATTATAATAACTCACTTTAGCAATCAAAGAACGCTGTAAACTTGCCAAAAGTGCCATGTTTACCCTTCTAAAAAAGATAAGAACAAATAATTTCCCTTTGGATGTTCAGATAGAACTGTTTGAAAAGTGTGTGCACCCCGTGTTGTTGTATGGATGTGAGTTATGGGGCTTTGAAAATAGTATAACATGTAGCCGGTTACAGTTGCGTTTTTTGAAAATAGTGCTTGGTGTGAAAACCTCAACCCCAACTTGCATGATCTTGGGTGAACTAGGTTGTCTTCCCATAGAGATTGATATTAAAACAAGAATGCTATGCTATTGGTATAGCCTCACTTTGAAAACCACGAAAGATCTAGACAATACTTCAGTTTTACTTTTTAAGCTATGTAACTTTATGTTCGATTCTGGCCAGTTTAGACTCCCATGGTTACTGCAGGTTTTGACACTGTTGAACGAACTTGGATTGTCTTATTTGTGGGGAAATCCCATGTTTTCTTTAAATCAGTTTAAATGTGTCGTCAAACAAAGATTAAAGGATCAATTCCTACAGACATGGAGAAGTGATGTGTATGGTAGTAGTGCGTGTTATAACTATCGTTTAGTTAAAGAAAGCCCTAGTCTTGAGCATTATTTGCTAGTTTTGCCATATTCCTTGCGTCAGTCAATGATTAAGTTTAGAATTTGCAATAATAAGTTTCCCGTACAGCAGGGTATATTTTTGGATATCCCTTGGCAAGAAAGAAAATGTACCCTGTGTGAATTGAATGAAATTGGTGATGAATTTCACTATTTGTTTGCTTGTTCTTTTCCTTTGATAAAAGACCATAGGTCAGAGCTATTACCCACATATTTTCAGCGTCACCCCAATGTTATTAAATTTAGTATTTTAATGAATACCCGCAGGAAATCTAAAAGAACGGGTAAACACCAATTCTGGCTCAGTATCGGTTTCGGTTTCGGTTTCACTCCTCCATTTATTAAAAAAACGGCTAAAATCACTCCTTTTTGTTATGCTTTTTAACCCCCCCCAAAAGGTGTGATTTAAACCGTTTTCTTGCATTTTTTATTCACAAAAAACAGTGCGATTTAGCCGTTTTTTACTCGCGAAAACAGCGTGATTTAACAGGTAAAGGAGGTTTCTGGCTCAAGAGGGAATCTCCTACTTTTAGATACAAAAACGCTACTTTAAGGGGTAAAAAAAGTAAAAATTCGTCTCCCCCTTATTCTGTCAATTCGGAAGAAAAAACACTACTTTTAGGGGGAATAAAATTAATTATTTTTAATTAAACAAAATAATTTGAGTTAGAAAAAGGAACTCAACATGACAATGGCACTTGATGAAATAATTGAGCACTTAGACAAAGTTTTTAAAGAAACGGATTTAGAAGTTATTGAACCAGAAAATGTACTTGAAAGTGTAAAACATGCTATTTCGCAAATACCTGAAAAACTAGCTATAGAACCACCAGTTAAAGTAATGTTAGCAGTGTACGTAGATTATGAAACAGTCCAAGGTGAGCAGCTTCAAGTATGGGTCTCTACTAAACAGCAAGTAGTTCTTTCATATAATGATTTTATAGAAACCTGGGCAGACAATTTAATCACCCAGTTCATTAACGCATCAGAAGAGGCAAAACTGAGAGGATCTGGTTGGTCAGAAGGCGGGGTATTAGAAATCAAATTAAAGGAGAGTAAATATGCCCCCATCGTAGGAAACTCATTTATTCCTTTACCTAAAGAACTTGTTTTAAAACGTGCAGTATTAAACATTAAGAATACAGATGACCGATGTTTTATGTGGTGCGTTCTAGCTAAACTCCATTATGTCAAAAAGAACGCAGAAAGAGTAACAAATTATCAAGCTTACATAAATGAATTAAACTTTAATGGAATTGACTTCCCTGTTAGTGTAGATAAAATTGATCAGTTTGAAGAACAAAACAAACCTATATCAGTTAACGTCTACACATGGTCATCAGAAGAAAACCTTAAACCAATCCGTGTTTCAAAGAACACTCCTCCATTTAGTAATGATCCCGATAAAAATCATGTTGATCTACTCTTACTAAAAGATGAAACAAAAACACATTACCATTATACATTAATTCGTACAATGAGCAGACTTATTCAGTTTACTTCAAAAGATGGGCATAAACAAGAATTCTGTCGAAGATGTTTACAGAGAATGCCAAGTATTTATGCAGCAGTTGAACACAGAAAACATTGTAATTCATCTACTGACTGTAATACTGAACTTATTACTCCGAAAGAAGGAAGTAAGGTGTTCTTTAAAAACTGGAAGAAACTGCAATTAAGTCCTTATGTTGTATATGCTGACTTCGAATCTATCATCGTTCCGTATCAAGGTCCAGCCCCAAAAAATCTTCCTAAAACTGTTTTATTGAACAACCATCAAATCTGTTCATACGCATTTATTGTTGTTAGATCAGATGGGAAACATTCAACACCTGAACTTTATAGAGGACCTGATGCTGCAAAAATCTTTTTAAGTAGAATGATGAAACTACGAAATGTACTATCTAACCAACTAAATTTATTAGATTTAATCATGACACCTGAAGATTTAATTCAATTTGAATCAGCTACTGAATGTTGGATTTGCAAAAAAGGGTTTATGCAGGAGGACCCCGATTATTCAGACAACCATAAAGTACGAGACCATGATCACATTAGTGGAAAATTCAGAGGAGCAGCACACAACTCCTGTAATCTCCAGTTAAAGTTTGAACCAAAGTCTTGGAAACTGCCTATATTCTTTCACAATCTACGTGGATATGACTCCCATTTAATTCTACAAGCAGTTACTGATGAATTTAGAACCGTCACTTGTATAGCTCAGTCTTCAGAAAAGTACATGACATTTACATTAGGTCAATTATCTTTTTATGATTCACTACAACATATGATGGGTTCGTTAGAATCTTTAGGACAGTCACTATCCAAATGTACTATAACAGAAAAATACTTTGATCCGGCACTTGTTCGAAAAGGAGTTTACCCTTACGAGTACATGACTTGCTGGGAGCGGTTCGATGAAGTTGAATTACCTCCCAAAGGTGCATTCTACTCTAGTTTAAAAGGAAAAGATATAAGCGACTCTGACTACGCCCATGCTCAGTCAGCGTGGATTAAGTTAAAATGCCAGACCATGGGAGACTACCACGACGCCTATTTAATGGCTGACGTTTGTTTGCTTGCGGACGTATTTGAGAATTACAGAAAAACGTGCATAAAACATTACAGTCTAGACCCTGCTCATTATATTTCAGCTCCTGGAATGAGTTGGGATGCGTTCTTAAGATTTACCCGAATACAGATTGACTTGTTGTCCGACCTACCGACTCTCCAAATGATTGAAGACGGACTACGTGGAGGAATCTCTATGGCTTCACACGGTTACTGTAAAGCTAACAACAAGTACTTAGACGACTACGATCCAACTAAACCATCAAATTATATCATGTACTTGGACGCCAACAATCTCTATGGTTGGGCGATGATCCAGTCACTACCTTTGCGTAACTTTAAAATGTATACAGCCCCATTTGACTTCAACATCAAGGAGTTTGTACAACAGGTGTTAAAATTACCAGATTCTTACGAAACAGGATTTATTTTAGAAGTCGACTTAGATTATCCGGATGAACTCCATGACCTGCATAACGACTACCCGTTAGCAGCAGAAAGACTTCAAGTGGGAAATGACCTCCCTAAACTTGTGCCTAATCTACATGGCAAAAAAAAATACGTCTGTCATTATAGACTCCTACAATTCTATTTACGGCATGGATTAAGACTAACAGCAGTTCATAGAATCATTTCGTTTAGTCAGGAGAAGTTCATGGAACCGTACATAATGAAGAACACTAATCTTAGAACACTAGCTACTGATGCCTCAGAAAAAGACTTCTTTAAGCTAATGAATAACAGTTGTTTTGGAAAGACTATGGAAAACCCGCACAAACGTAAAGACGTTAGATTAGTTACCCAAGAAAACAAAGCAATCAAACTAACTTCAAAACCCAATTATCAAGACTTCAAAAAGTTCCATGATAACCTTTACGGTATAATGATGAAGAAAATTAATGTGAAGCTAGATAAACCAGTCTTCATTGGGTTTGCTGTTCTTGAATTGTCCAAACTGTTAATGCTAGAATTTATATACGACTACTTTAAACCACTCTACCCAGACTCTAAAGTACTCTACACAGACACGGACTCATTTATTCTAGACATTCCGACTGAAGACTTTTACAAAGATTTAGAGACAGATTCAGCAAAAGGTGTTGACTCCTGGTATGACACCTCTGACTACCCAAGTAAATCTCCTTTACACTCGAATGTAAATAAAAAGGTGATTGGCAAGATGAAGGATGAACTGAATGGAACTATAATCAAAGAGTACGTCGGCCTGAGAGCAAAGATGTATTCAATTGCCAGTCAAACTAGTGTTATTAAAAAAGCAAAAGGAATTTCTAGACCTGTTGTTCAAATGGTCATGACGCACGACAACTATAAAGAAGCACTGTTTGACTCCAAGACGTTTTATCATGACAACATAAAAATACAATCTAAGTTACACGAGATAAACACAACAGTTGTAAATAAAAAATCACTCGACTCAAACAATACAAAGCGTGTGTTTAAATCACCTGAGTTTTCCTTTGCAGTTGGACACTGGAGGACTAACTGTCATAGTCAGTAGACTTTCGAAACTTGAAATCATATTGAATTGAATAAGCACCCTTTGGAGTTCTTATTGTTATTTCCCTAGAACAGATTTTAATGTGTCGTTTATTTTTTTTTCACATTCTTTTTTTATCGCTTCTATGTCTTGCGGTTGTGAAAAACTTGCTCTTGATTTTTTCTGAAGTTCAAACTTTTGCATTTTGTAGTCGTTGTAGTCTGCTTGCAATCTATTGAACTCCTCATCCGAAATTTGAGAGTCTTGCAAAGCTTTACTGATAATCAATCGAAATGAACTAAGTTTTGCCATTATTAATTGAACCATGGCTGTATGCTTTTGAAGTTTTATTTTTTTATTTTTTTGTTGAAAGCAGACGTACTGATTGAAAACACCCCCAGCGTCAGCGATACACAACCTAGAGGCAAAGCTACTACTGATCCGACCCCTGTCGCTAACAACCCTACAGAGCTTCCTGCTGTTAAAGTACCTAGAGTACCAAATCCAGTATTTAAGTATGTTATTGAATTAAGCAAACAAGAGTACCTTCGTTTGGTTCTGTTATAGTTAGTGAGGTCTTTTTCCAATTCTCTTTGTATTTCAGTAATCGAGGACAATCTGAACTTTCTGATTTCAGGATCATCACCACCATCAGTCTTTTCTTTGTCAGTATCTTCTTTAGGTATTTTTGGATATACTGTAACGGACATCTTTTTATATATAAAAAAAAATTTAACATTTAATTTGCACTTGCTATCATTTTAAGAAGATCATCAGACAAAATGCTTTCAGTGTAATAAAACCCAATGAGATCTAAATTAGTAACATTAATGTACGTTAATTCTTTAAGATTGTTTGGATCAACACTCAATATAACTTTATCGCTGGTCGACACTGCCTTAATTTCTTCACCACGGTTTTGAATAACGATAGTACATCTCACTGATTCAACATCCAAGTTTTGCCAAGAAATAAGAATCCCTTTCATTAGGTTGTCGCTAACACCAACAGGTAGGGAATCAGGGTTGTCTGCTCTAACAGAAAGTTCAAATATCATAGTAAATTCGTCTGCTAAAACCATTTTAGGAATGAACTCTAATTGCGTGGATGAATCTTTTGTCACTGTCTTTTTTCTATGCAGCATGTACTGTCTCTTTTTATAAGGTTTGATTGCTATTTCTCTTCTGCTGTTGTTTTGAGGAATCAGACTGACATGTAACGGTCCTGAGTTAAATGATTTGCGAAAGTGTTTGTCATTATCAAAGAATGTAAACGGGCTTAAAAATTCAAACTTAATTTCCCAATCAACGAATGGAATTAAATGCCATTTGTTGTCCCTTTTCTTAACAACTTTATATTCAAACTGGCCAACATTGTCAGCTACTACATTACGCAGTTGCTCTAGTTTAGGTACTTTTTTATCACTTACTTCTGCACGTTTATAATAGCCGTTGTTTGTGTACTCAAAACCATACAGCGCTCCTATCTCTCCGTTTAAATCAAAGTCTTCTGTGTCCGCTAGGTCCTTCAATTCTAAAGTTGCGCATCTAACAGGGTCAAGCATAACCGGTTGATCTGGTCCGCGTGACATTGTTTTAAACTAAATTATTTTATTTCTAACAAAGCATTAAGGCTGTCGCACTGAACTTCTTTTCCTTTTTCGTCAGTTATTCTTATTTTTAGTGAATGGTGAACCCCACAAACTAATTCTTTAAACTGTAAGTTGGTGAACGTAATAATTTCGTAATCACAGTATGCCGCTTTTGCTGTTGGAAGAACTCTTAACACAGTAGACGGCTGGTTATCAAATAAGTTGTTATCCGTACTCAGAATATCTAAATGAAAATATAATAAAGAATGTATTCCGAGATTAAGTGATTTTACAGCTGTAAATGAATTACTTTGCAGTGCATTATCAGTGACATGGAACCTGTCTAATCTAAAACCTAATAGTTTAGCCAATTCATTAGCAAATTCAAATACTACACCTTTTTGGCCTCTAAACGTCATCTTCACTTTCAAATTTCCCTCATTAAGTTTTAAAGTAATGTCGAAGTCGTTTAACATCTCTTTTAATGAACAAAAACCGTAATAACCGTCTGGTATAGTTAGTTCAATCCTTTCTTCTATGGTAATTTTTCTTATCCAATTGTTCTTTAAGGATTCGCTTATGTTAATCCATTTAACTTTGTAATAAATTTCATGGAGCGCTACTTTTAGAGAACCATGATTTTCAATAGGGCGTTGTAAAAGTATTGGCTCGTCTTGATCAGTTATATAAATAAACATTTTTATTGCGAATATATAAATGAATGCTTTTAAATATAACAAAGACGCCAAATATGCAGTTGGATCATATAACCCTAAAACTATAGCTGTTGATTCAATAGTTGTTGCAGTGGGAGTTGATTCTTTTGAAGTTAAGGTCAGTAATCCATTAAACCATTATTTAAATCCTAGTGTCAAACATGATAACATCGCAAAGGCATGGTTTAGTCATCCAATGCAGTTTTATCAAAACCAGTTAAACTTTGCTGTGTTCTGTGCTACAACAGGGTGTGGTGTTTCTTTCACTGATCACTTAAATCATCCTGGAGTCATGGTAAAAGCAGTTTATAGATTTCATTTCTATTATACATTCAAGCGTATTCTGTCTGAACTGCATGCTCCATTACCGAATGATTCCACTTTTAATCCGTTCAACAACAGAATTGACATGAAGGCCTTTGAACGGATTTGTAATGAGTTTAACATTAACTTGAATACAGACTTTAGACAAAAGTTAGATCGTAATCATGGTTTGGGTACACTTTATTATTGGGGTGTGCACAGAAAGTATAACTATGATTGGAATCCTCCTTACACGTCTTTTTCTTCAGGTACGACCGTTCATCTGGGGTCTATTCAACAAAAACATAAAAACGCTTGGTCTACATTTATTCTTGATACTTCTGAAGGACTGACAAAGGCGGGAATAGAACGAGTAAATGATTCTATTCGTACTTACGTGTGGTGTTTGCTGGGATCTCAAGCGCAAGTTAAATCTGAGATAATGGATCCTTCTACTGGGTTTGATGCACAAAAACAGTATTTAGCTAATTTAGAAGATGCAATCAATTCTACAGTTGACCTCCCAGCTAGCATTAAAAGGTATCAAGACGTTTTAAGATTCGCAAGATCGAAAGTAGACTTTGCTGTTGGTAGTGGATTATACATGCTGCCCTCTGATCTTAGACTTCAAATAGGAACAATTGTAAACTATAACAACGAAATCCTTATAGCGAGAGATAATCAAGCAGTTGGTAAAAATTCAAAAATAAATTCTACATTGTCGATCATACAAAGTACACACCATCCAATCCCTGTCAGTCAAAAAAAAAAGAATATGATCTTAACGAATTCAACGAACTTAACGAACTTAACTGACAGTCATGAAAACGAAAAGACAGCACTAGTTATTTTTCTAACTGCAGCTGGTCTAGTTTATTTTTATTTTACTAGAGAGTAATCCTACAACTAAAACTATTAGCATCCATAAGTGTTCAGCCATAAAACCGACTACTTTGCTTGCAGTAGAAAAAAGCCAACTAACAATTCCACCTAATATACCGGGTAGTGCATCTAGTGCTTTTTCTCCTAATTTTTTTAATAGATTCGTTAAATGTTCCAGTTGTTTTTTAATCCAAGAGTCTTTTGACGGTGAAGGTGGAGAAGGTGGAGAAGGTAATTGACCACCACCACCACCTGTTCCTGTTAAAGCAAACACTAAAGTAGAGATTGCAAACCCTAAAGCTGTCATAACGCTCGCTATCGTGACTCCTTGCTCTCTAAATAAAGTTTTTATTCGTTCAGCTAACGTCGTGTTTTCGTATAACATTATTTGGATGGTTTCTTTTATTCTGTTGAATTGTGTTCGTAATTGTTCACGGTTAGTTGACAGTACTTCTAGTCTTGCAGCTCTCTCTTGTTGAAGATCATCTAGTCTTTGCATGATTCTGTCTTTCACGTCTTGTCCTAGGTTGTTGTCGTCCGCTTCAACTAATTTCTGTTTTTCTCTGTCAATGTGAGCATCCAGTTCGCTTAACTTTGCTAGATTATTTGTTAACTCGCCCCTGGTAGATTGTAATGTTGAATTGAGCGCCATTAGTTCTCTCATAGGTAATGGTGAATCATGTAATGTTTTTAAATGGGTTTCTTCATCTTCTAAAGTTATAAAACTAGTTTCCATTTCTATTATCTGGTCCGCAGTTGCGCTTAAGTCTCTAAGAGGAATCGATTGAAGTTGGGAATCAGTTGGCAGTCTTTGTAGTGCGTTTTGAAGTTTAGAAACAGCTTCTGTTCTTAGGTCTGCTTCAATATCAAATCGTCTTTGTTCGCTAACACTGAGCTTGCTACGAACAGTACTCTTTTTTAAAAACTTAAAGGGGTCTGGTTTAGTCGTAAGTCGGACTAGTTTTCCATTATCTTTTTTCAGATATAAATGCTCATCTTGTAATTCAAAGTCATTAGTATCGATAACATCAGGTGGTTCTTGTCCTATACTTTCATAAAAAGAACCTACTCTATTTTCCATTAGTTCTCGTCTTAAAGATGATCGATGACGAGACGAAGTAGCTTCACTCATGTCATCTCCAGGTTCAAAGACGTCATAATCGTGGTCTGCTTCTATTCCTTCCATGTTTTTATTTATAATTATGTTTTTATTTTATTTCTAAAAAGAGATGTCACAATCATACGGAACAATTCTTGATCCATACAGACGGTTAAAAGAACCACTGGGTGTTAAAGGAACCAGGCAGAGTATCGTGATAAGTAATAATCCTTCAACTATCGACCAAAGACAAATATTATCAGTAAGATTTCCTAGTCTGGGGAGTAATGAAGTAATTGTGCCAGGTACTGCACGTCTTGCTTTTAAAATAGAACTGGAGTCAGCGACCGATCCGAACAGAACTTTAGTTGCTAATCTTGGTAGAGCGATCGTTAGTAAGATTACTATTAAACTTGAAGGGAGAGAAGTAATGTCATTAGATAACGCAGATGTCTTTTTGTGTTATTGTGACCTCTGGCTCACACAAAATGAAAGAAAAGATCGAACTTATCAAGGAATACAGGGAGATAATGGTATAAAACATAGAATTGATGCTGAAGACAAAAAAGATAGCAATCAAGATGCGTTGGTTGCACAAGTTTATGGTAATCGATTTTATATACCTCTTGACTTCGAGCTGCTAAACACGCACTCCCCGTATTATCAGGGTGCTTTACAAGATAGGCTTATGTATGAATTAACTTTTAATGATTACAGCCGTGTTATCAGATCAGCGACAGATCCTGATGCAAAATATAGTATTTCAGACATCACATTAGAGTTTGATGTTGTTCGTCATCCAGAATTAGCTCGGTTGATCTCCCAACAATACCAGACAAGATTAGCAATATACTACAACAGAATTTTAAATCATAGTAAAATACCTAAAAACAAATCAGACACAATTTGGAACATCGATTTGAATGTATCAGCAAGGTCATTGAAAGGGATTTTGTTGCTGTTTGAGGAGTCCAAAAAACCCTTTAACAGATTAAGCGAGAAGTTTCATAATCCTAAAATAACTAAACTAACATGTACGATTGAAGGACAACCGAATCAGTTGTTTGCAAGCGGTCTTTTACCTTATCAGCATTTTGATGAAATACGAAAACTGTTGGGTGGAGGTGGTCGGCAAAGAGACCCGGCGGCTGATTTAATTTGCAAAGACCTCCATCTTCATGATGTCAGACTTGAAGATTATTTATATTCGAAGTATGCGTTGTGGCTAGATCTTAGAACAACAGAAGACAACAAACTACATGGCAGTGGAAGAACAGTTGGTGATGGGTCAGGAGGAATAAACATTCAAATCCACAAAGAAGCAGAAGAGAGTAAGCAAATATATATTTATGTATATTTACTATGCGATGCTCAGCTGAACATTGAAGACAACAGATTAAAAGATATTGTGTATTAAAATAATGGATTTGAACAGTTTAAATTTCCTTACAAAAGAACCTCATTGTGGTTTATTTTGTGGAATGACAGGCTGCGGAAAAAGTGTGTTCGCTTTAGATTTAATACAAACGGTTTATCGTAATCACTTTGAACACATAGTAATTTTTTGTACTACATTAGAATACAACAAGTCTTATAAAGAAAGAAAGTTTATTTGGACAGATGACGAAATCTATTTAGTCAATCCAAGTAATAAACTAAGCGATTGTTTAGAGTATTTTTATCAACTGTTTAAAGGAACATCAACTTTGTTTATCATTGATGACTGTTCAGCTGAAAGAGACATAGTCAAAAAAAGAAATAGTTTAGCAAAACTAGCATTCAGTGGTCGGCATGCAGGAATTAGCGTATGGATTTTAACGCAGAAGTATAACTCGGTTTTAAAAGACTTTAGAGAACAGTTAAAGACGGTTGTTTTGTTTTTTACTAAAGACAAAAACAGCTTTGAAGAATGTCTTGATGAAAATGATGTTGTCGAATCAAAAGAAGAAAAAAAGTCGATTAAACAAAAACTGAGGAAAGAGAAGTTTTGTAAGCTAGTGTTAAAAACAGATTTTCCTAGTCAGTACAAATGTTTGTGAAGGCAAAAAAAAAAAAAAAAAAAGGCCAAATTTTTTTGCTTTCTTTTTTATACTGGGTCAAATTCAAGGTTAAACTTGTTGTAAATTTCTGATAAAGTATTCATTATTTTGCTTTCAATTTCGAACAAGTATTTACTGACTATTTCATCGTCTTCCATTAATAGCTGAGATAGAACAATTTCTTTCTGCGCATTCCTTAATCTTTTCAATAAAATGACGTAATTCTTTGTCTTGAGTATCTCTTTATTCTGAGTCTCCATTTTAAAACTCTTTTTTTTTTTTTTTGTCTAATCAAATCGGGGCTGTGTCTGGTGGAATTATCTGTAATTCTTCTTTAACAAAGGCTCTTTTTGGTGTTGGTCGTGTTGTTGTATCAGTTTCTCTTAAATAATACACCGGTGGATTCATTTCTATTATTCTTTTTATTTCGTACGGATCAATACTCCAAATCGGATCAGTTGCTCTTATGCGAGTGTCTCCTTCTGCTTCTCCTGGAGCATAAAGAAACCTAACTTTTACTCCAAATGGTATTAGCTGTTTTGTAGTTGAATGTTGAATTGGCAAGTCTATTGAAGAGTCAATTGTTTTCTTCTGTATTGCTTTTACTGGTTTAAAACCAATGACCTTAGATTCTTCGTTATTCATGACACGCAGAACGGAGGGTAGTCTTCTAACCCATTCAGTGTTTCTAGTTGAATCAAGGAGTTCTCTATGGTATTGATAAGAGAAAAGTCTTTCTGCCAATTGTTTGTTAAAGTTTTCAACTAAGGCCTGAGATCTATGGTTTCCAGGAATACCTCTTTTAATAGTGACTTTGTGTTTTAACATTAACTGATTGAATTGCCCTTTAAATTCTTTTCCTTCATCAACTTGAATTAAACGAGGATAGGTTAATGGACCGCGTCTATAGATTTCTTGTAAAGCAACAGAGACTGAAGTAGCACTTTTATCAGTCAATGGTTCAGCATCTTTATATCTTGAAGCTAAATCAACAACTGTCAACGCGTATTTAAATCTTTTTCTTCTGATTAAATCATGAGGGAGGTATAGAAGATCCATTTGATGAGTGTCATTTGGTGTTGAGTTAACAAAGTGCGGTCTTTTGATTCGTTTAGGCGCTGGTAAATAGATTTGCCAAATAGCTTGTTTAGATAGCCATTCTTTTGCCGTTTGTTCAGTAACACCTGCAGCTTGATTTAATTTTTGAATAGCAGTTAAACCTTTCCAATAACCTTTCGGTGAATAATAAATTTTAGATAGTTTATCATTCATTTTAATACTACACGTTTTTTGCTATGAAATAAACAGCAGTCATACCAACTACAATAAAAGCTATTTCCTGGAGTTTTTGTTTTTCGGATGGTTGGTAGAAGTCACTTAGTTTTGGTGGTGGGAGCTGTTGGAGGTCTTCTCCTGTCACTAAATAATACTCTTTAATGGCGTCGTCAACATTCTTAAAAGTGTATGCTGCATGGTTTTGTAGTTTTAATTTGTTGTTAATAAAATCTAACTGAGCGAGTCTTTGCTTTTCATAAGCGTCTTGTGCTGCTGCTAATTGCTCCATTGCTCGATTATGTCTTTGTCTTTCCTTGTTTGTTTCTAGCTTACTAAACATGTAATTACTACCTGAAAAAGCAAGTGCGTTTACTACAGCACCGCCAATCATCATTGCGAGTGAAGCCATTTTATTTTTACATATTTATATTTTCTGGAATTATTCCTTGCTTAACAAGAAAGTCTTTTGTTGCGATTGAAGCAGTGATTATAGCGATTAGTTTACCGGAGTCCTCTAGGTCAAGTTTTCCAAGGTCAGCTGCTTTCATTTTCAATAGTTTCTTACCAACCATCGTGTACGCAACAGAAAGTCCACCAATCAGAGCAGATTGATATACAAGGTTAGCAACAGTTTTTTCAGCACTCATTTTTGTTTTTTAAAATAAAAATAATAAATCAACTAAAAAATGAATTGTGACGAACTGTTGTTAAATGCGCAGGAAGCCGTAATGTCTGATGAAGTGTCGACAAGTGTTATGAATAAAAAGGAAAAGTTGTATTCTCTGGCTGCGTGTGGAAAAACAAAACAATACTTAGGAACAGAATTTAGTATAGAACAGATTCAACAAATGTCTTCTGCTGACATTGAAAAGTACTACAACAGATACGAAGCACAATTAGGATCTAAAATGGTTAAAAGTTTAGGTCAAACTGTAATAGGCTTGTACACTAAGTTAGTTAGTCAGTTTTTTCCACTCGATTCAAGCCAAGATTTAATGTACGATTTAAGTCAAGATCCTGTTTTAACTAAATCGTTAGAGTCTCTTAGTTGTGATCTTTATTATAGGTTTGGCGGGCTTCTTTCGCCAGTTGTTATGGGGTTAATTACTTTTAATCATATAGATTTTATGGCTATTAAAAATGAACGTGACAGAGAATCAAACGAATCAGACAGAACAGCAAACAAGCCCCAGTCCGACAGTAACCAAGGTAACGAAGAGCCCAGGACGAGTTGAAGCAGGTAAAAGGTTATCAGAGTGGAATCGACAACAAAAAATGAATAAACAAACAAAACAAAAACTGTTGTCCCAGAATGAAGATGAATCAACCATAAGCGCAATACCAGTTAAAAAAGAAGAAGACAAACAAAACAGTACGAATTACGATGTTGTATTGCTTACTGTTGGTGTGGTTGCTGGTGTTGGTTATTTGTCTTATAAATTATATAAAACACACATGCAACCAAAGCTAGAAAAACGAGTAGAAGTACAAACAGTACAACCAGAAAAAGTAGCAGACAAACAAGAAAAACAAAAGCCAAATAGCTTAAAACCTGAGAGCGATCCATTTTTAATGCAATAAATTATTGTTTTAGAACTTAATAAAAACTTGCCAATAACTTAAGTAAGTAACTCGATAAGAACTTAACAATAACTTAAGTAAGAACTGGTCAAGTTTTTGTGTTAGAACTTAATAAATACTTGATGTGACTTACCAAGAACTTATTAATAACTTGAAGTTGACTTAACAAAAACTTGTTTAAGAACCTATAAAAGAACTTAAACAGAACTTAAGTAACTTCTTAAAATTAAAAAAAAAATTGTTTTATAAAAAAGTTATAAAAAATAAAAATAAAAAAATAAATAAAAAAGTGAAAGAATTTTTTAGGAATGTCAAGA
>CM065701.1:13786695-13794195 GCA_017654935.2 Phymorhynchus buccinoides | reverse complement strand
ACAGATATGAGTCTTACAGGTCATTTAAAGTCGTGTTCGAAAAGAAGAAGTATGTAATATAATAAAAAATATAGTTTAGATGAGTACCGTTATCGAGTACCTATCTCTCAATTAAGATTTAATGTTATACCACTGAACTGCAATGTCCATCCATACAGTAATAATAATCGTGATCAAATGTGTTTTTACTGCAAAAGTGATATTGAAGATGAAGTCCATTTCTTGTTCAAATGTCCTGTATATGATGATCTTAGACTAAAAATCTTGAAGGAAATTAAGGACATTCCATATATTCGACTATTGAGTATAATAACAAGCACATGCATAATTTGTCTAGATATGTATTCCTCGCTGCGAATAGAAGGAAGAACATAACGAAGATGGTATAATATGTGTGTAACTTACTTTTTTCATAGTCAGGTGTCGTTAATATTATCATTTTAGTCATGGGGCTACTGCAACCGTTTGCTTACACCAAGACCTTCGATAATCCTCATTAATTTTCGTTATGTTTTGCCATGATTCTCTCTAATGTTATTCCTGTGGGACGATGGATTGTGGTGTCATAGAATGTATTTTGGAATGTGCAAGCGTATTTTATCTACCTGCTTGTATAATATTTGTACCTGTAATGTAAATTTGATCATTGTGCTCCTTCCTTCCCCAGTCCCTGATATTGTATTGTGGCCCAAGGCCAAAGTGCAATTAAAATAATTCAGTGTTCAGTGTTCTCTCTCTCATTAATTAATTAATCAATTATTTCTTTTTTTTAACGTGATTCGACTTTTGTTTTAGGTTGGCCCATTCGTACATTGAAATGAATTCTCCCATTAAACAGAATTAATTAAGTAAGACCGAACAGGGGTATGCATTACCTTTTGTTACTTGTATTTTACTGCTACATTTGTCCGCATCAGGGATAATGAAAGCCAGTACACTTTTCCGATGCTTTGAGCACTTAACGGGACACCCTGACGGATGAGTTTTTTGCAAGAAACACGTCGAGATCACCAGAAAGACAGCCTTTTTCAAGGATCGGAACACTATCTTTGCTCTGGTTTCCTAGAAACCAAACCGTCAATACGGCGATTCCTCTTTGGCGGAGTTGCCTGAGAGAGAAGCCATTTTGGACGGGGTCGGTGGAGGCCACTGAGAGTGGTTGAAACTTTTTCTTCTTTGTAGTGCAGTAAAAAAAAATGGAGCTATTTCGTTTGTTGTGAACGACACTCCTTTTTAGTAAACTGTAAAAACTATATAAAATGGCTTGTATTGTGGAAATTTCGTGGAAATTTCGTGCAAACGATTTGGTCTATAACTCAGGCGGCCATTAGAAAAGGCACATGTCTTCTCTTTCACTGAAAGAATTTTACTTCCAGCACCTCCGCCAAGGAGGAATCGCAGACTTCACGGTTGATTTCTAGGAAACCAGAGCAAAGTGAATGTTGCGATATCTGTAAAGTGTTTTTTTTCTTGTGATCTCGACGTGTTTCTTGCAAAAACAAACTCATCCGTAAGGGTGCCCCTTTAACAAACTTGTTCAACGCTGTCTAAGCAGCAGGGTGGAGTTTAATGAAAAACCCGTGAAAAATGGAAACCTATACTGGTGCTACGAATTTACCAAAAGGAACATGATGATTTTCATTCAGAGAGTCCAAGAATCATGGGACTTCGGGGACTCAACCCCTAAACACTCTTTGACTCTAAACACGATTCGACCCCAATACGATTTGACCTTGACGATGTCTGTGAGTCATGATTCACGTGAAATACTTCCGTGTAAAACTACCTCTACTATTTTCGTTCACTATATAAACTCATGTACACGAATCAAATTTTTTTTTAAATGTCCGATATAAAAATGAGATATTTTATCAGATTCGTGTACGGGAGACTACAAATATAGTGAACATAACTCAGAGTCGGATTTCATCAGATTCATTGAGACAGAGGAATTACAGGCGAATCATGCCTCATAGTTATTGTCACAATCGGATCGCAGTGAATCGAATCGTATGCAGTGTAGCGACCCATTCAACGCTCTTTGACTCTAATTCTAAAACACATTATTTCTCAGTCGGTAAAATGCTCCTTTCACAGCTTTTCCGTCCCACACAGAATCAAGCTATTTAGTTAAAAGACCGAATCTAGAAATCTTAGATACCTACTGCACCAAGCTTTTGTTTGCAAAACTATTTTTTGACTGTGTGTTCTTCATTGTATGTTTAATATATTTCTTCCATCAGATTTATGGTAAAAACTCATTTTTGTTGAGCAGTATCATGCAACATGTTTAGTTGATGAAACAATTTCTTTCTATTTGGTTTCTTTGTTATGCTTCTAATATTCAAAATTAACCTTTGTTTATTTTTCTTAAATGTGTGATTTTTCAGTCTGTGATTGCCAGCCGCCATATCTGTGACTTATTTTGAGTAGGCACACTATAAGCTTTAAGCTTGTTGCTGCCGTCATTCATGTTCATTTTATTTGGTGTATATGTTTTGCTTGTCAATAAAAAGTCATTTAAACCAACATATTTAGTAGAAAATGTTCTTGAATAACCCACTTAGTATCGCAAACATAAACAAAATTGCCCGTGAGTGAACATCCAGCAATATCCACTGAATACAACTAATTTAGTCACATACCACAGAATATTCGTGATTGTTATTTATCAAAAGTTACTTATGGTAAACTAAAGTTGGCTTGAAAAAACTTCTGATAGCATAGATAGTGTAAATGTTCCTCCCGAAACAGCTGTGCTTTCTTCTTCACTAGGCCTTACGGTCTGAACGTGGAGTCTTTCGGATGAGACGATAAACCGAGGTCCCCCGTGTGCCCATGCACTTAGCACACGTTAAAGCCAGTGGCAACGAAAAAGTTGTCATTTGGTCAAAATTTAGCGCCACCCCCCACCCCACCCTTTCCTTCCTCACCAGTCACACAACAAAAATAGCATGCAAAAAAAAAAGTGGGTGGCGCGCCTCTGGTTGTGAAGCGCTCTCCAGGTGGGAGCAACCCGAATTTCATCGAGACGTCTCTGTGACTATAAAGTATCAAGTACCAAATACCAAATAATATATTGAATATAATATAATAATGAATGTAATATAATAATGAATATAATATAATGAATATAATACAATAATGAATAGAATATAATGAATAGAATATAATAATGAATAGAATAGAATGATGAATAGAATAGAATATGATGAATAGAATAGAATGATGAATAGAATAGAATAATGAATAGAATAGAATAATGAATAGAATAGAATCATGAATAGAATAGAATAATGAATAGAATAGAATCATGAATAGAATAGAATCATGAATAGAATAAAATAATGAATGAATAGAATCATGAATAGAATGAATAATAAATAGAATCATGAATAGACTATAATAATGAATATAATAGAATAATGAATATACTATAATAATGAATATAATATAATAATGAATATAATATAATAATGAATATAATATAATAATGAATATAATATAATAATGAATAGAATAGAATAACGAATAGAATAGAATAATGAATAGAATAATGAATGAATAGAATAATAATGAATAGAATATAATGATGAATATTATATAATGAACGGAACAAAATAACAAGATTTCGTCAGACTCATGTAGTAGTGCTATTTCATGAAAATAATGCCTACAGAAATACAGTTGGATAACGTGTACGTTAATGAATAGTTATAGAGAGTGGCACAGTGAATATTCGCTTCGTGTCAATGTAAACCCGAATAGAAACCTGGGTAATGGGGATATTTCCTAATCAATATACTATAATAATGAATCTGAATAGAATAACGAATAGAATAAACCGAATAATGTGTGCCCATGAACTAGCATAATGAATAGACCCAGAATAACGAATAGAATTGAATAATTTGGTAGAATAATGAATAGAATAATGAATAGAATATAATGATGAATATTATATAATGAACGGAACAAAACTAACAGGATTTCGTGGCGACTCATGTAGTCAGTGCTATTTCATGAAAACCCGAATGCCTACAAAAATGTGACAGTTGGATAACGTGTACGTTACGTGTACAGTTGGACGTGTGGACAGGTCCCTGTTAAGCCGGCGACAGACTATGCGACTACCTCATATGACTCGATCAGGTCGTGACGTAGATCAAATTTTGTTTCCCGCACAGAAGAGGTCACAAGCCATCTGACTCGATCAGACTCGATCAGTGAAATTTAGAACCCGCCCTATTCGGCCCTGTCACCTGACTGGGCCCGACTGAGTCAGACTGATCGAGAAGGATGGTATGCAAATGAGGTGAAACGTCACGACCTGATCGAGTCACATGAGGCAGTCACATAGCCTGTCACCGGCTTTAGTGAAAGGTTTTTAATTCTCCATTAACTGTTTTTGTTTACAAGTTGTGCTGACACCTTTTTTGCATTAAAAGAACGATCAATATAAAGCTGCCCTTCGAAAAAGGGCCAATAATAGAATGATAGTGAGAAAGGCTGAACTGGGAGTACGTTTCTATGTCCGTTTGCCATCTTGTTCGGGTTTTTTATTTTTGGGGGCGTGGGTGTAGGGGGGGGGGGGGGGGGGGGGGGGGGGGGGGGGGGGGGGGGGGGGGGGGGGGGGGGGGGGGGGGGTGGGGGGGGGGGGGGGGGGGGGGGGGGGGGGGGGCGGTGGGGGGTGGGTGACGAAAACACGTCCCAAAACTCTTTGTGTGGGTGGTAGGAAACTTTGCACTGAAAGTGATAGATTCGCACTTCTTCTTCTTTTTCTTCTTCTTCTTCTTCTTCTTCTAGACGGCCATATTAACCATAATGGGTAATACATAATGTGTCCGGTTTTCAGTTTTCACTGAGGTTTCTTCCCGCTGCGTACAGTGGACACATTCTGATTTCGGAGGAGCTCAACTTATCTGTATTTTGTCGACTTTTTTTTTTTAAAAAGGAGAACAGATTCTGGTCGAAGGAGGAAGAGCTCCGGGCACAGAGTAAATGTTCTGGATTGTTCTGCCACTTCAGTTTTGTACGTTACGGTAATGTCCCAAAACCAGTCTATGACCGAGAGGACGTAAAACATCATTTTTGAGTAATTTGCTTCTTTTACGACTTTTCTTCTTCTTCTTCTTCTTCTTTCCTTAAAAGAATTTTTTTTTTTCACAAATTTACTGGCCATCATGGAAGTAAGATTTTTTCAGTAAATTGGCAAAATTCATGGGTTACAGACAGTACTTGTTTCACCCGAATGCTATACAAAAAAAAAAAAAACACCAACTTATTGCATCAGAAGTGAGTATTTTAGGAAAATAACAAACACGTTTCTCTATGCTTCTTCATATTCTTCATCAATCGCTCAGACAGTTTCCTGTCACGTATTATACAAAATTTTTTTTAATATGAGTCAGCTGCAGATGCGCCTAACTAAGAAATGTATTGTCAATGTTCAGTAAAATGTGCCATGTTCTGGAATGATCTTTCTCGGTTCATTTTTTTTACGTTACGGTTCTTTCCATAAACCTGTAGTTTAGGAAATTTTGCAAATTATAGTTTTTGGAATACTTACCCTACCTTACTCCTAGCCCTAACCAAATTTCTACCCCCCCCCCTATAAGAAAAAGCAACGAACCAAATTGTCACAAATCGCGGGAAGGGTTAGGTTTAGGGCTAGGGAATGGGCTAGGGTTGATTCCAAAAAGTTATTAGTAAAAATGGCAGGAGATACAGATTTATGTACTAAGAAAGGCAGGAAGAGCTAGGAGACATGCAGAGTAAATGTTCTGGAATTGGGTGGCTGCGCCTCTGTTTGCGACGCGCTCTCCAGGTGGGAGCATTTACAAATTTCACAGAGACGCCTTTGTGACTATAATGTACCTAACCCAACCTAATTTTACCCACAGCCACAGCCCATGTTTCAACAAAAAGACGAGTTATTTCTCTCAATATTCTTCAAATTAATTACCACAAAAAATAGACCTGGGGTTGGAAAAGGAAAGGTGCTTATAGAATAACACCACCAACCCCCAGCCCCCGTGGGGATAGAATGGGGGGGGTTGTCTTTTTTCAGTTCTGGAATTGTGCTTGTAATTCCTCTCATCTGTCGTTACTGACTTTTCCCTTTGCTTAGTCATACTATCTTTCTGCTTTACCCCATTCTCCTGAATTTTTTCTTTTCAAGGAGCACTTTCAAAAAGATTTCCTAAGTTACATCAGAAGTGAGTATTTCTTAGTTAGGCGCAAAAAGCATGACGCATCTGTCTCATGTATTGCCTTCTTCATACTTCTTCGATCGAATCGAAGAAGACAGTTTCCTTTATTTGTAACGATCATAACACCTGTTATTTCATCGTTTCCACATTCTTGGGCGCACACCATAGCAATAACGGTCAGGATGTAGGCCTAATCAGCAAGCCATCGTTTTGTAGGCATTAGGTACTTCATAGTCACAGAGGCGTCTCTGTGAAATTCGGGTTGCTCCCACCTGGAGAGCGCGTCGCAGCCAGAGGCGCGCCACCCATTTTTTTGCATGCGATTTTTGTGTGAGTGATAAGGAAGGAAAGGGGGGGGGGGGGGGGGGGGGGTTTTTTCGGTAACTTTTGACCAAATAACTTTTTTTTTGTTGCCACTGGGTTTAACGTAAGTGCATCGGCACACGGGACCTCGGTTTATCGTCTCATCCGAAAGACTTCATGTTCAGACCGTAAAGGCCTAGTGTAAAGTGAGAGGACAAAATCCCCTCGGGGTTTACTTGACACAAGGCGAACGCGCTACCACTGTGCCACTCTTATCAGGACACGGGCTGAAGAAGGAAGTGAGTGATCCCTCTAAACATTGGAAATCAAAGACTCTTTCCGCTTTCATCGTCGCAAAAGGTAGACAGGCACCATCATTCTGACAAGTGAGTCAACTCCCGTCTTTTTGCTGAGATGTCTAATCACCGTGCGTAACTATGACATTTAATTAGCACCATGACTTGCAAGAACTTTACACCGATCAGCGCACAAACAAAAAAATAAAATAATTGAAATCAGTTTGGTTCTGTTGACATTTTGTTTTAAATGGACTGTTCATTCAGTCTTCAATTTAGCCAATGAGTTAATTGCTTATTTAATTATTGTTATCTGTTTATGAATTTACTTTCGATATTTCTTTATTCATTTAACTTTTTAGTCTATTCTTTTTGTAAGATTTATTTAGAATACTAGTAATGGTAAGGAGGAGGAGTTCCACCTGAAGCAGCAAAGTGAGCCTGTAGTGAGAGAGTAAAGTGATGTGAAGTGATGAAAACAAAATATAAAAAAATGGGCTGTACATGAATAATTAATTGACTGTCTTCAAGGAACGGCAACATGTTGTTTTGGTTGTTTTGTTCTTCTCAATTCCAATAAAGGAATCAATGTGCGGCAGACTGTTATGTGAGATGTTTTCCCCTTGAAGTGCTCGCTTCGTGTCGACCTTTCGTTTGCAAAACATGGAGGCTAAGCACAAATCTACAAA
>CM065701.1:13774195-13776695 GCA_017654935.2 Phymorhynchus buccinoides | reverse complement strand
TTGAGACAGACCCAGGTTCATCCCCCAAAAAACAAAAAAAGGATGACCCAGGCCTGTCCATATGACCACAATACAGTACACAACAACAACAGTGGTGGAGATAATTGTTGTGCAACAAACAAATCAACATGTATTCAAGAACGACATAGGGGAAGACGGGGTAAAAAGCGCATGGGCGGGTAAGAAGCCCACCCCAATTATCTCATGAAATGAAGCAAATTTCAGTCTCATTTTGCCCATGAGACGAGCTGTTAATGTCTAGCATTCGTCTCATGGGCAAATTGGACTGAAAGTTTCTTTCTTTCATGAGATAATTGGGGTGGGCTTCTTACCCGCCCATGCGCTTTTTACCCCGTCTTCCCCTATAGCCTTCTGGTCTTGATTTATGTTACACTTAGACAACACACAACACAGAACAGACTGGTATGCCTCGACAGAAGTTGGCATCCATATATATATATATACCTCTTCGTCCTTAAAGACCCACCAGATCACGTGTCAAAATCACGGGTTTCACGTGTCTTCCCTCTTATAACTGCAAATAAATCTTGTTTCGACCGGGTCTGACTCCCATATAAATGCCACCAAATTCAAACCGAAACATCATTTTAAAGAGCAGCCTCAATTTGAAGTTGGGGACATCTATATGTGGGTCATCACAACGACCCAGAAAAAAACCAAGGGCCTTAATCGTGGTGCGTCAGTGTGTCTTTAACTTACTGACCAGCCAAAATGCAATCTCTCTAGACTTTTGTTCCTGTCTATCGCTCAGGCATTTTCTTGCCATAATGAACGCAGATGCGCCATGCTGCTTTTATGCACCTAATTAATAAATAGTTAGGCCCAGCACGGTCCGTCTTCGGCTGGAGAAAGTCTTTGCAAAGGGCCAGCCACACACATACAAATCGTATCTGAGTGCGATGCGATGTTGACGATGTGAGTGACGAATCGCGTGAAATACTTCCGTCTAAAAATATTTCTGCTATTTTCGTTCACTATTCTCACGTAAACCCAATGCATGAATTTCACGTGAATCATGACTCACATCGTCAAAATCGCATCGCATTCAGATACGATTCGTATGTGTGTGGCTGGCCCTTAAGAGTTTCTCAAACAAAGGCTGTAGATGACAGTAAGCAAAGGGGAAAGGCAGAGTCATCAAAGAGAGTCTTGCTCAACTCATATATTGGTGTATCTAAATGCTGATTGGAAATGTTTGGAAAATGTTTATGTGCTGTTTATGTTCCGTCTCATAAATTTTAAATTGTGTAATGTGTACGGGCACGATATAAGCCGAAGGCTTGTTGCTGCCCTTTATTCTCATATTTATTATTTTGTTACGTTATAAGGAAGAAATGAAGAAGTTTAAACCAAAGACAGTCGCAGATTAGAGGAAGTTACAAAGCACAGAACTTCCAGAAAGTGGGGAAACTATTTGAACAAAAGGCCCCCCCGGTATCCCCACGGGGGTGGGGGTGGGTGAGGTACCGGGTGGGTAGGGATCTCTTGGGACTAAGACGTGGTCCTCATCAAACTAAGAAGCTGAGACTGACAAAGTTTGTCATCCACATAATTTATTACAAAAACAGCATGCAGTAAAATAAAATAAAATTAAATTAAAATAAAGAAGGGGGGTGACATTACACGAGCAGCGACGCGATTTCCAGGTGAGAGCAACCCAACCCAAGGGACATCCCATTTGACCCTGTTCCGGTTTCGCCCAAAGTTTATGTGAGTGTCTTTTTTCGCCCTGTATCGTTTCGTCCTGTTCCCATTTTGCCCTGCCTCTTTCTAAGTTTTAACAAAGATATTCTAAAAGGGTAAGATGGATTACTTAAGAGCTCGGCGAACCCGGCTGATAGAGTTATCGTTAGTGGCGACAGTACACTATTCACAGTGCAGGCTATCCAAAAACTCAGACTGGAACTTGAACGGAGAATTCAACTGGCCTATCGACGTGTAAAATGTGTCCTGTTTAAAAGGGACATAGCCAGTGTTTCTGTCCTCACTACTCATATAGGGAAAAGAGACCGGATGCTTATCTTCCCCTATACAGTCTTTGGTTCTAACCAAGTTCACTAGACACACAACAAACAACCAACTACACGACAAGTGTAAAGTGACGTTATTTTATTCACTAGAGACAACAACAACAAAACTACTGGATATTTCGGCGAATGCGCCTTTATCAACACAGACAAACAAGAAAACAGCAAACAGCAAACACAGCAAAAGGAGCAAAAAGCAGGCAACAAAAGGAGCAAAAAACCAAAAAGATCAAAATCAAAAACCAACACTTCCCTTCTACAGTCCAATGCGTAAATGATCGAGTTCTCTAGAGTTCGTCAATATTAAAATATATTGATAAAGAAAGTATGGGTTTCACTGGGGAATAAATGAGATTTCTTATGAGTCCATGCACAAAATTGATTTTTTTTAAAGGTTTCATGGGAGAATCAATTGGATTCATGAGTCCGTACTCACAACTTGATTATGAGGA
>CM065701.1:13766695-13769195 GCA_017654935.2 Phymorhynchus buccinoides | reverse complement strand
CTCTCTCTCTCTCTCTTTCTCCCTCTCTCTCTCTCTCTCTTTGACTGCACATATTTTGCAAGACAGCTCAGAACAGGGGTAGGGTGGGGAATGGGGGGTGGGGGGTGGAAGGGGGTGTGTGTATGTAAAACATCTTTGGAATCAAAGGGGGGGGGGGGGGGAGACCAAAAGAAAAATGAAAAGTAATAAAGCAAAATATGAACGCGTAAGAAAGAGTAGGTACGTATCCTGGGCAAGGCTACTATCTCCGCTACTATCAACACATTTTTAGCCCCCGCCCGCCGGCATAGTAGGTTTGCCCCCCCCCCCCCCCCCCCCCCCCCCCTCTGCTATCTGGCAGTCATTGTCGGAAACGACAGACAGGCATGCAAATATATGTATGTGTGTGCGTGTGCGCGAGCGCGTCGTGCACGTGCCACGCAGGCGAGAGATCTGATTGGTGGACAAAGTTAAGAGACCAGGGGGGGGGGGGGGGGGGGGGGGGGGGGGGGGGGGGGGGTATGTACCGGAGTTTGCGCGTGCGTGCCCGTGTGTTGGGTCGCGCGAGCGGAGTCGCGGGCTCGCTTGCTGGAACCAGTACTGAGTGCCTGTAGGTCGATGTATTGCGTCTGTCTGTCTGTTTCTCTCTGTCTGTGTCTCTGTCTGTCTATCTGTCTGTCTGTCTCTCTCTCACGCAGGGCTGGGTGTAAAAAAAGTATGTCTAATTATTTTATTACCCAGCATAAATAAAATGTCGTTCGTTCGTTCGCTCTCGTTCGCTCTCTCTCTCTCTCTCTCTCTCTCTCTGAGTGTAAAAAAGCAATGCTTATCTTATTACCCTGTATAAATAAGAATTCGTTTCGTTTCCCCCCCCCCCCCCATTCTCTCTCTCTCTCTCTCTCTCTCTCTCTCTCTCTCTCTCTCTCTCTCTCTCTCTCTCTCTCTCTCTCTCTCTCCTCTCTCTCTCTCTCTCTCTCTCTCTCTCTCTCTCTCTCTCTCTCTCTCTCTCTCTCAGGAATATTGGATAAGGCGGAGAAGTTGGGGCAGATAGGTTGAGGGAAAGGACCGGGTAAGTTAAGAGGAAAGGTGGTTTGAACATGTTGCTCACATTTGGAATATTGTTCACACTAGCTATACCCGTGCTCCGCACGTGTTGTGACGACAGTTTGTCCATTTGCCTATTACTGGAAAAGTATATTTCATGCAAACGCCACCCTTTAATGCTAAGAGAAACATGCCTTGGGGTAATCAGGGCTTTTTTGTTAATGAAACGGCTAAGCAGTAGAGGTTCGGGGGGGGGGGGGGGGGGGAAACCGGTTTGAACCGAAAAACCGGTGCTACAAATTCGCGGTTCAAAAACCGGTTCGAGTGGCTGTGAACCGGTTTTTAACTGCAAACTGAAAGTAAGTTTTTCTTAGAATAACGCATTCTCTTTTAAGAACAACACTGAACCTCAACGCAGATTGGGTGTTTGTAAACCCAAAGCAGCTGTTTCTAGTTGTCTGGTGGTGTAAGGTTATGGCTGATGATTACACTACGGTACTGAACCGAACAATAACAGTACAATTCCATCTATCGACCTTCAGCATTATATAATACTTTGTTGTGCCGGCGTTACACAGTAATTAATGACCGTTACCTTTATAGAATAGTGCGTTGTAAACTCTTACAATTGACCAATATAGCACAATTCCTTCTACCGACCTTCGGAGTTATAGAATACTTCGTTGTAACGACCGTTACGCAGTATGTAACGACCGCTACGAATATAAAATAGTGCGTTGTAACCTTTACAACTGTACAATATAGCATAATTGCTTCTGTCGACCTTCAGAGTTATAGAATACGTTGTTGTAATGACCGTTACGCAATGTGTAACCACCGTTACGTTGTAAACCCTTACAACCGAACAATACAGCATAATTTCTTCTATCGACTTTCAAAATTACAGAATACTTTGTTGTAACGACCGTTACGCAATGTGTAACGACCGTTACGAATGTATAATAGTACGATGTAAACCCATGCAACGGAACAATAATAGCACAACTCCTTCAATCGACTTTCATACTTATGAAAACTTTCTTATAATCAACAAACAGATATGCAACATCATGGACAAATATACTTGTACCATAATAAAAAGAAGAACAAGACATGTGATATTTTATCCATATAAACCATCGAAAAGAACTGTTCATAGCTGTAACGAAGTGCTTAAGTTTAGTCAAAAGTTTCTTATTTCTTGAGACAAACAAAGCATTAAATTCATACGCATTTGGTTGCACAAAAAAGTACTGCGGAACATATCTATTTCTTTCAACATTGAAAAAGGGACAAGCAAACAAATAATGGAACTCATCTGCCACATCATGTACAGACAGAGACAGAGATAGAGGGACGGCGAGACAGGGAAACTAGAGGGCTTATGTTTGCCGTTCAGAGCAAACATGACAGCCTTTCCCTCCCCATTTCCGACTCTTATTGATACCGAAAGTTTGCCATCATTGCAATTTAATAA
>CM065701.1:13746695-13751695 GCA_017654935.2 Phymorhynchus buccinoides | reverse complement strand
TCATCACCACTTCTTCCAGTGGACTGAAGTCGTCACTGCGAGTCTGCGGTGCTTCTCTGGAAATACTACGTGGTTCCACAATATTTCCAAAACATTGATTACTTGGTTTAAACAAGAATTTATTCAAGAATAGAAAATCATAACAAAGCAGCAATACATTTATGAACTTCGAGTACAACAAGCTAAGAGCTTATAAAGCGTACTCTAATATTTAAGTTGCACAGTAAGGGCTGCACACGCAAAACTAATCTAACATTGAAAAAATAATAACATAAAAGCAACAACAGTAGTAAACACTTATATACAAAAAGGAAAAAAAAGAACAGAAAAAAAGAAAATACACAACAAAATTAAGTAAATCTAATCTACATGAATTTTAGGGGCAATATAAAACATAATGTCAGCTTGCATTGAATCAGAATCATCACAAAGCTATGCCTACCAGGGCTAAAAAAACAACAACAACAACAACAACAAATGGGATTGTAAAGTCATGTCAAGAGCAGAATAAATATTTGTTTATGCAAGCTTGCGCCCCTTATCAAAGGGAAACGACGGATCATGTTACAATCAGAATTGAACTTATTGAGAATTTGTTTGACAGTTGAATAACTTGAATTGATTACTTAAAGGGGTACCCTGACGGATGAGTTTTTGCGAGAAACCCGTCGAGATCACCATGAAAACACCACTTACAGAGCTCGCAACACTCACTTTGCTCTGGTTTCCTAGAAATCAAACCGTCAAAACGGCGATTCCTCCTTGGCGGAGGTGCTGGAAGTCAAATTCTTTCTTACTGGAGAAACAAAAACCTGAACCAAAGACTGTATGTCTAGCCTACCCACGTGTTTCCCGTTATTCCGGTATGCTAATAACATAGAACATATTTTTTTTTTTTTAAATGTTTACACTCAAAGATTCTTTCTAGGGGAAGACGGGGTAAAAAGCGCATGGGCGGGTAAGAAGCCCACCCCAATTATCTCATGAAATGAAGCAAATTTCAGTCTCATTTTGCCCATGAGACGAGCGTTAATGTCTAGCATTCGTCTCATGGGCAAATTTGACTGAAATGTTCTTTATTTCATGAGATAATTGGGGTGGGCTTCTTACCCGCCCATGCGCTTTTTACCCCGTCTTCCCCTATTATTTTGCTTTTGTCCAATAAACGGAGGTTCACGTTCCCGCCCTTCATTTATTTAACAACTGTGAGAAAGCTTCTGTAATAGTTTTGAAATTATCAACCGAAAACAAAAATAAAATATCGACGACGACGACGACGATGATGATGATGATGATGATGATGGTAGCGTTAACCCTTTCACCGCCAAAGTCGCATTTTAGCACCACAGTGATTTAATTAACACCAATGTCACTAAAACTAGTAAAAGGCATCAAATTGGGGTCTATTATCCAAAGACCCTATTGTCTTAGTATTGGGAAGTAAGGATACAGAAGAATCCCCAATACTGCAGATGGATTAATGTTCTCTACCCAGGTAAATTTAATGGACATTTTTGGTTGAAATATGGCTGGCGGTGAAAGGGTTAATGTATACAGTCATGTATGCGGTCATTAAATCAACCCAGAAAGAAGAATATAAAGTGTTACCTTGACAGAGACCGGAGAGACTGCGCTGGAACTGAACAGTAGACCAAAGTAATCTGAGCAACAATGACTGTTAGACGTTTGACTAGGCCCGCCATGTTGAAAACTAACTTTATGTGGTTCGCTGGCTTGAGCGATTGTAATCGTCAACGAGCATTTTAATTTGAAGGTCATAGTACACGTTGTTAGCCTTCAATATTTCCCCATGGCAACACAATGATAGGCAAGTAATATTAACCCTTTCATCGCCAAAGTCGCATTTTAGCACCACAGTGAATCAACACCTATGTCACTAAAAGGTATCAAATTGGGGTCTGTGATCCAAAGACCCTATTGTCTTAGTTTGGGGAAGTAAGGATAGACCTTATTTTATATATATATACCACAGAAGAATCCCCAATACTGCAGATGGATTTTGTTCTCTACCCAGGTAATCTTAATAGAAATGTTTGGCCGAAATATGACTGGAGTGTGTCACTGTGTTGCCATGGGGAAAGAGTGGAAGAATGTTCACGTGTACAGAGATCTTTACCAGAGTGTGTCACTGTGTTGCCATGGGGAAAGAGTGAAACATGTTCGTACAGAGACCTTAACCAGAGTGTGTCACTGTGTTGCCATGGGGAAAGAGTGGAAGAATGTTCACGTGTACAGAGATCTTTACCAGAGTGTGTCACTGTGTTGCCATGGGGAAAGAGTGAAACATGTTCGTGTACAGAGACCTTAACCAGAGTGTGTCACTGTGTTGCCATGGGGAAAGAGTGGAAGAATGTTCACGTGTACAGAGATCTTTACCAGAGTGTGTCACTGTGTTGCCATGGGGAAAGAGTGAAACATGTTCGTGTACAGAGACCTTAACCAGAGTGTGTCACTGTGTTGCCATGGGGAAAGAGTGGAAGAATGTTCACGTGTACAGAGATCTTTACCAGAGTGTGTCACTGTGTTGCCATGGGGAAAGAGTGAAAATGTTCGTGTACAGAGACCTTAACCAGAGTGTGTCACTGTGTTGCCATGGGGAAAGAGTGAAAAATGTTCGTGTACAGAGACCTTAGCCAGAGTATGTCACTGTGTTGCCATGGGGAAAGAGTGAAAAATGTTCGTGTACAGAGACCCTAACCAGAGTGTGTCACCGTGTTGCCATGGGGAAAGTGTGAAAAAAGTGTTCACGTGTACAGAGACCTTAACCAGAGTGTGTCACCGTGTTGCCATGGGGAAAGTGTGAAAAAAGTGTTCACGTGTGCAGAGACCTTTACCAGAGTGTGTCACCGTGTTGCCATGGGGAAAGTGTGAAAAAAGTGTTCACGTGTGCAGAGACCTTTACCAGAGTGTGTCACCGTGTTGCCATGGGGAAAGAGTGACACAATGTTCACGTGTACAGAGACCTTAACCAGAGTGTGTCACCGTGTTGCAATGGGGAAAGAGTGGGAAAAAATGTTCACGTGTAGTTTGACCTGTGCGGGGTGGTTTGTGCCTTATCTTGGTTTCCACGGTAAAACGTTGAGATTGTGACCTTGGGAACTTTGTCGTTCTTTTTAATTGTGTTTTGCAGCTGACAGACAGTTAGTATCCCCATGCAGAATGTCCCTTAGAAATGTGGAATTAGATACGTTGTTGAAAAGATAACTTTGTTTCTCTTGTGTGTGTGTGTGTGTGTGTGTGTGTGTGTGTGTGTGTGTGTGTGTGTGTGTGTGTGTGTGTGTGTGTGTGTGTGTGTGTGTGTGTGTGTGTGTGTGTGTGTGTGTGTGTGTGTGTTAAAACCTGGGGTGGGGAAAGTTTGGATTACTAGGTCAGAAAGAAAGGAATTGTTGTCAGGATTATTTGCTTGTGTTGAGGTAATAAAATAGTCGTCCGTGCCGCCATAGCAACAAATGACACACATTGATACATGTGAAGATACTCGTCCGTGTCATAGCAACAAATGACACACATTAATACATGTGAAGATACTCGTCCGTGTCATAGCAACAAATGACACACATTAATACATGTGAAGATACTCGTCCGTGTCATAGCAACAAATGACACACATTAATACATGTGAAGATACTCGTCCGTGTCATAGCAACAAATGACACACATTAATACATGTGAAGATACTCGTCCGTGTCATAGCAACAAATGACACACATTAATACATGTGAAGATACTCGTCCGTGTCATAGCAACAAATGACACACATTAATACATGTGAAGATACTCGTCCGTGTCATAGCAACAAATGACACACATTAATACATGTGAAGATACTCGTCCGTGTCATAGCAACAAATGACACACATTAATACATGTGAAGATATCGTCCGTGTCATAGCAACAAATGACACACATTAATACATGTGAAGATACTCGTCCGTGTCATAGCAACAAATGACACACATTAATACACGTGAAGATACTCGTCCGTGTCATAGCAACAAATGACACACATTAATACACGTGAAGATACTCGTCCGTGTCATAGCAACAAATGACACACATTAATACATGTGAAGATACTCGTCCGTGTCATAGCAACAAATGACACACATTAATACATCTCGTCCGTGTCATAGCAACAAATGACACACATTAATACACGTGAAGATACTCGTCCGTGTCATAGCAACAAATGACACACATTAATACATGTGAAGATACTCGTCCGTGTCATAGCAACAAATGACACACATTAATACACGTGAAGATACTCGTCCGTGTCATAGCAACAAATGACACACATTAATACATGTGAAGATACTCGTCCGTGTCATAGCAACAAATGACACACATTAATACATGTGAAGATACTCGTCCGTGTCATAGCAACAAATGACACACATTAATACACGTGAAGATACTCGTCCGTGTCATAGCAACAAATGACACACATTAATACACGTGAAGATACTCGTCCGTGTCATAGCAACAAATGACACACATTAATACACGTGAAGATACTCGTCCGTGTCATAGCAACAAATGACACACATTAATACACGTGAAGATACTCGTCCGTGTCATAGCAACAAATGACACACATTAATACACGTGAAGATACTCGTCCGTGTCATAGCAACAAATGACACACATTAATACACGTGAAGATACTCGTCCGTGTCATAGCAACAAATGACACACATTAATACACGTGAAGATACTCGTCCGTGTCATAGCAACAAATGACACACATTAATACACGTGAAGATACTCCCGTGTCATAGCAACAAATGACACACATTAATACAGGTGAAGATGCTCATCCGTGTCATAGCAACAAATGACACACATTAATACACGTGAAGATACTCGTCCGTGTCATAGCAACAAATGACACACATTAAATACACGTGAAGATACTCGTCCGTGTCATAGCAACAAATTACACAAATTAATATTCTCTTTCCACAGGAGAATGTCTT
>CM065701.1:13716695-13741695 GCA_017654935.2 Phymorhynchus buccinoides | reverse complement strand
CTATTTCTTGGCGGAGGTTTGCGCTAAAGGTTCAAAATTCAGGGGCTAAATAATAGAGATCACAAGGATCAAAACCATATATAGTTATAGGGGTTTCTGTTCAACAGTGTTTGCTTCATTCCCTGAACAGAGCAGGGCAGAACCCGCGTGCCTTTTATATATGTACTAGCGCAACTCCGAGTACCAGTAACGCCTAGTAACGGTAACGCCTAGTAACGGTAACGCCTAGTAACGGTAACGCCAAGTACTGGTAACGCTGAGTACAGCAAATTTGAAGCGATTCGGTTAAGAAACGGCGGAGTCGTATAGCGCGCGCGTTTCTGAACCGATTCGCTTCCGGTTTGGTACACGGATAGTCACCGTCCCCGGTCATCTGTCTGCCAAATTTGAAGGCAATCGGTCCAGAAACACCGTATATACGGGCGCCGAGAGGCCAGCGGATGCGCGTTTCGCGCATTTGCCGAACCGCGCAAATGACACGGCCGCCTCGATTGCCGTTGTCATCGCCCCGTTAGGGCTCACAGCAAATTTGAAGCAATTCGGTCAAAAAACGGCGGAGTTATAAGGCCCGTTTTGTGTTTCAGACAGACAGACAGACAGACAGACACACGGACACTTGGCTTTTTACTATATGATGATGATGATTAGATTGTGTTGGGTGTGCTCCTCTTTGACTCTTTCTTACACAGTGCTAGGAGAGATTGTCGTAAGCAACTTTCAGGCATGGGAATTGGGAAAGTAAAAAACAAAGCTGGAAAGCGGGGGTCTGGGGGCCGCAGAAGGCCCCTAGTAGGGGTCCAGGGGGTAATGCTGAAGCTTTTTTTGGTGAATGAAGCCCTAAAACAACATTAGAATGGCTACATTTAGGGGTGGGTGGGTGTTTTTTCGGCGGACAGATTTTTTTTTAGGCAGAAAAGCAATGTCATTTGGGCGGAAATTTGCTGTTTGGCGCACAGTTTCCATCCCTGAACGTTTTCGTGAAGGGGGATTCTTAACTTTTTTAAAAATCAAAGACTATGAATCTGACCTAGTTTGTAATTGATCATTTTGTTCTTGTCTGGAATGACAAGACAAGACGAGGCGTGATCAGGTTTTCAGAGGTGTTTTTATATTGATCAAGTTATGAATAATTATTGGTTCAGACATTATAAGCTGTACGTGTTTGTCATTAAGATTAGAAGATGTTCTTGAACGTAGAATCGAATTTTAATAATACATATTTTTGTCATTGTTGTGGTTATTATCGTTTGCAAGCGATGACTTTTGCATTAGGGGAGACTTGTTGATATGGTAGAATACGGATGGATATCTCTAGATAATCGGACCGCTATAAAAACTTTCAACTGAATACTGCTAGTAGAGGGCTGTAACTGTGTACTATAAATATAAAGATAAGGCTTTCACTTTTGGCGTAATAGTAAGAATATTTATTCCTTCAAAAGGTACAAATTACAAGACCTGTTACGCAATTCGTACAACCAAGTTACTGATATCTATGGGGAGCCGTTTGCACAAAACCCTAGATAAGAGATATCAACAGTTTCAAAACCCTAGATAAGAGATATCACCAGTTTCAAACCCTCACTAAGAGATATCAACAGTTTAAAACACTGACTAAGAGATATCAACAGTTTCTACCGTGAAACATCCCCAACTGGAAGAAGAAGAAGAAGACTACGCAGAGACAAGCACAGATCGAAAGGCAGACAGAAACAGTCTCACCAGAGGATCGACGCCAATTTTCATCGGACGATATTAATAGAAGTTTCGGAAGGGGCAAAAGTGAAAGTTCATTTGCATATTAGGCCAAGGTATCGTCTGCTCCAAACTGCACAAGCGAACATTTTATGACAAACATTTTGCAAATATTCGACGTGAAGGCTGGAAATGATATTGTTCTTGTTGTATTAGACATCAGCCTTTCTGTTTCAGTAGTGTGATGGTAGGTAGCGTGTTTTCTGACAATTTTCTGATGGTATTCACATTTGATAACAGACCGGGGTGGAGGGTGCCGCAGGCGACAAACTGTTGATATCTCTTAGTTAGTGTTTTGAAACAGTTGATATCTCTTATCTATGGTTTTGAAACTGTTGATATTTCTTATCTATAGTTTTGAAACTGTTGATATCTCTTATCTAGGGTTTTAAAACTGTTGATATATCTTAGCAAGTGTTTTGAAACTGTTGATATCTCTTATCTATGGTTTTGTGCAAACGGCTCCCCATAGATATCGTAGCAAAGGGGTTCATAGCACTACTACAACTGTAGGATGCACGTGACTTGGCTTTAGCTATAGGTTATTCTTTGTTCTATGTGTTCTAGTTAGTCTCTGTGACGTCAAAATAATTCTTATTTCATTTTCTCATCAACATTTTGATGTCACGTAAAACAGGCTTCTGAATGCCTTAGTGTGGACTAAAAGATGTAGGAGGTACGAATTACGTGACAGTGGTATCAGTTACGTGACTATGGCCTAGTTATTTTTGCTTTTATTATTTCCATTTACAAAATGGACAACATTGACCCTAAGACTTTTAAAGCTTTTTAAGTGACATTTCCAGTTTGAATCATCTTTGTATTGGTGCATTGGATTTCAAATAAAAAGCATTACTCAAAATAACATCAAATGCTGTCAGCAAGAAATTTCGTTTGCCTTGCAAAATGGTTTTCCGATTTGATGCATTTGGGTTGTGATAAAATACTTCCCTTCCCCTGTCCAAACTTCACACACAAATATTAACCCTCAATCTTCTACCGTTTGGTGGGAAACCAGGTGGTACAAATTGCGTGACAGGTATGATATAAAGTAATTCTCTCCTAAAATAAGCAACTCACTTTCCAAGTTGAAATGGAGAAAACAATCGTTACTTCTCTTTTTTACATCACCGTAGAGCGCTGTTTAACTTTGTTTTCTTCTTTTCCTTTTCTTGGAATGAATTCAGTCTTCCACAAAATGGAATGACACTGATAAAACCTTCACCAGCTTATTGACATCCTCTTGTGATGCAATACAATGCAATACAGCACGATGCGTCATGATTGGGCTACAATACAATACAATGCAATACAATACAATACAAAACAATGCAATGCAATGCAATACAATGCAATACAACACAATACAATACGATGCAATACAACACGATGCGTCATGATTGGGCTACAATACATTACAATACAATACAACGCAATACGACACAATGTAATACAATACAATACAATACAATACAATACAATACAATACAATACAATACAATGCAATGCAATGCAATGCAATGCAATGCAATGCAATGCAATGCAATGCAATGCAATACAATACAATAATACAATACAATACAATACAATACAATACAATACAATACAATACAATACAATACAATACAATACAATACAATACAATACAATACAATACAATAAACAATACAATACAATACAATACAATGCAATACAATACAATACAATACAACACAACACAACACAATACAATACAATACAATACAATACAATACAATACAATACAATACAATACAATACAATACAATACAATACAATACAATACAATACAATACAATACAATACAATACAATACAATACAATACAATACAATACAATACAATACAATACAATACAATACAATACAATACAATACAATACAATACAATACAATACAACACAATACAATACAATACAATACAATACAATACACAACACAATGCAATACAATACAATACAATAATACAACAAATACAATACAATACAATACAATACAATACAATACAATACAATACAATACAACACAATACAATACAATACACAATACAACACAATACAATACAATGCAATACAACACAATACAATACAACACAATACAATACAATGCAATACAACACATTACACACAATACAATACACACAATGCAATACAACACAATACAATGCAATGCAATGCAATACAATGCAAACAACACAACAGTACACACAGTTGTGACCTTTATTTCGACAGAGCGAGTAGAAATCACAAATGCAAAATTTGGTCGATTGAAATTCTTCCAATAGCTCGGAAGGAGATTGGCGACTGAACCATTTCCTTCCAACCCACTCAGGCAGTTGTGGAATAACAGCCAATGCTTGCTGATAGTGTGAAGACAACACACGGTCACAACTGCTTGAGCCGAGTTCTCAACTGAATTCTCTTTCGGCTGCAAGGTTGGATAGTGTGCGAGACGGATTTTAATAATTTTGTTTACACCAGATATTCAACGCAGACGTCGAACGTAATCAGGAGTGCATTCAGTGTCCACGCCATCAGAATGCTAGCCATTGACCCACTTTGAGGCGTAGCTGCAGCGGTCAGAGGTTCATACAGGTCACAAGCATTATCATCTAAGCTAGCCACAGACCCGGAGAACTTGATCAGGGTTTCGAAGTTTCCACACACGTGAAGCTGCCTGGTCAGTTGGGTACGGGAGGAGGAGCTTCCTTCCATTGTAGTGATGAACTCGTGGTAAGTGATGTTGGTCAACCTTCGGTCTAAAGCTTCGGTGTTTGGCCGCGCCTGGTAAGCCAGCAGCATGACCGCGGTGATATTCCAGAAACACTTGTCCCTGGAGAAGTAAACCGCCACGTCATGAACCACGATGCTCTCTACAATCCGTGTTGCCTCGTCTTTTAGAGACTGGGTGAAGCGGGTGATGATATCAGATTTTGCCAAGAAAGGGTTAAGGTCCTTTCTGTTGGTCCCGGTGTTCTCTGGCGACCGGCAAGTCATCAGTACATTGACACGGTGAATCTGTAGGTCGGTCCTGCATTCGTAGTCAACCAGCGGGACCCCGAGGTTACATTCGTAACTGTCACAAACTTCTTGTGCACCGCTTTCCCTTTCAAGAGTGCTTCCGTTCCCGTTGAATTCCTCTGCTTCAGCTCTAGGCTGCCTCTCTGGGGATCCGAGGTCAGGTGAACCAGTACTGCTGCGTGTCATTGGAACTGGAGACTCGCTGACATTTCTGTTCAAAGCAGTGTTTGTGTCACTACCTATAGACCGTATTGTGCATTTCCTCTTGGTCCAAGGTAGTACCGAAGCGTACCTACCCACAGATTCCATCCGCATGTTAGCCTCAGCATTATGCAGAGGATCAGATTCCAAGCTGAACAGTACACGAAAATCGGAAGAAAAAGATTTCGTGTAAACAGTCAGCTCTACCATGGTGTATAACCATTTGGAGGATACACTATTGGGCTTAAGCTTAATTAAATAACACAAAAGACAGTCAAGATTTCGGTATGGCATTGTTTCATAAACAATGTAATTGTCAGGACCTTTCTCGCACAGATTTTCAACTTGGGAACAGTTGCACTTTCTATCGCGAAAAAGGTAATTGGGCAGACAGCGTCTTGGGCTGACCCAAGCCGGTGGAATGGCCACAGTGAAGTAAGATATATTCTGAGTCAGGGACAAGAAATTGTCCACGGTTCTAACTCCGCTGAACATCATCTCTTTATGTGTGGCCCATGCCATAGTCACTGACCAGACCTTGGCGTTCTCTACGGCCGTTCCGCGGCACAGCAGGCAGTACACGTTGGCAAAGTGCAGGCCCGACACAACATCCGTCACAGGCAAGAACTGCAGCCAGTCTGCCTCCTTGGCCTGCTCCAGGGCTGCCTCACACCGGGACACCAGCTGGTCCTCACTGATCAGCCTTCCCCCGAACAGCAGCGGTGAGCTAGGTAAGAGAGGGGGAGGGCGGGGGCACTGACTGATGAGACGAGTGCGGTGACGGCACTGCACTGTGCCCAGCAAAGACTGCAGATCCTCAGTGCTAGGTTCGCTTTGACCAGGCAAGGGGCTGGAATCTCCACCAGGAACTGCTGGCGCAAATCGTGCTGCCTTAGTCGCACGAGAAGGCGGTTCGCTTTCTGCGCGTTGTTGCATCGCCTCGTGGAGTTGGGGGCAGGCAGTGGGGAAGTCGAGGCAACAGTCCTGGTACACTGGGCAATGGTCATCGCAGGCGCAGGGCTGCTGGCTGTACGATTCTCCACACCTGTCCACCCCAATAAAAAGACTCAATCCAATCTTATTACTCCGTGTCATTTGTTTGTGGACAGATCACACATATAATCAAAGATCGGGTGTGGGATTATTTTCACTTAAAATAGTATGCGGCAGCTTCGGCTCATTTTAAAATTATGTGTTCATTGGCTAATGACACTAGTTGCCACGAGGTCAATTTAAAATGTACAGTTTCAAACATTTTGTTGTGAAATAAAGTATTTTGTAAATAAATTGTTCCCTCTAGATAGGGTAGACCTTAATCGATTTTTAAAGCTTTTTGACTTCAATTTAAATGGTGGTCCTGAAAATTTTAATCGGAAGTATGCTCAGGGTGCAAAAGAAGCTCATTTTATCATAACTTGTATACATTAAAATAAATATTATCAAACTAGTTTGCTAGTCCTTAACAATGGGTCAAACAGTTGAGCCATGGCACTTAAACTATATATTTCAAATCACAAACTTTATTAAAATAAAATAACTTTTTTTCCCCTTCCCCTTACAACTTTATAAATAAGAAATGTCCCATAATGTCTTTTTAAGAGCGGGAGGACGTAAAACATAACAAAGACATAACAGAATAGACACAAAACGGTTGATTGATACTGTTGATATGCAGTAGACTTAATTTCATTAATTGTACATGTGTTTGAGACTCGTGTCGTGGTTATATATTTGTGCGAACATTCTTTTCACTCAAAAAATGCCATTGTTACGGGTTTTTTTCCAAGATTTGTCTTTAAAAGAAAGGTGGATCATCTAGTTTGGACGCGAAGAATATCAAAGATTTGATCACACACCTTTGATTGTTTTCTTTGGTACATACCGTGGGGTCTTTCATAAAAAATAGTTCCCCCACCTTCTGGAAGCTATGTGCTTGAAACTTCCCCTAATCTGCCACTCTCTGTGACTCTGCCGTTCCTCTTTGCTTTCTATCATCTATCGGTGCTTAATCTGCCACTCTCTGTGACTCTGCCTTTCCTCTTTGCTTTCTATCATCTATCGGTGTTTAATCTGCCACTCTCTGTGACTCTGCCTTTCCTCTTTGCTTTCTATCATCTATCGGTGCTATCTTTTTGACTTATTGGCCCGTTCTCCTGCCTTTGTTTTCCAAAATATCCTCCAAATACTTTTCCTCCTTTGTGTCGGCTGTACGCAGCGGGGAGACCAGTGAAAACTGAAAACCGGACACGCGCGTACCTTACCCATTATGGCCAAATGTCCTGGGATCGCAGAGGAAGAAGAAGAAAGTCATCAGAAGAAAGGCTAGTCTATGAGTTTAACAAGGTTAGTTTCAAAATAAATTGAGAGCACTGTGGGTTTTTAAGGGGTTTGTAATTTTAAATCACCCGCAGGAAAACCGTTGGAGACTTGCTTTTTCAGTTCTGGAGTACATGACGTAGTACCAAAATAATAATAATAATAATAATAATAATAATAATAACACCATGATCACAAATGGCACCAAACGCACGCAGTGAATATTTAGTGGCAATTTCAAACTCGATGATTATGATTTCTTCTTTATCTTTTTATAATGTCCCTTTTCGCCGCCAGACATTTTTCAGCCAGAAAATACCATTAACTTTAACCCTTTCGCCGCCAGCCATTTTTCAGCCAGAAAATACCATTAACTTTAACCCTTTCGCCGCCAGCCATTTTTCAGCCAGAAAATACCATTAACTTTAACCCTTTCGCCGCCAGCCATTTTTTTCAGCCAGAAAATACCATTAACTTTAACCCTTTCGCCGCCAGACATTTTTCAGCCAGAAAATACCATTAACTTTAACCCTTTCGCCGCCAGCCATTTTTCAGCCAGAAAATACCATTAACTTTAACCCTTTCGCCGCCAGCCATTTTTCAGCCAGAAAATACCATTAACTTTAACTGGGTCGAGACAAAAGAGTATCCGCAGTATTGGGAATTCCTCTGTGACGTGTATAACATTAGGCTTATGGGGTCTTCGGATAAGAGTCCATTTTGGCGGCATGGGTAAACCGTAAATGCGACATTTATTGGCGGCGGAAGGTTTTGTAAAGACATTATCTTGACATATCTAGTATTTTGCATCCAGATTCCTTCTTCATTTGTTTCTTTAAGACATTGTCTTGACATATCTAGTATTTTGCATCCAGATTCCTTCTTCATTTGTTTCTTTAAGACATTGTCTTGACATATCTAGTATTTTGCATCCAGATTCCCTCTTCATTTGTTTCTTTAAGACATTGTCTTGACATATCTAGTATTTTGCATCCAGATTCCCTCTTCATGTGTTTCTTTAAGACATTGTCTTGACATATCTAGTATTTTGCATCCAGATTCCCTCTTCATTTGTTTCTTTAAGACATTGTCTTGACATATCTAGTATTGTGCATCCAGATTCCCTCTTCATTTGTTTCTTTAAGACATTGTCTTGACATATCTAGTATTTTGCATCCAGATTCCCTCTTCATTTGTTTCTTTAAGACATTGTCTTGACATATCTAGTATTTTGCATCCAGATTCCCTCTTCATTTGTTTCTTTAAGACATTGTCTTGACATATCTAGTATTTTGCATCCAGATTCCCTCTTCATTTGTTTCTTTAAGACATTGTCTTGACATATCTAGTATTTTGCATCCAGATTCCCTCTTCATTTGTTTCTTTAAGACATTGTCTTGACATATCTAGTATTTTGCATCCAGATTCCCTCTTCATGTGTTTCTTTAAGACATTGTCTTGACATATCTAGTATTTTGCATCCAGATTCCCTCTTCATGTGTTTCTTTAAGACATTGTCTTGACATATCTAGTATTTTGCATCCAGATTCCCTCTTCATTTGTTTCTTTAAGACATTGTCTTGACATATCTAGTATTTTGCATCCAGATTCCCTCTTCATGTGTTTCTTTAAGACATTGTCTTGACATATCTAGTATTTTGCATCCAGATTCCCTCTTCATTTGTTTCTTTAAGACATTGTCTTGACATATCTAGTATTTTGCATCCAGATTCCCTCTTCATTTGTTTCTTTAAGACATTGTCTTGACCATCTGAAAACTGAAAACCGGACACGATTATGCGTTTCTTTAAGACATTGTCTTGACATATCTAGTATTTTGCATCCAGATTCCCTCTTCATTTGTTTCTTTAAGACATTGTCTTGACATATCTAGTATTTTGCATCCAGATTCCCTCTTCATTTGTTTCTTTAAGACATTGTCTTGACATATCTAGTATTTTGCATCCAGATTCCCTCTTCATTTGTTTCTTTAAGACATTGTCTTGACATATCTAGTATTTTGCATCCAGATTCCCTCTTCATTTGTTTCTTTAAGACATTGTCTTGACATATCTAGTATTTTGCATCCAGATTCCCTCTTCATTTGTTTCTTTAAGACATTGTCTTGACATATCTAGTATTTTGCATCCAGATTCCCTCTTCATGTGTTTCTTTAAGACATTGTCTTGACATATCTAGTATTTTGCATCCAGATTCCCTCTTCATTTGTTTCTTTAAGACATTGTCTTGACATATCTAGTATTTTGCATCCAGATTCCCTCTTCATTTGTTTCTTTAAGACATTGTCTTGACATATCTAGTATTTTGCATCCAGATTCCCTCTTCATTTGTTTCTTTAAGACATTGTCTTGACATATCTAGTATTTTGCATCCAGATTCCCTCTTCATTTGTTTCTTTAAGACATTGTCTTGACATATCTAGTATTTTGCATCCAGATTCCCTCTTCATTTGTTTCTTTAAGACATTGTCTTGACATATCTAGTATTTTGCATCCAGATTCCCTCTTCATGTGTTTCTTTAAGACATTGTCTTGACATATCTAGTATTTTGCATCCAGATTCCCTCTTCATTTGTTTCTTTAAGACATTGTCTTGACATATCTAGTATTTTGCATCCAGATTCCCTCTTCATGTGTTTCTTTAAGACATTGTCTTGACATATCTAGTATTTTGCATCCAGATTCCCTCTTCATGTGTTTCTTTAAGACATTGTCTTGACATATCTAGTATTTTGCATCCAGATTCCCTCTTCATGTGTTTCTTTAAGACATTGTCTTGACATATCTAGTATTTTGCATCCAGATTCCCTCTTCATTTGTTTCTTTAAGACATTGTCTTGACATATCTAGTATTTTGCATCCAGATTCCCTCTTCATTTGTTTCTTTAAGACATTGTCTTGACATATCTAGTATTTTGCATCCAGATTCCCTCTTCATTTCCCCATTTTCTTCACAAGCCTGTAGTCTCCAAGTTTTCCCCTTCAATTCGTTTTCCAACAAAATCCCAATCAAAATATGTATGCTCACTATCAACGACACCACGCTAGGGAGTCGTGTTAGAAGCCACAAAGGACAATGCAATGAAACCTCCCTATTAACCCTTTCACCGCCAAGGTCGCATTTATGCACCACAATGGTTTAACACCCATGTCACTAAAAGGCATCAATTCAGGGCCTTTTTTAACACCCATGTCACTAAAAGGCATCAATTCAGGGCCTCTTATCTGAAGACCCTGTTTTCCTATTTTTGGGAGGTAAGGATAAGTCTAATGTTATACATGTCACAGAGGAATTCACAATATTGCAAATAAAAACTTTTCTCTACCCAGTTAAGTTTAATGGTATATTTTGGCTGAAAAATGGCTGGCGGCGAAAGGGTTAAAGCCATAAAAGATCAGCAACAACAAAACCTGAAACAGACTGCAACGTCACTGGAACATGCACCAAACAAACCACTACACGACAAGTGTAAAGTGACGTTATTTTATTCACAAGAAACAAAACAAAACTACTGGATGTTTCGGCGAATGCGCCTTTATCAACACAGACAAACAAGAAAACAGCAAATATAGCAAAAGGAGCAAAAAGCAGGCAACAAAAGGATCCCCTCTGTGACTATAAACTACCAAATACCAAATAACCGTGCAACAACAACAAAATCAGTATAAATAAATGAGAGAAGGTCGGTCTTATAATAGAGGTTTGACTGTACCTGGGGCAGCGGGGTGGTTGCCTCGTGCCTCCATACGGGGAGCCGGACGACCCCCCCCCCCCCCCCCCCCCCTCCACGAGTCTCTTACCCGTGGGATACCCGGGGGATCTTTCGTAAATTGGTTCCCACACCTTGTTGAAGTTCTGTGCTTGTAACGTTTTCTCTAATCTGCCACTCTCTTTGACTCTGTCTTTTTCCTTTGCTTTCGGTCTTCTACTATCTTTCTGACTTGTTGGCCCATTCTCCTGCCTTTTTCTTTTTTCTTAAATCGTCCAAATAATTTGTATCCTTTGAACTCCTCCGAAATCAGAATGTGTCGGCTATACGCTAACGGGGAGACCAGTGAAAACTGAAAACCGGACACATACGTACCTTACCTATTATGACCAGTCCATAAGTTTATGAGTTTCTACTAAAGCTTAAGTGGGAAACTAAGCGTTGCTAAATTCAGTAAACCGATTTAGAAAGTAACAACGTTTAGTTTCCCACTTAAGCTTTAGTAGAACTTTATCAAATTAAGCACAGATGGCCAGGGAACGCAGAAGAAGAAGAAGAAGAAGAAGAAGAAAAAGACTGTACCTGGATTGGCAGGAGAAGGGTGCGGGGTCGAAGTCCGGCATAACGTGTTCCATGGTGACGTTGCAGTCCCAGGAGAACCACCCTGGCTGGACCACGCCCAGGAAGATCAGCAGCCCCAGCAACAATGCACCCTTCATCTTCACCAGCTACCCTGGGCACAATTTCCACTATACCAGGTGTAGAGTGGCACAGAGGTAACGCGTTCGCCTCGTGCACGATAAACCCAAGTTCCAACCTGGGTACAGGGGATTTTTTTTTCTTCCTCTCACCCTGCACTAGGTCTTACGGTCTGAACGTGGAGTATTTCGGATGAGACGATAAACCGAGGTCCCATGTGCCCATGCACTTAGCACACGTTAAACCCAGTGGCAACGAAAAAGTTGTCATGTTGGTCAAAATCTCCCTTTCCTTCCTCATCAGTCACACAAAAATCGCATGCCAAAAAAAAAAGGGTGGCGCGCCTCTGGCTGCGACGCGCTCTCCAGGTGGGAGCAACCCTAATTTCACAGAAACGCCTCTGCGACTATAAAATTCAAAATACCAAATACTATTGAAGGGAGGAAGGTAGCAGAGGGGTTAAGACTGCCAATTTCAATGCGTGAGTGACCAGATCCGAATCCCGACCTCCTCTCGCGCGTTCTTTCAAGTTCGGCGGGAAATTCGAACTGAACGTGGAGCCCTTCGGGTGGGGACTTAAAGACCCCCCACGTCACGTGTCGCATTCCCTCTTACGCTAGGAAGATTTCTTAATACTTCTTACCAGCCATAAGAGGGCAAACACGTGAAAACCGTGATTTTGATACGCGTGACGTGGTGTGTCTTTAAAACCCTTCCATCGCCACTGTCGCCTCTCGGCACCACAATGATTTGACACCCATGTCAATCAAATTTTAAAAAGGCATCAGAGGAGGGTCTGTTATCCAGTGACCTTATCTTCTTAATTTGGGGAGGTAAGGATAGGCCCTATTTTATGCACGTCACGGAGGAATCCCCAATATTGCAGACTTCTTCTTTTTTTTCTTCTTCTTCTGCGTTCTCAGGCCATATGGTCATAATGGGTAAGGTACGTATGTGTCCGGTTTTCAGTTTTCACTGGTCTCCCCGCTGCACACAGCCGACGCATTCCGATTTCGGGGGAGCTCAAAGGAGAAACATTATTTGGAAGATTTTTTTGAAAAAAGGCAGGAGAATGGGGCCAATAAGTCAGAAAGATAGTAGATGACACAAGCACAGAACTTCCAGAAGGTGGGGGAACTATTGTTTTATGAAAGACCCCCCGGTATCCCCACGGAGAGGTATTGCCGACAGAATGTTTTCTCTACCCAGGTAATTTTTTATAGAACGTTCTGGCCGAAAAATGGTTGTTGTTGAAAGGGTTAAAAAGTAAAGCTAGTCTGACCGGTGCACTTTACGCATGTACAAAATCCCACTGCAGTCAAAAGTCGGTAAGAGCAGGGAGAAATTCCGCTGCCTGGTATTACCATATTGATAGCTAGGTTTCCCAATTTTCCCATCACCTCCCCCTATATAAAAAAAAAGGGTGGCGCTGCAGCTGCAGCGACGCGCTCTCCAGCAGGGAGCAACCCGAATTTCACAGAGAGAAGTCTCTGTGACTATAATATGGCTGGTACCCACGTGTCGTCATATCCGGCCACAAGGAGCGCCATATTATGGGAGACCGCCATCTTATTCCTTACCTTTTTTTGAAAAATGCCAGATCGATGCTGCGTATTTGGCTGTTCCAATTCGAAACTTATCTAAACTGTATTTATAACATCTGGATGTTTTCTTTACACATTTAGATAACATTTTCACTTTGTTTACACACAAATAAGGACTAAGATGGCGACACTTCCGTTGGAATGGTCGAGATGCGCACGCAGGTGGGTTGGAGCCATACCAAAATACCCAAAATAGAAACAATGCAAAATACTACTGTCAACACATGAAAACAATATCAAAGTAATCAGAAAATAACCAACACTCTTTATTCATAAACGTTTTGAATAGAAGGTTAAGAAGTGGCAAACGACAACAGTCAATCATGCAGCCAAAGCTTTGCTATTAATCTTTGAAAGCTTGTATGATACTCTGTCGTTTCCGACAATGACTGCCAGATAGCAGAGGGGGCAGATGCTATTCTGGCGGGCTGGGCGATAATTTGTTTATAGTGGAGATGCCTTGCCCAGGGTACATCCCCACTCTCGGCCACAGGGATTTGAGGACACAGGTAACGTTGAGGAAGGTCCCTAAAGGCCAACCCATCCCTTTGGCTGCAGCACCAGAGCCGGTGCAAAGGCCCCTGCTTTCGAGAGTCGTAGTCTTCCACAAGAGGCTAAACTGTACCATGAGTTTCCATTACTGTAGAAAATCATCTATTGTACAGCTCTCATGTTACTGTTGGCCCCTACTACATGCTAATGTCAACCAATGATAAAAACATTTTGAGTAAAGGGCACAATGGAAAGCTTAGCTTCAAAGAATAAACGTATTTTGGTATTTGGAACTTTATAGTCACATGCAGAGGCGTATCTGTGAAATTCGGGTTGCTCCCACCTGGAGAGCGCGTGGTTTACTCATGGTGGAGAAATACACTTTTAAAAGAAATGCGCAAATGTACACTTCAAAGGACTTCCTATTGAAAAATCATTCCAATGACGACTTCTAATTTGGAGATTTACTGGACAGTCTCTGGCTTAAATCATCATATAGTAATTTGGCAAGTGTCCCGTGTGTGTGTCTGTGTGTCTGTCTGAAACACGAAACGGGCCTTATAACTCCGCCTCTCGGCGCCCGTATCTCCGGTGTTTCTGGACCGATTGCCTTCGAATTTGGCAGGAAGATCACTGGGGACGGGGACTATCCGTGTGCCAACCTGGAAGCGAATCGGTTCAGAAACGCGCGCGCTATACGACTCCGCCGTTTCTTAACCGAATCGCTTCAAATTTGCTGTACTCAGCGTTACCAGTACTTGGCTTTACCCTTACTAGGCGTTACCGTTACTAGGCGTTACTGGGACTCGGCGTTGCGCTAGTTAGTATAAAAACTGTTCGCGGTTTAAACAGGTTTTTATCCACCACCAACACATATAACATTTTATCCAAAGAGAGTAATGCCATCAACAAGCTTGAAGCTTATGACGTGCCTACTTTTACCATCATAGTGTAGGCCTACATGTGGCAGCTGGCAAGTACAACACATTAAGTGCTGTCATGCCTAAACTAAATAAATGTTTTAAAACTTAACCCAATTTCCAAGATTATCAAGCAAAATAAAGAAAAAAGCAATGGACTTAAAGGGGCACCCTGACGGATGCGTTTTTGCAAGAAACACGTCGAGATCACCAGGAAAACACCCTTTACATAGATTGCAACACTCACTTTGCTCTGGTTTCCTAGAAATGAAACCGTCATATCGGCGATTCCTCCTTGGCGGAGGTGCTGGAAGTCAATTATTTCACCCAAAGAGAAGGCGTGTGCCGTCTCTTTTTCTAATGACCGCCAAATCGTTTGCACGAAATGTTTGCAATGCAAGCGTTTTTATGTGGGTTTTTTTATTTTATTTTATAGTTTATCTAAAGGAGTTTCGCTCACAACAAAGGAAATAGCTCCAATTTTGTTTTTACTGCACTACAAAGAAAGAAAGCGCTTCAACCACAATGAGTGACCTCCACCCACCCCATCCAAAATGGCTTCTCTCTCCGGCATCTCCGTCAAGCAGGAATCGCCGTTTTGACGGTATAATTTCTAGTAAACCAGAGCAAAGTGAGTGTTCCTATCCTTGAAAAGACTGTCTTTCTGGTAATATCGACATGTTTCTTGCAAAAACTCATCCGTCAGGGTCCACCTTTAAGCTGGTCTCACAAACAATGTCTGATATAACAAATAATAATATATTAGAAATTCTTACCAGTACTGCTGAGAAGTTACGAGTCAGTCAAGAGAACATGCGCTGAGCGTTTAGAAAAGAAAAAACCCAGAAACGAGTAGTATGCAGCAGATACGTACTAAGACCTATTTATATGTGACCCAGCACCACGAAAGGGACATTAAGTCGCTGGGCTAGTTTCTCACAACAGACTTGCAAAGTCAAAAATCTCATTTTTTTGTCAATTTTGAGTTATGGGTATTTTCGTGTTCTCTGACATCTTATCTTTCATATTTATAAAGGACAATCTTTATTATGGTCTCTAAATGGCCTTATAAGTGCTTTAAAATGAGTACGTCAATGCATTTTCTTCAGCAAGGCTAGAATTTAGACTGCGTTTTCTCAAAATGGCCGACGTTCGCCCTACTAACTTTAAATGCTCATAACGTTTGAACGGAAACAGATCAGAGAATGGTTCTTGTATCAATAGAAAGAAAATTATCTGAAGATGTTATAGGTATAACTTTCTCAGATTGGTCATGTTCACACTTAATGTCCCTTTCGTGGTGCTAGGTCACATAGAACAGAACCCTGTCTTTCAAACGCTTACCGGTTTTCAATCACACCATGGTGATAATCTTCATCATCCCTAGCTGTTGTTACGTCGTTCACACGTGAACATCTGCCTTGGGCAAAGGTCTTTTGCTTCAAGAAGTGTGTGCCTGTGTCTGGGTTTTCGATACTCGGGAGTTGATTAATGTGTTGATTTTCAATATTGTTCTGTGATTAAGAAACATGTTCGCTGCTCGATTAAAAAATGTTTTTTTATCGGGTAGAAGGCGGTGTATAGAATTTGGGATCATGCACTCGCATAAAAACGTGACTGACGTAATTAAAGAATAGTACTACTGAATCATATCGGAGAACTAATCTATTATTATTGTCCACGCGAAAAAAGAAACGCATACTTTTTCAAAGGTCGTTTCCGTCATTGTGTTGCTGCACGCATATGTGAAGACGGGGCAAAAAGCCAATGGGCGGGTAAGAAGCCCATGCCAATTATCTCATGAAATAAAGCAAATTTCAGTCACATGTAATGTGCCGCCCATGGGCTTTTTACCCCGTCTTCACCTATCCTCCAAACTACTGGAAGCGTTCACCCGGTGGTCCTTGTCATGATCATTGTCAATGGGGGGGTTTCTCTGCACGTGCGCATGCGCGCACAGTACCTAAGCTGTCAAGCAATAAACGATTTTTCATGCCCGCGTGCCCTCCCTCATACAGTACGACTCGGCATCCAGATGCTCACCGACCACCTCGTTCACGTGCTTCCCTGGCAGAAATGAATCCCATAGAACTCCTTTGGGATGAACTGGACAGACGCGTGCGTGGCCGAGAAGATGTACCGGTGAATCACCGCGAGTTGTTGAATGCACAGCAGGAGGAGGAGTGGGACACCATCCTGCAGCAAGACACCCGCGTCGTCTGAACGAGTCCGATGGTCGACTGATGGCGATTATTTGACCGCCAGGGGGCAGTCAAACCACTAGGGGCTTACCACGCTATTTTCTTAGTTGGGAGTAGTGAGAGAGAGAAGGTTGGATTCCTCCCTATCTCGCTCTTTCTCTTTATCCCCAACTAAGAATATAGAGAGGATTAGCCCCACTCGAGCGTTATGACACATGGCGGGCAAAATAGCCAGCAAAGTCGCTCATTCCCCTTGACATGTGTGTCACTTGTTGCTGTTTAAGACGGTCACACACCTACTGATTTGACAGCCTCTGCATCCGAGCTTATCAATCGATTTAATGATTTGAGGATGCAGATGAACTGTCCATACATTCAGCAATCACCATGTCAAAATGTCAGAAAGAAATTCGCATTGTGTGATTTTCTGTTAATTTTGTGAAATCAAGATGACAGTTTCGACTAGGCCTACAAGTTATGCGTTTCTTTTATTGGACAGTTTAGAATGACGTTGTTGCTGTTGTTGTTGTTGTCGTTGTTGTTGTTGTTGTTAATTACAGAAAGTCAGGCCCGCATTCACTTAGTTGTCCTGTGATAAAGGCGGACTCGTGTCATTGATCAGGGGGCCGTTTCACAAGGGCTAACGTTACGTAGCGTGAGCGCAAATCGGCAAAAAAACGGTCTAAGAAACACCCTTCGTTTGCCGATATTTCGCGTGGCGTTATCTTCTTGCCAAGCACCGAGCAAGCGGCGAACTATCCGGAACTAGTAGGGGGTGAATACGTTTCTTGTTGTTGATTGGTCCATCAAACTTTGTTTTAAATAATATTTTGTCTTGACCAACCAGACAAGAGCTTGGAATTGTCTTCCGCAAGCGTTTTCTAAAGTGTTTCTTAGACCCCGTTTGGCGTAAGCGTTATTCGCGCGGCGACCGTTATATACAGAAACTCGACCCAGGAATCTGAGTAGTACTTTATTAATTAGTCTCTGTCTTCTCGTGCCTCGCTAATTCGTGTTCGGCTTTGTGTGTAACCGTGACAGAAAGTGCCACATCAGGCCGGCTGGAGTAGAGCAAAAGTAGGAGTCAAAAGAGCGAATAATTCCCACCAACATAAACACAATTTAGGCCTATTACTTAGAAGTGAAGATTCTGTGATAATTTCATCAGGTATTAATACTAATGCATTATTTCAACGCATTCATTTCCATTTTCTCTTCAACACGATCTAAGAGGGAGGGGGGGAGTGAACATGGTTGGTTATGGTAGTCGTGACAACCTACTGCAAAAAACGTAAAAGAGGTTAATGAATTAAGAAGTTGTCGTGAATAACCAACTGAGTAATCTCTGTGTGTGTGTGTGTGTGTGTGTGTGTGTGTGTGCGTGTGTGTGCGTGTGCGCGTGTGCGTGTGCGTGTGCGTGCGTGAATGTGTGCGTGCGTGCGCGCGCGCGCGCGCGCGCGCGCGCGTGTGTGTGTGTGTGTGTGTGTGTGTGTGTGTGTGTGTGTGTGTGTGTGTGTGTGTGTGTGTGTGCGTGTGTGTGTGTGTGTGTGCGTGTGTGCGTGCGTGTGCGTGCGTGCGTGCGTGTGTGTGTGTGTGTGTGTAGGTGTGTGTGAAAGTGTGAAGTAAATATGATCACTGGAGAGAGAGAGAGAGAGAGAGAGAGAGAGAGAGAGAGAGAGAGAGAGAGAGAGAGAGAGAGAGAGAGAGAGAGGGGGGGGGGGGGGGGGGCTACAAAACACAGATTCGGCATTCTTCGTGTTTTCCGAGGTAAATTTGGCCATTTCTGACACAGCTCGGGCGACGTAGACGACACAAAATGTCAAGGAAATGTCATACATTTTGCCTTCAAAATCAACTTTCAAAAGCAAAATTTTGAACCAGACATAGCGGAATCGCGTCCCAACGCGTTCTTCTGGAACTGCATGGCAAGCAAAAGTCCGACATTTACGCAGTATCCACGAACCTACATTAGAGGTCCGTGGCAGTATCCGAGTATTTACATTCTTTTAGACTTCTGGCCTTAGCGTATTATATTATAGATTCTAGAAGAAGAAGAAGAAATATACGTCCTTTTCTTCTTTTGTGGGTCTCTGAAACTCAAAATGGCTTCACGTTGACAAAGAAACGCAGAAACGCGTGATGAGGGGAAGAATGAGAATGGCTTGTACCCACGTGTCGTCATATGCGGCGACAAGGAGCGTGACATATTATGGGAGACCGCCATCTTAGTCAGTAACTTTGTTTGAAAAATGCCAGATCGATGCTGCTTACACACAAATCTGACTAAGATGGCGACACTTCCGTTGGAAGGGTCGAGATGCGCACGCAGGTGGGGGGGGGGAGCCATACCGGGAATGAGAATACCGGGAATGAGAATACCGGGAACGAAGGGAGAATACACAAAACATTCATGGTCTTGTCTTTGATTTGGTCAGAGCTATGACATCTATATAGCCTATCTCTGATTTGGTTGTGCTACTTGTCTTTTCTGGTTAATACATTCCAACCTGTTTTCTTGCAGAAAGAGACAGGGGGGAGTGTGGTGGTGGTGGTGGTGGGGGGGGGGGGTCTGAAGTCTGAAACTATTTTATTTGTTAGTCCAAAGGCCCAAGGATGCAAATGGAGTTTAACATAGACATAATTGTGCAGTGCCTGGTGTAATTACGACACATTGCTAAAGTCCTTACGCAGCATCTTTCAGATATGCTTTATACATATTATTGACAAGCCCAAGAGAGAAAGAGAGAGGTGGGTTGAGGGAGAGACAGAGAGAGGGAGAGGGGTATGATGATACTTGGTGCTTCTGTTTCTGTGCTTGAATTTCGTTGTGGCAGAAAATTCATAAGAAGGAAAGCTGGTAGCTTTGTCTGAAGATGATTGTAGGGTATTCAAAAATGGTGACTGTGGTTGTGTAAAAAAAACCACTGCGCTAGATGCATGTATATTTACTTACTTTGTAAGTGTGTGTGTATGTGTGCGTGCGTGCGTGTTTGTGTGCGTGTGTGTCTGTCTGTCTATCTGTCTGTGGGAAGATAGAGGACTAGTTGTCGGTGAGGAGAAAAAATGCGGAGAAGTAGAAATAAATACGCAGTGACGCCTACCTGAAAACATGTCTATGAAAAGAAAAGTTACAACACTAGTCCTCTCAAAGATTTGACACTCGGAGTGATCCCATAATTATTTGAAGCAGTAAACTCATGGAAAAGCGCTGGTAATTTCTCCTCAAAATAACTCCAACCCACCTGAAAGTGTGTCTATAAGCGGATCTTTTTTCCCTGTACGTAACGATACTTTGCTCTACCCTAAGTATAATGTGTGTTAGGTTGGGTGGTTTTTTTAATCAAATAAACCGGGGAGGTTATGACTGTACTTATCTTCTGTTTATTTATCGATTGTCCAAATATGACACGTCACAGCAATGGGGGGGGGGGGGGGGGGGGGGGGGGACAACTTTAAAAAGTGGAAATTCTGAAGTTTGTGAAACATAATCATAAGACCGGAGCTTGTGAACACGTTACCTTCTGCCAGCAGAAGTAGGATTGGTGCCATAATCACGAGTACGTCTTAAAAGAGGTTAACATGAGTAGTAACGTGTCAAATAGAAGAATCGGCCCAAAACAACTGGCAGTTGTGTCTATTTTACGCGTTTACTTCCCGTGTTAACTATTTAAGACGCGTCCACGAATACCTCACCTGGTGTCAACAGTGAATGGACAGCTTAAAGATACACTGACGCACCACGATTAAGTCCCTTGTTGTTGTTTTCTGGGTAGCTGTGACCCACATACAGATGTCCCAACTTCAAATTGAGGCTGCTCTTTAAAGTGATTTAAATTTTGAATTCGGGGGCATTTGTATGGGAATGACTGGTCAAAACAAGATTTATTTCCAGCTATAAGAGGAAAAACACGTGAAACCCGTGATTTTGACACGTGATCTGGTGGGTCTTTAAGACCTGGGGAAAAAGCAACAGGGGCTAGCGTTTGAACAGGGGAATCTCCCTGTGGGAATACTAGGGGGGGGGGGGGGGGGTCTTTTCGTAAAAAAAATAGTTCCCCCACCTTCTGGAAGTTCTGTGATCGAAACTTCCCCTAGTCTGCTACTCTCTTTCACTCTGCCTTTTCCTTTTGCTTACTGTCATCTGCTATCTTTCTGACTCATTGGCCCATTCTTCCCTTTTCCCCCTCAAAAGTCCTCCAAATAATTTTTCTCCTTTGAGCTCCTCCGAAATCGGAATGTGTCGGCTGTACGCAAGCGGGGAGACCAATGAAAACTGAAAACCGGACACATACGTACCTTACCCACTATGGCCGTATTGCCTGGTAACACAGAAGAAGAAGAACAGGGGAATACGACAGAGCGTGAATCATAACTAGGGTCTATAATTCAATCTTCCAGCGCTCTTGTTCAAATGAGGAATGATATAATATTCTTTCTTTTTTTTAAATATTAATTTTGTTTTAAAAGACTTCAGCCCTCCAATGTTCATGAACGAATAACAGTATATACCCGTTTTCCTTTTTATTCAACTTGCTGTTTTACTTCTAACCGGAGCCAATGAAGTCTAACACCACGGGCTCTGGTTCTGTTCATGGCTGTCCACTTGTACACAATAGGGCATTTGCCGCGTGCTGGCGACCTTGAAATTCACTGAGTTGAATTTAGAGAGTTGAATTAGAAAGGTCAGCGTAACTCGGGCAGAACGAGTGCGGGCAAATTAGTAGTCTAGTATAGAGAACGAACACTCGCGGCAAATGCCCTATTAGACAAACTGATCGTGAAGCTTTGCAAGGACGCTCGTACAAGATGGAAAGAACCGCAGAGCCAACCAAGACAGGTGGTGTAGAGTGGCACAGAGGTAAAGCGTTCGCCTTGTGTCAAGTAAACCCGAGTTCGAACCTGGGTACAGGGGATTTTTCCTCTCACTTTGCACTAGGCCTTACGGTCTGAACGTGGAGTCTTTCGGATGAGACGATAAACCGAGGTCCCGTGTGCCCATGCACTTAATACACGTTAATCCCAGTGGCAACGAAAAAGTTGTCATTTGGTCAAAATTTACCACCACCACCACCACCACCCTCCTCCCACTACCTCTTCGGTCACACAGAAATCGCATACGAAAACAAACAAAATTGGGTGGCGCGCCTCTGGCTGCGACGCGCTCTCCAAAGTGGGAGTAACCCGAATGTCACAGAGACGCCTCCGTGACTTTAAATGACCTAATGCCTAATACTTATACCTAATGAATAGAAACAGTGTGAAAACGTGAAGAGAAGAAAGGTTGGAAGAGGTTTGTCTTTGATAGAGGGATACCTTCATTCCATACAGATTTGTTTCACGACACCATGTCAGTTGTACTCTATTTCTTTTTTCTTTTGTCGATTGTTCAGTTTTCTGTCAATAATGAGCGCCGGTACTATACATCATGCTGCCGTTATGCGCCTAACATAAAAAAATAGTTGGGCCCAGCATTTCCGTCCTCGACTGGGGGAAAAGATCTTTGTAAGGATTTGATTTCTAGAGCAAAGACAGGAGATGGGACCGGTAAGCCAGACAGATAGGTGAAGACGGGGTAAAAAGCCCATGCGGGTAAGAAGCCCATGCCAATTATCTAATGAACTGAAGCAAACTTCAGTCACATTTCGCCCATGAGACGAGTGTTAATGTTTAGCATTCGTCTCATGGGCAAATTTGACTGAAATTTTCTTTATTTCATGAGATAATTGGCATGGGCTTCTTAACCCCCCCCCCCATGGGCTTTTTACCCCGTCTTCACCTAGTAGATGACTGTAAGCAAAGGGAGGAGGAGGCAGAGTCAAAGAGAGTGATAGATTAGAGGAAGTGACTGACACATAACTTCCAGAAGATGGGGGAACTATAACAATTTTTACTGAAAGACCTTTCGGTATCCCTACGGTGAGAGACTCATGGAGGGGGGCAGGGTCTTCCAGCTCCCCGTATGGAGGCACGAGGCATCCACCCATGGGGGCATACCAATAGCGCGCCTTGTACGAAAGCACGACCATACTGTCATAACTTTCTGACATACCAATTGCGCGACCGTGGCATATACCAATTGCGCGACCCATCGTAAACTTTGCCTTACACATACACGATTATTTGGTGACCCTTGTGTTACTGAAAAGCACGGCATTCCACATTCAACAACCATTGTCTTGCATGAATTTTGTGTTACTGAACTCCTATCACCAACCCTGATTCTTCTTCTTCTTCTTGCATATAGCATCCTCCATCAACAAATTGATGATTATGACGCTTACGACGTGGGGGGTTTCCAACTACTCAGGATCTTGTATGAAGGACTTGCTGCCCGGATGATCAGCTCAATGCGGGATTGAATGGGAGGGGGGGGCGAGGGCATGATCCACCGAGGCTGATGATATTGCCTCAGGTGGAAGAGAGTTCCACTCACTTACAGCCCTTCGAAAGAATGAGTACTTCCTGCAATTTGTTTTACAGGCAGGAAGTAGGTAGGCCTGTGAGTGAGTCTGTCGCATCTGTCGTGATGGAGGATGGGGGACTGGCTGGTCTGGGGTGTTGATGGCCACCTCTCCATGGTGGAACTTGAAGAAGGTGGCCAGCCTAGAGGAGCGTCGCCTGTCCTTGAGTGGAGGCCACTGCAGCTGGGTCAACATGTTGTCCATGCTGGATGTTTGGCGGTGGCGATTTACGACCCATCTAGCTGGACCCTCTCAATCTTGCCGGTGGTTTTGGCTGTATGAGGGTGCCAGACAGAAGCGGTGTACTCAAGGGTGGGACGAATTAAGGCTTTGTAGGCAGTTTCCTTGACGGAGATGGAGCCTATCTTCAAATTTCGTCGGAGGAAGCCTAGAGTCTTGTTTGCCTTGTTGTTAGCACTGGTAATTTCTTTTTTGCATATGTTAATATCATATCAATTGCCTTATGTTCTGCACGTTTGTTTCATTGAATGTTTATGGGGACAAATTTGTTGTGAGTGTTTGTGTTTATGGCTTTGAAGCCCTCTGGGCTGGAAGTTGAAATAAAAAACTTGAAACTTGGTTACGGTGTTGTTGATGTGGGTGTCCCATAACAGATTTTGGGAGATTGTGACACCCAGCTACTTGAGCAGAAGATAACCAGTCGTAACTTTTGCCTTGCACGATTTTTTTTTGGTGACCTTTGTGTTTCTGAACTCCCATCACCAACCCTAATAATAAAACTCAACAGTGATAATATTTTCTCAGAGTCGCGTACCAGTTAGCTGCAAAACACAGCAGAAGATATAGGGAGCAATGGAACTTTTCACGACACAGCAAGGGAAGCCAGGACTTGTGACGAATGACTTCAAGTATCGATTAGATAAAACCACAAAGACCACCAAACTGTGGAGATGTACCAAAAGAAGCTGCCAAGCACGGTGCAAGACGGATTTAGAAGGAACAGAACCGCTGGGATTTACAAATCAACACAACCATGAAGAAGACAACCATCATGATAGTCAGCTGCAGAAGCTACGACAGCAGTGCAAAAGAAAAGCAACTGAGGACCCGTTTGAAAGGCCATCATGTGTGATCGTGTGTGTTCGCGCATTAGGTATATGACATGGTCGCGCAATTGGTATATAACATGGTCGCGCAATTGGTATATGACATGGTCGCGCAATTGGCATATGACATGGTCGCGCAATTGGTATATGACATGGTCGCGCAATTGGTATGTCAAAATCGGATGACACCATGTTCGCGCTTTCGTAAAAGGCGCGCTAATGGTCTGTAACCCCACCCATTGCCCTGGTTTCTATCTCTAGTTTGTTCCTTAATCAAACTGAAAGTCTCAAATCGCACGACTTTCTATGATACGTGAAAATACTGCCAGGGTTGTTTTTAGTGCGTTGGGGGAGAACAAGAGGGAGAACAAGAGGGAGAACGAGAGTGGGGGCAAGAATGTTATTCACCACATACGAAAAATTAACTCAAACTCAAAACTCAAACACAACTTTATTATTTCTGATAAGAGAAGTTGCAAGTGGCAACGACTGCGATTTGTACATTAAAACAAACAAAA
>CM065701.1:13709195-13711695 GCA_017654935.2 Phymorhynchus buccinoides | reverse complement strand
CGTATTATATTAACGTTCCGATTCATTTTCCACCCAGTTCAGCATCCTTTCAAAGGGCCAGCCACACTACATACAACGCGATGCGATTGAAATGCGATTTGACATTTGTGAAGCCTGATCCATACCAAATTCAACAACAATGCGATTTGACATTTGTGAAGCATGATCCATACCAAATTCAACAACAATGCGATTTGACATTTGTGAAGCATGTTCCATACCAAATTCAACAACAATGCGATTTGACATTTGTGAAGCATGATCCATACCAAATTCAACAACAATGCGATTTGACATTTGTGAAGCCTGATCCATACCAAATTCAACAACAATGCGATTTGACATTTGTGAAGCCTGATCCATACCAAATTCAACAACAATGCGATTTGACATTTGTGAAGCATGATCCATACCAAATTCAACAACAATGCGATTTGACATTTGTGAAGCATGATCCATACCAAATTCAACAACAATGCGATTTGACATTTGTGAAGCATGATCCATACCAAATTCAACAACAATGCGATTTGACATTTGTGAAGCATGATCCATACCAAATTCAACAACAATGCGATTTGACATTTGTGAAGCATGATCCATACCAAATTCAACAACAATGCGATTTGACATTTGTGAAGCATGATCCATACCAAATTCAACAACAATGCGATTTGACATTTGTGAAGCATGATCCATACCAAATTCAACGACAATGCGATTTGACATTTGTGAAGCATGATCCATACCAAATTCAACGACAATGCGATTTGACATTCGTGAAGCATGATCCATACCAAATTCAACAACAATGCGATTTGACATTTGTGAAGCATGATCCATACCAAATTCAACAACAATGCGATTTGACATTTGTGAAGCATGATCCATACCAAATTCAACGACAATGCGATTTGACATTTGTGAAGCATGATCCATACCAAATTCAACAACAATGCGATTTGACATTTGTGAAGCATGTTCCATACCAAATTCAACGACAATGCGATTTGACATTTGTGAAGCATGATCCATACCAAATTCAACAACAATGCGATTTGACATTTGTGAAGCATGATCCATACCAAATTCAACAACAATGCGATTTGACATTTGTGAAGCATGTTCCATACCAAATTCAACAACAATGCGATTTGACATTTGTGAAGCCTGATCCATACCAAATTCAACAACAATGCGATTTGACATTTGTGAAGCCTGATCCATACCAAATTCAACAACAATGCGATTTGACATTTGTGAAGCATGATCCATACCAAATTCAACAACAATGCGATTTGACATTCGTGAAGCCTGATCCATACCAAATTCAACAACAATGCGATTTGACATTTGTGAAGCATGATCCATACCAAATTCAACAACAATGCGATTTGACATTTGTGAAGCATGATCCATACCAAATTCAACAACAATGCGATTTGACATTTGTGAAGCATGATCCATACCAAATTCAACAACAATGCGATTTGACATTTGTGAAGCATGATCCATACCAAATTCAACAACAATGCGATTTGACATTTGTGAAGCCTGATCCATACCAAATTCAACAACAATGCGATTTGACATTTGTGAAGCCTGATCCATACCAAATTCAACAACAATGCGATTTGACATTTGTGAAGCCTGATCCATACCAAATTCAACAACAATGCGATTTGACATTTGTGAAGCATGATCCATACCAAATTCAACAACAATGCGATTTGACATTCGTGAAGCCTGATCCATACCAAATTCAACAACAATGCGATTTGACATTTGTGAAGCATGATCCATACCAAATTCAACAACAATGCGATTTGACATTTGTGAAGCCTGATCCATACCAAATTCAACAACAATGCGATTTGACATTTGTGAAGCATGATCCATACCAAATTCAACAACAATGCGATTTGACATTTGTGAAGCCTGATCCATACCAAATTCAACAACAATGCGATTTGACATTTGTGAAGCCTGATCCATACCAAATTCAACTGTCTATATGAACCTGAGGAAATCCTAATACTAGTTTTGTTCACTACACTTGTAGTCTCCCGTACACGAATCTGATGAAATATCAATATTTTTGTGATCAGACATTTTATTTTTGATTCATGTATTGGGGAGTAGTAGTAAGCGACAAAGACTAGAATTATTTTTAGACGGAATTATGTATTCCACGTGACTCGTGACTCACAGACATCGTCACAATCGGATCCCAAACGTATAGCCATGGTAAGATGGACTACTTAAGAGTTACGGCGAGCCGGGCTGATACAGTTATCGTTACTGGGGTAGTTATCCAAAGCATAACTGACTCATGAAAAGATAACTCTCTCAGGTCTGGAAAAAAAGAGTTAATGTAACCTAAATGTGTCACGTTTAAAAGGGACATAACCAGTGTTTCTGTCCTCACTACTCATATAGGGAAAGGGGACCGGATGTTAGTCTTTCTTTTCAGTGTCTTTGCCTTAGCTGAGAACCGAGA
>CM065701.1:13699195-13701695 GCA_017654935.2 Phymorhynchus buccinoides | reverse complement strand
ATTGATATAACTAACACTCCACAGTAGTAGTAGGCCTCGTGGCCTTGTCACTTACCTTTCGAGTACTGCTTATCGAAAGTTCTGCTCTCCGAAAACGTTTGGGGGAAGGTGGCTGGGAGTCCCCAGTCCGTGTGTTTCCTCTTTCTCTCCCGAGGGGTAGCAAGTCCTGGGCCTGTATTCACGTTGAGACTTATTATCGTGATATCTTAGAAGTCCTTTCTAAAGTCCTATTAAATCGTACTACTTTAGAAGGACTCGTGAAATATCACGATGATAAAAGTCTCAATGTGAACACGGGTCCAGTGTTGTATAGAAAACGGTTTTGGAGGGAGGTTTTTCATTTTCGTTTTTTTCTCCCTCACTTTCCCATTCCGTGTCGGTGTTGGTTTCGGTAAAAAATAAAAGTAATCGAATTATCTGAGAGGTCTTTGTCATCCCCCCCCCCCCCCCCACCCCCACCCCCACCGCTCCTCCTTTAATATCGGTCATGTTGGGAAAGATCCTGAGTATGTACAGAGAAGAGTGATAGTAAACACCAGACAAGAAGAATAGAACAGGGGGCCAGGACCAACTACTCTACCCTGAACTTTGAGCCCACTCGGGTTAGCTTTTGTTTGTGTTCTTAGAACTGTGTTAGAAGAATATGTTGATATTTCTCAGATAAATATTATTTTTGCAAGACTTTTAATGTTATTTACAGTACCATCTGTAAGTGCCACGCCAAAGCAAGACAGGATGAGGGAGGTTGGGGGGTGGAATCATCCCATGTTTGCTCTGAAAGGCAAACATAAGCCCTCTAGTTTCTATTTATTTTTATTCTCGTTTTTATTCTCCACCAAAAAGAAAGTTGGAAAGTGGGGCGTTTGTGCATTCTGAATCTATATAACGTGCGCATAGAACGTAGTAATATGGCGTAGAACGTAGTAATATGGCGTAGAACGTAGTAATATGGCGTAGAACGTAGTAATATGGCGTAGAACGTAGTAATATGGCGTAGAACGTAGTAATATGGCGTAGAACGTAGTAATATGGCGTAGAACGTAGTAATATGGCGTAGAACGTAGTAATATGGCGTAGAACGTAGTAATATGGCGTAGAACGTAGTAATATGGCGTGTCATACAGTGCATACTCACTTCACCATGCAGTAGGTCAGGTCAGGTCAGGTCAGGTCAGGTCAGGTCAGGTAGGACGACTAGGCCTCGCGGTCTCTCAAGCGTCCTTTCTCTTGATTGGGTTGGGCTCTTTTTTCTTTTCTTTTGATTCAGTTCGCACAGCTGTGACGGTTTTAGTACACTATCAGTCATACTGGTATTTTAATTTACTAAGGTGTGGATCTTTGTCCAGGAGGTTTTTAAATTTGTTAGCAGGCCTAACAGGTGCAAGTTATGTTTGAGCAGGAAGTGCGTTCCAATAGTTAGTTACTCTGTTACTGAAAAAAGTGTCTCATGATGTTAGTTCTACTGATTAGTTTTCTTGGATCTGGACTCTTCGAAATAACAGTGTTGACCCATCTGAATTATTTTTGTCTGTTTGTTCGTTTGTTTGTTTGTTTGTTTGCTTGTCTGTTTGTTTGTCTGTTTGTCTGTTTGTTTGTTTGTTTCTAATATCCTTTCAGGTAGTGCTTCAAGCCAAAAAAGATCGATACGCAAACATTGTTAAATAAATATATAAATACATAAATACATACATACATAAATAAATAAATGAATACTTAAATAAATGAATACTTAAATGAATACATACATACATACATACATACATACATACATACATACATACATACATACATACATACATACATACATACATACATACATACATACATACATACATACATACATACATACATAAATGAATAAATAAATAAATAGATTAAATAGTACATGCTCCATAAACTTTCCATGACTCGTTCTTGTGTCCTTTTTTTCTTTTCTTTTCTTCTTTTTTTTTGTGTGTGTGTGTGTGTGTGTGTGTGTGTGTGTGTGTGTGTGTGTGTTTACTTTGTTTTGTTTTCCATAAACATTCTATGATTCGCTCTTTCGTCCTTTTGTTATCTTCTTTTCTTTTTTTTGTTTCTTTTTTTTGGGGGGGAGGAAGGGGAGGGGTGTTACTTTGGTTTGTTTTTCGTTCTGAGGTTGTCGTTTGTCTATTTCAGTATTTGTGTGTTGTTTTTTGTGTTTTGTTTTTTACTTTTTATTAACTTATTATTGTAAGGGTTTCGATTTCCAAACCGACACACTCTCAGGAAACGAGAGGCTTTACGTGGCCCTGATAACGAGATCGGGGGGGGGGGGGGGGGGGGGGGGGTTGTTGGGGGGGGGGGGTGTCACTCGGGCTTTAGCGATCCTGGAAACTCTACTTTCTTTTAAAAGTAGACTACATCTTTTGTTGTCGTGCGTTTCTTTGTTTTTTTAGCACAGGAAAAGGGGTATCATAAACGAAAGAGGATTACTTTTGTGTTGTTGTTGTTAGGTATTATTAGGTATTATGTATTATTA
>CM065701.1:13499195-13679195 GCA_017654935.2 Phymorhynchus buccinoides | reverse complement strand
GAGAGAGAGAGAGAGAGAGGGGAGAGAGAGAGAGAGAGAGAGAACACTGAACACTGAGTGGTTTAATGAATAGGCCTTAGGCCCATGTCATGGTGGGCGGTTACAAAAACAGAACCAAAATTTCGAGGGCATAAAGAGAGAGAGAGAGAGAGAGAGAGAGAGAGAGAGAGAGAGAGAGAGAGAGAGAGAGAGAGAGAGAGAGAGAGAGAGAGAGAGAGAGAGAGAGAGAGAACACTGAACACTGAATGGTTTAATGGATAGGCCTTAGGCCCATGTCATGGTGGGCGGTTACAAAAACAGAAAAACAAAGCTTTCAAGGGCATAAAGGAGAGAGAGATGAGAGAGAGAGAGAGAGAGAGAGAGAGAGAGAGAGAGAGAGAGAGAGAGAGAGAGAGAGAGAGAGAGAGAGAGAGAGAGAGGAGAGAGAGAGAGAGAGGGCTTGGGGAGAAGAAAAATATTGATGATGAAAAGAAAAACTTTTTTTTTAAATAATGCTTATTCAGCCATTCATTAGGACATGTCTTGCCAATAGATTAGCCCCTAATTTCCGCCATTGACCCGTCGCCCGATCCTTGTCATTTCGAGGTGTTTCTTAGTGTGTCCCCTCCCACCTCCTCCCGCTGCACTTGCGGCGACGCGCTGTCCGGGGGAGAGCATCCCGAATTTCACAGAGATAAGTATCTGTGACTAGAATATACCAAATACCAAAAAAGAAATACCAAAACAAAAACAGGGCCGGATCGGGGGTGGGGATGGGTCTTGGTTTCTGGACACCCACGCCCCTCACCCCTCTGCCCCAAAACATGTCATTTATACAAGGGTAAAAAGTAAGCAAATGACTCGATTTTGGCCTCAATAAGTAGTCACTAAATTCCAGTTTATTTTGCACCCCGGCGGAACACCCCCCACCCACCCCTTACGAATCCCTTCGTTCGGCCCTGAAAACGGCTGCGAGTAGGGAAGACGGGGTAAAAAGCGCATGGGCGGGTAAGAAGCCCACCCCAATTATCTCATGAAATAAAGAAAATTTCAGTCAAATTTGCCCATGAGACGAATGCTAGACATTAACGCTCGTCTCATGGGCAAAATGAGACTGAAATTTGCTTCATTTCATGAGATAATTGGGGTGGGCTTCTTACCCGCCCATGCGCTTTTTACCCCGTCTTCCCCTAGACCAGATCTTGCATTCATCACAGAGAGAGAGAGAGAGGGAGAGAGAGAGAGAGAGAGAGAGAGAGAGAGAGAGAGAGAGAGAGAGAGAGAGAGAGGAGAGGGAGAGAGAGAGAGAGAGAGAGAGAGAGAGAGAGAGAGAGAGAGAGAGAGAGAGGAGAGAGAGAGAGAGAGAGAGAGAGAGAGAGAGAGAGAGAGAGGACAGTGATTAAGACACCCTCGTTTGATTGTGTGTTTTTTATGTTTTTTGTTCTTTGTTTGTCTTTTGTTGTTTTTCTGTTTACATAAAGTTTCCGTCTCATACGCATAAACTTTTTCACCTGTTATTTTGTAAACTATGATTGCTGTTATCCGGAATTTTTCAAGCAAAATCTGGATGGGAGGGGGGGGGGAGAGTAACGGGAATGGGTAATGAGAGTGCCATGCTAAAAAAAAAAAAAAAAAAAAGTCAAATTTAAAATTTGCTTAAGCGTTTCATTTAGTAGTACATGAAGTCATCAATTCGACAATATTATATACATCTATATTGTTAATAAAAAATCCGGACTTTACTGGTGTTGCACTGCCTCCGGGCATTGCCTCCAGTATTGTTCCCACCATCTTTAACATGTACTAATAAAATAAAAAAATTATATGTCTGTTCTAGACCGGAGGACGTTAAACGGATTTTCACCTCACTCGCCCAGTCTAGCCCGGTGTGGCATTCTCAAAATGGATTTGTTCTCAACATGTCGGGGCATGTGCGAAATCGATCATGACGTACCATCAACTGTGTATTCAACACTAAATTGACCCTAAATTGGCCCTAATCCTATCATTAACCCTATCCCTAACCCTAACCCTAACCTTATCCTTAACCCTAAGCCTATCCCTAACTCTTCGCACATGCGCAGACATGTTGAGAACAAATCCATTTTGAGAACGCCACACTGGTGTCATGTTCTGAGTTTATCTTCCGTTCTGAGATTACCACCTCACCCCCTTAGTGTGTGTGTGTGTGTGTGTGTGTGTGTGCGTGTGCGTGTGCGTGCGTGCGCGCGCGTGTGCGTGTGCGTGTGCGTGTGCGTGTGCGTGCGTGCGTGCGTGCGTGCGCGCGTGTGCGTGTGTGTGTGTGTGTGTGCAGCCCAACCCTAACCCACTAAACCAACCTTAACCCTACCCCCACCCCACCCAATCCTAACGCTAACCCTAACCCGAAACTGAGGATGGCGGAAGTCAGCTGATGGATTTGCGCATGCGCAGGTACATTCAGAACAAGGAATAATTTTATTCAGAACACTACGCCGGATGTGGCGAAAGGGAGACAACTTTATTAGCTGATGTTTGATGTCATAGTTGTTCCCCTTCGGCGAACCTGTTTGCCCGGATTTTAACGTGGAGTTAGCCTCGGGGTAGCTTTTGTGTGAACCATTACATGTGAACATTAATATCTAAAAAGCGTTTAACATGGTAGAAAAGCTTTGTTAATTACGCTTAGAACGTTCTGAATAAAAACATACGGACACACACATACATGGCTTTATTGTTTAAAACACAAACTCGGGACTTTCCTGGTATTGCAGTACCTCCATGATCGTTATTGTTTAAGCATGTCCCACATGTACCTGTCCCAGGTCGGAGGACGTTAAACGGATTTTCACTCACGTACATTAAAAAGGGAACAAAAATAAAGGTGTTTAAACCAACAAAAAATAGAACCTCGTCATGCAGTTTGCAAAGTTTTACACACACACACACACACAATCCTGGGCAAAATATTGATACTACATATCAAATATTTATGCCTACACCGGCTTAGAATAACGAGACGGCAACACCATATAAAGTGTACTCTCAGTTCAACACAAAGAACGCAGCTAAACAAGGGACAACAAAATCATAATTAGGATTCCACCGTATTACAGTGAACCTCCCTATTAAGACCTTCAAAAATCATCCAAAATAAGGTCTTAAGTGGGAGGGAGTCGTTATAGGGAGGTAATGTTGATACTTACAAAGAAGGGCAATGTCTTAGAGAAGTAGGTCTTAAGTGAGAGGGAGTCTTTTTGAGAAGGTCTTAAAGACCCACCACGTCACGTGTCAAAATCACGGTTTTCACGTGTTTTCCCTCTTATGGCGCGGCTGGTAAGAAATCTTAAGAAATCTTCCTAGCATAAGAGGGAATGTGACACGTGACGTGGGGGGTCTTTAATAGGGAGTATCCACTGTATATAGGATGGAACCCCATTGCCTTTGCATACTTTTGCTTTCTTTGATATTGTAACTGAAAAAGATTGCAAAGTGTACGTAAGCCTGCTTGACGAAAACGTAGGGATATGCATCCACCCATTATTGTTTCAATAATCACTATCTTTTAAATATCTTTTTGTTAATCAGATTCACTGGGTTATACGCTTATATGGCTTGACTTTGGTGAATTTGAGATAGCGGTCATCAAGGAAAGGACTTGGGCAACAATTCTGCCAAGTTTCGTTAACGTCGGTTAAATAGTTTAGGCGCTGGTTTTTTTTTTAACAGTGCGTGCAGAGAGAGAGAGAGAGAGAGAGAGAGAGAGAGAGGAGAGAGAGAGAGAGAGAGAGAGAGAGAGAGAGAGAAGAGAGAGAGAAGAGGGACAGACAGAGAGAGAGAGACAGAGAGAGAGAGAGAGAGAGAGAGAGAGAGAGACAGAGAGAGAGAGAGAGAGAGAGAGAGAGAGAGAGAGAGAGAGAGAGAGAGAGAGAGAGAGAGAGAGAGAGGGAGAGAGAGACATAGAGAAAGAGAGACAGACAGATAAAAGAGACATAGAGACATAGAGAGAGAGAGACACAGACAGAGAGAGAGAGAGAGAGAGAGAGAGAGAGAGAGAGAGAGAGAGAGAGAGAGAGAGAGAGAGAGAGAGAGAGAGAGGAGAGAGAGACAGACAGACAAAGAGAGACATAGACAGGCAAGCAAACAGACAGAGAGAGAAAGAAAGAGAGAGATTGTCTTTTTACTGGCAACTAAGTCATTTGTGTAACGACTTTCTACCGTGCGCCTTTCCAATTTTCTTGTGGCTTCAGGAAGACCAGACTTCTGACCGTTCTTTCCTTTGTAGCGCAGGGCAGATTCCTGTTTTTGTGTCTTTTGATTAAAAAAAAGAAGGCTTCCAACCCACTGAAAATGGCCAAAATGTGCACAGGACCAGCCAAACTATCACGACGTGGACATTTTTCGTTAAAAGGCATAGAACAAAAATCAGGGTCGTATCCTTAATAGATAATGTATATTGTCGGTAGCCGGGTGTCTGGCGGTCAAACCTTCTATATATTTCTTTCACTCCTGTTTTCCCTTCTCTTCTCTTAGAAAATGGAGCCGGAGCCGGAGGCGAGAGAGAGAGAGAGAGAGGAGAGAGAAGAGAAGAGAGAGAGAGAGGGAGAGAGAGAGAGAGAGAGAGAGAGAGGAGAGAGAGAGAGAGAGAGAGGAGAGAGAGAGAGAGAGAGAGAGAGGGGAGAGAGAGAGAGAGAGAGAGAGAGAGAGAGAGAGAGAGAGAGAGAGAGAGAGAGAGAAAGAGGAGAGAGAGGAGAACAGAGAGAAGAGGGGGAGAGAGGGAGAGGGAAGAAGGGGAGGGCGAGAGAGAGAGAGAGAGAGAGAGATCCCCACAATGAGCCCTTCCGGGACCGAGAGGACGTTAAGACTTAACTTTCATTCAGAGAGAGAGAGAGAGAGAGAGAGAGAGAGATCCCCACATGAGCCTTTCCGGGACCGAGAGGACGTTAAGACTTAACTTTCATTCAGAGAGAGAGAGAATGAATGAATGAATGAATGAGCTTTGCAATGAACATTTCGATAATGGACAAAGAGAAAACTACGGGGTAGTTAACTGACCCGAGGAGAGAGAGACAGAGACACAGAGAAAGAGGGAGAGAGAGAGGGAGAGTGAAAAGATATAGGTCGAGTATTATGACTCACCAGTATTTGGGATTCATGTTGTCGGCTCGACCGTTAGATCCAGAACAAGGGACGTCACCCTTGCTGATTGTTGTTGAGGCTTCCATGGAGATATGATAATATCCGTGGCAAGTCCAATGGGTGATGATATTATTACATCCCTCTTTTCACAGAAGAAACAAAACTTACTCAAGCCTAACACACAATGTTAGTGTCTGTTGGTTAGGTATGTTTTCATGTAACAGCCAGGAATCCAAAACAGTAACACTACTAGAACTCATAACAGTCAACTATCACTAACACTAAACACTACAACTTGTTGAACTTGTAAACTTTAAAACTCGAAAACTTGAAGAACCTTTAACAATGTTTTGCGTTGTCAGCATGTCGACTATATGCTTTCAATAAGTCTTTGGGGGTTTTGTGACACCCGTGTTGTTCTGTGTTGAACTGGGCGTGGCGTATCATCCCAATCTCTTTGTGACGACTGCTGTGCGGTTCTACCTGTGAGCTGACCTGTTGTGCTGTCAGGTGTGCTCTGCTCAGGTGTGTTTGTCTGATGCATATTCTGGCTTTATTGCTTGTGTAGTGGCATCAGATGGCGCCTATTCCTCCGGTAGACTGCACCATTTGGTGTCTTGACAATGTATGATCTTGGCTCTTTTGTTGCACTCTCAACAGTAGCAGGTGTCCATGGTCCTCCTTCTTCCTTCTGCATAAGGATATGTTGGCCCTTGCAGAGAGGTGGGAGGTCATGTGCAGTCCGGTCATGATATTTTTTCTGCGTTTTTTGTCGCTGGATCAGATTCTTTTGGATCGTTTTGTTTCCTGAACCCAGTTTGGAGTAGACAGCTGGAAGAGAAGTTTTCAGCTTGCGTGAGTATAGGATTTCTGCTGGTGATGGAAGATGATGGTCAAGTGGGGTTGTTCTGAAAGCCAGTAATGCGATGTCAAAATCAGTATGGCTTGCTTTTGCTTTGGTGAAAATGTTTTTGACAGTTTGCACTGTGCGCTCAGCTTGACCATTGGATCTGGGGAAATGGGGTGAGCTGGTGACGTGTTCTATTCCCCACTCTTCAACGAAGTCTTCAAATTGCCTCGAAGTGTATGGTGTTCCATTATCGCTGACAATTTTTTCTGGAATGCCATGTTCTCCAAACAGTTGTTTCATGTGACTGATAACATTGACTGCTTTTGTCTGTCCTGATGCTGACGTTCTTCGTATGAAAGGCATTTTCGAGAAGTAGTCTGTGATAATCAGATAATCAAAACCATCGAAAGTCATGACATCTGATCCCAGGACTTGCCATGGCCGTTCAGGTACTTCATGTTGAAGCAGTGTTTCTTTTGGTTGGTTTTTCCTGTGTGTTTGGCATACCGTGCAGGTTTTGACTGTTTCTTCAATGTCGTGGTTGATGCCATTCCAGTAGACAGCCGTTTTGGCTCTGAGCTTGCATTTTTCTGCTCCTTGGTGTCCAGTGTGCACGGTTTTCAGGATGTAAGGCTTCATTTTCTCAGGAATGACGACTGTGTCTCCTTTCACGATAACATCATCTTCGATGCTAAGTTCTTCCTTGCATGACCAGTAAGGTTTCAGCTTTTTGGGAAGCTCTCTGCATGTGTCTGGCCATCCCTTGACAATGTATCTCCGAAGGGTTGAAAGTTCCTGGTCATTGTTTGTTTCGACTTTCAGTTCTTCAAGTCGGTCATTAGAGAAGTGGATGGCAAAGATCGACTGTTCCAGGTCAATGTTGGGTCCGGGTGTTGGACTGATGCGGGACAAGCAGTCTGCAAGTACCATTTCTTTACCGGGCCGATAGGTGATCTCCATGTCATATGGTTGTAATCTGAGTATCATCCGCTGAAGTCTGGGTGGAGTGTTTGCCAGGCTTTTCTTTTGTATTTGCTCAAGCGGCTTGTGGTCAGATTCGACACTAAAGTGTGCCCCATAGATATAGGTATGGAAACGCTCACATCCAAATACCACAGCAAGCAACTCGCGTTCGATGTTTGCATATCTTTGTTCTGTTTCGGTCAGTGCCTTGCTTGCGAAGGCAATGGGTCTTCCATCTTGTGTCAGTGCTGCTCCAAGGCCAAACTGAGATGCGTCAACTTGTATGATCGCTGGTTTGTTGGCATTGAAGTATCTCAGTGAGTTGTCTTCGCAGATCATGTCTTTGATTTTCTGGAAGGCTTGTTGATGAGAGCTGTTCCAGTCCCAATTTGCTTCTTTCTTCAGCAAACTTCTCAGTGGCATAGTCAGGTCAGACAGCTTTGGAATGAATGGGGCAAGGTATTGTATCATCCCGAGAAATTGCTGGAGCTCTGTGACTGTTGTTGGTGTTGGCAGGTTTTTTATTTCAGCACATTTCTCTGGGTCTGGGTGGACTCCATCTGCATCATAGATCATGCCGAAGAATTTGATTTGCTTTTTCTTAATGTAGCATTTTTGAGGGTTGAAGACAAGTCCTTTTGTCCTTGCTATTTCCATGACATGATGCAGGTTGCGATCATGGTCTTTGCCGTCTTTCCCATAGACAATGACATCATCAGTGATGCCGATTGTTCCTGGACACTGGGAGAGGATTTCATCCATTTTTTGTTGGAATACATCTTGCGAAACGTTCAGCCCGAAGGGAAGTCTTTTGAAGCGATAACGACCACAGGGACTGTTGAAAGTTGTGAGCTTGCTTGAGGGCTCATCTAACTTGATGGACCAATAGCCGTGCTTGGCATCCAATTTGCTGAACACAGTGGAACCGCTGAGTTTGTTGGTTATTTCTTCAACTGTAGGCGTTTTGTGATAGGTTCTCTTGATGCTTTTGTTCAGGTCTTTGGGGTCGAGGCATATTCTGAGTGCCCCACTGGCCTTTCTGCTGAATGCAAGAGAATTTACCCAGTCAGTGGCTTCTGTGACTGGAGTAATGACTTCCAACTTCTCCATTTTTTGCAGTTCCTCTTTGATTTCAGGCACAAGTTGAATGGGATACTTCCTTGGTGGATGAACAACTGGCTGCGCATTGTCTTTCAGAATAATGTGGCATTCCCCTGTGAACTCCCCTATTCCTTGGAATCTGTCTGGGTACAACTGTTGAAGGTCCTTTTCACCATTGATGGTAGGTGGTTCTGGTTTGTCAGGCATTGTGGTGATGAGACAGTTGACCGTGACGAGTCTGAAGTGTTGGCAGTCTGTCAGTCCAAGAATAGCAGGACCAGATACGTCTGTGATATAGAAGTCTATGTCCAGCTTTATTTTCCCATATTGGCATGGGATCTTCACGCGTCCGTACTGAGGGATGGTTGTTCCATTGTATGCTGTGAGTATGGTGTGGCTGGCTCTCGTTTTGCCTGGTTGTGGGAATCCCACTGCATTCAGGTTTTCAAGAAACATTTGTCTGTAAATGCGGAGGGGAATAGTGTTGCCCTGTGCTCCGGTATCCACCTTGATTTTCAGTGTTGCTGGTTTGTTCTCCCATATCCTCAGCTGAAGGTTGACAAACATTTCTGTTCTGTTTTTTGCTGTTTTTTCAATGGAAGAAAAATGTATTTGATCCATTTCCTTCAGTAGATCGTCCTCACTATCTTCTTCCTCATGGCGTGTTTTAATTTCATGATGTCGCTGATTGAAGCGTTTTTTATATGGAAACTTTGGGTTGCTCCTGTTTTGTGGTGGTCTGGTGGATTGGCTTTCACCTTTAGCTGAACGGCACATTTTTTCCCCAGTGGTTCAGTTTGCCGCATGCTCTACATGTAGATCTGTAAGCTGGGCACTCCCTTGGGCCATGTACTGTTCCACAGTTTCCACATTTGGATGCTTTTGTTTTAATGTAGTCCACATTGTTGCTTGATGATGACTTTGGATGAAGATGAGTCATTTTCTCCATGTGGATGACGCTTGCTTCATGTGTGCGGCAAATTTCTGTAGCATTCTTAAGCGTCAAAGTGTTGTCCTTTGATAGGAGCTGGCGTTGTACTTCTGGATATTTGATTCCAGCGATGATTTGGTCAGTGACATGCTCATCATTAGCTTGCTTGTCTCGGAGTTTGCATTTTTGTGTTTTCAAACGGCATCTGGTGATGAAATCGTCGACAGATTCATCAGACTGCTGTGAAAACTGTTGTAACTCCAGTCGATGAATCCTGAAGTTGTCCTGAATATCTCCATCTTCAAGTTTGTCCCAGATGTTTTGGGGATCACGTATTTCTTGTTCTGTCAACTCCCAAGTGTTTGACAGCTTCAGTCCTTCATTACCCATCCATAGCAGGATGAAAGAGTGTTGGCGAGCGACTGCTGTGTTTGTTGCAGCAAACCAGTATTTGCATAGTTGTTTAAACTCTGCAACGGCTGCTGGACGATCAGGATTCGACCAGTCAAGCGTTGGATTTGGTAGCGCATGTGCCATGCTGACACGGGACGTCAGGGGTTGAATCTAACCCTAAGTCGGTTCTATACATGTGTTTCACAGTCTATTCTAGACTTCTGTTTCAGCAATTATTGCTTTAAATGTTCATTGTTAAGGCTGTAGGTCTTTTATCCCACCGCTGCCACCATGAAAAGATATAGGTCGAATATTATGACTCACCAGTATTTGGGATTCATGTTGTCGGCTCGACCGTTAGATCCAGAACAAGGGACATCACCCTTGTTGATTGTTGTTGAGGCTTCCATGGAGATATGATAATATCCGTGGCAAGTCCAATGGGTGATGATATTATTACAGAGAGGGAGAGAGAGACTTGAAAAACTTAAACTTTATTCTCCAAGGATATAAATTTTAAGCAAAGCCTATTCTTCCAATCTGTCCTTGATACACATGCAAACGTGGCAAGAGAGAGAGAGAGAGAGAGAGAGAGAGAGAGAGAGAGAGAGAGAGAGAGAGAGAGAGAGAGAGAGAGAGAGAGAGAGAGAGAGAGGGAGGAGCAGTCAGACATACAGGCATACAAACAAACAGACACACAGACAGACAGAGGGACAGACAGATGAATCGGGTGTTTAGGTGTGTGTTTATGCAACTATTGGAAAATATTAACGTGGTTTCAGCAAGGCTGATGGCCGAAGTAATAGCCTAAAAAAACCTGATCATTTACGTCGTTTGAAACCTTGCCAATCCCCAGCTAAATCAGATAAGGGCCAACCACGCTGCATACGATTTGACCCCAATACGAAACGATTGCGACGATATCTGTGAGTCATGATTCACGTGAAATATTTCCATCTGAAAATAACTCTACTTTTTTTCCGTTCACCCAAGTAAAAATAAAATATTTTTTCAGATTCGTGAACGTAGCTAGTAGGATTTCATCAGATTCATTTAGACAGTAGAATTTTACGTCAATCATGCCTCACAAATGTCAATATCGGATCGCACTGAATATCAAACGGTATGAAAATCCGATTAACGTCCTCCAGCCTGGAACAGGCACATATGGGACATTAATAGAAATAACTAGAGCGTTAAGATGCTAAATCACCAACCGTGCGCCTCATATCGTGCCGACTTACTCTTTTACTTGCATTTTCAAAAAGTTTAATATCGAAGCCCCCGGATAGGGAGCGTATCAGATATTATTAAGCTGATAAGAACAGATGCGATGAATTAGAGAGAGAAAATGGAGTTTTCGAGCGAAAATGGAGTTTTACGTCCTCTCGGTCTTAACCAGACACATATGGGACATTTGTAAACACAAATATGGTGGAACAATACTGGAGGCAATGCCCGGAGGCAGTACGAAACCAGTAAAGTCCCGATTTTTTAAATTAATACAAGCTTGATGAAAATGGAGTTTTAATTTTAATGATGCTTTTCGGCCTCTCGGCCGAAGCCATATGGGATTTGGAGTTTTACGTCCTCTTGGTCAATTTATAGAGCAAAAAATGCTCTATGAGTATGTGGCTTGACAAAACATGCATTTATTTTAAAATTCAAAGATTTCAAAACTAATAAAGTGGACACTTTGAAACTTTTGCAGGTGTTAGTCCTGTATATTCTGTACATATTTCAAAAATTTCACGTTTGTATCTGTTACCATTATTTAGAAAATAAAGGTAACCTATACAAATATAAAGTTTGCAAGGGGAAGCAACTGGCCAGCTAGAAAAGTAGCCTATACAAATATAAAGTTTGCAAGGGGAAGCAACTGGCCAGCTTTCGGAAGCGTTTTCGGCTCCAGTGACCTTGACCTTTGACCCATGACCTTCATTATCGAACTTGGCCTCGATCTTTCTACTACCTACCCGCATACAAAATTTGAGCACCTTAAGTCCATCCGTTCAAACGCTAGAGAGGATACATACAAACATACAAATACCACCTCAGACATAAGTGAAAACATTACCAATCCGCTCTCTACGATCACGGTTGGTAAAGATGGCGGGACGATCCTGGAGGTACTGCAGAGCCAGAAAAGTCACGAGTTTTTAAACGATAAAGATATTTTAGGGACAATCGAACCGTATGGGGAAGACGGGGTAAAAAGCCCATGGGCGGGTAAGAAGCCCATGCCAATTATCTCATGAAATAAAGCACATTTCAGTCACATTCGTCTAGTGTTAATGTTTAGCATTTAATTCGTCTCATGGGCAACTTTAACTGAAATGTTGGCAAATGTTAAGATCAGCTCCCTCCATCTGTTCCCGCGTGTCTCAGCTTAACGAAAAAGGTAATGAATGGTGGGCCAACTTCACCCTGGAACAGCGGAGGGAGCTGATCTTAACATTAGCCGAAATTCTCTTTATTTCATGAGATAATTGGCATGGGCTTCTTATCCGCCCATGGGCCTTTTACCCCGTCTTCCCCTATGCACTAAAGTTAAAGTTTTTTTACGTCCTCTCGGTCGAAGCCATACGGGACATTCGTATGCAGTGAGGCTGGCCCTTTATATGCAATGCCACACTCGCTGTTCCTAATCTCAGCAGTGAATCTAATTGTGTGAGGAAACCTAAAACCCTTTCAACGCCAGCCATTCTTCAGCCAAAATGTACCATTAATCTTACCCGGGGTAGAGAAAAGATTCTGTCTGCAATATTGGGGATCCCTCTGTGACGTGCATAACATAGGGCCTGTCCTTACCTCCCAAAATTAAGAACATATTAAGGTCACTGGATACCAGACCCTCATTAGATGCCTTTTAGTGACATGGGCGTCAAATCATTGTGGTGCCAAGAGGCGACAGTGGCGATGAAAGGGTTTTAACCCTTTCGCCGCCAACCATTTTTCAGCCCCCCCCCCCCCCAAAAACCACCATTAAATCTGGGTAGAGAAACAAAATTCTGCAATATTGGGAATTCCTCTGTGACATGGTATTCCTCTGTATTAGGCCTAGCCCTACCCCCCCAAATTAAGAAAATAAGGTCTTCAGATAACAGTCCCTGATTTGATGCCTTTTAGGGACATGGGTGTTAACCCTTTCGCCGCCAGCCATTTCTCAGCCAAACCATATCATTGAACTAAACTGGGTAGAGAAAATAAAATATCTGCAATATTGCGAATTCCTCTGTGACATGTATAACATTAGGCCTATCCTTAACTCCCAACATTAAGAAAATAGGGTCTTTGGATAAACAGGCCCTGATGTGATGACTTTTAGTGACATGAGTGTTAAACCATTGTGGTGCTAAAATGCGAAATTGGCGGTGACAGGGTTAAACCATTGTGGTGCTAAAATGCGAAATTGGCGGTGACAGGATTAAACCATTGTGGTGCATATATGCGAAATTGGCGGTGAAAGGGTTAAACCATTGTGGTGCATATATGCGACATTGGCGGTGAAAGGGTTAAACCATTGTGGTGCATATATGCGACATTGGCGGTGAAAGGGTTAAACCATTGTGGTGCATATATGCGACATTGGCGGTGAAAGGGTTAAGGGGACGCTACACTACATCCTAGTGCGATGCGATTAGACATTTGTGAGACATGATTCTTGTGAAATTCAACTGTCTAAATGAATCTAATGAAATCCTACTAGTGTTGTTCTCTATATAGCTATTTCATCAGGTTCGTGTACGTGTCCAGTCAGTTGAAATATCTATATTTTTGTATCAGACATTTAATCCCCCCCCCCCCCCCCCCCCCCCCCGTGGGGATACCGGGGGGTCTTTTGCATAAATAGCTATAAATAGTTCCCACACCTTCTGGAAGTTCTGTGCTCGTAACTGCCTCTAATCTGTCACTCTCTTTCACTCTGCCTTTTCCCTTTGCTTACTGTCATCTACTACCTTTCTGCCTTACCGGTCCATTCTCCTGCCATTTTTTTCAAGAAACACTTTCAAAAAGAGTTCCTCCAGCCGAAATCGGACTTGCTGGGCCTCTAACTATTTCTTAGTGAGGCGCATAACGGCAGCACGACGCATCTGCGCTCATGATTGACAGGAAACTGTCTGAGCGATCGAAGAAGAAGAAGAAGACATTTTATTTGATTCATGTGTTGAGGTCTACTGGAGTATGGCTCCAACCCACCTGCGTGCGCATCTCGACCATTCCAACGGAAGTGTCGCCATCTTAGTCCTTATTTGTGTGTAAACAAAGTGAAAATGTTATCTAAATGTGTAAAGAAAACATCCAGATGTTATAAATACAGTTTAGATTAAGTTTCGAATTGGAACAGCCAAATACGCAGCATCGATCTGGCATTTTTCAAAAAAAGGTAAGGACTAAGATGGCGGTCTCCCATAATATGGCGCTCCTTGTGGCCGGATATGACGACACGTGGGTACCAGCAATAGTGAGCGAAGATGGTAGGGTTTTTGTTTAGACTGGAGTATTTCACCTGAAGCATGACTCACAGACATCGTCACAATCGCATCACATTGGGATCGAATCGTATGTAGTGTAGCGGGCCCTTTAGGCGCATCTGCACCTGCCTGAGCGCACCTGCACTCATACACTTTAACAAGCTTAGTTTGCACACACTCACACACACACACACACACACACACACACACACACACACACACACACACACACACACACACGTGCGCACCTGCACTCATACACTTTAACATGCTTAGCTTGCACACACTCACATACACATACACACACACGTGCGCACCTGCACTCATACACTTTAACATGCTTGGCTTACACACACACACACACACACACACACACACACACACACACACACACACACACACACACACACACACACACACACACACACACACACACCACCACCACCACCACCACCACCACCACCACACACCACACGCACACACGCGCGCACACACACACAAACACATTCTCTCTCTCTCTTTCTCTCTCTTGGGGCTGGACTAGGTCCCCAGCTTGCTGGGGGCTGAAAAGCATTGTGCCTGTCCGGCAGCTCCACTAATGCTGGGCATATCATAAGTAGGAACACACTGAAACAGTCCTCTCTCTCTCTCTCTCTCTCTCTCTCTCTCTCTCTCTCTCTCTCTCTCTCTCTCTCTCTCTCTCTCTCTCTCTCTCTCTCTCTCTCTCTCTCTCTCTCTCTCTCTCTCTCTCTCTCTCTCTTTTGTGAAAGAATCACATATTATGATATAGGCAGCATTCCTTTAAAGAACACGTTGATAGGCTCAAAGAATTTATAAAAAAATACTGTCTGGCATTAAAATTATGCAGGTTGATTTTCGAGGACAACGTTTCATTAGCTTCATTTTAAACATAAAAGGCGGTGTGGGGGTGTGGGGGTGTGTGTGTGTGGGGGGGGGGGGGGGGCTGCTATTAGAATACCTTTATAGAATTACGGTACTCTAGGTGCTATTACGGTACTCAGTCTCATTTTGCCCATGAGACGAGCGTTAATGTCTAGCATTCGTCTCATGGGCAAATTTGACTGAAATTTTCTTTATTTCATGAGATAATTGGGGTGGGCTTCTTACCCGCCCATGCGCTTTTTACCCCGTCTTCCCCTACTTATGCCATTCTCTCCAGAAATCGTTTTTTCCCCCTCTCTGCTTTAACCCTTTCACCACCAAAGTCGCATTTTAGCACCACAGTGATTTAACACCTATGTCACTAAAAGGCATCAAATTGGGGTCTATTATGCAAAGACCCTATTGTCTTAGTTTTGGGAAGTAAGGATAGACCTTATTTTATATATGTCACAGAAGAATCCCCAATACTGCAGATGGATTTTGTTATCTATTCAGGTAAATGTAATGGACATTTTTGGCTGAAATATGACTGGCGGTGAAAGGGTTAAACGAATGCTTGTTGTTTTTATCGTTTTTCTTCTTCTTCTTCTTCTTCTTCTTCTTCCATCCCAGGCCATGTGGCCATAATGGGTAAGGTGCGTATTTTTTTCAGTTTTCACTGGTCTCCCCGCTGCGTAGGTTAGGGTCTCCCCGCTGATGATTTCGGAGGAGCTGAAAGGAGAAACAAATATTTGGAAGATTTTTTTTTAAGGCAGGAGAATGGGGCCAATAAGTCAGAAAGATGGTAGATGACAGAAAGCAAAGGGAAAAGGCAGAGTCAAAGAGTGGCAGATTAGAGGAAGTTACAAGCACAGAACTTCCAGAAGGTGGGGGAACTATTTTTACGAAAGCCACCCCCCCCCCCCCCGGTATCCCCACGGGGAGTTTATTGTTTTAAAACTGGGTGAATTTAAAGCTTTCTCAAGAAGAACTGTGTTGTAAGTATCTTGCACACGACATCGGACATAGACTAGGTTGTCACTAATGGAATAACTATACCCAGTTCTAAAAGAAACGCGAATGTATTATACATTTCTCGTTCACGTGTATGTGGGCTGTACCCGTTTATTTAAAGAAAATGTTAAATCGATCAAACGATTGCGCTACAATACACGTTGTTATTTTTCGATCTTTCCCCATACATGGGTGAAAGTAAAACGTTCTCTTAATCCTATGTTGATGTTCTCTGAATCTTCCCAATGTGATGACCACACTAATAGCGATTTCTAATTTGTGCGTGTGTGTGTGTGTGTGTGTGTGTGTGTGTGTGTGTGTGTGTGTGTGTGTGTGTGTGTGTGTGTGTGTGTGTGTGTGTGCGTGCGTGCGTGCGTGCGTGCGTGCGTGTGTGTGTGTGTGCGTGTGCGTATGCGTGCGTGCGTGTGTGTGTGTGTGCGTGTGCGTGCGTGCGTGCGTGTGGGGTGTGTGTGTATGTGTGTGTGTGTGTGTGTGTGTGTGTGTGCGTGCGTGCGTGCGTGTGTGTGCATACTAATTATTTATAGGGCCTACCGGATGGGTGGGGGTAGTCTTAGAATTGCGTATCTATCATCTTGTTTTAATCTGTCATCAAATGTTGGCAGAAATGTTTGATTTTATAAGACTGTGGTTCCAGTGTGGCACTCTCAAAACGGATTTGTTCTCAACATGTCTGCGCATGTGCGAAGAGTTAGGGATAGAGTCAGGGTTAGGGATAGGTTTAGGGTTAGGGTTAGGGTTAGGGATAGGGGTAGGGGTAGGGGTAGGTTTAGGGTCAATTATTTTAGTGTCGAATACACAAAAGATAAAATTTGATGGTAGGGGAAGACGGGGTAAAAAGCGCATGGGCGGGTAAGAAGCCCACCCCAATTATTTCATGAAATAAAGAAAATTTCAGTCAAATTTGCCCATGAGACGAATGCTAGACATTAACGCTCGTCTCATGGGCAAAATGAGACTGAAATTTGCTTCATTTCATGAGATAATTGGGGTGGGCTTCTTACCCGCCCATGCGCTTTTTACCCCGTCTTCCCCTACGTCATGATCGATTTCGCACATGCGCAGACATGTTAGGGATAGATTTGGGGTTAGGGATAGGGTTAGGGTTAGAGTTAGGGATAGGGTTAGGGTTAGGAATAGGGTTAGGGATAGGGTTAGGGTCAATTTACTGTCGAATACACAAAAGATCCAAATTTGATGGTACGTCATGATCGATTTCGCACATGCGCAGACATGTTGAGAACAAATCCATTTTGAGAATGCCACACCGAATGACAAGATGGTCTATCCTGAAAAAATTATCAGGGGGGGTTTCAATCCTGATTTCAGGAGCATGCCTGGACTACTTTCACTCATGCCCATGGCAACAATGTGATACGCTAGTAATAATATGACTTGCATAATAAATCACCGTGTTGTCATAGGGAAAGAGCGAAAATTGGCAACGTGTGTGTGTGTGTGTGTGTGTGTGTGTGTGTGTGTTCTAACCATAACTGAATGTGGGAGCGTTGAAAGTGGAATCGTAATATGGAAACAGCATTCTATACAGTGTTTGGGGACGAAGGTGTTATTAATCACATGATCAAGGACAAAACCAATGTGGCAATTTATAACCAAACATTAACGGTGGACTCGGACGGATGAGTTTTTTTCAAGAAACACGTGAGATCACCAGAAAGACAGCCTTTTCAAGGATCGGAACACTCACTCGGAACGCTCTGGGTTGTTAGAAATTAAACCGTCAAAACGGCGATTTTTCCTTGGCGGAGATGCCGGAGAGAGAAGCCATTTTGGATGGGGTGGGTGGAGGTCACTCATTGTGGTTGAAGCGTTTTCTTTTTTTGTAGTGCAGTAAATAAAATTTAAAAAAGGAGCTAGTTCCTTTGTTGTGAGCGAATCTCCTTTAAATAAACTGTATAAAAAAAAAAAAAAAAAAAAAAAAAGGCTTGTATTGCGAAAAGTTCGTGCAAACGATTTGGTCTAAACACAGGTGGCCATTCAAAAAGAGACGACAAACGTCTTCTCTTTGGTTGAAATAATTTGACTTCCAGCACCTCCGCCAAGGAGGAATCGCCTTTTTGACGGCTTGATTTCTGGGAAACCAGAGCAAAGTGAGTGTTGCGATCTCTGTAAAGGGTGTTTTCCTGCTGATCTGGACATGTTTCTTGCAAAAAACTCATCCGTCAGGGTGCCCCTGTAATGTGTTGGATGGAAAGTCAACACGTGACTGCCCAATATGGCGGATTTGCCGCGCTTTTATGCCTCCAGGCCAAACTGATTCTGGTGCATTGACTGCAACCCCAGTGCGTCTGAAACTGTATTGGAGATCAAAATTGTTGGAAATGTGAGTGTTTCATTCCAATAGGAATTGTTCGGAAATAATTAAGGGGAGTAATTTCATGGTGTGTAGGAGTGATCTCGCCTAATTCAATCGGTCAAACAGGGGAAATTACTCTACCTTCAGGTAGATCCTCAGCCAATTGTTCGGAAATAATTAAGGGGAGTAGTGTCATGGTGTGTGGTAGTGATCTCGCCTAATTCAATAGGTCAAACAGGGGAAGTTACTCGACCTTCGGGTAGATCCTCAGCCGTCGCCTCGTGTGTTTGAGGAGACACACAGCATGTAGAACGCAGTGCGTCATTCTAAATTTGATGTAATTTATATTTTTACGTCACAGTTTGCAAGTTCTATCACTTTGTAGCAACTGGCCACCCCTTATTTTTCTTTAAATAAAAAAACGTTTGCAAGTCGCTGAGTCGCATCCTGCGGTTTCAAGCTTCGACGCCATTGTTGCATTGTTGCTATGGTATTTGACCGAGTAATGGAGATAAAAAAAAACATTCTAATTTTCACGAAGTGCTCTCCCCTAGTTTTTTTCTCCGAAAATCGTCTATTTTTGCCTCTCTGGCGTCATCACCAGTCTTTCGATTTATTTTTCCCGCAAATGCCTATGTTGGGTATTGACATTTTAGGGAATAGATTTATTCAATATTCGCGGGTATTGACATTTTAGGGAATAGATTTATTCAATATTCGCGGGTATTGACATTTTAGGGAATAGATTTATTCAATATTCGCGGGTATTGACATTTTAGGGAATAGATTTATTCAATATTCGCGGGTATTGACATCTTAGGGCATAGATTTATTCAATATTCGCGGGTATTGACATTTTAGGGCATAGATTTATTCAATATTCGCGGGTATTGACATTTTAGGGCATAGATTTATTCAATATTCGCGGGTATTGACATTTTAGGGAATAGATTTATTCAATATTCGCGGGTATTGACATTTTAGGGCATAGATTTATTCAATATTCGCGGGTATTGACATTTTAGGGAATAGATTTATTCAATATTCGCGGGTATTGACATTTTAGGGCATAGATTTATTCAATATTCGCGGGTATTGACATTTTAGGGCATAGATTTATTCAATATTCGCGGGTATTGACATTTTAGGGAATAGATTTATTCAATATTCGCGGGTATTGACATTTTAGGGCATAGATTTATTCAATATTCGCGGGTATTGACATTTTAGGGCATAGATTTATTCAATATTCGCGGGTATTGACATTTTAGGGCATAGATTTATTCAATATTCGCGGGTATTGACATTTTAGGGAATAGATTTATTCAATATTCGCGGGTATTGACATTTTAGGGCATAGATTTATTCACTATTCGCGGGTATTGACATTTTAGGGTATAGATTTATTCACTATTCGCGGGTATTGACATGTTAGGGCATAGATTTATTCAATATTTGCGGGTATTGACATCTTAGGGCATAGATTTATTCCATATTCGTGGGTATTGACATGTTAGAGCATACATTTATTCAATATTCGCTGAATATTTCTTAACCTTTAAGACTTGTCGGGACGATGTGCAAGCGCATCCGTTTTAACATTTCACGTGCAGTTTCAAACAGCCTCTCAGCAATACATTATTTATGCTAGCCATTATTTTATTTTTAATATTGCACGAAAGATCAGGCATTGGGGGGTAAATCTTTGTCACAACGTTTACCAATTGTAGTTTAAGTTTTTAAAATGGTGTCTGCACATACCGCGTTTCTTTTAAAAGTCACTATATGCAATCTTGGCTGTGACTGAAATCACTCTCTTTGCTGGTGAATTGACTACCCGCCGGGCCAAATAAGTTCTTTAAAATGGCGTCTCAACTTCGCCTTTCTTTTTAAAGTCAATATATCAAATCTTGGCTGTGAGTGAATCTCTCTAGAGACTCTCTCTCTCTCTCTGCTGGTGAATTGACTACCCGCTGGGCCAAATAAGTTCTTAAAAATGGCGTCTGAAAACTTTGCGTTTCTTTTTAAAGTCAATATATCAAATCTTGGCTGTGAGTGAATCTCTCTCTCTCTCTCTCTCTCTCTCTCTCTCTCTCTCTCTCTCTCTCTCTGCTGGTGAATTGACTACCCGCCGGGCCAAATAAGTTCTTAAAAATGGCGTCTGAAAACTTTGCGTTTCTTTTTAAAGTCAATATATCAAATCTTGGCTGTGAGTGAATCTCTCTCTCTCTCTCTGCTGGTGAATTGACTACCTGCCTGGCCAAATAAGTTCTTAAAAATGGCGTCTGAACACTTCGCGTTTCTTTTAAACGTCAACATATCAAATCTTGGCTGTGACTAGAATCTCTCTCTTTGCTGGTGAATTAAGCACCGGCCAAATAAGTTCTTAAAAATAGCGTCTGAAAACTTTGCGTTTCTTTTTAAAGTCAATAATTATATCAAATCTTGGCTGTGAGTGAATCTCTCTCTCTCTCTCTCTCTCTCTCTGCTGATGAATTCACTACCCGCCGGGCCAAATAAGTTCTTAAAAATGGCGTCTGAAAATATTGCGTTTCTTTTTAAAGTCAATATATCAAATCTTGGCTGTGACTGAAATCACTCTCTTTGCTGGTGAATTAAGCACCGACCAAATAAGTTCTTTAAAATGGCGTCTGAAAACTTCGCATTTCTTTTTAAAGTCAATATATCAAATCTTGGCTGTGACTCTCTGGATCTCTCTCTCTCTCTTTGCTGGTGAATTGACTACCGGTCAAACTAAGTTCTTAAAAATGGCGTCCGAAAACTGTGAGTTTCTTTTTAAAGTCAATATATCAAATCTTGGCTGTGACTCGCTGGATCTCTCTCTCTCTCTCTCTTTGCTGGTGAATTGACTACTGGTGAAAAGTTCTTAAAAATGGCGTCTGAAAACTTCGCGTTTCTTTTCATAATCAATATATCAAATCTTGGCTCTGACTGAAATCACTCTCTTTGCTGGTGAAGAAAAATCTGTTTAACGTCCTCCGGTCTGAAACAGACACACATGGGACATTAGTAGGGGAAGACGGGGTAAAAAGCGCATGGGCGGGTAAGAAGCCCACCCCAATTATCTCATGAAATAAAGAACATTTCAGTCAAATTTGCCCATGAGACGAATGCTAGACATTAACGCTCGTCTCATGGGCAAAATGAGACTGAAATTTGCTTCATTTCATGAGATAATTGGGGTGGGCTTCTTACCCGCCCATGCGCTTTTTACCCCGTCTTCCCCTAGATATGAAGATGGTGGTAACGATCCTGGAGGCAATGCCCGGAGGCAGTGCAACACCAGGAAAGTCCCGATTTTTTAATAATACAGATATTATTCCACATGCTGGTGAATTGAGTACTGGCCGAATAAATTCTTTGAAATGGCGTCTGAAAACTTCCGCGTTTCTTTTTATAGTCAATATATCAAAGAATCTTGGCTGTGACTCACTGGATCTCTCTCTCTTTACTGGTGAATTGACTACGACCCAGCCAATTTCAGAGCGGGTAGTCTACGCTTCAATAGTCAGACAGGAATTCGTGTAGACAGCCATGGATTAGGAGCGAAGATGCTGGCGAGTATGCTGGAGTTACGCTCACTATAGTCTTCGCTTGTCAGGCGACTGAATCATTCGTCTTCCGCGTTGCACGAGCCGTGCGCTAGCTTTGTGTCGTCTTAATGGACTTGATGTCAGCAGTGGTTTCCGACATTTCGAATGCACACATGCTAAAAGACCATGCTCATTTCCATGAAACACCCACCCACCCTGTGGGGAGGGAGACTCAGGGGGGGGGGGGGGATCTTTTGAACAAATAGTTTCCTCACCTTCTGGAAGTTCTGTGCTTGTAGCTTCCTCTAATCTGTCACTCTTTAATTTTGACTCTTGCCTTTTCCCTTTGCTTGATGTCATCGACTATCTTCCTTCCTGCCTTACTGGTCCATTGATTCTTCGGTAAACTGGTAAAGATGTGCCAACCCCCCCTGCATTTCTCGGTTAATTGTATTTTTCCGTTTTTGACTTTCTTACCATACATAAAGCTGTATTTTAGGAACATTTTTAGCTAATAACCTTTTTGGAATACTAACCCTATCCCTAACCCTAGCCCTAAACCTAACCCTACCCCCCACTATGCACTGCAGTACACCGCGATTTGTCACAGTTGTGGTTCGTTGCGTTTTTCCGTCTTATAGGGTGGGGGGTAGGGTTAGGGTTAGGGCTAGGGTTAGGGATAGGGTTAGTATTCCAAAAATGTTATTAGCTAAAAATGTTCCTAAAATACAGCTTTATGTATGGTAAGAAAGGCAAAAACGGAAAAATACAATTAACCGAGAAATGTAGGGGGGGGGGGGGGGGGGGGGGGGAGGTGGCACATCTTCTGCTATGGGCTTTTTTTCCTCCAGAAATCCTCACAGAGATTTTCTCCAGCCGAAGACATACATGCTAGGGCGAATTTGATAAAATAATATCTGTAGTTTTGTAACAAGACATTTTATTCGTGTGTTGCGGTCTATTTGAGTGTAGTGAGCGAAAATAGCAGAATTATTTTCAGACGGAGGTATTTCACATGAATCATGACTCATAGACATCGTCACTATCGCATCGCATTTGGGGTCAAATCGTATGCAGTGTGGCTAGCCCTGAAAGCGCCTCCCCTCTTTTATAGTCCGGCCGTGCCTTTAAAGGGCCAGCCACACACATACGAATCGTATCTGAATGCGATGCGATTTTGACGACGTGAGTCATGAATGACGTGAAAGACTTCCGTCTAAAAATAATTCCGTTATTTTCGGTGCGCCCCGGTTCGCATATTGCCGTTTCGCCTACTGCCGCTTCGCATAAAGCCGATTCACATACTGCCGCTTCGCATACAAAGCTTTGTAGACATAGCATTTCGCATAAAACTCAGAAAGTTAGGGATAGGGTTAGGGATAGGTTAGGGATATGGTTAGGGATAGGTTAGGGATAGGGTTAGGGATAGGTTAGGGATATGGTTAGGGATAGGGTTAGGGATAGTAAGAAAGTAACAGTAAGTCACGTAGAGTGCATTAGAACCTGCAAGAGTGCATAATATGCAAAATGGCAAACCCGTTTATGCGAACTGCCAGGTTTTTTTTGAAGAGACACTCGACTTGCGTCCGCGGCTCTGATCAAAGGATTATGCGAAACGCATTATGCGAACCGGTGGGCACCCGTTATTTTCGCTCACTATACTCAAGTAGACCATGGATGCTAGGGGAAGACGGGGTAAAAAGCGCATGGGCGGGTAAGAAGCCCACCCCAATTATCTCATGAAATGAAGCAAATTTCAGTCTCATTTTGCCCATGAGAGGAGCGTTAATGTCTAGCATTCGTCTCATGGGCAAATTTGACTGAAATTTTCTTTAGTTCATGAGATCATTGGGGTGGGCTTCTTACCCGCCCATGCGCTTTTTACCCCGTCTTCCCCTATACCTATGCAGTGTCCATGAGTAGACCCAATACATGAATTTCACGTCATTCGTGACTCACATCGTCAAAATCGCATCTCGTTCAAATACGATTCGTATGTGTGTGGCTGGCCCTTTAAAGGCACGACCGGACTATAAAAGAGGGGAGGCGCTGAGGCCCGAATGGTAAAAACAATCGGGACTTTACTGGTGTTGCACTGCCTCCGGGCATTGCCTCCAGTATTGTTCCCACCATCTTTGTATCTACAAATGTCCCATATGTGTCTGTTCCAGACCGAGAGGACGTAAAACACCATTTTTCAGGCCCGAATGGCTTCGACCGAGAGAACGTAAAACTTTAACTTTATATTATAGCGCACACCGCATTTGAATCACAGCTGGTGAGAGAGACGGTTCGCCCTTCTTTGTTCCCTGTTGTGCGAGCCACCGCGAGGCAGAGCTTTTCTGGCGAAAAAGACCCGATCCCTGGGATCGGTTGTTTTCCCTTTAAGCAGTACCATGATTTTTCCATTACTGTAGAACTTTGACTACTGCACAGCTCTTACTTTACTGTTCCTCCCCCCCCCCTCCCCTGTAAGGCTCCCCGTGGGGATACCGGAGGGGCCTTTCGTAAAAAAATAGTTCCCCTCACCTTCTGGAAGTTCTGTGCTTGTAATTTCCTCTAAATCTGCCACTCTCTTTGACTCTGCCTTCCCCCCTTTGCTTTCTATCATCTACTATCTTTCTGACTTATTGTCCCATTCGCCTGCCTTTTTTCGAAAACATTTTCCAAATAATTATTCTCCTTTGAGCTCCTCAGAAATCGGAATGTGTCGGCTGTACGCAGCGGGGAGACCAGTGAGAACTGAAAACCGGACACATACGTGCCTTGCCCATTATGGCCATATGGCCTGGGAACGAAGAAGAAGAAGACCAGTAAAGCAGACTCACAAAAGAAACAAGGAAGGCAGACCGATCTTTCTGGCATTCAATCCTAAAATGATATCATTAAAATGTACCCGCAGCAGTACAGTGGATCAGAGATAACGGACCTTATGATCTGAACGCCAGTGCGTGCGTGCGTGCGTGCGTGCGTGTGCGCGCGCGCGCGCGCGCGTATGTGTACATTCCACAGTAAGTTTCACTACTAAAGGCTTACAAAGAGGAAGATAACTTATTAGCAGTAACATGCCTCTCCAAGAACTGCCTCACGCAGGCGTTGACCTCTCGCGGCCTGTCCATGGGAGCAAAATGACCGCAGTCCTCCAGAAACTGCACCTGGAGCTTGACCCCTGGCGCCACGCCCTGCGCGGACAGGGAGGGGATACGGGCGTCCAGGGCGGAGTGGTCAAGGCCGAAGAGGATGAGGGTGGGGCAGGTGACCACTCGCCCCGGTCTGGACAGTCGGTAGAGGACGTCTGGGTAGCACACCAGTGCCCGGTAGTAGTTTAAAGGGGCTGTGAATCCGTTCCCTGAATGCACGAAACGTCATTTAATCATTAAAGGTGGACCCTGACGGATGAGGTTTTTGCAAGAAACACGTCGAGATCAACAGAAAGACAGCCTTTTCAAGGATCGGAACACTCACTTTGCTCTGGTTTCCTAGAAATTAAACCGTCAAAACGGCGATTACTCCTTGGCGGAGATGCCGGAGAGAGTAGCCATTTTGGATGGGGTGGGTGGAGGTCACTCATTGTGATTGAAGCGTTTTCTTTTTTTGTAGTGCAGTAAAAACAAAAGATGGGGCTATTTCCTTTGTTGTGAGCGAAACTCCTTCAGATAAACTGTATAAAATTATAAACAAATAAAAATAAAAAGGCTTGTATTGCGAAAATTTCGTGCAAACGATTTGGTCTAAACGCAGGCGGCCATTAGAAAAGAGACGGCACACGCCTTCTCTTTGGGTGAAATAATTTCACTTCCAGCACCTCCGCCAAGGAGAAATCGCCGATTTGACGGTTTTATTTCTAAGAAACCAGAGCAAAGTGAGTGTTGCAATCTCTGTAAAGGGTGTTTTCCTGGTGATCTGGATGTGTTTCTTACAAAAATTCATCCACCAGGATGCCCCTTTAAGATATAAATGGTCAGGCAATGAGAGAGGATAATAATAGTAAGGTAAAGGAAAAGTAGCTCTCTAAAATTAACTCCCTTCACCAAAGTTATTTCCGGCACCAATTCGCCTAGCAAAGCATAAGCAACAGCCGCATTGAGACAGACCCAGGTTCATCCTCAAAATAAAACAAAGGATGACCCAGGCCTGCCTATTGTTACGACCATCGCCTATAGAGTACACAACAGTGGTGGAGATAATTTGTGCACAAACCCAATCAACATTTTAATTCCAGAATGGCATAAGTCTTCTAGTCTTGAATTATGTTCCTCTTAATCCCTTTTGATTATATATCTTTTGTTTTGTACGAGCATTTGCCTTGTTATCGAGACTTGTCAGATACATGTAAAATAATGCCATGGCTCATTGCTGATTGATTAAATGGACATTACGTCAAGAAAATTTCTGTTTTTGTTAGCTGCGTTTTGTTTGTTTCTTTGCTTTTGATTTGATTGTTTGCTCCTGTATTTGCTTGCTGGTTCTTTGCTTGTTTGTGTGTGTGTGCTTTTATATTGATATATTTGTTCGTTTTCCCTTCACTCTGCTCTGTCTTCGGACCTGTGTCTTATGTTGCATTGTCATGTTCTTCTTATTATTATTTTCTTTTTTCAATCAAGAAGACGTTTATTTATTTAACACCAAAAATGGATGCTTCTGTCCATTTTGGTATTTTAAGCTGGACAGTTTTTCCAAAATTAAAAAAAAATGTTGCTGTTAAAGACCCAGTGACGCACCACGATTAAGTCCCTTGGTTTTTTTCTGGGTTGCTGTGACCCACATACAAATTTCCCCAACTTCAAATTGAGGCTGCTCTTTAAACTGATGTTTCGGTTTGAATTTGGGGCCATTTATATGGGAGTCAAACTTGGTCAAAACAAGATTTATTTCCAGTTATAAGAAGGAAAACACGTGAAACCCGTGATTTTGACACGTGATCTGGTGGATCTTTAAAGACCCACCGCGTCACGTGTCAAAATCACGGTTTTCACGTGTTTTCCCTCTTGTAGCTGGTAAGAAATCTTATTTTGACCAAGTGTTACTGCCATACAAATTGCCTCTTGCACGAAAACGAAACATCACTTTAAAGAGCAGCCTCGATCGCATCCGAGGAAAGTCTGAAAACAAGACATCTCTTTAAAGAGCAGCCTCGATCGTATACGAGGTAAGTCTGAATGTGGGCCACACCGACCCAGAAAAAAACAAGGGACTTAATCCAGCCGGCTCTGTGGGTCTTTAAAGAGCCCCCACGTCACGTGTCACATTCCCTCTTATACTAGGAAGATTTCTTAAGACTCCTTACTAGCTATAAGAGGGAAAACACGTGAAAACCGTGATTTTGACACGTGACGTGCAGGGTCTTTAAAGACCCACCGTGTCACGTGTCAAAATCACGTTTTTCACGTGTCTTCCCTCTAATAGCTGGTAAGAAATCTTAAAAAAGCATAAGAGGGAATGTGACACGTGACGTGGGGGGGGGGGGGGGGGGGGGGGGGGGGTCTTCAAGAAGAATAGGAAAGGGGGAACTACTCCCATACTTTGACAGGTGTACTTGTATGCCTCCAGTTCCTCCTCCGTCATCCTGTTGGACCTGGAGCCGAGGGCGTTACCCATGAGCAGCCGGCTCACCCCTCCCAGGTCAAAGGTCATCAAGTTCATCTCGGGCACCCAGGGCATTTGGAAAAAGCTGACGTACCTGAAAAATAATGCACCTACCCGTGTGTGCCCACGTGCGGGTAAAATCGTGGACTGGATTTGTGCGAATCCATTCGCTACTGTTGTATAGGCTTTTTTTTTAAATTATCCATACATAGCCCATATAAGGCCTTCACACACGCGCACACGCGCGCGCGCGCACACACACACACATTCATCATGCATACAGGCACGCACATACGGATATTCTTTGATTATTCGATGATCAATCATTAAATAAAATGTTGCCTTGACTTGACTTGGCTTCACATAGACACACACACGCACACGCACGTGATAATCTTACATACGTACATAGTTTGTGCACACACACACACACACACACACACACACACACACACACACACACACACACACACACACACACACACACACACACACACACACATACACACACACACACACACACACACACACACACACACACACACACACACACACACACACACACACACACACACACACACACACACACACACACACACACACACACATATATACACATGCATGTACATGCTCACAGTACACATACACACGCTCGCACGCGTTCACAGACAGACAAAAAGAGATACTGTTTACTTTTTTAAAGTATTGCGAATGCTAAAAGTAGTCTGAACTGAATGAGAGAGAGAGAGAGAGAGAGAGAGAGAGAGAGAGAGAGAGAGAGAGAGAGAGAGAGAGAGAGAGAGAGAGAGAGAGAGAGAGAAGAGAGAGAATGATAGTTACGTAGGCAGAGACAGAGGTTGTTGTTGATGATGATGTTGTTGACGTAGGGCCTACCCTGGCTAAAAACCTCCCTGGCTAAAAGAGTTCGTGTGAAAAGACATTAAATTAAAGATTCATTAATTCATTCAGAGAGAACAGCCGAAGCACTTGAACACTATGGTAGAGAGCATCAGCTAGAGAATGAGAACATTATATATGTGACCTGAGTTTTTATATTACCCCGCGAGCCACGTGGGTAGCCACACTTCGTCTTCGGGGGATTTTGGAGATTGATGATGTTGATGCTAGGAGCTTGTCAAGGCTAAAGACAATCCCCGCATAACTATGCATAGCATAACAACAGTTTGATGCAGCCTTGGTGCTCTAACCTATATATATATCAATTATTGCTGGTACCCACGTGTCGTCATATCCGGCCACAAGGAGCGCCATATTATGGGAGACCGCCATCTTAGTCCTTCCCTTTTTTTGAAAAATGCCAGATCGATGCTGCGTATTTGGCTGTTCCAATTCGAAACTTAATCTAAACTGTATTCATAACATCTGGATGTTTTCTGTACACATTTAGATAACATTTTCACTTTGTTTACACACAAATAAGGACTAAGATGGCGACACTTCCGTTGGAATGGTCGAGATGCGCACGCAGGTGGGTTGGAGCCATCGGTCTGACCATGGACTACAGACTAGAAGGTGTAGCAGCCGTGGTCTGACACAGCCTTAAGCCAAGGCGGAAAGACAAGGATTAAAATCGAGACATAGGAAACAGACAGACAAGACAGACCTCTTCTTCTTCTTCTGCATTCCCAGGCCTTATGGCCATAATGGGTAAGGTACGTATGTGTCCGGTTTTCAATTTTCGCTGTTCTCCCCGCTGCGTACAGCCGACACATTCCGATTTCGTCGGAGCTCAAAGTGAGAAAAGTTATTTTGAAGATTTTGCAGGAGAATGAGCCAATAAGTCAGAAAGATAGTAGATGATAGAAAGCAAAGGGAAAAGGCAGAGTCAAAGAGAATGACAGATTAGAAGAAGCTACAAGCACAGAACTTCCAGAAGGTGAGGGAACTATTTTTACGAAAGACACCCCCCCCCCCCCCCCCCGGTATCCCCACGGGGAGAGACTCGTTGAGGGGGGCGGGGGTCGTCCAGCTCCCCGTATGGAGGCACGAGGCATCCACAAACTGCCCCAGACAAGACAGACAGGACAAGAGAGCTAACCAGGACTTTTTCAGCAGGTCCAGGCGGGAGAAGAGGAGGCGGACTCCCCGTATGGAGGCACGAGGCATCCACCCACTGCCCCGACAAGACAGACAGGACAAGAGAGCTAACCAGGACTTTTTCAGCTGGTCCAGGCTGGAGAGGAGGAGGCGGGCTCCCCGTATGGTGGAGGCACGAGGCATCCACCCACTGCCCCGACAAGACAGACAGGACAAGAGAGCTAACCAGGACTTTTTCAGCTGGTCCAGGCTGGAGAGGAGGAGGCGGGCTCCCCGTATGGAGGCACGAGGCATCCACCCACTGCCCCGACAAGACAGACAGGACAAGAGAGCTAACCAGGACTTTTTCAGCTGGTCCAGGCTGGAGAGGAGGAGGCGGGCTCCCCGTATGGAGGCACGAGGCATCCACCCACTGCCCCTACAAGACAGACAGGACAAGATAGCTAACCAGGACTTTTTCAGCTGGTCCAGGCTGGAGAGGAGGAGGCGGACATAGCCGGGGATGGAGGCGCAGTTGACCACCACCAGACCTTCCAGCATGTCGGGGTAGTCCAGGGCAAACGCCCAGGCGATCACCCCGCCCCAGTCCAAACCCCCCAGCACGCACTTCTTGTAGCCTGTAACAAAAATCTTCTCTCTTATCACTTCTCTTCTCTCCTCCGTCAGGGTTCGTCAGGAATCAGGGCTGGGTGTAAAACAAATGTCTGTATACTTATCTACAGGCGATCACCCCGCCCCAGTCCAAACCCCCCAGCACGCACTTCTTGTAGCCTGCAACAAAAACCTTCTCTCTTATCTCTTCTCTTCTCTCCTCCGTCAGGGCTCATCAGGAATCAGGGCTGGGTGTTTTTTAAAAAAAAGTCTGCATACTTATCTACAGGCGATCACCCCGCCCCAGTCCAAACCCCCCAGTATGCACTTCTTGTAGCCTGCAACAAAAACCTTCTCTCTTATCTCTTCTCTTCTCTTCTCCGTCAGGGATCGTCAGGAATCAGGGCTGGGTGTAAAAAAAATGTCTGTATACTTATCTACAGGCGATCACCCCGCCCCAGTCCAAACCCCCCAGTATGCACTTCTTGTAGCCTGCAACAAAAACCTTCTCTCTTATCTCTTCTCTTCTCTTCTCCGTCAGGGCTCGTCAGGAATCAGGGCTGGGTGTAAAACAAATGTCTGTATACTTATCTACAGGCGATCACCCCGCCCCAGTCCAAACCCCCCAGTATGCACTTCTTGTAGCCTGCAACAAAAACCTTCTCTTTTAGCCCTTCTCTTCTCCGTCAGGGCTCGTCAGGAATCAGGGCTGGGTGTAAAACAAATGTCTGTATACTTATCTACAGGCGATCACCCCGCCCCAGTCCAAACCCCCCAGTATGCACTTCTTGTAGCCTGCAACGAAAACCTTCTCTTTTAGCCCTTCTCTTCTCCGTCAGGGCTCGTCAGGAATCAGGGCTGGGTGTAAAAAAAATGTCTGTATACTTATCTACAGGCGATCACCCCGCCCCAGTCCAAACCCCCCAGTATGCACTTCTTGTAGCCTGCAACAAAAACCTTCTCTTTTAGCCCTTCTCTTCTCCGTCAGGGCTCGTCAGGAATCAGGGCTGGGTGTAAAAACAAATGTCTATACTTATCTACAGGCGATCACCCCGCCCCAGTCCAAACCCCCCAGTATGCACTTCTTGTAGCCTGCAACGAAACCTTCTCTCTTATCTCTCTCTTCTCTCCTCCGTCAGGGGGGGGGGGGGGGGGGGGGGGGGGGGGGGGGGGGCGGTTGCTGACTTTTTTTTTTTTTCATTTGCTCAACAACATTCTGAGCGACTTACGTCTGTTTTTTCCCCCATGCACCATCAATACAGTGGAACCTCCCTTATAAGACCTCCCATTATAAGACTCCCTCCCATATAAGACCTACTTCTCTGTGGCATTGCCCTTTGCAAGTATTAACATTACCTCCCTTAAAGGACCCCTCCCTTATAAGACCTCATTTTGGATGATTTTTGAAGGTCTTATAAGGGAGGTTCCACTGCATTATTATTTCTCTAATAGTATTTCTCCCACCGAAGTCTTGGAAAACCTTCTCTCTTAGCTCTTCTCTTCTCTTCTCCGTCAGGGATCGTCAGGAATCAGGGCTGGGTGTAAAAAAAAGTATGCATACTTATCTCATTACCCTGTATAAATAAAATGTCGTTCGTTTCGTTCGTTCGTTTTCGTTCGTTCGTTCGTTCGTTCGTTCGTTCGTTCGTTCGTTCGTTCGTTCGTTCGTTCGTTCGTTCGTTCGTTCGTTCGTTCGTTACGTTCGTTCGTTCGTCTGTGTTCCAAGACTACAGCGGGAGAAACACTATTGGAGAAATAATAATAATATTGATGGTGCATGGGGGCAAAAACAGACGTAAGTCGCTCAGAATGTTGTTGAACAAATGCAAAAACAATAGTCAACACCCCCCCCCCCCCCCCCCACACACACCACACACCCACACACACACACACACACAAAATATATATTTGAGGCATTTTTATGTATTTATGTCTATGTTTATGTATTCTACCAGCATCCACAACATGAAAGACAATTTTGAATGATTTCTTTGATTTTTTGATTGTTTTTAAAACTCTAGTCAGTAGAAACAAAGAGGCAAACGTCTGTCTTCTATGTCCGATTTCTGTAAACGATCTATGCCGAATCTGAAAGTTCTTCTTCTTCTTCTTCTTCTTCTCTTTGGGGCCCACGATTATTAACCCTTTCACCGCCAAAGTCGCATTTTAGCACCACAGTGATTTAACACCTATGTCACTAAAAGGCATCAAATTGGGGTCTGTTATCCAAAGACCATATTCTCTTAATTTTGGTAGGGGAAGACGGGGTAAAAAGCGCATGGGCGGGTAAGAAGCCCACCCCAATTATCTCATGAAATGAAGCAAATTTCAGTCTCATTTTGCCCATGAGACGAGCGTTAATGTCTAGCATTCGTCTCATGGGCAAATTTGACTGAAATTTTCTTTATTTCATGAGATAATTGGGGTGGGCTTCTTACCCGCCCATGCGCTTTTTACCCCGTCTTCCCCTAGGTAAGGATAGGCCTCACTTTAAATATGTCACAGAAGAATCCCCAATACTGCAGATGGATTTTATTCTCTACCCAGGTAAGTTTAATGGACATTTTTGGCTGAAAAACGGCTGGCGGTGAAAGGGTTAAATTGATCATTCAAATGGCTATACAAATCAAAAGCAAACAAGATAACTCAACTCTGTTTTCTGTGTATTAAAACTAGGAATCTTTGCTCCGTCTTCTAAAACCAAAATCTCAATTTATGCCAAAATTCCAACATGTCCGGGTTTTATTTTCCTATGCATTATCACTAGATAAAAAAAAATAATAATTTTAATCTCTGGTCTTTGCTTTCCACCCAGGGCTGGTCTCCTCGCTGCGTTCAGCCAGCACATCGCTATTTCGGTGGCGCTCCAAAAAGAAAAATTTGGGGGGAAGATTGTTTTTCTTTTTATAAATTGAAAGGCAGAAGAGTGGGGCCAATTTGTTTTACAGGGTGGAAAAATAGTAGGCCTGGGCCTGTATTCACATTGAGATAGCATGAGACTTAGCATCATGCTAACATAGAAGCTCTTCCAAAAGTCCTATTAAATCCTATAGGACATTGGAAGAGCTTCTAAGTTAGCATGATGCTAAGTCTCATGCTATCTCAACGTGAATACAGGCCCTGGGTGGCAGTAAAGAAGAAGAAAAACAGACAAGGCAGAGTCAAAAGAGAGTGATATATCAGGTATCCCCGCAGGGTGGGGTGCAACGTGCCGAATATGATTATGTTGAGGAGGATGGGGGGTGGAATGGGGGGGGTACGAGGAAGAAAAAAAGGAGGAAAAGACTAATCTCTCTCTCTCTCTCTCTCTCTCTCTCTCTCTCTCTCTCTCTCTCTCTCTCTCTCTCTCTCTCTCTCTCTCTCTCTCTCTCTCTCCCTCTCTCTCTCTCTCTCTCTCTCTCTCTCTCTCTCTCTCTCTCTCTCTCTCTCTCTCTCTCTCTCTCTCTCTCTCTCTCTCTCTCTCTCTCTCTCTCTCTCTCTCTCTCTCTCTCTCTCTCTCTCTCACACCCAGGGATGTGATCAGCTGGCAGAGGTCTCTGGTCAGATGGTCCATAGTGTAAGCGGAGACTGCCGAGGGTTTGTCCGAGTCCCCGTACCCCCTCATGTCCACTGCAACCACTCTGGAGCGCGTGCGCGCACACACACACACACGCAACGCACGCACGTACGCACGCACACACACGCGCACGCGTACAACACGCACGCGCACGCACTCACACGCGCACACGCGCGCACGCACACACGCACGCGCGCGCGCACACGCACACGCACACACACACATAGATGGCTTGATGAAAAAAGCATGTATGTTTGCTTACTCAATGTCCATCTTTAAATAAAATTTTGACTTTGACTTTCACACACACACACACACACACACACACACACACACACACACACACACACACACACACACACACACACACACACACACACACACACACAAGTGTAGTTTCACGCGCGCGCACACAAGTGTAGTTTCTCTTCTTGAGATAATAAAGACGTTTTGACTTTGATACACACACGTACGCGCGCGCACACACGCACACGCACACGCGCACGCGCACACACACACACACACACGCACGCACACGCACGCACACACATACACACATAGGCTTATTTGTGTACGTGTTATGCATTTTCGTTTTTAATTTGAGAAAACTGAAGTACCGGTAATTATAAAAGTAACCCAATCTGTGAACATTTACAAAGCTTTAAAAACTCAGAAATTACCATCTTTTTGGAATGTAAAATGATACCTGCTTTGTGTATTTTCTGTTTTGTTTCGTTTTTAACACTTCTAGTTTATTCCACTAGTTAAAGGTCAGTCGAGGTCTAACAATTAAACACTTATTAGAAACTAGTATCAAAACTATTATTAGTGAAAGCAGGACCTGCAATCACATCGAGATAATATAAAAGTACAAGAATTGAAGAAGAAGAAAAAAAACACACCATTAAACTTTCCTCTTATATGTATATAGTTTGCTTTAACCCTTTCACCGCCAGCCATCGTTGAGCCAAAAATGTCCATTAAACTTATACTTGGCTTCAGAAAAGATTCGTCTGCAATATTGTGGGATTTCTAATAGCACATTTATAATAGGGTCAATCCTTACTACCCAAATTTAGGAACGCAATATCATTGAATAACAGACCCTGATTTCAAGGGTTTTAATGACATGGGTATTAAATCATTGTGGTGCAAAAATGTGACATTGGCTGTGAAAGGGTTAATCAAACTTTTTCTGTGTCCAATGTATGTATTTGTGAACCCAAGAAACAAAATCAATCACTTTAATTTCAACTTTACGATTTGTTCTGTGTTCTGAAAAGAAGAAAAGAAAATAATGTGCTGATTTACTTTTTCTCCCAATCGGGGAGATACACAATGCCTATGCAAAGACAGCTGTTTCGTCTTGTGAAAGACTCTTCAGTCTGCATGTCGGCCTGCAAAGAATGTCCACATTCATATTTTATTGAGATAATATATGAGACTGATCATCACGATATCTTAGAAGTCCACTTAAAGTCCTATTAAATCCGACTATGCTTCAGAAGGACTTCTAAGATATCATGATGATAAGTCTCATATGTTATTATCTCAATGTGAATACAGACCCTGGTTAACGTTTTCATGGCTGTCTGTTTCTGCCTGGTTGGCTGGCTGGCTGACTATGTCATCACGATAGCGTTTGTACGGAGGGACCTTTTAATAGGGCATTTGCCACGGAGTTCGTACATTAGGTCAGACTACTAAATTGCCCGCTGTTTTGCCCGTGGTTGTGATGACCTCAGTCTCTAATCCAACCCTCTAATTTCAGTTCAGTGAATTTCAAGGTCGCCCTCACGTGGCAAATGACCCGATTTTGCATGCGGATAGACAGTTCCGATATATCGGCCAGGTTCGAAGAAGACGGCCAATGACCAAAGGTCAAGGTGATGTCCCCTGAAGTCGGAGTATGGCCGCCCATGTGGCGGGGCCCTTTAAAAGCAGCCATACACGTACTCTTCCCACATTTCAATATCTGTATCGTTAAAAATTCGGGACTTTCCTGGAGTTGCACTGCCTCCGGGCATTGCCTCCAGGATCGTTCCCACCATCTTTATATCTACTAATGTCCCATATGTGTCTGTTTCAGACCGGAGGACGTTAAACGGATTTTCATCACTCTTCCCACACAAGGCCATGCGAAATGTTCACATGGCACTGGGTGTGCCCCCAGAGCGTTTAAGCTGGGGAACGAAAACAACAAGGTTATTGGAGCCGAAAATGCTGCCACGCCGCTGGTTGATTGATCTAGCTTTTTTGTGTGTGCTCTAGTTGACTTGAACTTTGACGACGCGTATCTAGTATACCTGTAAGTGTCTTTGAATTCTTTCAGCTGGTACCTCCAGGAAAACCAGAACTCGGGAAAGCCGTGCAGCAGCAGCAGCAGAGGTTTGTCCCCTGAACCGCTGCTCACGTAGTGAAGGCAGACCTCCTGGACAAACAATATCACGGCACGTGTAGGCAAGGATACCTGTTGTATGATTTACCAAATGGTCCATGATTTTTATTTTTAAATGTATGTGCCATATTTCAGGCCTGGAAGACGTGAAAACCAAATTCGCGCGTTAGCATGGGTAGCAACTCTTTCAGTTTCACACTTATTTCCTTTTTTTTTCTTTTTTTAGTTTTACCATAACCTGAACTTCAGGGTTTTTTCTTTTCTTTTTTTAAGTTAAAAAGAAAAATCAACCGCATGCACAAGCAATTTGGGGCGTTATGAACTTGGTTATTCTATCCCGGAAGTCTCTCTCGGGGGTGGGGGTGGGGGTGGGGGATCTTGAAAACAGCATGGTGACGCCAATCGCGGCCATATTGTTTTCTAAGGCGATGTAGTCATTTTTACATGGCTTATCGGACTCAAACTGTCTCTGTTGGTCGTTTTAACTGTATATCTGTCATGTTATCTCTCTCTCTCTCTCTCTCTCTCTCTCTCTCTCTCTCTCTCTCTCTCTCTCTCTCTCTCTCTCTCCTCTCGTTGCCCCCCCCCCCCCCCCCCTGAACCATCTAACGGGGCTCTGCCCCTGTACTCCACCGGGACCCTGGGAGGCCCCTGGACCCGCCCTGCCTTCTAGTTGTTGTTCTCTTTCATTTGGGGGAGTTGCACCCATGCACTAGGATTTTGTGACTGCTGCTGACAAATCGTTGCATTAATGTTGATCAGTAAGCTAGTTGTTGACCATGGACATCTAAAGACAAACAGCTATACCTCTTCTTCTTACCTATTACCTGGGAGCGAACGCAGAAGAAAAAGAAGAAGAAAACTGTCGTGGCGATGGCTCACCTCTAGATGAGCGTAGCCATGGACGCCCAGACTCGGGTCCTGCATGCAGGCCGGGGGAGCTGAACGCCTCTTGACGAAGAACACCCGGCCCCGCCCTTTGCGGATGACGAGAAGGAGGAGGCGGAGAAGGGCCATCAGGGCGAAGAAGGCTCCCCCGCTGTGGAGGACCACCCACAGAGCCAGCTTAGCCAGCCAGGGCATCCTGATCCTGGTGCGGTGACTGTCAGCCATGGTACTGCCCTGAGTTGTTTTTGCCTGCGGTATGGACATCGAGACTGTTGGGACAATAAGTGTTAGGGGAAGACGGGGTAAAAAATAGCGCACGGGCGGGTAAGAAGCCCACCCCAATTATCTCATGAAATGAAGCAAATTTCAGTCTCATTTTGCCCATGAGACGAGCGTTAATGTCTAGCATTCGTCTCATGGGCAAATTTGACTGAAACTTTCTTTATTTCATGAGCCCATGCGCTTTTTACCCCGTCTTCCCCTACCATCAGAAGGTCGCGGTTTGGGGGGTTTTGGTGTGGTTTTTTTGGGGGGCATTTCGGTCTGTCCGAGTGTCAAAACATCCGCATCGCATTGGGATCGAATCGTATTAGTGTATCTCTCTCTCTCTCTCTCTCTCCATCAGACGGTCGCGGTTCTTCTCTTTCTCTCTCTCTCTCTCCATCTCTCTCTCTCTCTCTCTCTCTCTCTCTATCTCTCTCTCCCCCTCTCTCTCTCTCTCTCTCTCTCTAGTGTCTCTCTCATCGTCACAATCTCTCTCGCTCTCTCTCTCTCGAATCTCTCTCTCCTCTCCCTCTCTCTCTCTCTCTCTCTCTCTCTCTCTCTCTCTCTCTCTCTCTCTCTCTCTCTCTCTCTCTCTCTCTCTCTCTCTCTCTCTCTCTCTCTCTCTCTCTCTCTCTCTCTCTCTCTCTCGATCTTCAGTGAATAGTACGCCCAGTGAAAGATAGGAGGGGAGTCTAACGGGGGCGGCTACATTAACATACGATTACGATTCAACCCAAATGCGATCCGATTGTGACGATGTTTGTGAATCATGATTCACGTGAAATAGCCTACTCCCGTCTAAAAATCATTCTACTATTTTCGTTCACTATTATTATTCATGCAGACCCCGAATACACGAATCAAATCAAATGTCTGGTACAAACAAAATGAGATAGGGGAAGACGGGGTAAAAAGCGCATGGGCGGGTAAGAAGCCCACTCCAATTATCTCATGAAATGAAGCAAATTTCAGTCTCATTTTGCCCATGAGACGAGCAATGTCTAGCATTCGTCTCATGGGCAAATTTGACTGAAATTTTCTTTATTTCATGAGATAATTGGGGTGGGCTTCTTACCCGCCCATGCGCTTTTTACCCCGTCTCCCCCTATGTCATCAGATTCGTCTACGGGGGGACTATAAATATGGTGAACGAAACTAGAGCGTTAAGACACTAGATCACCAGCCGCGCGGCAGCATTTTTGGCTGCAGTCAGCTTTGCCTCGCGGCTGACTCGGATAACGAACCTTTATTATTTAACAAGGGTGAGAGAGAGAGAGAGAGAGAGAGAGAGAGAGAGAGAGAGAGAGAGAGTGAGTGAGAGAGAGAGAGAGAGAGAGAGAGAGAGAGAGAGAGAGAGAGAGAGAGAGAGAGAGAGAGAGAGAGAGAGAGAGAGAGAGAGAGAGAGATGGAGAGAGAGACACAGAGAGAGACAGGGACACAGAGACCACAACCCTAACATTAACCCTCAAATAACAAAATTAGTGAATGAAAAAACCGGGTCAACCACGTACTCCACTCCCACAAAGCCACTGAACTTTGGCTCACAAGTAAAGGGAAATAACAAGGAAAGTGGTGGCCTGTTTCAAAGCCAGATTTATTTTCCTTGGTCTGTATCTTGCACACAAAAAAGGCTCCAGTGACCTTGACCTTTGACCAACGATCTTCATCTTTGAACCTGCCCTATATATCATAATTACCTATCTGCATGCAACATTTGAGCCTCCGAGGTCCCTCCGTTCAAGATTTATTTCCCTTTGGACTGTGTCTTGCAAAAACGGCTCCGGTGGCCTTGACGTTTGACCGATGACCTTCATCTTCGAACTTGGCCTAGATATCCTAACTACCTATCCGCATGGAAAATGTGAGCTTCCTGGCTCCCTCCGTTCAAACGCTATCGTGGTAACATAGCCATGCACGTAGATAATAGTCACATAGATAGCCAGGAACAAACAGAATTCTCTGAATTTACAGTGACAGAATAATCAGCAAATGATTGTGGTCGCTTGAAGGAAAGGAAGGAAGGAAACATTACAAGCTTCGCTCGATCTTCTCACGCGGCTAGTAACTGACTAGTAGGGTTCCATCAGATTCATACAGACAGTAGAATTTCACGAGAATAAAGCCTGCCTCAAATGTCACAATTGGATCGCAGTTGGATTGAGATCGTAGCCTACATGTATGATTGTGAGTCGGCCCTTAAAATCCACCGACTAGACTCGACTCATTTAAGATCCCCACGCAAAATAACAAACAATATATTATATCAATGGGTCCGTAGGAATCCCCGTATCAATGATAGGGGGAAAACGGGGTAAAAAGCCCATGGGCGGGTAAGAAGCCCATGCCAATTATATCATGAAATAAAGCAAATTTCACTCACAGTTTGCCCATGAGACGAGTGTCAATGTTTAGCATTCGTCTCATGGGCAAATTTGACTGAAATTTTCTTTATTTCATGAGATAATTGGGCTGTTTACCCCGTCTTCCCCCTAACTATGTATTTCGCAGTTATTAACAGTATTTACCTTGTTAGCTGTTGGCCGTTTGCGTAATTTCGAAGTAAACTTCGTGCGGTCTAGTCCACTTGCGGCCTAAGATAATGTCTGGTTCTTTCGTACTGTACGCCTATCAAGTTTTCGGTTGGTTAACACTGAGGTACATTTGTACCTATAAACCGTGTACTGTCGGGTCCACGCGCACCTAAATCTTCTCGGCTGTGACAGACAGTCTTGAACAATGAAACGTTGCTGCAGCAAGGCCGTTGAAGAAACTGATAATTTTCTAAGTGTGTGTGTGTGTGTGTGTGTGTGTGCGTGTGTGTGCGTGCGTGCGTGCGTGCGTGCGCAGTGATGTCCCAAGGCCCTGGTCATAGGCCATTGATCTATTGAACTGGTGTGTCAGACCATGGCCATCTTGAGCATAGTATCAGGGCCGGACCTGGGATGCATTAGAGTGGGAGTTAGAAACAAGGACATTGGGGGGTTGGGGGCCGGCGTAGGCCCCCGGTGGGGTCCAGGGGCAACCCATCTGGTGGGGGTCAGCTGAAGCTTTATTTTTTTAACAATACATGATATAAAGTGACAAAATTCCCTTTAGATTGTACCTTAGAACAACAAAACAGTAAGTATGACTGTATTTTTTTTTCTTTCTATTTTTTTTTTTGTTGGGGGGGGGGGGGGGTACGGAACCCAGGTACCCCCCCCCCCCCCCCCTGGATGATCCGGCCCTGAACTGTATAGTTGGTAGACTAGTACAGAGGGCATTGACCAGGAAAAAAACCCAACCAAGCTGCAAGTCTACCAAGCTTCCGTGTTCTAAAAGTATCCTTCTTTTTAATAATGTTCAGCAAGTCTTGGACAACATAAGCCAAACAGGAGAAACGCCTCGACAACAGCTTCCACATCCGCTGTCTCAGACGGCATACTGCACGCGAATGAAGTGGCAGGATAAAGTGACCAATGCCAAGGTTCTTCAACGTGCTGGCATCTCCAGCATGCACTCTCTCCTCTGACGCATACTGCACGTGAAGTGGCAGGACAAAGTGACCAACTCCGAGGCTCTTCAACGTGCTGGCATCTCAGCATGCACTCTCTCATCTGACGCACACTGCACGTGAAGTGGCAGCGGGACAAAGTGACCGCAATGCCAAGGTTCTTCAACGTGCTGCCATCTCCAGCATGCACTCTCTCCTCTGACGCATACTGCACGTGAAGTGGCAGGACAAAGTGACCAACACCGAGGCTCTTCAACGTGCTGGCATCTCAGCATGCACTCTCTCATCTGACGCATATGTATACTGCACGTGAATGAAGTGGCAGGACAAAGCGACCAATGCTGAGGTTCTTCGTGCTGGCATCTCCAGCATGCACTCTCTCCTCTGACGCATATTGCACGTGAATGAAGTGGCAGGACAAAGTGACCAACTCCGAGGCTCTTCAACGTGCTGGCATCTCAGCATGCACTCTCTCCTCTGACGCATACTAGGGGAAGACGGGGTAAAAAGCGCATGGGCGGGTAAGAAGCCCACCCCAATTATCTCATGAAATAAAGAAAATTTCAGTCAAATTTGCCCATGAGACGAGCGTTAATGTCTAGCATTCGTCTCATGGGCAAATTTGACTGAAATGTTCTTTATTTCATGAGATAATTGGGGTGGGCTTCTTACCCGCCCATGCGCTTTTTACCCCGTCTTCCCCTACACGTGAATGAAGTATCGGACATTTTATTTGATTCGTGTACTGGGGTCCACGTGAGTAGGCCCATAGTGAGCGAAAATAGTAGAATAGTTTTTTAGACGGAAGTGTTTCACAGACATCGTCACTAGAGGTGGGGAGAAAAACCGGTTTGAACCGAAAAACCGGTGCTAAACGTTCGCGGTTCGAAAAACCGGTTCGAGTTGCTGTGAACCGGTTTTTTAACTGCAAACTGAAAGTAAGTTTTTCTTAGAATAACGCAATCTTTTCGAAGAACAACACTGATTCTCAGCGCAGATTGGGTGTTTGTAAGCCAAGAGTAGCTGTTTCTAGTTTGTGGTGGTGAATGGCTTTGACTTTGACTGAGTGTTGAGCTGAGTGTGCGTGTGTCATAACTTTCTTGTGTGTGTGTGTGTGTGTGTGTGTGTGTGTGTGTGTGTGTGTGTGTGTGTGTGTGTGTGTGTGTGTGTGTGTGTGTGTATGTCTGCGCGTGCGTGCGTGTGTGTGAATATTCTGACAAAATAAATATGTGTTTGCATAGGTGAAACTAGTGATGCGAGTACTGGTTAAAAAAAACGGTTTGGTAAAACCGGTTCGAAGAGGGAAAACCGGTTTAAAACCGGTTCGGATTTTTGAACCGGTTCTCAACTCTAACGTCACATTAGGCCTAATGATCAAAGAGAAACAACTCAATATTATAAAGCACGATATCACAACAAAAGCATGACCTGCTTGTTTCCCTTATATGACTGTGTGTGTGTGTGTGTGTGTGTGTGTGTGTGTGTGTGTGTGTGTGGGTGTGTGAAAAGTCAAAGTAAAAAATACTGTATTATCTAGTTAGGAGAAATTAGAGTGTGGTGTCGTACAAGCTAGCACAGTACAAACAAGAAAACACATCTGCAAAGTGGAAACAAAACTAAGGACCGTGGGCCCGAAGAAGAAGAAGAAGAAGAAGAAGAAGACTGAAGAAAGTAGAGAACTTGTCCACCGGATTGATCTTGCCTGGATATTGTGAAATAAAGGTCCCCCCCCCCCAACCCCCACCCCCCCCCACACACACACACACTTTGCCCAAAGATAGTTTTCGAGTTATTTTATTTTCCGCATTGTGCAACCCACTGTAATTTAGGTTAGGTTAGGTTAGGTTACTAGGGACTAAAAACATAGCCGTTAGGCTTTCAAGCGTCCCATCCTTAATAACATGATTTTTAACGTACAAGGTTTTATCGTGCACTCAGGTTTTAGATAATCATTCATCATATTCATATGTCAAATTTTTATAATATTCCCAGTTATCTAATAGATTTTTGAAAGTGTTAGTATTAGGTGCTTGTTTAATATTAGTTGGTAACTTGTTCCACAAAGGTGCAGTTCTGTTAGTAAAACAGTATTTTCTAATGTTAGTCTTACTATATTCAATAAATATTTTGTCAACACTGTTTCTAGTTTTGTCTACATTTGATAATTTCCTATTCGATTTTGTTCACTGAGACGGCGTGACGAATAATCATTGAAGACTTAGGCCGAATACACACATAAGCGGATATCCCATGCGGAAACCCGTGCGCAATCCACAAATATGTGTAACAAAGAAAGGACAAGATTTGCGCATGTGTCCGAATTTCCCCTATATGCCTAAGACTTGAACGAATTCTTACGATAGGGTTGGGCAAGAAGATATTTCAGTTGTTGCTTCCGGTGTTATGATAAATAAGTACCTGTCATTAAATATCTACCTCTCGCATGAGAACTGTACCCATCTAACCCTAACCCTATCCCTAACCCTAACCCTAACCCTAACCCTATCCCTAACCACGGAAAGAACAAAAAAATAGAGCAGGAGGGTGTAAATCTACATATTTGCCGATAAATCGATGTACAAGTCCATAAATCCATAATCCGTAAAATTCACAATGGCGGACAAACAAACGATTCTGATTGGCTACGCTAGGACTACTTCTAATGCGCATGCGCAGAGGTAGATATTTAATAGGACTACGTATTCATTATGACACCGGTCATATCCACACGTGTTGTGTAGAGTAATGCTGTGATCGATGTAAAGTTGGTTCGAGGTTCACCGTCGAGTTTACTGCGAATTGGTTTGTAGGTAGGTGAGTGTGTGTGTGTGTGTCACTGTGTCACTGTGTCAGTCTGTGTGTGTGTCTCCTAGATAGACCTAGTTCTTCTACTATTGGCAGGCAGCCAACTTCAACAGCCGCTGAACACTGAACAGTGAAGATTCTTAGAAAGAACTGCACTGACTGACTTAACTTTAGTTACTCTTTAGTAGTAATACACTCACCATGGTAGGTAGGTAGGTAGGGACAAAACAAGCCGTAAAGCTTTTTCAAACAGTCCCATCTTTTATGATTTTTCTGGTAAATGTATCTTTTTGGTCAAGGCGTAAACATTGTTTTAGTAATCGAGTTGCTAACCTCTGGAATTTACTAACAGTAACACCTAACCTAAAAGGAGCACCAACACTAAATACCTTCAAAAATCTCCTTGACAAAGATGAAAATTTTAGTCAACTATTTTTTAAACATGATGATTGAATTACAATCATAATTTTAAAAGGCATGCTTATGCAAACAAAACAGTGTCAATGAAGAGACGTTTATAAGCCGCGAGGCTTAGGCTTGAGCCAGTCCCACACTATACTGTACTAATACTAAAGGTTGATGCGGCATAAATTTTCCTCATAATTGATTAAATCATTATTCGTCGTAGCTTCTAAAAACTTCTAAAAATGTTAGTAATGTATCCAGACGATTTTTAAACATTTATTATATGCAACCCATATTAATTTAAACAGGCTTATGCAGTTGATATCACAATGCTTACCACAACAGGAGCAAGGATAATTGGACATTGTTGATCTTAAAAACAGGCAGTCTTTTCAAAAGGTTAGTTTTAAAAATAACACACGGCCCAGGTCTACGTCTGACTACTCTGAGACTGAGTAGGTCGCTACGTGCCCGGTGACGATCTCAGCCTGTGCAAACGGTGTATGATGCCACAAAACCGCATCTACTTAAAAATAATTGCAGTATGACGTGAGTCCACTGCCCCGGCCTACATGCAAAGCTGGTACCACTTCCACATCGGTAACGGCGTGGACACCATCTCCAGTTCCAACGCATCCAGTGCCGCACCAAATATCGGTCAAACTCCTTTCCCCCAAGGACCGACCATCAGGGAGTGGAACGACCTACGGCAGGACACCCTCGACGCCTTCACTGCTGACGCCCCCTGTGTGTCAGTAGTGCAGGACCAACAATAATCCATCAAGCACCCCTCCCCTCTCCCCCCCCTCGCCCCCCCCCCCCCCCCCTTCAGCTTCCCCTCCACCATCTGTCCCTTTAGTTCAATATTAGTTAAGCAGGCATGTCCGCAGTAAAGAACAGACCGACCGGACCCCCATTTTTCAGTCTTTTTTTTCTCCAAAGGAGCCAGAATGGTCAACATACTGACCGTGGGCCCTGAAGAGAAGAAGAAGATTCTATTCTAGTGTGCTCGATAGCCGAACTACGGAAATGTGTCATCGGGGCCGTGTTAAACACTTTGCTATTAGGCAATTTCACTTTCCATTGTAATAAATTTTGGGGTTTTCTGTAGAATGTTTTCATAATTCAGCCCTACCATTCGGTGTTTTGATCATTCCGCCTTCACCATTCGGCATTTTTCGGTATGGTTTGACCATTCTGCATTGATTTTCCAGCATTTTCTGACCATTCTGCATTCATTTTACAGTATTTTCCTGCATTTTCTGGTGTATAGACATACTGCTTTCCCCCCCCTTTTTTTCTGACCCCTCCATCACTTCCGCCTTTTTTTCTCCTTTTTTAGTTTTTACTCTTTTTGATTCTCTTTTTTCTTCCTTTTATACTTTAAGTCCCAACATTTCGACAAGGAATACGCTTTCCTGAGTAAACTCATTAGACATCCATCTGAGGGTTAATGTAGAATTGTCCCATGAGTCCGTTTTCACTCCAGATCCAGAACCAATGTTATTCATTTTAAAAAATGATGTTGTTACAGTTAGTTTGATGTTGCCTTTTTCAATTTTTGTAAAACTTCTTTACACGCAGCGCAAAGGAAACGCAGGGGTATTTTTCTGCCAAGATGGAGGACGGGGAGAAGAAAGAGAAGAAGTCGAGCCTGAGGAAGATCGACAACCGCATCAGAGTGCTGATCGAAAACGGCGTGGCCAAGCACCATCGATCCTTGTTCGTTGTGGTGGGGGATCGCGGCCGGGATCAGGTGAGGCAACAGTAACGACTGCGAGGAAGTTATATGGATTCAGTCTTCATTTAAAATCAATGCCAGATTTGCACAAAAGGTGTGAGATTTTTAGGCACCCCTCGAATTTTAAAATAATAGATTTTCACAGAAGGGTTTTTTTACCCTGTTTTCCCTACGGATTTGTCCGTAATTATTACATTTTGAGACCTCTGATTACGCTATTACGGTCAGCAACAACAAAATCTGCATTTCCGCTGAACGAGTGTGGAAAAAAGAAGAAGAAGAAATCGAAAGAAGGCTTGGCGTTTGAGCCGTACTCGCTACTGTGTCATCTGCTATCAAAGGTATCACTTCGAGTGATGTCCCTTGAATGAATACTTCCAGTTTATTTCTCCATGCCGCCATTTTTCTAGGTACGAAGTGCAATCTGAAGGCATGCCGGAAAACCCCCACTTGCAAGCGGATGATTCCGACTCTCATCCTGATCGGACGCCAAAGAAAAAAGCGAGGTCCCCCCTCCTCAACGCAACCAATATTTCGGCAGTTGTTGAAGTTGGGTTTGGATGGGAAGTTGCAACGTGCGTGTACGTTCGCCCCGCCACCACCACCACACACACACACACACACACACACACACACACACACACACACACACACACACACACACACACACACACCGCTCAACAAAAGGCAAAAGGTTTGACAGCAATTTTTCTGGTGGAAGGATTTCTCGGCCAGCAAAATTACGGACAGATGCCTGAAATTACTGATTTCAGAGCTTGGGATTACTGACAGTGAAGAGTTTGGGTTAACAGGTCTGATTTTTACTTAATTCAAGGCTTCAAGTTCAAGTCCTTGAAGAGATTGGCCAGCTCCTGATTTAAGTTGTTTTATGTAAGTTTGCCTGTAGTAGGGGCCAACAGTAACATGAGAGCTGTACAATAGATGATTTTCTACAGTAATGGAAAATAACAGTACAGTTTAGTCTCTTGTGGAAGACTATGACTCTCGAAAGCAGGCTCTGGCACCGGCTCTGGTGCTGCAGCCAAAGGGATGGGCTTGCCTTTGGGGACCGACCTTCTGTGCCAGCTGTGTCCTCAAATCCCTTTGGCCGAGAGAGTGGGGATGTACCCTAGGCAAGGCAACTCCACTATAAACAAATTCTCGCCCAGCCCGCCGGAATAATATCTGCCCCCTCTGCTATCTGGCAGTCATTGTTGAAAATGACAGACTAGCATATATATATAGTAATATACATACATATATGTACGTTTGATGTTCACTTTTCCTTTTCCCGTATTTTACAAATTATATAATAATTATAATTTATAAGGCGATAGGTTTGTTGTTTTTTCCCCCTGACCCTGCACCTAATTTAGTACATGTACAGTATTAGTAACATGACTAGCAGCTGTGTGTGTGTGCGTGCATGCATGTGTGTGTGTGTGTGTGTGTAAGTGCGTGTGTGATGCAGACATGTGCTAAGAGAGAGACTGAGGCAGACACACAGAGAGAGAGAGAGAGGGTGTGTGAATGTGTGTGTTCCATCTTCAGTGCATTAGGTAGTTCAGCACTTACAATATGCCTTAATTAAGTTAATATGTTGGTAATCCAGGTGGTGTTCTTCCACCACATGCTGACCAAGGCCACAATCAAGGCCAAGCCCAGCGTGCTGTGGTGCTACAAGAAAGAGCTAGGCTTCAGCAGGTCAGTATGGCGGGCTGGGGACCACCTGCGCACGCATTCAGTAGGGCCGCCATTTGTTTTATCCGCCAGTGTTGATCTGCTTTTGCACTGTGTCCTGTATTAAACTGACCACCGATTCATTAAGCCTGCATCAACCTGAAATAATAAGCTTCATTTTTGGTTAAAAGTGATTAGCCCTTTCGTCGCCAGCCATTTTTCATTCAAAATTTTCTCTTAAACTTACCTAGGTAAAGAAAAGTTGGCATCTGCAGTACTGTGAATCTCCCAATGACATGTATGAAATAAATCCTTATCTCTCAAAATTAACAACATAAGCATATTGGATAATTGATCGGACTTTCATGCCTTTTAGTAGCTTGGGTGTTAAATCAGTGTGGTGCTAAAATGCGACATCGGCGGTGAAAGGGTTAAAAGTAAGCTTTGATAACAATAATAATAATAATTAGCATTTCTAGCGCCTAATCTTAAAAAAGCCCTAAGCGCTTGCAGTGTGTGTTTTTGTATTGAGCGAAAACCGGGTCTGAATGTCATGTTTTACTCGAAGTTTGTTCAAAATAAGTGTGGCATTGTAAACTGCCTAGAACACTTTCTAAGAGTATAGGCGCTATGTGAATTAGCATTATTATTATTACAGTGGAACCTCCCTTATAAGCCCTCCCATTATGACTCCCTCACATATAAGACCTACTTCTCTGAGACATTGCCCTTCTTTGTAAGTATTAAAATCACCTCCCTTATAAGACCCCTCCCTTATAAGACCTCATTTTGGGTGATTTTTGAAGGTCTTATAAGAGAGGTTCCACTGTATTAAAATCACCTCCCTTATAAGACCCTACCCTTATAAGACCTCATTTTGGGTGATTTTTGAAGGTCTTATTAGAGAGGTTCCACTGTATTAAAGACCCACCACGTCACGTGTCAAAATCACGGTTTTCACGTGTTTTCCCTCTCATAGCTCGTAAGAAATCTTAACAAATCTTCCTAGCATAAGAGGGAATGTGACATGTAACGTGGGGGGTCTTTAATATCACCTCCCTTAGAAGACCCCTACCCTATAAGACCTCATTTGGGGTGATTTTTGAAGGTCTTATAAGAGAGGTTCCACTGTATTAATATCACCTCCCTTAGAAGACCCCTCCCTTAGAAGACCCCTCCCTTATAAGACCTCATTTGGGGTGATTTTTGAAGGTCTTTTAAGAGAGGTTCCACTGTATTAAAATCACCTCCTTTAGAAGACCCCTCCCTTATAAGACCTCATTTTGGGTGATTTTTTAAGGTCTTATAAGAGAGGTTCCACTGTATTAATATCACCTCCCTTAGAAGACCCCTCCCTTAGAAGACCCCTCCCTTAGAAGACCCCTCCCTTATTATAAAGACCTCATTTGGGGTGATTTTTGAAGGTCTTTTAAGAGAGGTTCCACTGTATTAAAATCACCTCCCTTAGAAGACCCCTCCCTTATAAGACCTCATTTTGGGTGATTTTTGAAGGTCTTTTAAGAGAGGTTCCACTATTAAAATCACCTCCCTTAGAAGACCCCTCCCTTATAAGACCTCATTTTGGGTGGTTTTTGAAGGTCTTATAAGAGAGGTTCCACTATATTAAAATCACCTACCTTAGAAGACCTCTCCCGTATAAGATCTCATTTTGGGTGATTTTTGAAGGTCTCTTAGGCAGGCATGAAAACAGCTCCGCCGTTTCCGCCGATTATATTGTTGAAATCGATCGGTCTCCGCCGAAAACATTCCCCCCCCCCCCACTGAACAAAACTTATGACGTTAGCTGAAAATCTGGGCGGAATGAAGTATCTGCGAAAGAAAAAAAATTGGGAACATTATTCCCCTCCCCTGGGGGCTCAACAAAACTTATGACGTTAGCTGAAAATCCGTGTGGAAGCATTTCTCTGCTGAAAAAATCTCTTTGTTTTGGAACAGTAGTTTTCATGCCTGCAGGAGAGAGGTTCTATTGTATTATTGTTGTTTCTTGCTGACGGTTTCAGCCACAGGAAGAAGCGCATGAAGAAGCTGGACAAGAAGATCAAGGCTGGGCGCATCAACGTGAACACGGACGACCAGTTTGAGCTGTTCATCGCCGGCACCAACATCCGCTACTGCTACTACAAGGAGACACACAAGATCCTGGGAAACACCTTCGGCATGGCCGTGCTGCAGGTCAGTGAACGATTTTCGGAATTAACGCTTTCACTGCCAAAGTCGCATATTTTCTTTTGAATTATTAGTTCTTAGAATAATGTTTTCATGACCTTGATATTCATGTTTGTTTATATTGTTCACTTTTTTCCCGAAAGTCAGTTATATCGATCATTAATTAGCTTATCTTACAAAGTGTGACTGACTTCCATTATACTATGTCTATGTGTTGAGTACTTTTATAAGCCTCGGCTTGTACTCTTGTCTACGTATATATTTTGCTGCTGCAAAAGTGTGTCAATAAAACATTTGTTTAAACCAAGTCGCATTTTAGCACCACAGTGATTTGATACCTATGTCATTAAAAGGCATCAAATTAGGGTCTATTATAAATATTTATTGAAAAGCCCCTATTGTTTTAGTTTTGGGAAGTAAGGATAGACTTTATTTTATATATGTCACAGAAGAATCCCCAATACTGCAGATGGATTTTGTTCTCTACCCAGGTAAATTTAATGGACATTTTTGGCTGAAATATGGCTGGCGGTGAAAGGGTTAATAAAATGTGTCTTTTTACTGCATTTGTCCCCCATGAAAAAGTCTTGACAAACACAAACGTAATATGGTCGGTGAAAGTCAGAAACCTCGTAACTCAATTTTGGTAGTTTTGAGAAAAATGAAAAAAGCTGTTTTGAAAATTAACCGCGTTTACCCCAAGTTATTAACTATGATGAATATGTTGTTCAAGACATTGCGAGTTCAGTCCTGCATTTTGTTAAAATTACTTCTTTTTTTTTATACTTGAAAAGAACGAATATACGAGGTTTTTGTCCTTAAGTAGATCTGAATTTGGGACTTACAAGTTTTTCTTCAATTTTCACAACCTCATTTACCCCAGATAGAAAGTCATTAGAGATACAAGCTTTTGGTGGAAGGTAGCGGGAAAATTAGAAAGCTGACTATGTATCTAACTAAAAAATTAAAAGAATCGAGTTACGAGGTTTCTGACTTTCACCGACGATATGTTAAGGACAAAAAGGACAATTCATTGAAAAAAAACAATGAATTCAAGCCGTTTGAATGAGAGTGGTGGGGCGGGGGGTGGATGCCTCATGCCTCCATACGGGGAGCTGGGTGACCCCTCCCCCTCCACGAGTCTCTCCCTGTGGGGATACTGGGTTGGCTGGGGGTCTTATACATAGTTCCCCCACCTTCTGGAAGTTCTGTGCTTGCAACTTCCTCTCATCTGTCCCTCTCTTTGACTCTGCCTTTTGTTTTCCCTTTGCTTTCTATCATCTATTATTTTGTTCTTTCTTTTTTGGCCTATTCTCCTGCATTTTTTTCTCCAAAAGATCTTTCAAAATAATGTTATCCAAAATTGAATGTGTATATATGGCCAGAACGACTTGAATGAGTTAAAAACCAAGGCGTGACCTACTCTGTGATTTTTGTGTGCAGGACTTTGAAGCACTGACGCCCAACCTTCTGGCAAGGTCCATAGAAACTGTGGAAGGAGGCGGAATCATTGTCATTCTGCTGCCCCCCAAGCAGCTCAAGACGCTGACCATGGTAAGTTACTGACTCTTCTGGCACCATGAGCGAATCGTAATGAGTGTAGAGTGGTACAGTGGCAAGGTCCATAGAAACTGTGGAAGGAGGCGGAATCATTGTCATTCTGCTGCCCCCCAAGCAGCTCAAGACGCTGACCATGGTAAGTTACTGACTCTTCTGGCACCATGAGCGAATCGTAATGAGTGTAGAGTGGCACAGTGGTAACGCGTTCGCTTCGTGTCGAGTAAACCCGAGTTCGAACCTGGGTACAGGGGATTTTTCCTCTCACTTTGCACAAGGCCTTGCGGTCTGAATGTGGAGTCTTTCGGATGAGAGGATAAACCGAGGTCCCATGTGCCCATGCACTCAGCACATGTTAAAGCCAGTGGCAATGAAAAAGTTGTCATTTGGTCAAAATTTACCCCCCACCCCTTTCCTTCCTCATCAATCACACAGAAAATCGCATGCCCCCCAAAAAAAAATGGGTGGCGCACCTCTGGCTGCGACGCGCTCTCCAGGTGGGAGCAACCCAAATTTCTTAGAGACGCCTCTGTGACTATAATGTACCTGACCTAACCTAACCTAATGTATTCGCCCTGTGCATCACACTTCCCTCCCACCAAAATGCAAAAAAAGCCATTCACTTCCAACAAGTGTCCTGCCATGTGTTTGTCCATTGTCAGAGTTTATGTCGGTGATTTGTTTTCCCCGTTAACCCTTTCACCGCCAGCCAGACATTTTTCAGCCAAAAAATACCATTAAACTTAACTGGGTAGAGAAAATAAAATATCTGCATTATTGCGAATTCCTCTGTGACATGTACAGTGGTCGCCGCTTTCTAAAACCGCGGTTAATAGAGCCAGCCGCTTATTAAAGCCGATTTCTTACGGTCCGGATTTTTCACTATATGTTATGTATTAAAAAAAAGCTGCTTAATAAAACCACCCCGCCGCTTATTAAAGCCACTTTTCTCAGAGAAATCACATAGTTTGCGACTAAACCTCACACGATTTTGTTCTTTTTTCTTTTCTTTTCTCTTTTGGGTGTGAAAATATGTCACTTGTGTCACTCAAGACATATTTATGTGCACGCTCACGTGTATCACGAAGTAACTGAGTTTAGAAAAGAATGTCGGTCAATAACTAAAACAAAACAAAAGTTCAACATCGTTGTGAAGTTGTGTTTAGATTCAAGCGAGTGTAAATGACGAAAGAAAGTGTGAAAGTGTGACTCACGTAAACAAAAGAGAAGCACAAAAAAAAAAAGTTCAAAAATGACGTAATCCTGGACCGCCGGTTATTAAATCCGCCGCTTATTAAAGCCATTTTTCGTCGGTCCCAAAATGGCTTTATAAAGCGGCGACCACTGTATAACTTTAGGCCTGTCCTTACCTCCCAAAATTAAGAAAATAGGGTCTTTGGATAACATTAGGGCCCTGATTTGATGCCTTTTAGTGACATGGGTGTTAAACCATTGTGGTGCATAAATGCGACGTTGGCGGTGAAAGGGTTAAAGCAATGCATGCGCATTTGAAGAAAAAATAGATATCCTCCTCTTGTCGGTTGAGATGCAACGGACAACCAAGAACGTCACAAAATGCATGGCGCTAGAGTAGAAGAGTTAATGCGGTGTATGTATTAGTGTGTGTGTATGTGTGTGCATATTTGTGGTACAAATGCATCAGCTAGGGATGAGAACATTATGTGTGTGACTGTTTTTGATTACCCCGCCACGTGGGCAGCCACACTCCGACTTCGGAGGAACATGAATTGATGATTTGATAAAGTGTTTTACATTTAAAAAAATAAGCTAATAAAAAAAAAAATGAAAGAAGCAAGTTGACATTGTTCAATTTCAATGCTTGTTGTTTGTTGCTTGGTGGTTTTTGTTTTTTATCAAATATAAAATTAATATAAATTTTACTATAAAGCAAAAATTAAAAAGAATTCCTGGTCAAATAAAAATGAAAAGAAATCCAGGCTGTCCTCATTAGAAGAATGTATACCTGCTAGTGTTGTGCCACTGCCATCCATTTAAAAAAAAAATTGTTGAATTGTGTTTTTCATGCTTAATTTGGTTTGTTTTGTCTCGTTAGGATGTCCATGCTCGTTACAAAACAGAGGCTCACCAGGACGTTTCAGCACGTTTCAATGAAAGGTAGGTGCTTTACAGCTTTTGTTTTTTAGTTTTGTTTTATTGGCTCACTCTTAACACGAAGTGAGTCTATAGTATGATAGTTGGCTCACTCGTGTTAACTTAGCTTATGTTCGGTTGTGTGTGTGTGTGTGTTGCGTCCATGGTCCAATCTCCAAGCTTTACCGTTGGCATTTTCTTGGGAAAGAGAAGGCGTACATTGTTCAAACTTTGCACACATATAAATGTCTATGCAAGCTTTCAAACATTAATGATTTTGATAATTAAATTCTTAAAGCAACACTGTAAGCAGATAAGAAACAAATAACATTTTAGATTAGTGGGTTAGAGAGTATTCAACAGGCAACATCAGTTAAGAAAGTATTCCACAGTGAAAGCCTTGATATCTCATTGCGTAGAGCTTCTGTCTCTCATGCCAATGGTTCCGGGTCCGATTTTCAGCACAGGCACTTTTTTTTATATTTTTTTTTATTTGTTTTTTAGTTGTATCCATTAATGATAGTTTCATTTGTACTTTAAAATTGTATTGGCAATCTTGTACTTTAGACACCCAGACCTGCCTACCCATAACGATTTTTCCGTATTTTGTACACGATTTTGAGCCCCAGTACTGCAGTACGGTAAATGGAAAATTAATACGGCAAAGATTTGAACTTAAGGTCTTCTAAGATCAGTCAAAATCAAGTGTTTTTTGTCATTTCGCATGGCGGTTTATTGTTCTGTAATGTTCCGTTTTTGGGTCTCCTTGCAAAATATGGAATTTGAGAAAAAGTACAGAATTTATTTCGTGGAGTACCTAAATGAAATTGGGGGTAGGCAGGTCTGGACACCCCCCTCAATCTTTGTTGTCCCACGTGTGCCTGTTCGAGTGAGCCTTGTTTTCTTTTTGTTTTGTTTGTTCTAGTTGAGTTTTCACTGTTTACTTGCCTTATCTCTACCCCCTCCCCTTTCCTCCCCCACACTTCCTGTCTGTTGCCCAGGTGCAGTAATTATGAGTGCGTCTTAAACAGTCAGCACAGATAGTAACGTGTAAATTACCATCTTTTACGGACTATAAGGCGATGCTTTTTACCTTGACTGAGACCCCTGCGGGTTGTAATGTGACTGATAAATATAAGGAAAATCCGCGAAAGTGAAAATTTGACCCCCCCCCCCCCCCCCCCCCCCAAAAAAAAAAAAAAAAGCCGGGGTAAGAATTCGCTCAGGTGCCTAAAAATTACGTGCATTAAAACCTATGCAATCGCTTCGCGGAACTGGATGTGAATGACTGAACATGCAACTTCCCGCCGAAGTTAGCAGTCGTGCGCGGCCTAGCTCACGCCACACGTTTTTAGATTTGTGATCCTTGTGCGTTTTTTCTTCTTCTTCTTCATTTTGACGCCCAACTTCATCATTTTAGTTTGAGTCGACATCTTTCAAATGAAATGCAGAATCGGTTGGATATTCTTCCGTGAAACTCACTTTGCCCCCACTACCATGCCTGAATATAGTAAGAAACTATAATAACAAAATCAAATGACACATCTGTGCTCATATGACAGGAAACTGAGCGATCAACGAAGAAGAAAAAAGAATGGAATATCTTTCTGTTAGTCTTAGAAATTGTTGTTGTTCTTCTTCGTTCGCTCAGACAGTTTCCTGTCATATGAGCGTAGACGCGTCATGCTGCCGTTATGCGCCTAGCTAAGAAATAGTTAGGCCCAGCATGTCCTACATCGGCTGAAGAAATCTTTGTAAGAATTTATAGAAAAAAAAGGCAGGAGAATGGACCAGTGAGATAGAAAGATAGCAGATGACAGTAAGCAAAGGGAGGAGGCAGGGAGAATGGACCAGTGAGATAGAAAGATAGCAGTTGACAGTAAGCAAAGGGAGGAGGCAGGGAGAATGGACCAGTGAGATAGAAAGATAGCAGTTGACAGTAAGCAAAGGGAAAAGGCAGAGTAGAGAATGGACCAGTGAGATAGAAAGACAGCAGATGACAGTAAGCAAAGGGAAAAGGCAGGAGAATGGACCAGTGAGATAGAAAGACAGCAGTTGACAGTAAGCAAAGGGAAAAGGCAGAGTAGAGAATGGACCAGTGAGATAGAAAGACAGCAGATGACAGTAAGCAAAGGGAAAAGGCAGAGTAGAGAATGGACCAGTGAGATAGAAAGACAGCAGATGACAGTAAGCAAAGGGAAAAGGCAGGAGAATGGACCAGTGAGATAGAAAGATAGCAGATGACAGTAAGCAAAGGGAAAAGGCAGAGTAGAGAATGGACCAGTGAGATAGAAAGACAGCAGATGACAGTAAGCAAAGGGAAAAGGCAGGAGAATGGACCAGTGAGATAGAAAGATAGCAGTTGACAGTAAGCAAAGGGAAAAGGCAGGAGAATGGACCAGTGAGATAGAAAGATAGCAGTTGACAGTAAGCAAAGGGAAAAGGCAGGGAGAATGGACCAGTGAGATAGGAAGACAGCAGATGACAGTAAGCAAAGGGAGGAGGCAGGAGAATGGACCAGTGAGATAGAAAGATAGCAGTTGACAGTAAGCAAAGGGAAAAGGCAGGGAGAATGGACCAGTGAGATAGAAAGATAGCAGTTGACAGTAAGCAAAGGGAAAAGGCAGGAGAATGGACCAGTGAGATAGAAAGATAGCAGATGACAGTAAGCAAAGGGAGGAGGCAGGGAGAATGGACCAGTGAGATAGAAAGACAGCAGTTGACAGTAAGCAAAGGGAGGAGGCAGGGAGAATGGACCAGTGAGATAGAAAGATAGCAGTTGACAGTAAGCAAAGGGAGGAGGCAGGGAGAATGGACCAGTGAGATAGAAAGACAGCAGTTGACAGTAAGCAAAGGGAAAAGGCAGAGTAGAGAATGGACCAGTGAGATAGAAAGACAGCAGATGACAGTAAGCAAAGGGAAAAGGCAGGAGAATGGACCAGTGAGATAGAAAGATAGCAGTTGACAGTAAGCAAAGGGAAAAGGCAGAGTAGAGAATGGACCAGTGAGATAGAAAGACAGCAGATGACAGTAAGCAAAGGGAAAAGGCAGGAGAATGGACCAGTGAGATAGAAAGATAGCAGTTGACAGTAAGCAAAGGGACAAGGCAGGAGAATGGACCAGTGAGATAGAAAGATAGCAGTTGACAGTAAGCAAAGGGAAAAGGCAGGGAGAATGGACCAGTGAGATAGAAAGACAGCAGATGACAGTAAGCAAAGGGAGGAGGCAGGAGAATGGACCAGTGAGATAGAAAGATAGCAGTTGACAGTAAGCAAAGGGAAAAGGCAGGGAGAATGGACCAGTGAGATAGAAAGATAGCAGTTGACAGTAAGCAAAGGGAAAAGGCAGGAGAATGGACCAGTGAGATAGAAAGATAGCAGATGACAGTAAGCAAAGGGAGGAGGCAGGGAGAATGGACCAGTGAGATAGAAAGACAGCAGTTGACAGTAAGCAAAGGGAGGAGGCAGGAGAATGGACCAGTGAGATAGAAAGATAGCAGTTGACAGTAAGCAAAGGGAGGAGGCAGGGAGAATGGACCAGTGAGATAGAAAGATAGCAGTTGACAGTAAGCAAAGGGAAAAGGCAGGGAGAATGGACCAGTGAGATAGAAAGATAGCAGATGACAGTAAGCAAAGGGAAAAGGCAGGGAGAATGGACCAGTGAGATAGAAAGATAGCAGATGACAGTAAGCAAAGGGAAAAGGCAGGAGAATGGACCAGTGAGATAGAAAGATAGCAGATGACAGTAAGCAAAGGGAAAAGGCAGGGAGAATGGACCAGTGAGATAGAAAGATAGCAGTTGACAGTAAGCAAAGGGAAAAGGCAGGAGAATGGACCAGTGAGATAGAAAGATAGCAGTTGACAGTAAGCAAAGGGAAAAGGCAGGAGAATGGACCAGTGAGATAGAAAGATAGCAGTTGACAGTAAGCAAAGGGAGGAGGCAGGAGAATGGACCAGTGAGATAGAAAGATAGCAGTTGACAGTAAGCAAAGGGAGGAGGCAGGGAGAATGGACCAGTGAGATAGAAAGATAGCAGTTGACAGTAAGCAAAGGGAAAAGGCAGGAGAATGGACCAGTGAGATAGAAAGATAGCAGTTGACAGTAAGCAAAGGGAGGAGGCAGAGTCAAAGAGAATGACAGAATTAGAGGAAGTTACAAGCACAGAACTTCCAGAAGGTGGGGGAACTATTTGTACACTCTGCTTTCAGGTTCATGCGGTCGTTGGCCCTGTGTGGATCCTGTATGATAGTGGACGACAGGCTCCAGGTCCTGTCGCAAAACTTCTCCATCGACCCTGTCCTGCCTGGATCAATGGTCAGTATGTGTGTGTGTGTGTGTGTGTGTGTGTGTGTGTGTGTGTGTGTGTGTGTGAATGATAAAAATCCGTTTAACGTCCTCCGGTCTGTCACATACACATATAGAACATTAGTAAATATAAAGATGGTGGGAACGATCCTGGAGGCAATGCCCGGAGGCAGTGCAGTTCCAGGAAAGTCCCGATTTTTTAACGATACAGATAGTATGTATGTTTGTGTGTGTTTGAATTCCATCTTTCATTTTTGTTTAAAATTGTCTGTGTGTGGTGTGTTTGCATAGATGCATACTAGCATTCTAATTCTACAACAGCAAAAATGTATGATTGAACAAATATAAACAGATAACTGCTGTTCCATGCATGAAATTTGACATATCTGAATTTTTTTTCAACTTAAATTTTGTAGCAAGACTCTAGTGTAAATAACCACTACTGCACTAGTCACACTGAACACCCAAATACAGTGGAACCTCCCTTTTAAGACCTTCCCTATTAAGACTCCCTGGCCCAGCAAGTCCGACTTCGGCTGGAGGAAATCTTTTTGAAAGTGTTTCGTGAAGAAAGGGCAGGAGAATGGACCGGGTAAGGCAGAAAGATAGTAGATGACAGTAAGCAGAAAGGGAAAAGGCAGAGTCAAAGAGAGTGACAGATTAGAGGAAGTTACAAGCACAGAACTTCCAGAAGGTGGGGAACTATTTATACATAAGAGCCCCCCGGTATCCCCACGGGGGGACTTTTTTTAATCTGAAAGAATAGTGTTTGTTTTTCCCTAGTGAAAAGATAGAATTGGCTAAATTGTTTGATGAAATTTGTGTGCGTTTTGTTCGATTCAGGATCACAAGGTGGACCTTTCGGGCATCGAAGGCACCAATCCTCTGACGCAGCCCTTGGTCCGTATATGTAAAACCATCGACCAGGTAAGTCGGTCAACAGCCAGGTGTGCTATTTGATTTGGTCAGTTCTTGTCTTTTTTTTCTCTCTTTATTTTTTGTATGTGTGCATTCTGTCCTTAAACACACGCACACACACGCACACGCACACACACACACACACACACACACACACACACACACACACACACACACACAGAGGAGAAATGAAGGAAGATTACAGGTTTTTACTTCAGGTTTAGACATAGGGAAGTGGTAGATCAGACATTTTTATATATAGATTTTACATAGAAAAACTCTACACCGATTGGTTCCCCCACAACCAACCACTACAAAAGCAAAGTCAGAGGCAACATTGTGGTCTAAGGGAGCGAAGCGAGTTTAGAAGTGACCAAGGTATTGTGTGCACACAGATTTACTTCCCTTGAAGCAAATGCATCAACTTGACAGTTACCTATTAACCCTTTCACCGCCAGCCATCTTTGAACCAAAACTTTCCATTAAACTTACTTGGCTACAGAAAAGATTTTGTCTGCAATATTGTGGGATTTCTCTGTGACACATTTAGAATAGGGTCAATCCTTACTACCCAATTTTAGGAACACAATATCATTGAATAACAGACCCTGATTTCAAGAGTTTTAATGACATGGTTTTAAATCATTGTGGTGCAGAAATGCGACATTGGCAGTGAAAGGCAGACCTGCTTACCCTCCCGGTTTTGCCGGAATTATCCCGGGAATTTGCAAAAGTTCTGGGTAAAATAATAAATTCTGGGTGAACACTGAAAATCTTGGGATTTCGAAAAAACGTCTATTATTTGTTTCTGTTTGTATGAAAAGACGCGAGGGTTGTAGTTTTGCGCCAAACATGTCACCAGGCAAGTCAACCGCAGGTGGCAGGCGCCAGAAATCTTCGACACATGGCAGCAGTGATAGGGTGAAACGGCCAAAAGTGAAGCAGAAGTTTTCTCAAAAGTATTTGAAAATGCCAGGAATAACAAGTTCACGTTTGGGAGATGAGCATGCACACTGCAAGTACTGCAATGTGGGCTTCAAAATTTCGCATGGCGGCATAAGCGACATTGCGATGTGAATTCTGTTGTTTTTTCTCTAATTCCGGGTTTTTCTGTGGCAAATTCCAGGTTGTATTCTTTATAAGGGTAAACAGGTCTGGTTAATTCCAGACATACATGGCCGGAACGACTTGAATGAGTTACTAGGTCGCTTCTCCATCGATGGGCATTGCGTGCATTTCAGGGCAGCGCGGTGGTGAAGTGCGTGGAGGCCGTTGCCGACAAGACTCTCCGCACCACCGTCGCCATGACGGCGGGCCGAGGGCGGGGCAAGTCGGCCGCTCTGGGTTTGGCCATCGCTGCAGCCGTCGCCTACCAGTGAGTGGGAATGAAAAATGAAGAAAAAAAAATGAAAAAAAAGGTATTAGGTACTTTATAGTCACAGAGGCGTCTCTGTGAAATTCGGGTTGCTCCCACCTGGAGAGCAATGACACCCAATTTATAAAAAAAAAAAATTTGCATGAAAAAAACAAATTGAAAAAAAAAAGATTTAGGTATTAGGTACTTTATAGTCACTGAGGCGTCTGTGAAATTCGGGCTGCTCCCACTTGGAGAGCGTGTTGCAGCCAGAGGTGCGCCACCCAATTTTTGTTTTTTTTGCATGCGATTTTTGTGTGACTGATGAGGAAAGAAAGGGGGAATGGGGGGTAAATTTTGAAGCAAATGACAACTTTTTCGTTGCCACTGGGCTTAATGTGTGCTAAGTGCATGGGAACACAGGACCTCGGTTTATCATCTCATCTGAAAGATTCCACGTTCAGACCCACTTTAGTGCAAAGTGAGAGAGAAAAAATCCCCTGTACCCAGGTTCGAACTCGGGTTTACTTGACACGAAGTGAACGCGCTACCACTGTGCCACTCTCTACACCAAATATACAGTGGAAATCAGCTGACTCGAAAATGGGTTCCGCAAACAGTCAGTGAATTCCCCCCCCCCCCTTTCTTTTTTGTCCCGATTTTAATCCTTATGGCAAAACTTTTTTTTCTGTCCCATTTTCTGGGCCGTACAGTGGCGTTGCTTCCACACCGCTCATTCGGAATTGGAGTCCCAACTCGCAGCCACACCCTGGTTTGTCAGGTAGCAGAATCGGAAATCAGCAGTCCAAGGGGAACGAATCTATGGCAGGCCGTCGGGAGGCTACCACCCAGAGGAGACACTGCAAGTGCTGCTGAGTCACTTCGGTGGAGTTCAGTGGAGCCTGTTCTGAGCTAACATACGCAGGATGACACCTACTAAGCCCCCTACTGATGACAATAACGTCTTATTCGTGGAGCCAGCGTGAGTGAGGTCCTCCTCCTGAGGGCGCCACCGGGTCCGTCCATCGATAGCTCCCCAGAACATACTTATCCCCATGACCTTGAGTTGACCTGAGCGCGCCAAGGACATTATAGTGGATTGGTGATTGAAACTGAGGTCACCCACCATGAGAGCAGGGCAGGCAAAGACACAGCGTTTAAAACCGTTCTTTTCTTTTTTCTTTTTGATGATTGATGGAGATGAGGTGGATGGTGATGATGATGATGAAGATGAGATGGATGGTAATGATAATGATGATGGAGATGAGGTGGATGATGATGGATCATGGAGATGATGATGATGATGGAGATAGAAATGAGGTGGATGATGATGGAGATGAGGTGGATGATAATGATGGAGATGAGGTGAATGATGATGATTGAGATGGATGATGATGGAGATGAGGTGGATGGTGATGATGATGATGGAGATGATGATAATGATGATGATGATGATGATGTTAAGTTTCTCTGTTTCAGGTACAGCAACATATTTGTAACGGCCCCATCACCAGAAAATCTAAAGACAGTCTTTGAATTTGTTTTCAAAGGGTTTGACGCTTTGGGATATCGGGTATGTAACTATGTACCAATCATTTGAGTGGCTGATTTTATCGATCTCCCAGTAACACTTAGGCCGCGGCACAGTACTAGCCACGGGGGTGTGTGTGTAAAAAAACATGTTGCGGCTTATAGTCCACGAATTACGGTACCCATTGTTTAAGTTAAAACTACTCATTTGAAGTTTAGGAGGTAGGGAAGTCTGATTACTGTGTGTGTGTGTGTGTGCATGCGCGTATGACTGTGTGTGTGTGTGTGTGTGTGAAAACAAGTGTTAACATGACAAGTGGTTATCTCAGGAACACCTGGATTACACGATCATCCAGTCCAGAGAGCAGGAGCACAACAAGGCAGTGGTCAGAGTGAACATCACCCGCGAACACCGACAGACCATCCAGGTTAGTTATTCCTGAATGTGTTATGTGTGTGTGTGTGTGTGTGCGTGCGTGTGTGTGAGTGTATGTGTGTGTGTGTGTGTGTGTGTATGTGTGCGTGCGTGTGCGCACGTGTGTATGTGTGCGCGTGCGTGCACGTGTGTGTGTGTGTGTATGTGTGCGTGCGCATGTTTGTGTTGTGTGTGTGTGTGATGCGTTCATGTAGGCCCCTATCTGAGTATGCATGGTGTGTGTGTGCTGGTTGTGTGTGTGTCGTTTATGTGTGTATGTTGTTGTGAATATATACTGTTATTTCATTCTTGCGAATTGTGTGACAATGCATACGTGTATTAGGCCTATTATAAGTAGTAGTAGTAGTAGCAGTAGTAGTAGTAGAAGTCTGACCGGTATTGTTTTGTCTGCTCATGTTATGATGATGGTGATGATGATGGTAATAATGGTCATGATGATGATGGTGACGATGATGATGATGATGGTGGTGATGATGATGATGATGACGACGATGATGATGGTGGTGATGATGATGGCGGTGGTGATGATGGTGATGATGACGATGATGATGATGATGACGGTGATGATGGTGATGATGATGATGGTGATGATGATGATGTCTGTTGCAGTACATTCACCCAGGGGATAGTGTCAAGCTGAGCCAGGCAGAGCTGGTTGTGGTAGATGATGATGATGGTCATGATGATGATGATGGTGATGATGATGTGTCTGTTGCAGTACATTCACCCAGGGGACAGCGTCAAGCTGAGCCAGGCAGAGCTGGTTGTGGTAGATGATGATGATGGTCATGATGATGATGATGGTGATGATGATGTGTCTGTTGCAGTACATTCACCCAGGGGACAGCGTCAAGCTGAGCCAGGCAGAGCTGGTTGTGGTGGATGATAATGATGGTGATGATGATGGTGGTGATGATGATGGTGATGATGATGATGATGATGATGATGATGGTCATGATGATGATGATGATGACAATGGTGATGATGATGATGATGATGTGTGTTGCAGTACATTCACCCAGGGGACAGCGTCAAGCTGAGCCAGGCAGAGCTGGTTGTGGTGGATGAGGCGGCGGCCATCCCCCTGCCCCTGGTGAAGAAGCTGATGGGGCCCTACCTGGTCTTCCTGTCCTCCACCGTCAGTGGGTAAGGGACCGCAGCGGACAGCAACAGATGCCTTAACCCTTTCAACGCCAACGTCGCAATGATTTAACCCTTTCATCGCCACTGTCGCCTCTTGGCACCACAATGATTTAACCCTTTCATCACCACTGTCACCTCTTGGCACCACAATGATTTAACCCTTTCATCGCCACTGTCGCCTCTTTGCACCACAATGATTTAACCCTTTCATCGCCACTGTCGCCTCTTGGCACCACAATGATTTAACCCTTTCATCGTCACTGTCGCCTCTTGGCACCACAATGATTTAACACGCATGTCACTGAAAGCCATCAAATGGGGGCCTGGTATCCTATGACCTTATGTTCTTACTTATAGGAGGTAGGGATAGGCCCTATTTTATGCATGTCACAGAGGAATCCGCAATATTGCAGACAGAATTTTTTCTCTGCCCAGGTAAGTTTATTGGAAATTTGTAGCTGAAAAATGGCTGGTGTTGAAAGGGTTAAAGACCCTGCACGTCACGTGTCACATTCCCTCTTATACTAGGAAGATTTCTTAAGATTCCTTACTAGCCATAAGAGGGAGAAAACGTGATTGTGACACGTGACGTGCGGGGTCTTTAACACCCATGTCACTGAAAGGCATCAAATCAGGGTCTGTTATCCAAAGACCCTATTCTCTTTCCTAGACGTCTGAAGAAGCTGATGGGACCCTACCTAGTCTTCCAGTCCTCCACCGTCTGTGGGTAAGGGACCGCTGTCCCATTGGGTCAAAGCAGCTCAGGCATGCTCCTAAAATCGGGACTGGAAAAGCTGATATAGTCTTCAGGAAACTGAGGATCGACCATCTTGTCATCCGGATCCGCGGTCTTATAATAAAATCAAACATTTCTGACACTATCCCCACCCATCCTGTATACACACCACTGTTCCCACCCATCCTGTGTACACACCACTATCCCCACCCATCCTGTATACACACCACTATCCCCACCCATCCTGTGTACACACCACTATCCCCACCCATCCTGTATACACACCACTATCCCCACCCATCCTGTATACACACCCATCCTGTATACACACCACTATCCCCACCCATCCTGTATACACACCACTATCCCCACCCATCCTGTGTACACACCACTATCCCCACCCATCCTGTGTACACACCACTATCCCCACCCATCCTGTATACACACCCCATCCTGTGTACACACCACTATCCCCACCCATCCTGTGTACACACACGCACTATCCCCACCCATCCTGTATACACACCACTATCCCCACCCATCCTGTATACACACCACTATCCCCACCCATCCTGTATACACACCACTATCCCCACCCATCCTGTATACACACCCATCCTGTGTACACACCACTATCCCCACCCATCCTGTATACACACCACTATCCCCACCCATCCTGTATACACACCACTATCCCCACCCATCCTGTGTACACACCACTATCCCCACCCATCCTGTATACACACCACTATCCCCACCCATCCTTTATACACACCACTATCCCCACCCATCCTGTATACACACCACTATCCCCACCCATCCTGTGTACACACCACTATCCCCACCCATCCTGTATACACACCACTATCCCCACCCATCCTGTATACACACCACTATCCCCACCCATCCTGTATACACACCACTATCCCCACCCATCCTGTATACACACCACTATCCCCACCCATCCTGTATACACACCCCACAATCCTGTATACACACCACTATCCCCACCCATCCTGTGTACACACCACTATCCCCACCCATCCTGTGTACACACCACTATCCCCACCCATCCTGTATACACACCCATCCTGTGTACACACCACTATCCCCACCCATCCTGTATACACACCACTATCCCCACCCATCCTGTATACACACCCATCCTGTGTACACACCACTATCCCCACCCATCCTGTGTACACACCACTATCCCCACCCATCCTGTGTACACACCACTATCCCCACCCATCCTGTATACACACCCATCCTGTGTACACACACGCACTATCCCCACCCATCCTGTATACACACCACTATCCCCACCCATCCTGTATACACACCCATCCTGTGTACACACCACTATCCCCACCCATCCTTTATACACACCACTATCCCCACCCATCCTGTATACACACCACTATCCCCACCCATCCTGTATACACACCACTATCCCCACCCATCCTGTATACACACCACTATCCCCACCCATCCTGTATACACACCCATCCTGTATACACACCACTATCCCCACCCATCCTGTATACACACCCATCCTGTATACACACCACTATCCCCACCCATCCTGTATACACACCACTATCCCCACCCATCCTGTATACACACCACTATCCCCACCCATCCTGTATACACACCCATCCTGTATACACACCACTATCCCCACCCATCCTGTATACACACCACTATCCCCACCCATCCTGTGTACACACCACTATCCCCACCCATCCTGTATACACACCACTATCCCCACCCATCCTGTGTACACACCACTATCCCCACCCATCCTGTATACACACCACTATCCCCACCCATCCTGTGTACACACCACTATCCCCACCCATCCTGTATACACACCACTATCCCCACCCATCCTGTGTACACACCACTATCCCCACCCATCCTGTATACACACCACTATCCCCACCCATCCTGTATACACACCACTATCCCCACCCATCCTGTATACACACCCATCCTGTATACACACCACTATCCCCACCCATCCTGTATACACACCACTATCCCCACCCATCCTGTGTACACACCACTATCCCCACCCATCCTGTATACACACCACTATCCCCACCCATCCTGTATACACACCACTATCCCCACCCATCCTGTGTACACACCACTATCCCCACCCATCCTGTATACACACCACTATCCCCACCCATCCTGTATACACACCACTATCCCCACCCATCCTGTATACACACCACTATCCCCACCCATCCTGTATACACACACGCACGTTGGAAATGATTTTTAATGTGGTCACTACTTTAGTACGGGGTACTAAAGTAGGTGTCCACAAATAGGGCGCCCTCGTATATTAGGGGCATAGGTCGAAATTGGAGAGGGAAAAACATGATCGCCTTATAAGTCCAAAAATTTACAGTACCATATTTTGCGGATTATAAGGCGATACTTTTTTCCTAGACTGTGACTCCTTATAATGCGATTGATAATGTAGTAAGAAATCATAAAAACAAAATCTGAGTTTTGTGTAAAATTTGGAGGGAGTGCCTTATAATCAGGTGCGCCTTAGGCCGTGTACACACATAAGCGGATATTCCATGCAGAAACCCGTGCGCAATCCATAAATAAGTAAAACAAAGAAGGGAAAAGATTTGCGCGCATGTCCGAATTTCCCCTATATACGTAAACTTTTATCCTTCTTTCTTCCACTTATTTAGGGTTTTTCATACGGAACTTTTAGTACAACAACAGAACTATGAAAAAGATGATAGTGGTTGTTTAAAGAAAGAAGAAGAACTTGAACATGTCTAATGTGAACCCGGCTTATAGTCCGAAAAATACGGTACTATTTTAAGAAGTTTGTGTTTTGCAGCTACGAAGGCACGGGCCGCAGTCTGTCCCTGAAGCTGATCCAGCAGCTGCGCCAGCAGTCGGCACCCATGGGAACCACAGTGTCCAGGGAGAGGAAGCCCCACCCTGACATCACCGTTGGGCTGTCCGCAGGTGAGCTGCTTCCCCACATACAGTGGGACCTCCCTGCTAAGACACGTCTTACACCAAGACTACAGAGGGTTATTGTTGTTGTTGTTGTTGTCGTTGCTGTTGTTGTCGTTGTTGTTGTTGTTGTTGTTGTTGTTGTTGTTGTTGTTGTTTTGTTGTTGTTGTTGTTGTTGTCGTCTGTCTGCTAGATAGCAGAGGAGACAGCTGCTATTCCAGCAGGCTGGGCTACAATTTGATTGTAGTGGAGAAGCCTTACCCAGGGTACATCCCCACTCTCTCGGCCAAAGAGATTTAAGGATAACAGTTGGCATTGGGGAAGGTCCCCTAAGGCCAACCAATCCTTTTGGCTGCAGCAGCAGCACCAGAACCAGCAGCAAAATGCCCCACCTAGTTAGAGAGTACATGTTCTTCCACGAAAGACTAAGCTGTACCCTGATATTCCAGTACTGTAGACAATCATAGGTCTGATGCGGATGCCAGGGGTTCATGTGGGTGTGCCTGAAGCCTGAATTCAAGCAATTTGATGCTGATTCAGGCAGTGGTTTGCCTGAAGAGAAGGCTCTTCTACAGTGGAACCTCCCTTATAAGACCTTCAAAAATCATCCAAAATGAGGTCTTATAAGGGAGGTAATTCTAACACTTACAAAGAAGGGCAATGTCTCAGAGAAGTAGGTCTTATATGAGAGGGAGTCTTATAATGGGAGGTCTTATAAGGGAGGTTCCACTGTATTGACTTGTGCTCTTGAGGCATCAGCTATATCAGGGGTTATGATGGAAAGTTCAGGCAAAAGCCTGGCTCACTGCATGCACCCATGAGATGCGTAATCATCCCCCAGGCATCAGAAGTGTCAGAGGATCAGCTAATTTCAGAGGATTGCGAATTTCTGACAGAGGATTGGCCTATTCTGTCAGAGGTTTTGACTTTTTATTGAGTGTTATCTTTTCTGTTAAATAGCATTTTAAAGTGATTTATCACTGCATAAAGCCTTTTTGGTCATGTTGGGAATTGATTTCAGTGTTTGTCCCTCTATAGTCTGGGGCCTTGGTGGCCCTTGGACCACGGTTTTCAGAGGATTGGACTTCAGACTATTCTGATGCCTGATCCCCAGGTCGTAAGCTGGTGGAGGTGACCCTAGAGGAGTCGATCCGCTACGCCAACAAGGACCCCGTGGAGCGCTGGCTCAACGGCCTGCTGTGCCTGGAGGCCTCCGTGCCCCGCCTCACGGCCGGCTGCCCCGCGCCACAGAGCTGCGAGCTGTTCCACGTCAACCGCGACACCCTGTTCAGCTATGGCCGGCACCCCGAGATGTTCCTGCAGAGGATCGTGTCTCTCTTTGTGTCTTCGCACTACAAGGTGAGGTTTGGTTCAACTGTCTTGGTATTGATACTGTAGGGAGATAGGTAACGGTATCGTTTAGCTGTTCAGCTACGGCAGGCACCCCGAGACGTTCCTGCAGAGGATCGTGTCCCTCTTTGTGTCTTCGCACTACAAGGTGAGGTTTGGTTCAACTGTCTTGGTATGTATTGGTACTGTAGGGAGATAGGTAAAGGTATCGTTTAGCTGTTCAGCTACGGCAGGCACCCCGAGACATTCCTGCAGAGGATTGTGTCCCTCTTTGTGTCTTCGCACTACAAGGTGAGGCTTGGGTGTGTGGATTTTGGTATATTCTAGTCGCAGAGACTTATTTCTGTTAAATTTGGGTTGCTCCCACCTGAAGAGTGCGTCACCGCAAGTGCAGCACCACCCATTTTTTTGTGGGGGGTGGGGGTGTCTTGGGAAACCTAGCTATCAACAGGCATGGGAATTGTCAGTCTGGGCTGATTTCAGCTTTTTTGATGGTCCTCTTCAGTCTTTTTTTGCAAGTTTCAGATTTTTTGATGGTCCAAGAGGACATTTATGAGATAAAAAAAAAGAAGCCCAATAAGTAAAACTTAAGTTATTGGTTATAAATGAATGCAAAATGAACTAAATATATCAGTCTTATCTCTAAAACTGTTTTTAAGGCTTAGATAACAGAAGAAGCTTCATTTTCTGGGGGCTGTATCCCAACACACATGTTTTTCAGTTTTTTTAAATTTTATTATTCCTTGTTCCTATGCCTGCTTCCAGACCCCAATTTTCAGTCTTTTTTTGTCTTCTCTAATTCCCATGCCTGTATCAATTTGTTCATAGCAGGCAGATCTCTCTTCAACCTCACCCCATATCTAAGCAGTAAAGAATGAGTAAGACCATCTTGAAAACAAGTACAGTGTTCCTTAACATTCTTTTAATAATTTGTACAGCAAAGGGTTTTCGAGAGAGGTTGTTGTAAGTGAGACACTATGACGTAACAACTAGCTATCTTTTTTATTAAAGCAAATCGGTGTTCCTTAACTTTTATTCGGGTATATAATATAGCGATGGGTTTTGTGGATGAAGGTTTTAGTGTTGTCCATGTGAAGAGATGAAAGTATTCAGACCTGCCAACCTTTTTGGTGGATTTTTGGCGGAGCATAGCATTGCGCTGGGCGCGGCCGATCATTCTGGACTCTTGTTCAGAACAGTACAAGTTAACAAGGGTAAGAGTGAATTGCATCAAATCGTGTTTGTTTGCAAAAGGTAAGGTTCCGCGCCAAAATTCCTCTTAACTCCCTAAAATTCCTCTTTTCTGCTTCAAATATTCCTCTGGTCTGTTATGGGGTTGGCAGGTCTGAGTATTTGGTGTATTGTGTTTGTTATGTTTTTTTGTTTTTTTGCCCAGAACTCTCCCAACGACCTGCAGATGCTTTCGGACGCTCCTGCCCACAACATCTTTGTTCTGCTGGGGCCTGAGGGGATGGGCTCCACCGGACTGCCCGATGTCCTGTGTGTCCTGCAGGTTAGAAAACGTGGACCTGTTTACCTTTACGAGTTTGCCGCAATTTTTGCGAAACAAAAGTCAAATTACGGTGACGAAAAAAGTATGAAAAAAACAACACCACTTCAGGATTGGGAAGATTCAGAGAACATTGAAATGTCATTTCAGGCTTGAGAGAATGTTTTACTTTCACCAATGATTGCGTGTTTGTCTGTGTCTGTGTATCATTAAACTTTACAAAAAATTCACAGATCTGTCAAAGGTCATGGGTCATACAGGTCTCTCTTTACCATTAGCCCAGTTTTAGACTAATCATAATATTGCAGTATTTTTGCTACCGATTGACCTCTGTTTCAGGCTTGTGATAACTATTAAGTTCTACCGTATATTTTCAGACTAAAATCCGATACTTTTTTCCCCTCAGAGTGAGACTCCTGTGCATTATAATATGACTACTAATATAGTAAAATAAAAGTAATCTTAATTTTGCGTGCACTTTCGGGGGCGTGCGCTTTATTGTCCTAAAAATATGGTAATGTTTTAATCGTAGTGAAAGCCATTGGAGCTCAGTCATACCAAAATTTTGCAGTTTTTAAATCTTTTATTGGTGCGTGTGCGTGCGTGCGTGTGTGTGTGGACGGGTGTGTCAAGAAGGGGAGATCTCTAAAAGCAGCGACAACTATTGGAGCTCAGTCACACTAAGATTTTGCAGTTCTGAAATCTTTTATTGATGTGTGTGCGTGTGTGTGTGGACAGGTGTGGACAGGTGTGGTGTGCCTGGAAGGGAAAATCTCCCAAAGCAGCTACAACTATTGGAGCTCAGTCACACTAAGATTTTGCAGTTCTGAAATCTTGTATTCATGTTTGTGTGTGTGTGTGCGCGCATGTGTGTGTGTGTGTATATTCATATGTGTGTGTGTGTGTGTGTGGACAGGTGTGCCTGGAAGGGGAGATCTCCAAAAGCAGCGTGGAAAGCAATCTGGACCGAGGACGTCGGGCTGCGGGCGATCTGATTCCTTGGACCATCTCACAGCAGGTGTGTGTGTGTGTATTTAATAATAATAATGAGGAAAATGTATATATAGCGCCCATCCTACCTATTCTGTAAACACAGAATTGAAATGGAAGAAAAACATGAAACAAAAATCCAATAACATGAGCAGACAAAACAATACTGGTCAGACTTCGTTTGGCCGGTAAAAATACACATATCAATCAGCAACAACAACTGCTGTGACTACTACTACTACAACTACCACCACTACTACTACTTATAATAGGCCTAATACACGTATGCATTGTTACACAATTTGCAATCATGAAATAACAGTATGTATTCACAACATACACACATAAGCAACGCACACACAACCAACACACACACACACATGCACGCACATACACACACACATGCACACACACCATGCATGCATACACATATATATTTGTGAGTGTGTGTGTGTGTGGATTTGTGTGAGTGTGTGTGGATTTGTGTGAGTGTGTGTAAATTTGTAGATTAGGGTTAGGTGTATGTTAATGTGAGTATTTTTATCCATGTATAATTTTTAAAAAAGTACATTTTTTGTACGATAATTTTAAATTTTATTAAAACCTGTTTTTTTTGTCTGACAAGGAATGCTACTTATGTAGCCAGCGAAAACAATGTCTGCATTCTCTTTAGAACAGAAAGAGATAGAAAAAAATGTCAAGCTTTTTGTTTTGCTCAGACAGTTGGTATTTGATATGTATGTTTATTTTGTTCATCATTTTTATGTATGCGTTGGTCTGTGCAGATTCTCTCTCTCTCTCTCTCTCTCTCTCTCTCTCTCTCTCTCTTTTTTTTTTTTTTTTTTTCTCTCTCTCTCTCTCTCTCTCTCTCTCTCTCTCTCTCTCTCTCTCTCTCTCTCTCTCTCTCTCTCTCTCTCTCTCTCTCTCTCTCTCTCTCTCTCTCTCTCTCTCTCTCTCTCTCTCTCTCTCTCTCTCTCTCTCTCTCTCTCTCTCTCTCTCTCTCTCTCTCTCTCTCTCTCTCTCTCTCTCTCTCTCTCTCTCTCTCTCTCTCTCTCTCTCTCTCTCTCTCTCTCTCTCTCTCTCTCTCTCTCTCTCTCTCTCTCTCTCTCTCTCTCTCTCTCTCTCTCTCTCTCTCTCTCTCTCTCTCTCTCTCTCTCTCTCTCTCTCTCTCTCGTTTATCTTATTGTTTTGTATTAGTCTTGTTTTCGTCTTGAGGACAGATTGTAAGAATAGGCCTGGCCTCTCTCTCTCTCTCTCTCTCTCTCTCTCTCTCTCTCTCTCTCTCTCTCTCTCTCTCTCTCTCTCTCTCTCTCTCTCTCTCTCTCTCTCTCTCTCTCTCTCTCTCTCTCTCTCTCTCTCTCCATGCACACAACCCACGAGACATGCACGCACACATTCCAGGAATTTTATTAGATTACGGGAATGAGTTATCTGCCGTCTCCCTTCACGATCTTATAGAGTCCGAGGGAGGGAAACAGCGTGTCATCCTCTAAATTAAAAGGACATTTCACAAAACAATCGCCTTTAAATTTTCAGAACATCGTACCAAAAGGGAAGCATATAACTTGCCTATTTGCTCTACACTAAAATAAAGTGTCTGAAGTGTGAAGTCTGTTTGTTTGATGGCAGTTTGATGACAGTGGGTTCGCCTCTCTGGCTGGAGCAAGAATCGTCCGCATCGCCACCCATCCAGACTACCAAGGGGTAAGTTGCTGTTTGGGGGCTTTTGTCTTTAACAGGCGCATGACGGCAGCATGCCGCATCTGCACTCATAATTGACAGGAAACTGTCTTGAGCAATTGAGGAAAAAGAAAACGGGTGAGATGTTCACAAATAATGATGTGTGGATCTCGGTGATGACACCAAGCCAAATCAGAGCAAGGTGGAGAGTTCGGCTCGAGGCTCACGTCTGTGAACTTTGCTGTTGTCTCCCTTGTCGGTGATGAGAAACGACGGGCGAGATAGCGAAAAGACAGTCTGAGAGATCTGCAACCACACAGTTTGGCCCTGGCAATGTTGTTCATTTGTCTCTGCTGAGACGATAATAAAGAATAATATGTACCATAATTTTCGGATTATGACTGTATAACTTCAGGTGATTGAGACCCCTGCACCTTATAATATGATTAATAATGTAGTCAGAAAATATACCGTATTTTTCTTACTATAAAGCGATACTTTTTTTCTCCCCAATGAAGACACCTGCGCCTTATGAGTCTTTCGGATGAGACGATAAACCGAGGTCTTGTGTGCCCATGCACTTAGCACACGTTAAACCCAGTGGCAACGAAAAAGTTGTCATTTTGTCAAAATTTACCCTTTCCTTCCTCATCAGTCACAAAAATCGCATGCAAAAAAAAATAAATTTGGTGGCGCGCCTCTGGCTGCGACATTCTCTCCAGGTGGGAGCAACCCGAATTTCACAGAGACGCCTCTGTGACTATAAAGTACCTAATACCTAATAGGATTAATATTATCAGAAAATATACCATATTTTTCGGACTATAAGGCGATAAAAAAAATTTCCCAAATGAAGACACCTGTGCCTTATAATAGGATTAATAATATGTGATGGTGCATGGGAAAAACCTACATAAGTCGCTCAGAATGTTTTGAGCAAAAACCAAAAATATCAACAACCCCAAAAATATAAATTTTCTATTTAGGGCATATTTATGTATTCTACCAGTATCCACAACATGAAAGACAATTTTGAATGATTTCTTTGTTTATTTGATCGTTTTCTAAATGAAGTCAATAGAAACAAAGAGGCAAAATTGTATCTTCTATGCCCGATTTCTGCAAATGTTCTAGTTTGAATGCCAACCTTCAAATAATTATAAAATAAAAACTATACAAGATAACTCGATTCGGTTTTCTGTGTATTAACAAGGAATCTTTGCTCCACCATGAAAAATTAAAATCTCAATTTATGCCAAAATTCCATGATGTCTGGTTTTCCCATGCACCGTCACATATAGTCAGAAAATATACCGTATTTTTCTGACTATAAGGCGATACTTTTTTATTCTCCCAAATGAAGACACCTGCGCCTTATTATAGGATTAACCCTTTCGCCGCCAGCCAGTTTTCGGACAAAAAAACTTAACTGGGTAGAGAAAAACATGTATCTGCAATATCGGGAATTCCTCCGTGACATGTATTACATTAGGCCTATCCTTACCTCCCAAAATTGAGAAAATAGGGTCTTCGGACGACAAGCCCTGGTTTGATGCCTTTTAGTGACATAGGTGTTAAACCATTGTGCTGCATAAATGCGACATTGGCGGTGAAAGGGTTGATAAGCCCCAACACTTGATTTGCTTTATGAACAATTTTTTGAACATGTATGTCAACATTTAATGTGTGGATCTCGGTGATGACGCCAAGCCAAATCAGAGCAAGGTGGAGAGTTCGGCTCGAGGCTCACGTCTGTGAACTTTGCTGTTGTCTCCCTTGTCGGTGATGAGAAATGACGGGCGAGATAGCGAAAAGACAGTCTGAGAGATCTGCGACCACACAGTTTGGCCCTCGCAATGTTGTTCCTTTCCCTCTGCTGAGATGGCATAATATGTACCATATATTTTTCTGACTTATAAGGCGATACTTTTTTTGTTCTCCCAAATGAAGACACCTGCTTCTTATAATAGGATTAATAATGTAGTCACAAAATATACCGTATTTTTCGGACTATAAGGCGATCGGTTTTTTTTTCACAAATGAAGACACCTGTGCCTTATAATAGGATACATGAGCACACAGGACCTCGGTTTATCGTCTCATCCGAAACACTCCATGTTCAGACCGTAAGGCCTAGTGCAAAGTGAGAGGAAAAATCCCCTGTACCCAGGTTCAAACTCGGGTTTACTTGACACAAGGCGAACGCTTTACCTCTGTGCCACTCTATGCCACAATAGTTTGTTAGCTAAAATGACAAACAGTTCCTGGAGTCAAAGGGTCACAACAGATGCTGTGATTTTGTGGCTATCCATGGTGGTTGCAGATGGGGTATGGCAGCCGCGCCCTGCAGCTCCTTGTGCAATACTACGAGGGAAAGATGACCAGTCTGAGCGAAGGGTCGGAGCAGATTACTCAGGTAAGGAATAAATGTTCAGGTAATGATTCGCCTTTATGGGCATCGGGTTTGAAAAACAACACCATGCACTGATCGATCGTAAACTGTCAGATTCCATACCTTTGTCATTTGTCTTATGTTGACGGAAACAACTTACATATTGAATTAAGAACATTTTCACAAGTCGACATTTCGACCCCCATATTCCAAGAATGCAAAAGAAAAGTCTGCAATGATTGGTTGGTTTCAAGAGAGGCAAGGTCAGAGCAAGCTAAAAAAGTAGACTGCGTCTTTCCCGAAAAGCTGGTCACACACCAGAAATCAAAAACTTCTTGAAAACTCTCATAAGTCCCCGATCAGGCTGATTTGTCCTAAACATGGATGCAACTACTGTATTTTACGGACTATAAGGCGATACTTTCTTCCCAGACCAAGAGCCCTGAGCCTTATAATACGACGCAAAAAATAGTGAGAAAACATAAAAACAAAATCTAAATTTTGTGTAAAATTTGGGGGGTGCGCCTTATAAACAGGTGCGCCTTGTAGTCCGTAAAATACAGTACACAAAATGAAGGTCGGGGTCCAGGGGTAATGTCCCCCTGCAGCTGAAGCCAAAATTGATTTATGAAGGTATTTTAGTTTGCTTTATATTATAAGGTGTTTGAAAAACACAGTAGTCACACAAAGATCTTGTTTGACAGATTTTTTTTTAAAAGGGAACTTCCTGTTCTGGTAAAATTCAAAAACAGGAAATCCTTATATACCAGGAAAAGTTGCACCCATGCATAAACAGTTGTGTGGGCCCTGAACCCGATCCTGCTCATTTGTCCCGAGTGAGTTAATGGCATCAGATTTGAAGAGTGTTGGGGGAAAAAAGCCTCGTCTTCGCACAGAGTGACAGCGTGATATCTATCTGTTAGCAGAGCAACGGAGTGTTGGGGGAGAAAAGCCTCGTCTTCGCACAGAGTGACAGCGTGATATCTATCTGTTAGCAGAGCAACGGAGTGTTGGGGGAGAAAAGCCTCGTCTTCGCACAGAGTGACAGCGTGATATCTATCTGTTAGCAGAGCAACGGAGTGTTGGGGGAGAAAAGCCTCGTCTTCGCACAGAGTGACAGCGTGATATCTATCTGTTAGCAGAGCAACAGAGTGTTGGGGGAAAAAAGCCTCGTCTTCGCACAGAGTGACAGCGTGATATCTATCTGTTAGCAGAGCAACAGAGTGTTGGGGGAGAAAAGCCTCGTCTTCGCACAGAGTGACAGCGTGATATCTATCTGTTAGCAGAGCAACAGAGTGTTGGGGGAGAAAAGCCTCGTCTTCGCACAGAGTGACAGCGTGATATCTATCTGTTAGCAGAGCAACAGAGTGTTGGGGGAGAAAAGCCTCGTCTTCGCACAGAGTGACAGCGTGATATCTATCTGTTAGCAGAGCAACAGAGTGTTGGGGGAGAAAAGCCTCGTCTTCGCACAGAGTGACAGCGTGATATCTATCTGTTAGCAGAGCAACAGAGTGTTGGGGGAGAAAAGCCTCGTCTTCGCACAGAGTGACAGCGTGATATCTATCTGTTAGCAGAGCAACGGAGTGTTGGGGGAGAAAAGCCTCGTCTTCGCACAGAGTGACAGCGTGATATCTATCTGTTAGCAGAGCAACAGAGTGTTGGGGGAGAAAAGCCTCGTCTTCGCACAGAGTGACAGCGTGATATCTATCTGTTAGCAGAGCAACGGAGTGTTGGGGGAGAAAAGCCTCGTCTTCGCACAGAGTGACAGCGTGATATCTATCTGTTAGCAGAGCAACAGAGTGTTGGGGGAGAAAAGCCTCGTCTTCGCACAGAGTGACAGCGTGATATCTATCTGTTAGCAGAGCAACGGAGTGTTGGGGGAGAAAAGCCTCGTCTTCGCACAGAGTGACAGCGTGATATCTATCTGTTAGCAGAGCAACAGAGTGTTGGGGGAGAAAAGCCTCGTCTTCGCACAGAGTGACAGCGTGATATCTATCTGTTAGCAGAGCAACAGAGTGTTGGGGGAGAAAAGCCTCGTCTTCGCACAGAGTGACAGCGTGATATCTATCTGTTAGCAGAGCAACAGAGTGTTGGGGGAGAAAAGCCTCGTCTTCGCACAGAGTGACAGCGTGATATCTATCTGTTAGCAGAGCAACGGAGTGTTGGGGGAGAAAAGCCTCGTCTTCGCACAGAGTGACAGCGTGATATCTATCTGTTAGCAGAGCAACAGAGTGTTGGGGGAGAAAAGCCTCGTCTTCGCACAGAGTGACAGCGTGATATCTATCTGTTAGCAGAGCAACGGAGTGTTGGGGGAGAAAAGCCTCGTCTTCGCACAGAGTGACAGCGTGATATCTATCTGTTAGCAGAGCAACAGAGTGTTGGGGGAGAAAAGCCTCGTCTTCGCACAGAGTGACAGCGTGATATCTATCTGTTAGCAGAGCAACGGAGTGTTGGGGGAGAAAAGCCTCGTCTTCGCACAGAGTGACAGCGTGATATCTATCTGTTAGCAGAGCAACAGAGTGTTGGGGGAGGGTGGGGCGAAAAAGCCAGCTCTGTTCTCAGAAATGAGATTTTCCTCCTTTTTGATGTCCCCGGGGGTCATTTTTAAGATCAGTGTAAATCTGTTGAGAACATGGGGGGGGGGGGGGGGGGGGGGGGGGGGGTAAAAGGGGGAAGGGAAAAGATTTAAAGCGGCAAGAAGTTCGAATGATATTTTGTTCTTGATCAGTTCATTCATGCATGTTTCCGGTTTCTGTCTGGGGCGGCCAACACTGCTCTATTTATCAGTTCTCTTCGCTGAAAGCGGAAGTTATCCATTTGCTGATGCAGCCCTACACCGGGCCCTGAACCCCTGGCTTCTTTTTTTCCTCCTTTTTGGTTTTCTGAGAATCTCATCTCTGGTTCAGCAAGTTGGCATTAACTCTTCTAGCGCCATGCATTTGTTGACATTCTTGGTTGTCTGTCGCATCTCAAACCGACAAGAGGATAGCAACTATTCTTTCGAGTCTGCATGCATTGCTTGAACGGAAAAATCACTGACATGATAAGGAAGCTCTGAAAGTAGACAAAGCACACGGCAGGGCACTTAGGCAGGGAATGTCTTTGCATTTGGTGGGAGTGTAGAGTGATGTCCTGGGCCGAATGTATTCGCCCGTGGTGCTTGAAGAGTTAGGCCGTGTACATACATAAGCGGATATTCCGTGCGGAAACCCGTGCGCAATCCATAAATAAGTGAAACAAAGAAGGGAAAAGATTTGCGCGCGTGTCCAAATTTTCCCTTTGTGCGTAAACTTTTATCCTTCTTTCTTCCACTTATTTAGGGTTTTCCGTACGGAGCTTACGCGTCTAATGTGAAGCCGGCCTTTAATCCGTGTGGTGTGTCTGTGTGTTGACAGGGCAACGGAGGGTCGGGGGAGGGTGGGGAGAAAAAGCGCGCTCTGTGCAGCAAGTTGACTGAGCGCCGAGCGGAGAAACTGGACTACCTGGGGGTGTCCTACGGCCTGACCTCAGAGCTACTCAAGTGAGTGTGTGTGCGTGCGTGAGTGTATGTGTGTGCATGTGTGTGTGTGTGTATGCGTGAGTGTGTGTGTGTGAGTGTGTGTGTGAGAGTGTGTGTGTGCGTCAAATCAAGTCAAGTCAAAATGATATTTATTGAGCATAAGGAAATAAGCTTGGACCGCTAACCAATATACCCATCTGTATTGTTAAGAATTTGGGACTTTCCTGGTGTTGCTCTGCCTCCGGGTATTGCCTCCAGGATCGTTCCCACCATCTTTATATCTACTAATGTCCCATATGTGTCGGTTCCAGACCGGTGGATGTTAAGCAGATTTTCATCAAGCTTTGGCCGAGTTTTTTGTTTTTTTTATGCATTCTCTGCTTGTGAAATGAAGCAAACTAGAAAACAAGAAACAAGAAAAGCACGCGACCAGAAAAAAAAATCAAACAGGAACAAAGTTAAATAGTACATCATGTTAATTAATTACTCGTTCATCTCGTGGAAGATTCACATAGAAATGGAAGGGAGGAGAGACAGACAGAGAGAGAGAGAGAGAGAGAGGTTTCAGTCTTCCCATTGAGCCCACAGCACACTCACTCTGGGTAGGAGTGGGTTCAGGGTTCAGGTCCAAAGGACTGTTCTTAACCCTTTGTCTGCCATATAACGTACCACGTACTGACGATGACATCACTGATGACATCATCAGATGAAGAGGAATAACTCTGATATTCTGTTTTTTGCTGTAACACAGTCAAGAGAGTTATATCCCCGGACCATTTTGCCAGGTTGTCTTTTTCATGGCATGATTTGTACAATCATTTATTCTTTAATTTTCTCTGGCAGTCAAGGGGTTAATCCTGTGTTGACTACTTCATGTGCAGATTCTGGAAAAAGGGAGGCTTCACACCTGTCTACCTGTGTCAGAAGCCGGTGAGATTTCTGTGTGTGTGTGCGTGTGCGTGTGCGTGTGTGTGTGTGTATTTACTGTGATTTACTTATTTAATATTATTTAGTATTATATTCTAGTCACAAAGAGTTCAATTTGACTAATTAACATAACAAAAATAAAACAAAACCATTCAAATTTTTCAACAGAATGTTCAGTGAGGCCCCAGTCATAAGTCATTGACCTATTAATATTGAAAATGACCTGTTGTGTTCTCCCCTGTCAGGACAAATGTAAATTTTTAACACTGGCATGCTTTGTCTTATTGATTTCTCCTAAGACTAAGAGTTATCCTATCACTTTTCAATCTTGACTACATCACTGAATGTTTCGACTACCGTAATTTGCTGACTATAAGCCGCAACTCGTTTTGACACCCCCCTATTACATCTGAGTATTATACATTTGGAAACTTCAGACAATTCTCTTTCTAACGTTACAAGAACCATTCTTGTATGTTTTTCCGTTCCAGAGTTATGAGCATTTAAAGTCAGTAGGTTGAGCGTCGGCCTCTTTAAGAAAACGATCAAAAGTCTAGCCTAGCTGAAGAAAATGCATTGACCTACTCGTTTTAAAGCACTTATAAGACCATTTAGAGACCATATTAAAGATTATCCTTTATACATATGAAAGATAAGATGTTAGAGAACATGAAAATACCCATAACTCAAAATTGACCAAAAATTAGATTTTTGACTTTCCAAGCCTGTTGTGAGAAACTAGCCCAGCGACTTAATGTCCCTTTCGTGGTGCTGGGTCACATATTAGATGCGGATACCTCATGCTCTTATCTGCACATAAGTAAAAGAAAGTAAGAAAATAAGCGGATGGGATAAGTGCATGCTTTTCTTTCTTTCTTTTACTTATTTACGGATAAGTGCATGCTTTTCTTTCTTTCTTTTACTTATTTACGGATAAGTGCATGCTTTTCTTTCTTTCTTTTACTTATTTACGGATAAGTGCATGCTTTTCTTTCTTTCTTTTACTTATTTACGGATAAGTGCATGCTTTTCTTTCCTTCTTTTACTTATTTACGGATAAGTGCATGCTTTTCTTTCTTTCTTTTACTTATTTACGGATAAGTGCATGCTTTTCTTTCCTTCTTTTACTTATTTACGGATAAGTGCATGCTTTTCTTTCCTTCTTTTACTTATTTACGGATAAGTGCATGCTTTTCTTTCCTTCTTTTACTTATTTACGGATAAGTGCATGCTTTTCTTTCTTTCTTTTACTTATTTACGGATAAGTGCATGCTTTTCTTTCTTTCTTTTACTTATTTACGGATAAGTGCATGCTTTTCTTTCCTTCTTTTACTTATTTACGGATAAGTGCATGCTTTTCTTTCCTTCTTTTACTTATTTACGGATAAGTGCATGCTTTTCTTTCCTTCTTTTACTTATTTACGGATAAGTGCATGCTTTTCTTTCCTTCTTTTACTTATTTACGGATAAGTGCATGCTTTTCTTTCTTTTTCTTTTACTTATTTACGGATAAGTGCATGCTTTTCTTTCCTTCTTTTACTTATTTACGGATAAGTGCATGCTTTTCTTTCTTTCTTTTACTTATTTACGGATAAGTGCATGCTTTTCTTTCCTTCTTTTACTTATTTACGGATAAGTGCATGCTTTTCTTTCTTTCTTTTACTTATTTACGGATAAGTGCATGCTTTTCTTTCTTTCTTTTACTTATTTACGGATAAGTGCATGCTTTTCTTTCTTTCTTTTACTTATTTACGGATAAGTGCATGCTTTTCTTTCCTTCTTTTACTTATTTACGGATAAGTGCATGTGGTTTTTTTACGTCTGATGTGTGCGCAGCCTAATACTTTTTTTTAATGTGTCTTGCAAAGACTTCATTCAATAATTAACTCTTTCACCGCCAATGTCTTATTTATGCACCACAATGGTTTCATGTCACTAAAAGACATCAAATCAGGGCCTGTTTTCCAAAGACCTTATTTTCTTAATTTTGGGAGGTAAGGATAGGCCTAATGTTATACATGTCACAGAAGAATTCCCAATATTGCAGATACATTTTGTTCTCTACCCAGTTAAATTTAATGTTATATTTTTGCTTAGAAATGGCTGGCGGCGAAAGGGTTAGTACCTAGACAATAATAATTTTAATTTTATTCTATCAGCATTGAATAGTTCAAAATGTAAGATACTCACACCAATTATCTTTATAAAAGCATCTTTACTCTATATTCTTACACTGTAACGTTCCATGTGTGTGTGTGTGGTGTGTGCAGAACGACCTGACTGGGGAGCACAGCATGATCATGCTACGCCTGCTGAATGAGGAGGAGGAGGAGGGTGCAGAGGAAATCTCTTGGCTGGAGGAGTTCTGGAAACGTAAGTTCTGGAACTATAATGCGCACCAAATCATGGGTGCTACTCTTTCATTTTTACACTGATTTCAGTATTTTTTTAATTTTACCAGAAACTGAATTTCAGGTTTTTTTAATTCAACCCCCCCCCCCCCCCCCCCCAAAATGATCACAAGTGATTTGGGGCGTTTTGAACTTGGTGTGTATGGCCCGGAACAGAAGATGAGACAGCAACAAAACATTTTTTAATTCTAGTGTTATGTATGCCTGTCTGTTGGTGTTTGATTCGCTGTGTTGTCGTTGTTCAGAGTTCCGGGAGAGGTATCTGGAGTTGATGCCCTTTGAGAGCTTCAAGACGTTTCGGCCACAGCTGGCCCTCAGCATTCTGGACCAGAAAAAGTTTGACCACAACTCTGAAGGTGTGTGTGTACGTGTGCATGCGTGCGTGTTAGTGTGGATGTGCGTTTTAGGGTGGTTGTGGATGTGTGTGTGTGTACGTGTTAGTGTAGTTGTGTGTGTTAGTGTAGTTGTGGATGTGTGTGTGTGTGCATGTGTGTGTGTGTGTGTGTGCGTGCGTGAGTGTTAGTGTGGTTGTGGATGTGTGTCAAAGTCAAAGTCAAAATTTTGTTTCCAGATGGACATCGAATGTGTGTGCGTGTTGGTGTGGATGTGTGTGTGTGCATGCGTGCGTGTGGTTTTGGGTGGGTAGGTGTGTGTTTGTATGTGTATGTATGGGTGTTAGTGTGTGCGTGTGTTTCTATGTTATGAACATTTTTCTACTTGTTTCTTTCTCAGCCTCCCTCTTTCCTTCTCTGTCCGTTTCTCTCCTCATTCTCTCCCTCTCTCTCCAAGCCATACCTTTTTTCTTCTTTGTCGATCGCTCAGACAGTCTCCTGTCAAATGAGCGCAGATGCATCATGCTGCCGTTATACGCTTAACTAAGAAACAGTTGGGCCCGGTGTGTCTGTCTTCGGCTGAAGAAAATCTTTATAAGAATTTATGGAAATCGGACCAGTAAAGGCAGAAAGATAGTAGATGACAAGCAATGAGAAAAGGCAGAGTCAAAGAGAGTGACAGATTAGAGGAAGTTACGAGCTCAGAACTTCTAGAAGGTTGGGGAACTATTTCCATGGGGGGACAAACTCAGAACATTTTCTCATCATTTTTCTCTCTCTGCCTTACCCATTATGGACATATGGCCTGGGAACGCAGAAGAAGCAGAAGAAGAATTTCAATCTTTTTTACTGCTGAGACAGCTGCACTGGCTCCCTGTTGACGCGAGAGTCGACTAAAAAGTGGACACTCGTGTCTTATCGTTATTTCGAAGACACTCTTTCTGACTACCTCTCTTCTCTCCTCTCTGCCTACATACCAGAACGCAACCTCGGATCAAGCAATCTAAAGCTTCTCTGCAAACCTGTCACCAAGTACAAAACAGTTGGAAACAGATCTTTTCATTTCCAAGCGCCACACATCTGGAACAATCTCCCTTTCTCTCTCCGCATCTCTCCATCTCTGTCTTCTTTCAAAACTGGCCTGAAGACGCATCTTTTCAGAAAATAACTGTCTGTCCACCCTCTGTCAGTCAACCTTATAGATAATTTGTGTTGTATGTAGGTATTTTAAATGTGAGTTGTGTGAGTGCGATAAAGTGATTTTTTTTCTTTTCCTTTTTCCTAAATAATTTTAAGTACAGGTATTTTGAATATCTTTTGTGTGCGTGGGGTAAACTTACTTCTTTTTTTTCATGTAAAGAGAGGTGTGTCCTGCTGTGACAGGAGAATAGCGCTATATATAGAAGATTTATTTATTATTATTTATTATTATTATGATCCAACCAGGAGCAGCCCTGCAGCTGAGCAGTACCAATTTGAGCGCACGTAACATCCGCCGGCTGGAGCGGTACGCCCAGAACATGGTGGACTACCACCAGATCCTGGACCTCATCCCCGGCCTGGCCCAGCTCTACTTCGCCAACAAGGTCCCTGTGCACCTTTCCGCCGTGCAGAACGTGAGCACCACCAGGGTTCAGCTGGCCTGGGCACAAGGCGGTGTCAGTCCAATTGACATAAGCTAGAACACCAGGGGGCTACATCAAAATGTTATGCTCTGCAAAGTTATGCAGGGATTGTCTTTGACTCAGCACAGCTGCATGCACACACATTTACTCATGCATACACAGTCACACAGCCAACACGCAAGACCTTCATGGAACGGTGTGGAAAGGTTCAGGATGGCACCACACCACATCACAGCCAAACAGGACTCCACAGCCGTGTCAAAGGAACACAAACTGGTAACCCACAAACTACCTAAATACTAACTTAACTAAAGCAGACTAAGATGGAGCCGCAACTGTGGTGTATGGTCACAGGGGCCTCAGTCATCTATCAACCCCACTAACCCCAAGCTACAACTCCACTAACACACTACTAGACTACAAGACAAGCACTGGAGATACTAGACTACAGGCACTAATTCCCTTGCTAAACCTAGCCCTAACTGTCCCTACACTACAACTCCTTATGTGTAGGTAAATATCCTAACTCCTTTCCTTATGTTCAGTAACTTTCCCCCCGCAGCCCCTAACAGTAACAGTAACCCTGCCGGCTGGAGAAGCTAGAGACAGGTCCTTTCCGTATGAGGGTGCAATCCGGTCTGATTGCTATCCTAACTCCAGCCACCATGAGTGCAGGCAGTTTGATAACAGCTCACTCGAGAACTTTGTGCAACTAGCCAACGCATGCTTTTTGCGTGCGTCACATCACAACACTACTATAATAACAAAATCTGAATTTGGTGTAAAATTTGGACCTTATTATCAGGTGTGCCTTGTAGTCCGTAAAATACGGTTCTTTTGTCACCACATACCACTAGTCCCACACACTGTTGCATGTGTGTGTGTGCCACACATGTAGTTATATTCTGGGTGGGCTTGTGTGTGTGAGTGTATATGCATGTGTGCTCGCGCGCATGCGTTTATGTGGGTTTTACATACACAAGCAGAGAGAGAGAGACATCTTGTGGGAATATGTGGGACTGTACCATGGATGTAAAATGACAGTGTGGGACTAGCGGTATGTGGTAACAAAAGTATGCTTCTACTGTATCATACGGTGCACCACCCAATTGTTTACACAAAATTGAGATGTTATTATTCTTTCTTACACTTAGTGAGTGAACTGCTGTCAAGTCACATTATAAGGCGCAGGGGGTCTCCGTCTGGGAAAAAAAGTATCGCTTTATAGTTCTTAAAATACGGTACAGTCAAACCTCTATTATAAGACCCTCCGTTGAAAGACCTCCTCTCATTTAAGACTGATATTTTTTGCACGGATGTAATGTATCTTACTGTAATTTATGTATAAAAACCGACCTCTGTTATAAGACCCCTCCAATTTGAGACTGATTATTCCTGACTTTTTGGAAGTCTTAAAATAGATCATAATATTTATACTAGTTAATTGTTATTGCAGTTCTTGTTGTTTTTCATTACTTGATCCAACATTTTATTTATTTTTTTAGGAAATTTCTATAGCGCATTACCTTAAAGCTCAATGCCCTCCGTCATTAATACTGTGATTTTATTTTTACGATGTCAATGTCATGTTTCATCATTGTTTTTGCCAAGACTAAGTAAGAGAGCTACGTCTCGAAACGTCGGCATGTGTTATTATTTTTGTTTTTGATTTCTGAAACAACAAATTTTGTTTTTTAATTTTTAAAGACCCACCAGATCACGTGTCAAAATCACGGGTTTCATGTGTTTTCCCTCATAGCTGGAAAGAAATCTTGTTTTGACCAGGTCTCACTACCATACCAATGCCCCCAGACTCAAAGCGATACTTAATTAAAGAGCAGCCTCAATTTGAACATGGGGACATTTCTATATGGGTCACAGCTACCCAGAAAAACAAGGGACTTAATCGTGGCGCGTCTATGTATCTTTAAAATAGAGGTTCGACTGTACATGGCATTCTCACGTAGCTAGACGGCGCTGAGTTGTGGTGCTGGGTGTGTTCCAGGTGGTGCTGCTTGCCCTGGGTCTGCAGTGCAAGAGCGTGGACGCTCTCACCAAAGAACTGGACCTCCCGGCAACCCAGGTGCTGGCCCTCTTCAACAAAACCGTCCGCAAAATGGTCACCGTAAGTGGATGGTCCTCCGGCTCTCCGCCCCTTTCCATCTCTCTCCATCCATGGCTAGAAATGCAGTGGGAGTCTGTCTCTCCATCTCTTTATTTCTCTTTCTCTCTGTGTGTGTGCTGTCTGTGGTCTTTCTGACTTCATATTTTGTTAACAAACACGTCGCCTCTTCGCCTTGGAAATTGTCTTTTCTAAGATGAAAATTTAGTGTGTTTTTTACTTCGCTTCTTTTCCAATCCTCACCTGTTTGTGTTAATGTGTAGCATTGTGATGTTTTTTTAGTTCAATTATGACTTCATATTTTGGTGACATTTTCTGAGTGCATTTATTTGCTTCATTTATTTATTTCATTTATTTCCTTCGGGAGTTTCTTTCATTTTCATTATTCATTCATTCATTTTATTTTTCAGTTTCTGCGCGAGGTGCAGGCCAAAGAGGTGGAGTCCAGCCTGCCGTCATCAGAGGTCACTGTGGACATGAGGCCCACCAAGCAGACCCTGGAGGAGGACCTGGTCAGTTCACCGCTCACCTTGTAGTACAACACTGTAAAATCGTTGACCCCCACCTGCCCACCCTCCATCCCTTTTGTACAAATAGTAACTCAGACCTGTTTACCCCCTACACAAGTCTCGAGTAGTCTGGATTGCTGAAATGAGTAGTTTGGGCTAAAAATGTGTAGTTTTATTCATTAAACCATCGAACAATTTTCACTGAAAATGAGTAATTAGAGCATTATTTTCAATTATGAAGAGTAGTAGAGATCCAAATTGAGTAGAATACCACTCGAAAAGAGTAGAGTAAACAGATCTGGTAACTTGCTCTAACCCTCTTGCATTCGCATTCGTTACAGAAAAAAACTCTAGTGTTCAGATCCTTTCACACATTTTCAGGAAAATCTCGTCTTTTGAAGCGCACAGAGCGCCATACAGTTACTAGCCCATCATTGCAGGCAAGAAGCTGCTTCATGGCGTGTGTACAACAAGCCAGAACTTATTAGTGCGTGACGAAAATGCCATCAGAGGGGGTCTCAGAGTTGGGGGGGCAGGCTACGGGTGGTTTTGAGCGGCTTGAATACACAGAGGCATCTTCCGGCTTTGTGGTTTGGGTCAGAATAAATGCAAGAGGGTTAATCTGTCGCACCGTGAACATGAGGCCCACCAAACACTCCCTGGAAGAGGGCCTGGTCAGTTCACCGCTCACCTTGTAAAACAACAACACTGTAAAATCATTGAACCCCCACAGTGATGTCCCGAGGCCCCAGTTATAGGCCATTGACCTATTAACTCATTCGCATCGCAACGATTTTGAATTATTAAAAAAACTCACAAATCATGCCATAAACACGAACAAATCGTACATAAACAAAATGATAAATGAAAGAAGATTACAGGTTTTTACTTCAGGTTTAGACATAGGGACGTGGTAGATCAGACTTTTTATATATTATATAGACTTTATATAGAAAAACTCTTCACCGATTGGTTTCCCCACAACAAACCACTACAAAACAAAGTCAGAGGCAAAATTGTACTCTAAGGGAACGAAGCGAGTTTAGAAGTGACCAAGGTATGGTGTACACACAAATTTACTTCCCTTGAAGCAAATGCATCAAATTGACAGCTACCTATTAATTCCAGACATATATGGCCGGAACGACTTGAATGAGTTAAAATTAAAATGTCCTGTTGTGTTCTTCACTGTCAGCACAAATGTCTGAATAATGTTTTAACACTGGCACGCTTTGTCCTGTTGATTTCTGCAAGATTTTTCTTGTCTCAGGACAGTTTGTCCTATCACCATACCTGCCAACCCTCCCAGTAAATCGGGAGCTTCACGGATTTTGTCACCTCTCCCTGTCTTCCCAGAATTCATGTGAAACTCCCGGATTTCAAAATTTCCAGCTTAGATGACCTCAGAAACGAGTGCTATGAAACCCGAAAACCAAAACTGGGTTTCAGGAAGCTTCGCAGAGCAGAGTTCGTACTGCGCATGTCGGAAGTGGAGGCTACTTCCTCCTGCAATCCTTTGTTTGGCGGCCTTTAGGCCTGTGTTTTGCATTTTTGCTGCTGGTAAACTTTAACTTAGAATGACTTCAGTGAGCCTCCTGAGGGCTAGTTTTCACATTTAAAAGAAAAACATTTCTCAGCTCTGGGAGGGGGGATACTCCCAAACCCACCCTGCTCCAGGATTTTGTTTGGGAAAAATTGGCAACTATGTATCACTTCGATCCTGGGTACATCGCTGCCCCCACCTAGGCATCAAGATTTGCCTCTGTATTTTAACCCTTTCAATGCCAGCCTTTTTTTTTTTAACCAGATAATTCTGTCAAACTTACCAGGGAATACAAAATAAAAAGGTGATGTCTGCAGTACTGGGGGTTCCTTTGTTGCATATACAGACAAACCCCTATTTTACGACCCTCTGTTAAGCGACCACCTCTCATTTGAGACCGGATTTGTTGGCACGGATGCATTTTACTATGTAAACGACCTCTCTTAAACGACTTCCTCTAAAACGCGACTTACGACCGCCATTTTGTTGGTTTTTACGACCGTTGTTGTCGTCTGCATAGACTTCGAGCAAAGGGAAACAACCACGGTCAAGGGCCTGAAAGCGGAGTCGCTTCCCTTGTTGTAGAAAAGATGGCAGAAAGCGTAGGAAAAGCACGAAAACCACTGACTTTGAAAAAGAAAACCACTGACTTTGGACGAGAGTGGAGGTGATTAACAGAAGTCGGCGAAGTGAAACTGTAATACATCGATTGCACAATCCTATGGAGTTGGAAAGACCCAAATCCAGTTTTAATATGTCATTGTATGTGTGCATGAAGAAGAGAGTATGAACTGTGCTGAACTTTTTCTTTCTACGGCTGCCAGTGAAAACCTCCGTCATACGACCCCTCCAATTTACGACCGATTTTTCCGGACATTTTGGAAGTCTTAAAATAGAGGTTTGTCTGTATAACATTAGGCCTAGCCTCATCTCCCAAAGTTAAGAGCGTAAGTTTTTGGAAAACAGACCCTTAGTAAATGCCTTTTTACATGGGTGTGGTGCGAAGCGGCTGCTGTAGTGGTGAGATGATATTATAAGGCACACCCGCTATACTAGACCAGAATTCCGATTTTGTTTTAATACTGTAGTTTCTTATTAGATTATTAGTCATAGCACAAGGAGCAGGGTTCGCAGTCTAAAAACAACAACATATTTTACAGCTTATAAGCCCTGAACCCCCTGCGCCTTATGACGTGACTAATAATATGGTAAGAAAGTATTGTAACAAAATCTGAATTTAGTGTCAAATTTGAGGGGTGTGCGCCTTATAATGAGGTGCGCCTTGTAGTTTGAAAACTATGGTAAATCCATGGGTGAAACTACACAAACTAGAAAAACCTGAAAGGCCGGGGTCCAGGGGTAATGTCCCCCTGCAGCTGAAGCAAAAATTCATTTATGAAGGCATCTTAGTTTGCTTTTTCCACAATTTATACAAATGCTTATTTTAAAGCATTTGAAAAATACAGTAGACACAAAGATCTTGTTTGACAAATTAAAAAAAAAGGAACTTCCTTTTCTTGTAAAATTCTAAAACACGGAATCCTTGTATACGAGGAAAAGTTGCACCCATGTAGATAAAGTATTGCCAATTAGTCTGTAAAATGCAGTAAATGGAATTGAAAACATCAGCAATACGGGTTTTACCTCCGTCGTCGTGCCCTGGCACTGGTTCACAGAATGAAGCGGCAGCGTCGCTGACCAGCTCCCTGAAGCAGTACGCCATCAAAGGCTCCGACAAGGACTGGACCCAGGCCCTCGGAGGGGGGCTACCGGACAAGAGCATGGTCAGCATCAAGGGGTGAGTGTAATAGGGCGTGGGAACGTCCCTATTGGCCCTTTCCCACTTGTCCCTTTCCTACTTGTCCCTTTCCTACTTGGCCCTTTCCTACTTGGCCCTTTCCCACTTGGCCCTTTCCCACTTGGCCCTTTCCTACTTGGCCCTTTCCCACTTGGCCCTTTCCTACTTGGTCCTTTCCTACTTGGCCCTTTCCTACTTGGTCCTTTCCCACTTGGCCCTTTCCTACTTTGTCCTTTCCTACTTGGCCCTTTCCCACTTGGCCCTTTCCTACTTGGCCATTTCCCACTTGGCCCTTTCTTACTTGGCCATTTCCTACTTTGTCCTTTCCTACTTGGCCCTTTCCCACTTGGCCCTTTCTTACTTGGCCCTTTCCTACTTTGTCCTTTCCCACTTGGCCCTTTCCTACTTTGTCCTTTCTTACTTGGCCCTTTCCTACTTTGTCCTTTCCCACTTGGCCCTTTCCTACTTTGTCCTTTCCCACTTGGCCCTTTCTTACTTGGCCCTTTCCTACTTTGTCCTTTCCCACTTGGCCCTTTCCTACTTTGTCCTTTCCCACTTGGCCCTTTCCTACTTTGTCCTTTCCTACTTGGCCCTTTCCCACTTGGCCCTTTCCTACTTTGTCCTTTCCCACTTGGCCCTTTCCTACTTGGCTCTTTCCTACTTTGTCCTTTCCTACTTGGCCCTTTCCTACTTTGTCCTTTCCCACTTGGCCCTTTCCTACTTGGCCCTTTGGAGGCAGTGCCCCCTGGAAGCTGAAGGGAAACAACAGTTTCCAATGTAATCGACAGGTTCTCATTGCACTTTCACTTCTGGTTAAACTTCATGACCTCTATAACCAGCAACAGGCATCTTCTCAAATTCTCATAATCCGGCTCCAGGCACCAAAACAATCCTGAACTTCAGGACATCCTGAAAGCAGGAGCATCCATGCGTGTAACACAGCAAAAGTGGAAGTGCCGTTCCACCCTGTTCCACCCTTTCGTATCTTCTGCAAAAACCACTGTCTCTCTCTCTCCCGCCCCCCTCTCCTGTGTGTGTGTTTCTCTTTTTTTGTCTCTCATTGTTTGTTGGTGGTTGTTATGTTAAATGTGTGTGTTTCTATCGCACGCACGCACCCATACATGCGCGTGTGCGTACAGGTACGCATATATACTTGTCCCATACACCCAGGGACGGACATTAGGTTATGAATTTGAGTGAAAAAAGGGCGAAATGGCACTCCTCACCTAAGGGAGCTCACGTGAGTAGGCGTGCAGCAAAGATCAAAGAAAGGGCGAGATGGGAAAGGGCCAATCGAGACCTACCTCTAGGGGTGAGTGTGGGGGTGGAACCAGCATCCTCATTTCGCTCTTGAGTCTTGGTGTAAACCAAAATGGACAGTATCTAGCACCATGTATTTTATGTTTTTTTACCTCGCAAACCAAGTACTTTTTTCCCCCACGGTTGAGTAGCCATATTTTTCAAAGTGGGCATGTTTCGCTTTGACAGAAATAAGAGTGGCATAAGCTCTAAAGACAAACATATGGCAGGGTGCTTGACAGTAATATGTAACCGTCTTTGGTGGAGTGCAGAGTAACGTAATAGGCGAATGTATTCGCCTAGAAGAGTCGGAAAACTGTGATATAGTGAGAAGAGTGATCTTGTTGAACGCCGTCTACACGACCAGTCCGGTTCTTTGTTATGAACAGTGTCATTTTCTCCAGCTCCTGTTAGCTGCCGTACATTTGTTTGGACAAAGCCACCTCCACTGGCCACATTTCTTTCTTAGGACAGCGAGTGATCAAAATTTGTTTAGGTGCCACTAGTGTAGACATCTGTTTGGTTTCTTTTGGTATATTTAGTCATTTTTGCTTGGGAGTATTTCTGTTCATGGGAGACTTTTGCTTGGGAGTATTTCTGTTCATGGGAGACTTTTTTTCTGATTTGTACTTTTCCTTTTAATTTTTGTTTTGTTTTAAGTCAGTCTTTTCATTATGTGTTGAACAGATTTTTAAAAAAAGTTTCTTGACTTGTGTAGCAAACTGAAATCAATAAATCTTATAGACAAACAGTTTCAGGGTCATTTGATGAGCTTTACACAGGGGGGTCTTGTATATTGGCCACTGCAACAACCATGTTTTGCTAGAGTGAATGCCCTTGGTAGATGCTCGAGTACTGACCAGACAAGGGCATAACTCTCGCCAATAACCCTATTTGAGGCCACTAAATGGCTGCCTTTAGCAAGAGTGAATGCCCTTTTCAGTACTGACCAACAAGGGATTCACTCTCACTGTCAAGGGCGTTAACCTTTACCAGACTTCCGGGGTCACCCACGACCCCTTGACACACACAAAATGTTATATCTCTAAAACTATTTAAGCAATCTTCATGAAATTTCATGACTTTGTCAAAAACGTAAATGGCTTTAAGTGTGTTAAATTTCATCAATGTGTATAAAATATAAATGACGTAATATGACGCGTCATTTTAACATACTTGTCCAGATGGCGCGGGTCTCCTACGACCCCTACTTTAAAGAGCAGAAATATGTCGCCGCAATGCATTGAGTAGGGGTCGTGGGAGACCCGCGCCATCTGGAGAAGTATAATCACAAGCAACATCCGGTAAAGGTTAATAACCCTAGTTGCAGTGGCCAATAGCTAAGGAATACCGTACAGCAATTCTGTGTGGCATGGCATAAAACCTCAGCCTTTTTTTCTGTCCCTCTCTTCCTACCCATCCTTGGGAAATTAGGTCATCTCCTAAGAATGATTATCTGTAATAATGTTGTAGTTATTCATCAATATTTTTGTTATTGGGATTTTCATCCTTTTGATAAACACCGTAACTGGCAATGAACAAAGATTTTACTACCCTTTTTTTTTTTAAATGAAAGGCTAGGGATATACAGTAAATATGAAAATATTTTACTGAAATTTTGTGAAAGTTTAGGTTATTTAAAGAACTTTTCTCATAATTTGGATGTCAATCGTGATTGTCATTAGGATATAGGCCACTTACAAGTGTAGATTTCAGCTTGCTGTGTGTTGCTTAAAGACACACTGACGCACCACGATTAAGTCCCTTGTTTTTTCTGGGTAGCTGTGACCCACATACAAATGTCCCCAAATTCAAATTGAGGCTGCTCTTTAAAATGTTTCGTTTTCAATTTGGGGACATTTGTATGGGAGTAATGTGACCTGGTGGGTCTTTAAACTTGCAAGGGATTACATTCATTGTCATGATCAGTTATTGAATGTTCATAAAGTCGTGACCATGCTTTAAAGTAGTTTAGATTTGTTGTCATGCGTTCATGCTATTTTGTGTTAAGTTGACAATGCCATCAGGCATGGGAATTGTCCGCGAATTCGCGGAATTCCGCGATTTTTTGTTGAAATTGTTACTAAATACTTCAATTGGGGGGCTTTTCAGAGGGTTTTTTTGTCTGACAATTCCCATGCCTGGCCATGGTGTGATTATTTTGTATAACGTGCATGCTAGCCAGTTTATGCTGGCTTTAATGTGTACACATATTACTTGGTGCACACTGGAAAAAAGGAAACGGTAAGTATGGGGGATAGGATGGGTGGGGTGGGAAGGAGGGGGCAGCCTTTTTTTTCTTCTTTTTTTGGCGGGGTGGGGTAGAGGGGCTGTTAGGGGAGGGGTAGTGGAGGTCGCGCGATTGGTAAGGTAGGGGTGAGAGAGTGGGGGGGATCCCAACCCCGTGCTGGGGAGCTGTGCGCAGCTTAACGGGATACCCTCCACCCCCCTGCCCCCTTTCACTCCCTGCCCCTCACCTAGGGTAGCTATCTGCTAGGTAGGTAGGCAGAGGGTGGGGTTTTTTTATGCTTTGTTTTGTTAGGTTTTGAGGGGGGTAGGCCAAAGTCCGTTGGGGTTTTGAGTTGCGCGCAACTCGTGGTACGATGAAAGGACACTACCTTCCTCTTTAGAGTAGGTAGACAAGCTAGTAGGCAGATAGGTAGGTTGGTTAGTTACGAGCCCTTGAAAACTTTTATCAAGTGTGAAGTTGGAACCAAGTAAGCTGCACAATTAATGATGATGATGTTGTCGTACCCTGGCTTAAAGACTCCAGGGATCATCCCAACAGCCGAAGCACTATGGTACAAATACACCAGCTTGGGATGAGAACATTACGTGTGACCGTTGTTTTTGATTACCCCGCCACGTGGGCAGCCACACTCCAACGTCGGAGCAGCACAATTAATGATTTTCAGCAGTAATGGAAAATCATGGTAGAGCCTGTTCTTTTCTGAACTAGGAGGCACTGGCTGAGTACACTGGAACCTCCCTTATAAGACCTCCCATTATAAGACCCCCTCCCATATGACTTGCTTTTCTGAGAGACTGCCCTTCTTTGTAAGTATTAAAATTGCCTCCCTTATAAGACCCCTCCCTTATAAGACCTCATTTTGGATGATTTTTTGAAGGTCTCATAAAGGAGGTTCCACTGTACTGCTGCCAAGGGATTCATTGACTTCCCCAAAATCAGTTGCCTTCAAAGTTTGCGTTTCGCACAACGACAAAAACGTTTTTAACACTTTCAGAGAACAAAAGAAGAATGACTAGAGCAAGTCTAGGCAGATGCAGAGAACTTTGACTTGAGAGATTGCAGTTTAATATTTAATTCTCCGTATACGTTTTAGAATGTATCTAATTTTCAATTCCTGTCCTTTGTAATCTTCAAGCTAACAGTAAAAGTTTAATAGGAGTTGAGTAATTTGCAGACCATGGACTAAATTAGTTTATAGAATTTAAAAGTGCTGTTCATTTTCTTCAGCTAGTCTTTCTTGCATTAAAGTTTGTCAACCAACCAACCAACCAAAAAATGTGCCCTTTGCTGGGGTTCAACCTGTGTGCTCCAGGACATTCAACATTTTTCTAGTCACACTCTGTAACCACTACACCACCAAGCCTCCATACTCTTTGATGTGAAAAAATAATATATATCATTTAAAATTGAATTTTAAAAACTACAATATAATCACCCTTGTTTGATCCTTTATTAAACAAGATAGGAAAAAAATGGCAAGAGATCGATTTTTAAACTAGAAAAAAAGAAATTGTCCTGTGTGTGACTTGACCCTGGCTCCTTCGTTTTGCCTAGAATAGCTGAAATTGTCTGCTCCCACTCCGTTTACATCTAGGCATGCAATCTCTTGTCGAGTCCGTTTTGCTTGCGCCACGTTACAGAGCTGATTCTAGGATTTTGAAAAAGTGGGAGCGTTCCCCCCCCCCCTAAGAATGAAAAAAGGGGGGCAGGTCCATTGGATACGAGGGGAAGGCGGGGGGTGATTCAATCTTCGCTAGCCATGGCCACTTCTTCAGCCACTCATCTTGGAACTGGTGTTCCCTCGCACTAGTGCCGTTATCTTCGGGCTGCTTATCCAAGACTGTTGATGCAGTAGCTGTTTCTGCAACATCTTCTGCACACTCGTTTTGCAGAGGATTTCTTTTTTTTACTTTGCCGCCACAAAAATCAAAGTCGAAGAGCGTCGTTGTCCAGCTTCATTTTGAAGAAAATTCTACATCGCGCGTAGAACTCTCTTGTCAGTAAAACGAGATTGGTTGATTTACACTAACATTGTAAAGGAACCAATGAAATGTAGAGAAATCATTCATTCCTGCTCGATGCTTTCATTTTTTTAGCAGACGATGAAGGAATTCCTGCAGCGATCGGTAAAAAATGTGGGCAGTTCTGCAAATATGCGGGCGTCGGCCCACGTTTAGACCCGGTTATTGCGGGAAGGAACAGATTTTGTGGGGATTGTACCAATCCCGCGCCCTAGAATCAGCTCTGATGTTATTTGCGCCCTATTCTTTCATTCATTTAATGATTCATGGGGCTCCGGTTTTTTCTTTCTTTTCTTTTCAGAGTGCTGGGAAAGCGCAGAAAAGAAGCAGCAGAAGAGGACATGGAGTCGCAGAGGCCAAAAGAGAAGAAAAAGTTCAAGAAAAAGAAACATGACAAGTTTTTCGCCAGCTGAAAGTGAACAATAATCGCAGACACGGGTGGGGGGAAAAAGTCCTCGATTCTCCCAGGGAAGTCGTTGCCATTCCCTCACTTTCTTGTTTGAAAATAAACAGTGATGGCTCCGGGATATTCGGGAGCTTAAAGAATTGGCTCCCCCCTCCCCTCCCTCTTCTATGTATGCTTGTGTACATATTTTTTGGAGATAATGTTTTCCGGATTAGTCATCTATATGTGTGTGTGCGCTTATTATGTTAAGGGACTTTTTTTTTTTTTCAGTTCGACGTGTATGAATGGTTTTTGAAATATGAAATAAACAGTATGAAGTAGAGAGCATGTGTTTTTTATGTACGAGTACGAGAATGCATGCGATTTATCTCTGCGCTTGGTTAATATGTCATGTTTCCCATGCCCAAAAAAAGCAACAAAATTGAACACTTCGGCATTTTCACACCCACCCACACACACAGTGTAAACTCGTACAAAAGCCATGTCTTCCGACAACTTCTTCTTCGAACGCTCAGTTTCCCGTCGTACGAGTGCATATGGCATATGCGTCCAGCTGCCGTATTGCGCCTAAGATATAGTTAGGCCCAGCATGTCCGTCAATGGCTGGAGAAAATCTTTGAAAGCGTTTCTTGAAAAAAGGCAGGAGAATGAAGACCAGTCAGGCAGAAAGATAGAAGATGATAGTAAGCAAGGGGAAAAGATAGTCAAAGAGAGCGATAGATTAGAGGAAGTTACAAGCACAGAATTTCAAAGAGAGCGATAGATTAGAGGAAGTTACAAGCACAGAATTTCCTGATGGTCTCGGATTCTGCGACTTGAACAAACCTGGGTGTAGCTGCGAATTGGTATTCGGAATGAGCGGTGTGGGAGCAACGCCACTGTACAGCCCAGAAGATGGGACAGCAAAAAAAAAAGCACAGAATTTCCAGAAGGCAGGGGACCAATTTGTACAAAAGACAACCCCCCACAGCCATGGGCGACTCACTTCAACAACGCACATTTTTTTTACTGTTAGGATTTATTGGTAAAAAGACTCACTCCAGCGATTACAGTTCTACTCGCCCTCCCAAATGCAACAGTATTGCACATACTACAGAGGAAGCTAATACAAGTTTCAACGCAATGAAAAACCCAAATCGGTCCAAATTTCAATCAAACCAGTGTTGGAAACAAAAGACAGGAAGAGGAAGGACGTCTACATTAACCAATAACCAAGGGGGGGGTTACGTTTTTTCTTTTAAAGGGTGGGCGGGGGAAAAAATTGACAAAGCAAGGTTGTTGTTCTTAGCCACCACTCTGTAACTAGTTTAAGTCATTTAGTTTCTAACTTTCTAAGTCTCTAGAGGTGAAATGTGATGTGATGGTGCATGGGAGAACCAGACATAAGTCGCTCAGAATGTTTTTTAACAAAAGCCAAAAATAGTCGCCAACCCCCCCAAATTCCACTTTTCTGTTTAGGGCATATTTATGTTTTTTGATGTATTCTACCAGTATTCACAACTTGAAAACAAATTTTGAATAATGTCTTTCTTTACTTCATTGTTAGTAGACCAAATCAATAAAAACAAAGCAGCAAAATTCTGTCTTTTATGTCCGATTTCTGGAAATCATCTACCGGTAACTTGAATGTTTAAACTTCTTCTTCTGCGTTCCCAGGCCATAAGGCCACAATGGGTACATATGTGTCCGTTTTCCAGTTTTCACCGGTCTCCCTGCTGCATTCAGCTGATGCATTCTGATTTCGGAGGAGCTCAAAGGAGAAAACTATGGAAGATTTGTTTGGAAAAAAGGCAGGAGAATGGGCCAAAAGTCAGAAAGTAGATTAGAGGAATTTACAAGCACAGAACTTTCAGAAGGTGGAACTATTTGTACCCCCCCACCTCTGGTATCCCCACTGGTGTGTGTGTGTTAAACTTCAAATGGTTATACAGTAAAACCAAAACTTGACAAGATTATTCATTTCTGTTTTCTGTGTATTGACAATCTGTTCTCTATGTTGTAAAAACAAAAATTCGCCAGAATTCCATTATGTCTGCGTTTCCCATGCACTCACACATATACTGCTCACAACAAGTAGGGGATATTGTGTTTTGTAAGATAACCATGGGTTCAGTAACGAAATTATAAGTTCTATTCAATTTGAAAACAAAAGTATTTTATTTCTTGAACATAAAATCGAAAACAAATTAATTTTGAAACGTCACGTGATTGCCAGAGAAGATGGACATCAATGGGTGCACTGTCCAAAAGTCACAAAATAGTCATACAACAGATGAAAGTGTTGGACCACGGTTTCCTGCAAGGCATAGCAAAACATTTGATTAAAAATGGTCACCCCATTGGGAGGGTCTGGGTTTTGTGGATGTGAAGGTGATCTTGCACAAAATGTGCTCAGTGGAGACGCGAATTGTCATTTTGGAGTCTAAAATCTGCCCAATGCCGGCATTTTTCAATTTCAGCTTGCACTATTGTAACGGTCGTAAGAGGATACAGGGACGCCGGGAAAAAACAACATTAATCCTCCAGAAAATCTCCAGGAGACTTCCAGATCATGAGAAAGCATTGCATTGAATGCCTTGTTGCAAACAGTGGCCCAACAATCGTTCAACTATGTAAAGGTGTTTTGTGATTTCGAATAACTCGCCTATTGATGTTTATTGCCTCTGGTAGTCATGTGACATTTTAAAATTGATTTTTGTCTTCGATTTTACAGCCATGAAATGAAACTTATGGTCTGGTTACCGAGCCCATGGTGATATTAGTAAGTCAATATCCCTTACTTTGTGGGAGCAGTATATATTTGGCAACGACCAAATCGAACTACAAAACTCATTTCACAAAGATGGAAAGCACTAGAAATAATCGAGATTCGGAACTGCCCATTTTTAATCCTATGCTGAAAGGGACAAATATGCGGCTAATAAGGAAAGTTTTACTAATTTGGTAAGGCATACCAATAACAAGAGGAAAGTGTGTGTGTATATTGTTAAGTAGAATCACGGTACAATAAAGTTATCATCACAGTCAAGATCGGGAAAAATAACAAGGCTTTGTCACCGCCAGTTTAATAGACGATTTTCTGAGAGAAAAACTAGGGGAGAGAACTTCGTGAAAATTGAGTTGTTTACCTTCACCAAGAGGGTCAAATCATAGCAGTCGAATAGATAAACCAGGATGCGAGTGAGCGACTTGCAAACATTTTTTTAGAGAAATGAGGGGTGGTTACGAGTGGCCACAAACTGATCGAACTTGCAAAATGTGTCATAAATGTAAATAACGTTAACTTTAGAATGACGCGTTATATTCTTCATCATGTGTGTCTACTCAAACACACGAGGCGGCAAGAGCTAATGAGGCCAGTGTTAACTTCCTGTTTGGCCGACTCTGCCAAGCAAGATCACTCCCACACACCATGAGATTACTCGCCTTAATTATTTACGAACAATTCCTATTCATACTTGATTGTACAGAATCTTCTTGCTGTAGTAAAGTTATAAACACCAATTTTACTTATGAATACCAAGTTTACTCCTTTCTCTAGCATTCATTTTTTTGGTAAACGTTTGTGTACATTTTTATGGCGTCTCATTTCGGTGGCCCAAGCTACAACTGAATATCTCTTATTAACCCCCTTGACTGCCAGAGAAAATTAGAGGATTTTTTTTTTTTTTTAAATCGTGACAAGAAAAAACCAACTGATAAAGCCGATCTGGCAAAATGATCTGGGGGATATAACTCTTGACTGTGTTAAAACAAAAAGCAGCAAACCAGAGTTATCCCTCTTCATCTGATGATGTCATCAGTGATATCATCAAGCATGTACGTGATATGGCAGTCAAGGGGTTAAAAATAACAACCTGCCTACTAGGCATTCAATTTATGTTAAATACTAGTCTTTTCGTTGGTGCCTTTATAGAGAGTAGTAAAAACCTTTCCGATTTGGACATATTTTCTGATGTTCAGCACCAATGACGTTATGTATTATTGGAAATATTACACATTTCTCGTTTCATTTTCCCCCCCCCCCCAGTATTTTTATTCTCTTAAAGACACGGCTGGATTAAGTCCCTCAGGGTTTTTTTCTGGGTAGGTGTGACCCACATACAGTCTGCCCCCATACACGATCGAGGCTGCTCTTTAAAGTGATGTCCTTGTTGTCATGCATGGGGAATTTGTATGGGAATCACGCCTGGTCAAACTTAAATTTCTTACCGAGAGAGGGAAACCCGTGAAACCCGTGATTTTCACTCATGTATCTGGTGGGTCTTTAATCTCAACTCTTATTAACCCCTTGCAGAGCACTACTACATCACCATTAGAGAGTACAGTGGAACCTCCCTTATAAGACTCCCTCCCACATAAGACCTACTTCTCTGAGACATTGCCCTTCTTTGTAAGTATTAGAATTACCTCCCTTGTAAGACCCCTCCCTTATAGGCCTCTGCAACTAGGGTTATTAACGCCCTTGACAGTGAGAGTGATGCCCTTCCTGGTCAGTACTGACAAGGGCATTCACTCTTGCGAAAGGCAGCCATTTAGTGGCATCAAATAGGGTTATTGGCGAGTTATCCCCGTTTGGTCAGTACTGAACCATCTTCCCCCACCCACCAAGGGCATTCACTCTTGCAAAAGGTGTTCGTTGCAGACCTCATTTTGGATTATTTTTTAAGGTCTTATAAGGGAGGTTCCACTGTAACACATTTAGTTGGCTGTTTGACGATTTACTGGTGGTGTACGCAAGGCGTTGGATTACCTACCCATAATGGTCAACGTATTTATCCACATTTCGCTTTAAAAAACACACACACAAAACAAAAGCGAGTGTGCTTCCCCTGTTTTTTTCTATCTACAACTTCCATCTGATTGTCAGCTGTGAAAAGTAAGGAGTAGAAGTAGAACAAATTTCATCCAGTGTTCTTTACATACCCTCTGCATTTTACCTCTAAACATACAAGAAACATTTTCTACCTACCGTCTATGTTACACGTCTTAAGCGTCTCCCCTCGCGGAACAAAATCAAACTGAATTATTTCCGTACAATACGACTGTCAGCAATGCATAATTACAGATTGGACTGCTAATATACCATTACCATTTGCTACATAATGCCATTATAATATGGTTTTCTTGTGTTTCTACATTCGGCTATAAGTAGAAATCAAAGCTACGATAACGGTTTGTCAACGAAAATAAAGAACTATATACAGTATTAACAATAAGATACATTCCGAGAGAAAACGAAAGAAATGAAAAATGGTGGGTATAGAGGACAGTAGCAGAGCCGAGTCATTAATGCTAACAGAGAATGCTGAGAAACATCCGCTTGAGCAAGTCAATAAGTGAAAAGATGACAATTGTTTTTAAATAAAAATGACTTCCCGTATTTTGGTGAAATTGTACAGATCTTGACACCCCCTGAACTGGGACCAGTTTGTAAAGATCTAGCGAGGGTTTTCTTCCTTGATTAAAGTGGGCTGCGCATGTAAGCTGAGTCTGGCGTTTCATGGAGATGCATATCGTCGGTGAAATTGTACAGATCCTGACACCCCCTGAACTGGGACCAGTTTGTAAAGATCTAGCGAGGGTTTTCTTCCTTGATTAAAGTGGGCTGTGCATGTAAGCTGAGTCTGGCGTTTCATGGAGATGCATATCGTCGGTGAAATTTAAAAAACTTGTATCTCGATTTTTGGGGGGTTTGAGTTAGATACATAGTCAGCTCTCTAATTTTTGACGCCACCTTCCACCAAAAGCTTGGATCTCTTTCTATCTGGGGTAAATGAGGTTGTGTAAATTGAAAAACTTGTGTAAGTCCCAAATTCAGATCTACCTAAGGACAAAAACCTTGTATCTTCGTTCTTTTCAAGTGTTAAAAAAGAAATTGCAACAAAAAGCAGGACTAAACTCGCAATGTCTTGAAAAACATATTCATCATAGTTAATCAATTGTGGTAAACACTGTTCATTTTTTTTTAATAATTTTTCTCAAAGCTACCCAAATTGAAATACGAGGTTTCTGAATTTCACCAACGATGTACAATGAGTCCCTAGTTGAATGAAAGACTTTATTCTCGACTCGTATCACCCAACTTAAATCCCAGTAACAGAAGCTTTGATTATTCTTTTAAAAATATGGTATCCTAGCCAGTCTTTATTTAATAAAATATTTTATTACCGATTTGATTTTTGAGGAACTTTATTTATAAGAACTTATTTTCTCTGTACATAGCCGGAAACAGCGGTACTTCTTTCTGTTCTGATTAGTATCGAAGAATATGTTAAACGGATAAATTCAATGCATTGCACACAACAAAAATTTGTTTTCTATTGCAACAAATATTAGTGATAAACGCCAGTGGCAAAAATATAGAAGTATGTCATGCTAGTGGCAAAATATAGAAGTTGTATGTCATGGTGATCGCAAAGTTAATAACCGACCTGTGTAAATGAAAAGGCAGGCATGGTAGACCTCCGCGAATCGCGGAAAATCCGCTAAACAGTTTGAAACAAAATTATTAAAAAATGCATTGAAATGGCATGAAAAAGTGAAAATTTCACTCTCATTTATTGAATTTTCTTCGGCCCCCTGGCCATGTTCCTTGAAAACCACTTTGCCCCCACTACCATGCCTGAAAGGTCAACTCTCAATTAAGTTCTAGCTACGCATACAACCAGGTAAACTAGTAAGTTGGCCAACACACATGACCGGTATTATTATGCGCCGGTATTGTTAATCCTTGTATCCCCCCTATTAGTTTTGACCAGAATGCAGGGAAAAACCTGAAAAATATCAAAACAGAGCTGTTCAAAAAAAGAAGGAAAAAAATTATTAAGTTGATAGTTGACTAGTACGAAACAAATGCTTTTATAATTCAAGACTAAATACATCATCACTTTTCGAGGGAAAAAAGAAATTATCACGCTGAAAAAAGACAAAGTATTTATACAATAAGTATGCAGATGTACATATATATATAGCTACTCGGTTGTCCTAAAAACCGATAGCGAGAGAAGAGAAAAGGGCAGTTTGAGCGTGCGCGCGCACACACACACACACACACACACCAAAACAAAAAACGCTACCAGGATAAATGGACTAGATTAGTTAGTAGGTAAAAACTGCATAATGAAACGGAATAAATACACGGTCAACATTTGCGCACAACACAGTGCCTAAGCACCCACTGTCTCTGTGCAAGCGATGAGAGCGACAAATACTGATTGCCACCACCGAAACATACCCCACTCAACGTGGCTGACAGTCCTTCTGATGGCGTCTCTTCGCAAAGGATTCAAGTCCATGAAGGTGTAACGGAGCAGCGAAAATGTTCAAATCCAGAATGGCTGACGGAGAGCGGAAACGTGCGTCACGTTTTCTGTTGTTGTTTTTAGCTCAGCACAGACACGCATTCTTCATTCGTGCGATTTTCAGCAAAGGGCATTCTCTAACACGGACATTACTCTTCGTTCACTTTTCACAGGCTCCACTTTGCCGGTGGTCGCACACCTACCTACACGGACAACGCACACAAAGGGACTTTTTTTTTTCCCCAGGCACACAAAAGATAGCATACCTCTGAACCGAACACACTGGACACGAAACGACGTCAAGACAAGTTTTGCAAGAAAAAAATCTTGACCGTATAAGAATAGATTTTTTTTTTTTTTAGTTTCTGATAAATAAGTGTAAATAAACTTTATCTCATCAGCAGTAAACAAAATAAATAATATATAATCTTAGGTTTTAGGAGACGTACTGTACAAGCTGTTTGATACAGAACCCAATAGCATTTACAATACGACAGCCCCTCCTTACCAGTGAAGCACAAACGACCCGTGAATACAGCAGCCACCTATATCACTGGCCTGCATCGATTTCCCAGTCACCGAGTCGGCTCAGAAAGCAGCGATTGTGGAAGACCCATGCTCAGTGTGGGAGAGACTTCACACGTATCGGGGTGGGGGGGGGGGGGGGGGGGGGGTACAAAGCAGAAAAAGCACCATGGTATCTTTCGATTTATAGTTTCTCTGTCTACTCTAAATCAGCAGGGCATGGAGAGGACCAGGAAATGGCGAACCCACTGCCTTTGTGCTCTGAAGATTGACCAACATGCAGTCACTTTTTTCATATAAGATTTCATTTCAGGGAGATAAGGCCAAGGGGGGGGGGGGGGGGGCAAACAGGGAGGTTGGGCTTTTAAAGGGAGAAAGAAGTGGGGAATGAGACATAGAATCGCTTAAACCCATCTTAAAACCATGCAAGTTGGTGAAACATTTAAAAAAAGGACCCAAATAATGTTTAAAAAAGAAAAAGAAAAAAAGGAAGAAATCTTCCAAACCATGATGCACAAGCCAACTCAATGACAACTGGCTCACAGTCTGACTTTCTGCAGAGCATCTAGCTGCTGCTGCTCAATGACAACTGGCTCACAGTCTGACTTTCTGCAGAGCATCTAGCTGCTGCTGCTCAATGACAACTGGCTCACAGTCTGACTTTCTGCAGAGCATCTAGCTGCTGCTGCTCAATGACAACTGGCTCACAGTCTGACTTTCTGCAGAGCATCTAGCTGCTGCTGCTCAATGACAACGGGCTCACAGCCTGACTTTCTGCAGAGCATCTAGCTACTGCTGCTCAATGACAACGGGCTCACAGCCTGACTTTCTGCAGAGCATCCAGCTGCTGCTGCTCAATGACAACTGGCTCACAGTCTGACTTTCTGCAGAGCATCTAGCTACTGCTGCTCAATGACAACGGGCTCACAGCCTGACTTTCTGCAGAGCATCTAGCTGCTGCTGCTCAATGACAACGGCTCACAGCCTGACTTTCTGCAGAGCATCTAGCTGCTGCTGCTCCTCAATCTCCATGACCCCGCAAAAAATTTATTTAAAAAAAAAAAAAAGTATGAGCGAGACCAAATTAGCGCTTAAGGCCAGGCATTAAGTTAATAATAATAATAAACCGACACTTACATAGCGCTTTTTATCAAGCACAAAGTTAACATTTCAATGCCTCCAATAAAAGAAACTGTGCATGGTTACTTTCTTCAAAAAAAGCGATCAAACAAAAACAGAAAGTGGTCTTAGTCCAAAAAAAAATTAAAAAAAGAGATGGTTAGCAGGGTGAGAGTATAAAACAGAGGTATGCCGAATGCCAAACTGAGAAGGAACGGAGTCAACATGAGCGTCAATCAAGCCTGACGGGCAGGAGGAGAACTACAACCGAAAACCGTTGCTGCTGCACCCACTGCACAGAAACTGCGCTGTGATCAGAAATGCTTAAAAATCGACGCTGCCGATTATCGGAAGCCCCAGCAACACCTCTCCCTCGAAGACGGCGCTAGCAGCAACGGTGCCGGCGGTGGTAGAGCGATCAGGGTTGCAGCCCCTGCCGCGGTCATGTTGTCTGCGGTTGTTCCCAGGTGGCGTTGTCACGACTGCTTGCGTTGCTCCATGCCGGCGGCGATGTAGGAGAAGAGGCAGAGTACCGCGTAGCAGATCTGGTCAGCCTGGCCACACACACACACAGCACACCACAAAACAGCCATCAAAACATCAGTGAGGTGGGGTTTCAGCGTCCAGACAAACCAAAAGGGAAACTAAAACGTTCTAGCAAGCGTTAGACTTAGGTCATTTTGGACCCGTGTCTTGTCTCTGCGACTCAGACCTGTTTACCCCCTACACAAGTCTCGAGTAGTCTGGATAGCTGAAATGGGTAGTTTGGGTGCAAATTGTGTAGTTTTATTCATTAAAACATCAAACAATGTTCACCGAAAATGAGTAGAATCTAGCATTATTTTCAATTTTGAAGAGTAGTAGAGATCCAATTGAGTAGAATTACTACTCGAAAAGAGTAGAGTAAACAGGTCTGCGAGTAGTGCGTGCTTGTCTTGAGCATATGATTCGATAATTATGTTTGCGTAACCAACGTTACGCATTAAAACTGAAACAAATGTACCTGCCAGTGTTGGATATTTGAGAATCTACATCATGCATGGATCTGACACTTGAATAATAAACAATATTTTCATAGTTGACTTTAACACATAACAGTTTATTGATTTATTGCAGTGTGTAATACCTATTCATACATAAAAGAACCATAACACAGTTTAACGTAACATTTCTTAACTGGTAGAACTAAGGGAGAAACAAGAGGGTGGGGTGTCTTATATGTATATTTTTCAAGGTCGTAAAACATTTTCAAGACAGTCCAAACGCTACATGCCATTAAAACAACAGACTAAAACAGAACAAATATATGAAGCAGATGATGGCTAAAACCAAACCTGAGAGGAAATTAAAGGGAAGTCAAGTGAAGCGAAAATGAGCAAGCGAATGAGAAAAAGAAAAGCAGCATACGCTTTCTAACTCTATTTCAAAGCATCAACAACACAGTACTTGTCATTTTTTTTCAATCTACACACGGTACTAACATACGCTTTCTAACTCTATTTCAAAGCATCAACAACACAGTACTTGTCATTTTTTTTCAATCTACACACGGTACTTAGTAAATACATTAAACAAAGCAATCTCCATCATTCAAAGGCTGGATAATTGAAGCAGGAACAAACAAAATCTACAATAAAAACAATGAAGCCTCATCTGCACGTGTGAGCCAATTCTACAAATTTGCTGCATGTGATAGAGATACCGGAGACAGAAAATCCTACATCAGACAAAAAAAAGAAAAATTAATTGAAACGTTTTGGCTATCACTAAATGACGAAAATGGTGTTTTACGTCCTCTTGGTCTGAATCAGACACATATGGGACATTTGTAAATACAAATATGGTGGGAACAATACTGGAGGCAATGCCCGGAGGCAGTACAAAACCAGTAAAGTCCCGAGTTTTGTATTAATACAGATAGGTAACCATGCCTCGGTTAAACCCCATCGGCTATGGCACCGCTACAAGTATTTATTACTATGCTATCACTAAATAAAGTTATCTTTGCTTATTTTGTGTTGCAAGAAACATATTGCTTGGGGGCAAAGCATTAAAAATGTAATACAAAGCCCAACACGAACAATAAAACACATCAGCCAACATATATACAGACCAGTTTAAGACTTGAACTGTTAAAGCAAGATTTTTTCGTCATAAAAAAAGAAACAAAAGCATAAACTTTACAGCCATTTTACTTTGTGAGTGATTAAATAAATTTCATTAAAACCTACATGAGTGACAGGGAGGGGGGGGGGGGGGGGGGGGGGGGCAGTTTAAAACAAAATCTGTAAGAACGTGTATTATAAGTATGGTAACCACAGTTACATAAATACACTCATGTATACCTAGTATGGCTGCTATAAATTTAGCCAACTGTTAGTGGTTAAATGTCAGAGCCTGAAGCCAGGATAACATAATAAATGACCAAAATCACTGAAAGAAATACACATAACATTTACACTGAGCTTTTAATAAGAGAAACACCCCAAGGTGTTAATTAATTAATCACAGACCCATTAACCCCCTCCCCCCCCCACCTGCCCAACAAACAAGAGAGCATCCCAGATATATAAAAAAAATTGAAAAAGCATGAGTGACAACTGACATTGATCTCGGACAGCTGTCAAAACACAGCATGGATGGAAGAAAAAAAAGGAAAGAAAATGAAGGCCATAGCGCAGTATATATTATATCCATTCCTTCACAGGAAGAAGTAGCTCATGCCAAGAGCTTTCAGCATTCATTACTTTGGAACAGTAAGAACCTGCAGACACCACAGCTCAAACATTATGACAGTAAGAACCTGCAGACACCACAGCTCAAACATTATGACAGTAAGAACCTGCAGACACCACAGCTCAAACATTATGACAGTAAGAACCTGCAGACACCACAGCTCAAACATTATGCTCATCCCGGATTCAAGTTGGGCAATACGCGAAATAGGATTTTACGCCCTCTGCGGTCTTTCGACCATGTGGGGCATGTTTAAATACAAAGATGGTGGGAACAATACTGGAGGCAATGCCCGGAGGCAGTGCAACACCAGTGAAGTCCCGATTTTTTAGCAATACAGATATGTGTAGCAGTAACCACGCCTCGGTTAAACCTTATCGGCTATGGTACCGCCTCAAGTTATGAGTAAGTGTTGAGCAATACAGTGGAACCTCCCTTATATAAGACCTTCATAAATCATCCAAAATGGTCTTACAAGGGAGGGATCTTATAAGGGAGGTAATTTTACTACATACAAAGAAGGGCGCAATGTCTCGGAGAAGTAGGTCTTATGTGGGAGGGAGTCTTATAATGGGAGGTCTTATAAGGGAGGGACCTTATAAAGGAAGTAATTTTACTACTTACAAAGAAGGGCAATGTCTCGGAGAAGTAGGTCTTATGTGGGAGGGAGTCTTATAATGGGAGGTCTTATAAGGGAGGTAATTTTACTATTTACAAAGAAGAGCAATGTCTCGTAGAAGTAGGTCTTATGTGGGAGGGAGTCTTATAATGGGAGGTCTTATAAGGGAGGGGTCTTATAAGGGAGGTAATTGTACTATTTACAAAGAAGGGCAATGTCTCAGAGAAGTAGCTTATAATGGGAGGTCTTAAAGGGAGGTTCCACTGTAACATGCATTCCAAGAATGCAGGTTTTGTTCCTAATTGCACACATTACATTCCCTCTAGAGCAACAGTGGAAAAACAGAATACATCAGCACTGTTTGATCCACACAGGAACATGCCTCAACCAGGAGTCCATTTGGCAGAGAACCCATCCCAGATGTTAAGCCTGGGTACAGGGGATTTTTTTCCTCTCACTCTGCACTAGGCCTCACGGTCTGAACGTGGAGTCTTTCAGATGAGACGATACACTGACGTCCTGTGTGCCCATGTACTTAGCACACGTTAAACCCAGTGGCAACGAAAAAGTTGTCATTTGGTAAAAGTTTAACCCACCCCCCTTTCCTTCCTTATCAGTCACACAAAAAGCGCATGCAAAATCTTTTTTAGATGGCGCGCTTCTGGCTGCGACGCGCTCTCCAGGTGGGAACAACCCGAATTTCACAGACGCCTCTGTGACTATAGCTATTACCTACCTAATACCTAAAGGGGCCGCCACACGGCATATGACCCGACTCAACCCAACTGCGACATTTGTGAGGCATGATTCTCATGAAATACTGCTGTCTGAATGAATCTGATGAAATCCTACTAGTTCTGTTCACTGTTTTGTTGTTGTAGTCCCCTGAACAGGAATCTGATGAGATCCTACTAGTTCTGTTCACTGTTTTGTTGTTGTAGTCCCCTGTACAGGAATCTGATGAGATCCTACTAGTTCTGTTCACCGTTTTGTTGTTGTAGTCCCCTGTACAGGAATCTGATGAGATCCTACTAGTTCTGTTCACCGTTTTGTTGTTGTAGTCCCCTGTACAGGAATCTGATGAGATATCTGGGTTCTTTTTGTAGACATTTTATGAGATTCGTGTGTTGGGGGTCAACGTGCGTACAGTGAACGAAAACAGATTTTCAGACGTAAATATTTCACGTGAATCATGCCTCACAGGTGTTGTCATAGTTGGATCACAGTTGGATAGAAACTGCACATGTGTGGCAGCCCCTTTAACCCTGTCACCGCCAGCCATATTTCAGCCAAAGACTTCCATTAAATTTACCTGGGTTAAGAGAATCCATCTGCAGTATTGGGGGATTCTTCTGTGGCATATATATAAAATAAGGTCTATCCTTACTTCCCCAAATGAAGACAATAGGGTCTTTGGATAATAGACCCCAATTTGATGCCTTTTTAATGACATAGGTGTTAAATCACTGGTGCTGAAATGCGACTTTGGCGGTGACAGGGTTAACTGAGTCTCTTAATATGATCATTGCATTATAGGAACAACAAATCAGTCTTTCGGGTAGCAGTTTTAAGGAACTGACTTATTGCCTCAACCATAAGCTATAGGATAAGCGAAACCAATTAACTGAACGGTTCAACACCATGCGATTGAATAAAAGGGAATTCTTCATAATTAAGTTTGACACTCTGACTCACATGAAAGCCGTTCAGTTTCCTGAATGGTTTTTTCCTATTCTTAAATTTACTTCATCCTCAGTCGAAAGAAGGATTATGTCTTCAATTTTTCAACACTGGACAATTCATAAGCAAAACAAACACAGTTATTACTAAATAAAGCATTCAACATTTCTGCGAAAATGTGTCACCAACAATAAATTCAAAAGGCACATGCAAAACCCTTGGGCTCCTTCAATTTCAAGCTGCACGTGCAAAACCCTTTTTTAAAAAGAATAGTAATGCGTGTTTAAAAAAAAAGAAGCAACCAGGGCTTAAAAAAATTCAATTAGTAAGTGAAAGAGTTAAACAGGTTAGTACAAACCATTGATTATTAAGAGTTAAAATAAATACTAAATACATGTCATGAATATAAGAATTAAATGAATATCATGTTCATACACACGATCAATCTTCAATCTCACGTGCACAACAATATTGTTCAAAACTACATATGTTTTGGGGGTGGGGTTTTTAAATAATAATAATTCCAGACTCTAAATAAGCTGTGCAATGTTAGCAGCTAATAGCAAGGCAGAGAGTGACAAAGCAAGCCTTTCCCTCATCCCCTCTAAGACAGCATAATTGACAAAAGTCGGGGGGTCTCTGGTGTTAGTGCCGGGGAAGGGGTTACTGGAAACCTGTGAGTTTTAAGCACAAAGTGGAATCAGTTTAACAAACAACAAAAAGTGAAAGTCTAAAACGTCAAGGGACAGTCATCAAAGCAATCAGAAATCAACTCACACTTAACGATACAGGCTTTCAACAGTCGAGTGCTACTCTTTTTCTGGGAGATGGGAACGGCACTAGGTTATAGCTAGGTGACTATATATTATAGCAACACTTTTTTTTTTATCAACATTTATTGTCCAGAGAAAGAAAGCATCTACGGCCTGTTAGGCAAGCCCTCTGTTAAGTGTTCAGCCATCGTAGCTTTACAATAGAATATGAAAGTAATTACCATTGTTAATGTTACAATAGAGTGTTGATATAATTACAGTTTAAGGGCATTAAAAAAACTTGTTAACACATTCTGCTACGAATGAGCATGGAAATGTCTCCAAGTCCTTAACTCTTCTAGTACTTATGGGTGAATACATTCGCCCTGTACATCACACTTCACTCCCACCAAATGCAAAGACATTCACTGCCAAGTACCCTGCCATGTGTTTATCTACTTTCAGAGCATATGTCGGTGATTTTTGTTCCCGTTAACCCTCTTGCATTCGCGTTTGTTATAGACAAAACTACTTCTAGTGTTCAGATTCTTTCATACATTTTCGGGGAAATCTGTCTTTTGAAGCACATAGAGTGCCATACATTTACTATCACATCATTGCTTGTGAGAAGAGTCTTCATAGAGTGTTTCTAGCAAGCCAGAACTTAGTGTGTGATGAAAATGCCATCAGTGGGGGCATCAGAGTGGGGGGGGGGGGGGGGGGCAAGCTACGGGCGGCTTGAATACACAGAGGCAATTTCTGGCTGGGCGGCTTGGACCGGAATAAATGCAAGAGGGTTAAAGCAACGCATGCTCACTTGAAAAACTAGTTAACTCCCCTCTTGTCGGTTGAGATGCAACGGACAACCAAGAACATAAAACAAAAATACATAGCGCTAGAAGAGTTAAGTTAACATATGTAATCCGATTAAATCTGTGGCGCATTTCAATAACATCCTAGACGTCAAGGGCTATCAGACATGCAGCCGTCCCCAAGGACAGTCAACACACTGATGATCACAACATGAAGTTTTGACATGCACAAAAGCTATTACTAAACGAGCTGACTGAGGGCATTTACATGTTCATTTTCTATATGTGCAAGCAGAAAGAATGTGCGTAAATCAGAAAAAGTAACAGGGTTTGGTGTGTGCGTTTACATTTTTAAAAATCATTTTTATGACTTTTACTAAACAAACTATGCATTCAATCCTTTACAAGTGTTTTTTTTTTCACCCCTGTTTATCATCTGCATATATGTAGGCACTATGATTAATTTGATTTATGCTACACGTTTTCCAAATTAATTACATGCATAGAGTATTCCCCCTTTGTTCCATTTCGTTATCTCCTCTCTTGGCCTCACTATTTCATTCTTTAATTACATACATGTTTATCACCTTAGTCAGGGCTTACAATTACATCTTCTAAATCATCTACATGAATTGTTTTGGCATACCTTAGCAGTCAACTAATCTTTGATGATTTAACGATAAGTTCCTCTATGATGATCCGTAAACTATTAATATTCAATTTACAATATCTTGATTAAACAATATCTTGCTACTGTTATTTCAAAGAGCTATTAACTTACAGGGCATCTAAAAAAATTAAAAAAATAAACCCACAAAACCGGTAATACAGTGGAACCTAGACCTTCAAAAATCATCCAAAATGAGGTCTTATAAGGGAGGGGTCTTATAAGGGAGGTACTTTTAATACTTAAAGTAGGTCTTATGTGGGAGGGAGTCATATAATGGGAGGTCTTATAAGGGAGGTTCCATTGTACACAATTTAATAGTGAAGTTATCGTTTTGATTTGGGGGATTTTTGAAGATTCAATGCATGAAAGATTACAACTTGTTTTTCCAAGATTTCTTTGACTGTTCCAGAAATTAACAATTTCCATGGTAACTCAATTTTCAGTAAAAACAACAACCAAAGACCTCTTGTTTTTTGAGGTGCAAAAACACTTACAATTTCAATGCATGGGAGCAGCTATACAAAATGAAAAAAACACCTGAAAACACCAGGGAAACACCAGGTGCTTTCCCAACTCCCCAAAAATATGATTATTTTTCTTCTCTCACAAAATCATTCATAAACTAATAGCACAATAAATGAATACAAATGGTTATCACTCTTCTTTGTTTTTTCTTCATAGTCACACTGGTCTAGGATTCTTCGAGCTAGGTTTTTTGTGGTTTTTTTTAAAAATTTATTGTTTCTTTGAACTAGTAATTCACAAGCCATAAGTGATGACTATCCCTTGCAGCCAACAGTGTTATTAGGACAGACGAAAAGAAATAAACGGGTGTGCGGCATTCAAAAAAAAAAAAATGGATTATAAAAACAGCCAACAGCACACACAAAAAACACAAACACAGCCTGTTAAAGGTGGCAAAAAGTGAACTCTGTAAGTAATAACTGAGGGAGCGAAAAGGGAGGCAGCAGTGTACAGTATTTACTTTCGTGGCCGTCGTCTTGCTTCGCCCACTGAACACTAACGATTCTGTGGAACATTACTGCCGTTTCGTTAGCCTGCCAGGAAAGAAGAGAGAGAAAAACAAAAAAAACACAAACAAGTCCGCTTTAAGAATGGCTTGGGACCAAGTCGTTTTTTCCTTTTTTTTGTGTGTGAACCAAGTGATTGCTAGCATAAATGAAACAAATGAACATGCACAAACCCAAATAAAACTGTAAAACAAATAATAAAATGCAAGCTAATACAAACAAAATATCAGGGAAATGGTACCCTCAAAAAAAAGATACATCTAATTCAAGCAATAACAACAGAAATCCACAGATAATAACCAAAACACACTAGGCCGACTGGTGTGCAAGCAATATCGGAGACCCTTATCGAAGGTGCGCTGGATTTTGCTACAACAACAATAATGATAAAGCCTTGAAAGCGAGCACGATTTAGTCTGCCTGTGCTTGTGCACTGCACATCAAGACACAACATTCACAGTAAATCAACGGCAAACACTGCCTGAAACCCCCCCACACTTCTGACATTAACAAAGTACAGTGGAACCTCCCTTATAAGACCTTCAAAAATCATCCAAACTCAGGTCTTATAGGGGAGGTAATTTTAATACTTACAAAGAAAGGCAATGTCTCAGAGAAGTAGGTCTTATGTGGGAGGGAGTTTTATAATGGGAAGTCTTATAAGGGAGGTTCTACTGTACCATAGTTTACAGACTTTGAAGGTGCACCTGATAATAAGGCGCACGAGACTGCAGATTGCTGGCTGGTAATCGTTTATACTGGAGAGGCCTTACTTATCTAGGGCACATCCCCACTTTAAAAACGGCTCAAATGTGTGACAATGACTCGTGGTCATAGGCTCTGGTGCTGAATGCTTCTAATGGTTAAATTGCAAAGTCTTGTTCACAGAACCGATATAAATAACCATTTTCAATCGGCCGGACCTTCATTCCATCTAAAACTGAAAGATGCAAACGAGAGAAGGGAAGTTGAAGAACTTAAAGGCATTGGTGAAAGGAGGGAAGTGAAGGATGAAAAAGATGGGAGTACTGAGCAATATATTCTGAATTATATGAAAATAACTCTGTAATAATTGACTCCATCTAGAGTTTGTCATTTCTATACGCATTTAAGAAAGACACACACGGGAGGTGAGAGCAAAGCAGAGAGAATAAAAAGGGGGTTCTTAGAATAGTATGTGACAGTTATGTGGTGCCAGCTTAACATTTATGAAAAAGATTTCACCACAGAGAGAGAGAGAGAGAGAGAGAGAGAAGGGGGGGGGGGGCAGAAACAGAGAGAGGGAGAGAGAGACACACACACACACACACAGAGACATAGAAGAAGACAGAGAGAGAGAGAGAGACAGACATAGAAAGAGAGTGAGAGATGGAAACAGACAAATCTGGGAAATGGTGCAAAGGGTGGAAAAACACATTCCAGCTGCAATGGAAAGAGAAAAGGTACTGCGTCTATCTAATCTGCCAAACACCGCTACTTGTGCAAGGTGAACAAGGGCGTGGTTCAGTCTGTGCTGAGACATAATCTGAATGCAATACAGCAAAGCTGGGAACAGCGTAAGGTACCAGCCTTTCCGCAATACAAAGCGACCCTTGTATTTCCTTTATTTTATGTCAACATCTGAAATCTATAATAATACCGCTTTATGTTCAAATAAACCCTAACCACACAATTAATAATGACAATGGTACCAGCCTATCCGCAATACAAAGCAACCCTTGTATTTTCCATTATGTCAAAATCTGAAATCTATCAGTATCTCAAAGTCTATGTTCAAATAAACCCCAACCACACAATTAACAAGGGCGTCGCCGAGCGGCAGACATGTCCGTCACCAGCAATGCCACGCACTTGCGACACCCCGTAGAGTGTCACATCCTGACACAAAATTGGAAGGGATTCTGTCTTCTAGTTCACGAGATACAGCTTGAAGAAGAAACATATAGCGCAAAGAAGGAAATTTCGGTTTTCAAGGTCAAGGTCAGCATGGTGATAATTTATGCTCGGATGTTTTCTTCTCTAGGGTATACAGTACCACACACAATCTGAAGCGCTTCTGTCAAGTACCAATGTGGAAAATATGGCTTAAAACCCAATGTGTAGACCCCTACCACTTTCAAGGCCTACGGATCGCCCGGACCGTGACCTTGACCTTGATCGGTATGCCACCATCAGAACGGGCATAAGCCAAAGTACCTTCATGCCAAATTTGAAGACTCTAACACTAACGGTGTGGGAGTTATGGCCCCTGAAAGATTTTCGGTTTTCAAGGTCGTACGCCAAGGTCAAGGTCACGACGGCAATATGGTTTGCGCGGATGCCTTCCTCTCATGGTGACACACCAGCACACACAATTTGACGTGATTCTGTCAACCCGTTCGAAAGATATCCTTGGGACAGACAGAAGGAGAAAAAAATGACCCTCCGATTTTCAGGCTCCAGCGATCTTTTTTACCTTGACCTTGATCGGTATGCCATCATCAGAACGGGCATAAGCCAAACCACCTTCATACCAAGTTTCAACATCCTATGTTGATCGGTGCCCGAGATATGGCTAAAAATAGATTTTCGGTTTTCAAGGTCGTACATCAAGGTCAAGGTCACGACGGCAAAATGGTTTGCGCCGATCTCTTCCTATTAAGGAGGCACACCTTTACACAAAATTTGACGCGATTCGGTCAAGCGGTTCGGGAGATATCCTTGGGACAGACAGAAAAGAAAAAAAAAAAAAAAAAAAAAAATACAAACCAGCCCATCGCAATAGTCCGTCTTGGTGACGGACTAACGACAAAGGTGATTGGTCGCGAAACAAAATGGAAAGGGAGAGAGGGTGGGGCAAATTCACTGACAAGAAAAAAACACTCGTGCAAAAAGAAAAAAGGCACCATTCTTTAAAGCATCTGCAAAATGCATACGCAAGCACAAACTGAAACATTAAAAAAAGAAAACCTATTTTTTTTACACTATTTGTTTACCACAGTTATCACGACATTGAGCTTAAAACATTGACATCACGAGATTGAGCTTAAAATGCGCTGAATTTTGTGAACAAAACCACAAAGTGGCAAACACACATTCATAATATCACTGACAGAAAAAATGCTTCGACTTCTTTTGAAAATATACCTTTCCAACGTTAACCCTTTCACCACCAATGTCACATTTTTGCACCACAATGATTTAACACACGTGTCATTAAAACTCTTGAACCATTAACTCTTGAATCAGGGTCTATTCTTCAATAATATTTTGTTCCTAAATTTGGGCAGTATTAGGATTGACCCTATTCTAAATGTGTCACAGAGAAATCCCACAATATTGCAGATGAAATCTTTTCAGTAACCAAATAAATGTTATGGAAATTTTTGGTTCAAAGGAAGATGGCTGGCAGTGAAAGAGTTAAAGAAATCAAGCACAAAACTATAATTATAACAGGTATAATTTGTACTTAGTAAATCCTCTTTTAAATCCAATTCAGTTACATCTTCGCCCTCCCTTTTCCCAGCACACAAATTAAGTTCTCATTCGGATGACCATTACAACAAGAAGCGTAGCGACACAGAATTCACATCTACACACAAGCATATACAACACGGCAGAATGCAAGACATTACAACCAGAGTAATTTTGGACAAGGACCCAAAAGACAGTAAATCTGTTATTAGCTTGGTGGAAAACATAACGGCCACCCTGAACCACAAATTCATCACCCCTCCTTAAAGACCCACCACGATTACGTCCCTTGTGGGGGTTTTCTGGGTGGCTGTGACCCACATACAAATGCCCCCAACTTCAAATTGAGGCTGCTCTTTAAAATGTTTTGCTTTGAATTTGGGGGCATTTGTATGGGAGTCAAACCTGGTCAAAACAATATTTCTTACCAGCTATAAGAGGGAAAACACGTGAAACCCGTGATTTTGACATGTGATCTGGTGGGTCTTTAAGACCCTGTCCTTGCCCACCAATCAAGAAAATCACTTTTCCATTATGTATCTTTAAAATTATTTTTGGGGTCAAATGTTCTCCAGTAGCAGTCAAGGGGTTAAATTAAAGTGGCTATTGCTGTGGAGTGCAGTGAGGGGGGTGGGGTGAACTGAACAGCAGTGGTCTGCGCCGATGGTTGTGTTGTGTGCAAAGGCGTCTGGCTGTGATATGGACTGCGGGACTGGAAGCCACACACAATGTCTCCACACACAGAAATATCCCTCACCACTGAGTTAAGAGCAGGTTGGGGGGGAAATCAGCATATGAAATATATCAGGTGATAATGACCCCAATTTGCATTATTAGATGGTCTTGAGAAAACAAAATGTGCATAGACTTACACTCAACAAGTCATGCACCTAGGTAATTTCATAACGTCACTGTGACTGACTAAGAAATAAGATAAGGAATAAGATTAAGAGAGCAGTTGGGTTTTTCTGATTTTTAAACAAATATTTCATCTCAGTCTCTGATTCCCTCCTCTGTGAACTAACTGCCATTTTTTCTCTGTCACACACACACACACACACACACACACACACTGTTTAAATTCCTCAAGCCGAATTAAAAAAAAAAAAAAAGATAAACAAATCAAAGTACGGCTAAAAGAAATGATAAATCATAAATCATAATACGCTACAGGCATAGCTACTGCCTTGCAAATGCGTGACAGAGATTGACATGCAACATAATGATTTCTACACCCCAACCTAACACTGAGCAAATAAAAGAAACGATGGGAGTAAACTAAACGTAAAGAAAACGAAAGCTCTCCACCCCACCCACCCTACAAAAAAAAAGTAATAAACTGCCAAAAATATTATTGAAAAAAGAACAGAAAAGTTAAATATCTACTACATAAAACAAACAGAATGTGCATTAAAATATATATATATATACAACAGCGATGAGGTTTATATATCTATCCATTAAACTTTTTTTCCCTTGTCATTGGCTAACATAAGAAAAACACGCTCAATATCATCTCTATCTAATAAGCACTGTAAAGTGAAACCAGCCAACATTAGGAAAACTCAAAACAGGTATTTCATCTTTAAAGCTCAGAGGATTTTCGCTTTATTTTTCATGGCGGAAACATGGTAAATCACAAGCATTTCAACATTAATAAAAAGATAAAACAAACATTTTAACAATGATGATAATATTAATAATAGGAACACATGATTTCTTAAAATGAAGAAATGCAATAACGTTCTTTTTTTCTTCCTTTTTAAAAAATCAAATTGTCCCTATAATAATTAACGAGCCATGCAAACATATGCCACTGACTTAAAAACTTTCAGATACTGAGTCTTGATAACATTCTACAAATTGTAGACAGGCTTTATCTGTCACGTTTCGAATTCTGAGATATTAGAAATGTAAAACTTTTCTTTATAAAAGTCTGGCACTCTGAATCTTTACATTTTCTCCCCCCTTCCTCTCATTTTCTCCCCCCTTCCTCTATCCCCCGGGGCTGCCAACCATCTGTTGCAGTTTCCAGGGACAAACTACAGAAAAACCAGGGACAGAGACCTATTTCCAGGGACAAACATCGCAATGTCATGCATCAGGGTCAAAACGAACATTAACTTCCAAATATTTCATGATCTAGCAACATTTCTGTGACTGGTTTTTTTTTGGGTAGTCTTCTTGCAGCTTTTTGGTGCCTCAATATTCAAGATCGCTCGGTGTTCAGTAACCTATGTGCAACATGTATGTTAGGAAACATTTAACAGTGTTGTGTTGGTTGTGTTCAATAGCAAGGCCAACAAACAAGAAAGTGGTTATTCTACAATTTTTTTTAATTCTACTCAGCTTTCAGGGACGCCAGACAGAAAAGTGGATTCCAGGGACAGGGTGCCATTTTTGACTGTTTCCAGGGACAAATACCCCTTAGGGGGGGGGGGGGGGGGGGGGGGGGGGCGGTTGGCAGCCCCTGTATCCCCTGGGCCTTTCAGTCATGACGTCGGAGTTAGGGTGTTGGTGGCTTTGTTTTCTTTTTCTTTTATTCTTTATAGTTCCCATTCAGGTGGGAGTTTAATATAAAGACAGTTTTTTTAAAAGATTGAGTCCATTTCAGGGAGTTTCATAACCGTCATATTTACTTAGAACTGAAAGTGAAAACATACGAGTTGAAAATGGCTGAGAGCTTTCAAAACAGGCTCTTCATTTGGTACTTTTTTTTCTTCAGCAAAACAAACTCACACACACAAAAGGAAAGAATAAAATGATAAATATAACATTTAGCACCTTTTCTACCTCATTATCTCAATGTCACCCACCATACTTGATCAATGATACAGCCTTCCATTTCTCCAACCAAACAATGCTTTTTTTCCCTCTTCAACATGTTTTGGCATTTTACACAAGTGAAGGACTTGAAGGTATTGAAAGGACTGGGAATATGAACAAAAACCGTTTGATTATACATATAAATATAATATTATATTAGATATAAATACACATACACAAAACAGAACATCAAGATATTGAAAATCAAAAGGGGGAAAAAAAACAAGGGGAGAGAAAAAAAAAAGGTATCCACTCACCATACTGGATTTGAATTTGTGCTGAGTTACTTGTTTGGTTTTGGAATCTGAAATGACAGTTCAACACACCCAGGTAGTAACAGTGGAGGATAACACACACAAAAATAATAATAATAAGATTCCAAGACAGAGAGAGAAAGACGTGTGAGGCAGAGAGATAGAGAGAAGGGGGGTGAGAGGAAAAGTGAGAGAGAAAGAAGGATGAAGTGGGATGTGGATGCAACTATTGCATTCGATGTCCTCTCTCTCTCTCTCTCTCTCTCTCTCTCTCTCTCTCTCTCTCTCTCTTCTTCCAATAAGTATCCACAATCAACATTTGCAACTATTACATTCAATGTCAATTCTCTCTCTCTCTCTCTCTCTCTCTCTCTCTCTCATTGCATTAATTATAAAACCAACCAGGTGTTTATATAAACTCAGTACATGCATAATCAACCCGTTTTATAAACTAAATAGGCATAATATGTTAAGTACCTTTTCAATAACAGACAAAAATAATGAGATCATCTAAACAGCACATTATGTGTTCTTAATTGTATGCACTTTTATTCACTTTCATCTAAGTGGTGTGTGTGTGTGTGTGTGTGTGTGTGTGTGTGTGTGTGGATGTGTGTGTGTGTGTGAGAGAGAGAGAGAGAGAGAGAGAGAGAGAGAGAGAGAGAGAGAGAGAGAGAGAGAGAGAGAGAGAGAGAGAGAGAGAGAAAGAGAGTGTGTGTGCGTGTGTGTGCGTGCGTGTGAGTGAGCTTGTGCGTGTGCGTGCGCGCACATGCACATGAATTATGTGTGCATTTTTACAGATTAAGTAAGCAGACACATCTGTTCTTGTGTTGTTACTTTACATTGAATGTTTTGGGGCATGCGTGCTGTATGTGGACACATGTGCATGTGCCTATATGTGAAAGAAATCAGAGACAAGAGGAAAAGAAACCAGAGAGCATGTGTACGTTTGCTTGTTCTGTCTTTCCATGGGTCTCTCTTCCTTAGTGGGTTACCTACGAGATTACTCAGTCTGTTCTCCCCCCGAAGACGGAGTGTGGCTGCCCACGTGGTGGGGTAATCAAAAACGGTCACACACGTAATGTTCTCACCCCATAGCTGATGCATTTGTACCATAGTGTTCAAGCGCTTTGGCTGTTGGGATGATCCCTGGAGTCTTTTAGCCAGGGTAAACCAACAACTACTCAATCTGTTTCTCCTCACTATTTGAGACTAGGTAACGTGTCTGAACCAAGATCATTCTGGGTGTTCTAGGTATAGACGGCAGGCCCTATATGCAATTGTTAGGAAATGTATGCATATGTTATCGTTTCGGGGTGAGACTTTTCACAAATGATATTCATAATAGACCACCAATATGGTGTCCATATTATTTCTGTATCGACATAAAGAAAACTGGCCAACCAATATCTCTGACCGACCAATAATTGGAATTGCAAAACTACCATATTTTACGAACCATAAGGTGCACCCTGTTATAAGTCGCACCCCCCCCCAATTTTTTTTTTTACACACAGTTATGATTTGGTTATACTTTCTTACTAGGTGTAGAGTGGCACAGAGGTAACGCGTTCACCTTGTGTCAAGTAAACCCGAGTTTGAACCTGGGTACAGGGGATTTTTTCTCTCACTTTGCACTAGGCCTTATGGTCTGAACGTGGAGTCTTTCGGATGAGACGGTATACCGAGGTCCTGTGTCCCCATGCACTTAGCACACGTTAAACCCAGTGGCAAGAAAAAGTTGTCATTTGGTCAAAATTTACCAAAATTACCTGCGACGCTCTCTCCAAGTGGGAGCAACCCGAATTTCACAGACGCCTCTGTGACTATAAAGTACCAATACCAATACATTTTCGAGCACTTGGGTTTCAAAATTACCAAGACAAGTAGCAGTAGCTGTTACTGCTAATGTGTTTATGCGCACAAGAACTTTTTCAGACTTTTAGTTACATTTTCACTGTGCAAAATCCATCACGCATACACCTTACAATACCTAATAATAATAATACCTACATTATGAATCACAGAGGCGCAGGGGTCTCAGTGTTGGTAAAAAGTATCGCCTTATAGTCTGTAAAATATGGCTTATGTTTTTGCCCTTCCAATTGGTCACTGCGACCACCTTTTTGCAAGAGTGAATGTCCTTGGTGGGTGGGGGAAGACGCTTGAGTACTAACCAAACAAGGTCATAACTCTCACCAATAACCCTATTTGAGGCCACTGAATGGATGCCTTTTTGCAAGAGTGAATGTCCTTGGTGGGTGGGGGAAGACGCTTGAGTACTAACCAAACAAGGTCATAACTCTCACCAATAACCCTATTTGAGGCCACTGAATGGATGCCTTTTGCAAGAGTGAATGCACTTTTGGATACTGACCAACAAAGGCTTAACTCTTGCCGTCAAGGGCGTTAATAACCCTAGTTGCAATGGCCAATACAAAGCTATTTTATTTGGAAATGTGTTAGCAGCCAATCTGGAGGGCTACTCACTATTTTAACTAACTAAAAAAGACGTCATCAAGAAAAACAGTTTGTTTTTATCTATAAGCTTTTTAGGTCTTAGTCTTATGAATCCACATCAGGAAGAGTGACCCAATTATAAATAATTGCTGCTACGCACAAAAAGATCCCAAATTTTTTTTTTTATGACAATATGCTAAGTAAATTATCAAATATATATATTTGTGTGTGTATATTATTTTAGTATAAATATATATATATTCCAACACCAGCATTACTTTGGTTAAATAAATCATAAAAATAGACATGTGTTAAAAAAACTCATGCTGCCTAACCCCCCTTTTTTCATGCTGTAGAAAGCCACCCCCAAATAAAAACATGCTCTCAAAAATGCAACCTCTGTAGGGAAAATCCGAAAAAGCCAGAATGAGAAAACCAGACCCAAAGAAAAAAACTACATTCATTGCATAATAATGCAACAAGCAAAAGACAACCGGATAAAATTATTTCAAACCCTTAAGTCTCTATCAAAGACAAAAGTAGACATTCAAATTTTTTTTTAAATGGACAGGGGACAAAAAATTAGCGATCCCATAGCTCAAACTATGCAAAGCAATCTCATAATTTGGCAATTGATAAAGATTAATGACAAGAAGCAATCAGTAGAGTTCCAAGTTTTGTACCCCGGGTGCAGCTGGCTGAACGGCGCAACTGAATACACTCTGTTACAATGGTCGGGCCACAGGGAAGGGACGGAGGGTAGGGATGAACCAGACAATGATACACACAGACATCAGGCACGGAACACAGATCAAGGCCGGATGGAATGAAGTCACATTCAAAGAAGCCACAGAAAGACCTACAACTTTCCGGTAAAGGTAAAGATGTGCCACCCCCCATGCATTTCTCGGTTAATTGTATTTTTCCGTTTTTGCCTTTCTTACCATACATAAAGCTGTATTTTAGGAACATTTTTAGCTAATTACCTTTTTGGAATACTAACCCTAACCCTAACCCTACCCCTAAACCTAACCCTACCCCCCACTATGTACTGCAGTACACCGCGATTTGTCACAGTTGTCGTTCGTTGCGTTTTTCCGTCTTATACAGTGGGGGGTAGGGTTAGGGTTAGGGCTAGGGTTAGGGTTAGTATTCCAAAAATGTTATTAGCTAAAAATGTTCCTAAAATACAGCTTTATGTATGGTAAGAAAGGCAATAACGGAAAAAATACAAATAACCGAGATAGATAGGGGGGGTGGCACATCTTGACCTTTACCAACTTTCCTAGTCAAACGTGTTAGAGAGTGGTCGTCACGTAGCGCGCGCACACGCGCACACACACGCACACAAACAATTTCAACAAGATTATAGTGTCAATTTATGAATCGGCTAAAGGATGAACAGATAAAATAAAGGTTTAAAAAACACAAAAAACAGACAGAAATCTGTTTTCCATCTTATGCCCTCTCATGTTCTGTCATCCTTGTCATGTTTTTAAGCCAAGCAATACTGTACTTATCAATATTAGATCATGCTTTTAATTAACGGGGAATACATCGATCACTTTTACTTTCATCACAGAACTGGGGGTTGGCTTATATTATTCTTGCTCTGATGCTTAAAAAAAATACTATACTTTTTTTTTTCTTTTTTCTTTTTATACTATACTCGTTAGTAGCTGAGGGTTTAGAAAACAAGAAAAACATCAATAGACGTTTCATTCGATAATTTAAAATATAACGGTACATAAACGTTAGCTTCTGCAGCATGCAACTTCAGGCAAGAAGTGTGATGCCACAACATTGCTGGATGTGATTTCAGAGACCATGCATATTTCAGAGACCATGCATATTTCAGAGACCATGCATATGCACTGAGTAAAGTAATGGTGGCAGATGCAAGGGAAAACGCATTTCAGGAGGAGGAAAAAAAAAGGCAGATCCTAGCCTTCCCTTGCGCTTTAGTTACAGTCCCTTACTTTATTATCAAATTGACTTGTTTTATCATTCTGTTGAATTAACCCTTTCACCGCCAATGTCGCATTTATGCACCACAATGGTTTAACACCCATGCCACTAAAAAGCATCCAATCAGGGTCTGTTATCCGAAGACCCTATTTTCTTAATTTTGAGAGGTAAAGATAGGCCTAATGGTGTCCATGTCACAGTCTACAGAGGAATTACCAATATTGCAGATAATTGTTTTTCTCTACCCTGTTAAGTTTAATGGTATTGGTGCTACAAAATGGCTGGCGGTGAAAGGGTTAACAAAAGAGAACAGACCGGACTGACAAGATCATGGAGGCAGAATTTCAGCCACTTCATGTATCATTCAATATCAGAGACTGATAAGATCCAGCCGTATCAAAGGTAAAACGATAATCCGTTGACTTTCTTTTTTTTAGCTCCAAATTCCGTTTTCAGACCGCAAGAACTAAATGAATGTTGGAGAGGGAGGGGGGGAAAAAGGAGATAAACATCACACTAAACAAGCGAAAAAGTTCTTGGGTTAAAGAACAGGAAAGGAAACAACAGAAACATACATAAAGGATGTGGCATGCATAAGACAACGCAATATAAATGTGGATATAAAAACCATACTATAATGAATTAACAGCAAATAGAATGAAGAGCTGATGGCATGAGGGGACGGATGAAAGGTACGCAATTGTTAAAAAAAGAATAGAAAAGAAAAAAGATGCTTGCTGATCTACAACATACCACAGGGTCTTGGAGATAAATATCGCAGTCTCAATAAGTGTCAAAATGGTCCATAAATTCCTATTCCTTGGAAATTAACACTTGGTGACATTAGCTAGTTAATTAGAATTCATTGCTACAGGAATTCTCTTCTTAATGTTACCATTTTATTACACTTGTGTATTATTTGCATATTTGTGAAACTGTTTTGTACTAGATACATACATATCATCGGTGAAATTCAAAAACCTCATATCTCAATTTTAGTAGTTTTGAGAAAAATGATAAAAACTTATTTAAAAATTAAGCGTGTTGACCACGATGGATTAACTATGATGAATATGTTGTTCAAGATATTGTGAGTTTAGTCCTGCATTTTGTTAAAATGACTTTTTTTGTTAGACTTGAAAAGAACGAAGATACGAGACTTTTGTCCTTAACTAGATCAGAATTTGGGACTTACGAGTTTTTCGTCTATTTTCACAACCTCATTTACCCCAGATAGAAAGTCGTTAGAGATACGAGCTTTTGGTGGAAGGTGGTGGGAAAAATTAGAAAACTGACTATGTATCTAACTCAAAAAACAAAACAAATCGAGATACGAGGTTTTTGAATTTCACCGACGATATATTCTTGAGAAAAAAAAGTTAGTCTTTGTGGTCTTTTTCTCCACATACACTCAACACTACTTTGACACAGATTGATTTCTATATATGTATGCGTCCAAAACAAATGTACCACTACTGGGAATGTCTACAAACAGGCTATTTCTCATATAATGACCTTTGAATTATGGGCGAGTGTTGTTTTTGTGTTTTTTCTCTCTTGGAGTTTGATAAATACAATAATAAGTGACACTGTAGCGTCCACATTTTCTGAATCCATTCTACCCCGTTTACAAGTACAGTAAAAATCACTTAAGTCAAAATTGGAGGGACCAAAATTTTATTTTGAGATCGACAATATTTTGAGTTACAAAAAATAATTTTAACATAGAGATTATTATACTGGGACCCAAAAATTATTGTGAGATATCCAGTGTTTTTGAAATACCTGTTTTTGAGTTATCACTTCTCCACTGTATATACTGGTAAAGTCGTGCCTACCGTATCTGACCGTTTGCGAGTTAACTTTTAACACGAACCCATCTTCAAACTGAAGCATTTAGCTTGGTTCTCATTTATTGTTCATAGATTTTGGTAGATCTTATTTACCAATACTTCCTTTCCGGTCCAGTCACACGTACATTTGACTTGATTTTGGAGCATATTTCTTCTGCCCCCCCCCCCCCCCCCGATTATTATTCTGATGGATTGATAACCATGTCTTGTAATCCTCAATGCCTCCTTTTTTTCTTTTTTCTTTTTAACATACACCTCTTTTAACCCTTTCACCGCCAAAGTCGCATTTTAGCACCACAGTGATTTAACACCTATGTCACTAAAAGGCATCAAATTGGGGTCTGTTATCCAAAGACCCTATTGTCTTAGTTTTGGGAAGTAAGGATATACCTTATTTTATATATGCCACAGAAGAATCCCCAAATACTGCAGAAGGATTTTGTTCTCAACCCAGGTAAATTTAATGGACATTTTTGGCTGAAATGTGGCTGGCGGTGAAAGGGTTAATATACTCTTTGATACCTTTGTTTTTGTTATTGATACTTATTTTTAACCTAAACGAAAGGAGTTGTTCTGTCACCCTTCAGTAGTATTTTGAATGGCAATGACTTGCCTTTTTATCGCTGCAGTTTTGTTTTAAAAAGTAGAATTTGTACAAGGACAATAGGATTCCATACTATATAACAGGGTGGAATCCTAATTCTGTCTCATTCTTTCAGTTTTTCCTCAAAAATATTTTTACTGAATAATATTCGCTGTCCGGTGCTAACTGTGTATGTGTAAAATGTGACAAAAATAGATTTCCCACTGAAACCCCTTCTAATGACCTCACACAGGTCTTCTATTTTAAATATCTTGTGTCTGCGACCAATGGAAATGTTCAAATTTGTCACATGATCTACACGCATTCACTGGAAATCCTATAGTCTTTATACGCTAACCGTGTAGCTGCCGGTACAGAGATTGCAGCTGTCGATCTCCCATTGTTTAACAACTCCGGCGTGAAGCGTTTAACTGAATTATCACGAAAACTTTAGGTGTTGTGCAACTTTTATTGTGTCACATGTTTACTCATCGGTAAAGAAGAAGAGTCAAGCGTATATCAAATGGGGAATGACATTGTAGCAGATGACAACATGTTTTTTGATGCTCCTGTAAAATCACTGATTTTGCAGATACACAGTTAGCGTCGGACAGCGACGATATAACGTATCCGATGAAAGGGAATAACTCTGGTATGCTGCTTTTTGCTTTAACCCTTTCACCGCCAAAGTCGCATTTCAGCACCACAGTGATTTAACACCTATGTCACTAAAAGGAATCAAATTGGGGTCTATTATCCAAAGACCCTACTGTCTTAGCACCACAGTGATTCAACACCTATGTCACTAAAAGGCATCAAATTGGGGTCTATTATCCAAAGACCCTACTGTCTTAGCACCACAGTGATTTAACACCTATGTCACTAAAAGGAATCAAATTGGGGTTTGTTATCCAAAGACACTATTGTCTTAGCACCACAGTGATTTAACACCTATGTCACCAAAAGGCATCAAATTGGGGTCTGTTATCCAAAGACCCTACTGTCTTAGCACCACAGTGATTTAACACCTATGTCACCAAAAGGCATCAAATTGGGGTCTGTTATCCAAAGACCCTACTGTCTTAGCACCACAGTGATTTAACACCTATGTCACCAAAAGGCATCAAATTGAGGTCTATTATCCAAAGACCCTACTGTCTTAGCACCACAGTGATTTAACACCTATGTCACTAAAAGGAATCAAATTGGGGTCTATTATCCAAAGACCCTACTGTCTTAGCACCACAGTGATTCAACACCTATGTCACTAAAAGGCATCAAATTGGGGTCTGTTATCCAAAGACCCTACTGTCTTAGCACCACAGTGATTTAACATCTATGTCACTAAAAGGCATCAAATTGGGGTCTATTATCCAAAGACCCTATTGTCTTAGTTTTGGGAAGCAAGGATAGACCTTATTTTATACATGTCACAGAACAATCCCCAATACTGCAGATGGATTTTGTTCTCTACCCAGGTAAATTTAATGGAAATCTTTGGCTGAAAAAATGGCTGGCGGTGCAAGGGTTAACGCAGTGAAGAGGGTTACATCCCCTGACCATTTTGCCACATTGGCTCTATTAGTTCTCTTTTTCATGTCATGATTTTTAAAATGATTTTGTTGTTCTCTACCTGTCTCGGACAGTCAAGGGGCTCATTGATTTTTACATCAAGGCTGTATATGTGTCTTAGTGTATGTGCATGTGCATGTATGTATGTATGCGTAAGAATGAATGCATGCCTAAGCACCATATTCTACCAACTTTTTTGGACCGATAAAGATTCATCGCAAGAGGCAAACATTAGCGCTTGTCTTTTGCATAAATAGTTCTCTCACCTTCTGGAAGTTCTCTAATCTGTCACTCTTGGACTCTGCCTTTTCCCTTTGTTTACTGTTATCTACTATTTTTCTGCCTTACCAGTCCATTCTCCTGCCTTTTTTTCCACAAAATACACTTTCAAAAACATTTCCTCCAGCCGAAGTCGCACTTGCTGGGCCTAACTATTTCTTAGTTAGGCGCATAACGTCAGCATGACGCATCTGCGCTCACAATTGACAGGAAACTGTCTGAGTGATCGAAGAAGAAGAAGAGCTAGCGCTTGCTTCTGATAAGTATTCTGACACATGACTCACACCCATCTTCACTCTGCCAAACCAAAATCTGTCTGCCTCCATTATGACTTCAGTTTCGGAAATAACGAAAAGATTACAGAAACTGGCTGTCAATGAACGCAACTCAAATGAAACCAAACCACAAACAGAGCCGTTGTTGGAAACGGGTCAGATGAAGAAAAGAAAAAAACAAACACGAAAAACAAGGCTCAAAGTATATCCACTACCTTCCAGCCAGCTGCACAATCCCTTTAGAGAGTATTATCCATTCAATTATTCGGATAAATAGAAACCAATGCACCGCACATGTCCAATCACAGATTCACCCGTCCACATGTAATGGCCATCTCACCAGCAAACAGACAGACAAAAAGCCCGGGAGGGTGAGGGTTAGGAGCATTCCACAACACCGTTACAGAATAACAAGGCAGAGTCACAACAAGCGTTGGGCAATGATCATCTGTAACTTCACGTTTTACGTCATGTTTTTTATTTATTTTAAACAAACGATTCTGTGGGGGGAAAAATATATTGCATTTTTAGTGAAATCACATTTCGAACACGAATAATTACTTCTTTTTTTTTTAAATCCAGAAAAACTCGCTACAGTAGGCTTTATAAATAATCTATTCTATTCTCTATTTAAAAAAACAAAAGCTATACATGTACATTACAACAAAATTTCATTTGAAATAATCTCTCTCTCCCATCTCTCTCTCTCAGTTTCTGAAGTCTGACCTCTCTCTCTCTCTCTCTCTCTCTCTCTCTCTCTCTGTCAATAACACATCTTCACAGAGATTATTCCATAACACTCTTGCTTATCTTTTCTCTTAGTAGAAAAGAAGTCATTGTTGCAATCACTACCCAACAAAATTAGTATTCAGAGATCAGGTTCAAACAGAAAAGCATACACAGACTGTTACAGCTATACAACATTGCATGCGGGAGGGAAGAACAGAAACAAAACAAAAAAGAAAGGAAAAAAAGAGAAAAACAAAAGCATAAACGATGACACATGGAAAATATACGAAAAGCAAAACAGAACCACCAAAAGGAAGAATATTAAGAGGCAAGGTAGTATAAAAAAAAGAAAATAAATGAAGTAGGTAAAATAATGGTAGCTCTTACCAAATTCTTCTAGCACAAATATTCCGCCCTTCAGTGTGAAACATTTCCTGATACGATTTAGCTCAATAAACGACTGAAACGAAAATGTGGATAAAAAACATAACTCTAACATAAATGAGAAAATGTGAGATCCACTCAAAAAAAGTGGACATGGTCATAAACAAGAAAGGAAAATGTCAACGCAAAAAAAAAAAAAAATCATACAAGTAATTGAAATTAACTGCAATTAACACAAAACACTAGATCATCAGTAACTGCATACAACTAAACATTATTGATCAAAACATATTTCAAAACTAAAAGAAAACTAAACAGAAAAGTGAACTTTTGATCTTTTATTTTAAATATTATGCGATAATATAGATCTTATCTTCACATACTGTAATTATCAAATATTCATTCAAAAATTTTTTTAATGAATAAAAGGGAAAAAAGTTAGATGAAAACGTAATGCATGGAATCATACAAACATACACAAAAAACCAATGTAGATCAAATGCAGTTTCTATACATAGGAAAATAGCAAACAAGGATATGAAATCTCAAAACTACAAAATTGAATAACAAATATTTAAAATAGCATAATTTGTCTCAGCAGGCAGAGATCTTTGTTGTTTAAACAAAGTTTAATAAATCAATATAATTAAATTAAAATTGTTTTTTAAAAGACAGAAAAAAGTGACATACAAGAGAATAAACAACATCAACACACAAAATCTATCTACTGGTTTCAACCACAAGCACTCATTGCATTGGACACGAATGGGAAGCATTCCATATACGTTGTGCGCTCTCTCTGTCTCTTCTCTCTCTGACCCTCGCTCTCTCTCTCTCACACACACACACACACACACACACACACACACACACACAGTGGAAACAGAAATAAACACAAAGGTAGCACTCTTCATTGCTACTCCAAAGCACAACAAGCCGTCTAAAACACCAAAAGCACAGATCCTCATCTGAGCTAACAAAGAAAATGAAACCAAGGAAAACAAAATGACACATTCAGTCTCTCTCATTCACACACACACACACACACACACACACACACACACACACACACACACACACACACACACACACACACACACTCTCTCTCTCTATATATATATATATATATATATTAAAAATAAAAATCCTAAACACACATCCCAACAGACACGACAATCCAAAAACAAAAACATAAACAAACAAACAAAGAAACAAAATGAACACAATTCAAACAACCAAAGCACACACAAAAACAACCAAATACAACAAAACAACATTCGCCCCAAACTCAAAAATAAAATAACAAAAACCAAAAAACAACCAAAAAACGTTACGGAACTAAAGGAAGGGGGGGTAAAGGGCGAAAAGAACCAAAGAGTGGACACAGGGACAGGCGGAACGGAAACGAACTTGAGAGATGGCCGCTACTGTCGGGCAGTGTTACCACAGATTAGACAAACTGGTCTATCACTTAATAAAGAGTAGAGCCACTAGCTACACTGCCCGCCAGCACACGCTGACTGGGCGGGCCAGTCAAAACAAGTTACGGACAAAAAAAAAAAAAAAAAAAGGTCACTTGCTTGGTTTCTTTACCTCAAAATCCTGACGGAGGCACAACGCACGCAAGCACAGAAGGAAGAGAGGAGAGAAAAAAAAAGAGAAAAACAAAGCCTGTTAGGATGATGGTTCTTTTTTTTTCTGTGTGTGGTGAAGGAAACGAAAAAGAAAGAAAACAACAAATGAATCGAACTTAATTAATAAGCATAAATAATAAGTCCAAATCAACGAGGTTTTTCAAATTTCTTTAAAGAAATATATACATATTAAATAAAGGGTTTTTTTAAAAACTAAACAAAACCACCTACAAAATCATGTGCCGAAATTAAACCAAAAAAACAAAACAATGAATAGGAAAAAAAGAATCATAAAGCAATAAATATCTATGTGAATATGGTCAGAGGAGTGTGGAAAGATCAGGGATGGCTATAGATGCGGATAATGATGATCAATACACTGCAGCTGGCAAGTAATAACGGGGATGACTAAGAACATAAACGGAACATGAACAGCCAGGGTGATGGGTCGGAGACCAGAGAGACAGAGACAGAGCAGAGAGACAGAGACAGAGATCAGAGAGAGAGGACGGAACACAACATAAAGTCAGGCAGACCATCTCCGAAGTTCCACAAGCAAACGAAAAATGTCCAACAAGGAACTCGCACAACACACAACAGAAGAAAAAAAGTATTTTCAACTTCCAACGGTAGTCTCATCTATAAGGGAAAAAAATATTTGCAGAAGTTTTCCAGTTCGCTTTTCAACTACCGATACTGTTCAGAAACCCCAACGTTTAAGCGCAAGTTTTTTTTGGTTTTTTAGGATGTTTTTTCTCTCCCCTTTTAAAAAAATGTATTTTTCATTTCTACACCAAAAACCCAACCAAATTATAACTTTACAGAGATCGCGACCTTCACTTTGGTCTGGTTTCTTAAAAATCCAGCCGTCAAATCGGCGATTCCTCCTTGGCGGAGGAGCTGGAAGTCGGTATTTCTTCAGTGAGAGACAAGGCATGTGCCCTCTCTTTTCTAATGGCCGCCTGAGTCGCTTTAATTAGGCCAAAATCGTTTGCACGAAATTTCCACAATACAAGCCTTTATTTTTATATAGTTTCAGTTTGCCAAAAGGAGTTTCGCTCATAACAAAGGAAATAGCTCCCTCCCCACCTTTTCAAAAATGGCGGGTCTTCTGTCATGTCATTCACGCTTTTTAACGAATTACTAAAAAAGGGGCGCAGATTTTTTTTTTTTTAAAGAGTAAGTAAGAAAAGGTTTATTCGTCAAAAGAAGTGATTTTACCAAGTTTCGTGATTGGTTCGGGTCCTTCTCTAACCCTTTCGCCGCCAGCCATTTTTCAGCCAGAAAATACCATTAAACTTAACTGGGTAGAGAAAATAAAATTTATGCAATATTGCGAATTCCTCTGTGACATATATAACATTAGGCCTGTCCTTACCTCCCAAAAGTCAGAAAATAGTGTCTTTGGATAACAGGCCCTGACTTCATGCCTTTTAGTGACATGGGTGTTAAACCATTGTGGTGCTAAAATGCGACATTGGCGGTGAACGGGTTAAACCATTTTGACAGGTTGCATTCTACGGCCACTTGTGCTGTCTTTAATTGGTATTTTTCCTTTTTTTCAGTCCATGCTTAAGAGGAACCAGAAGACGGGCAAGGCAGAAACAGACCAGTCGACACATACACAGCCAAGCCAACTACAGTCTCTAACTAACTCTAAATCAAAGCCACTAATCATCAATGAAAGGGTATGGAAAGTATCTATTCTATAAATAAATCTATAAGCACATTTTGTAATTGTTTTTGTGTGTGTGTGTGTGTGCTGATGTACACAAACTAATGAAAACCAATGCTCTACTGTTACTGGAGGGATGGGTTAAAACAAATGGAAAGAAAGAAAAGCGAAAGTGTAAGAGGTCCTGTCATCTCACAGAGTAGACCATTCCCAGGCTTAACTTTCTGTGTCAACACAACATCTGTCTTATTCTTGAATTCCCAGGCTTAACTTTCTGTGTCAACACAACATCTGTCTTATTCTTGAATTCCCAGGCTTAACTTTCTGTGTCAACACAATGTTCGTCTTATTCTTGAATTCCCAGACTTAACTTTCCATGTCAACACAATATACGTCTTATATTCCCAAGTGTAACTTTCTGTGTCAACACAATATATGTGTTATTCTTGAATTCCTAGGCTTAACTTTCCGTGTCAACACAATATACGTCTTATATTCCCAAGCGTAACTTTCTGTGTCAACACAATATATGTGTTATTCTTGAATTCCTAGGCTTAACTTTCCGTGTCAACACAATATACATCTTATATTCCCAAGCTTAACTTTCTGTGTCAACACAATATCCGTCTTATTCTTGAATTCCCAGGCTCAACTTTCCGTGTCAACACAATATATGTCTTATATTCCCTGGCTTAACTTTCTGTGTCAACACAATATGTCTTATTCTTGAATTCCCAGGCTTAACTTTCCGCGTCAACACAATGTCTTATTCTTGAATTCCCAGGCTCAACTTTCCGCGTCAGCACAATATCTGTCTTATTTTTTAATTCCCAGGCTTAACTTTCCATGTCAACACAATATATGTCATATTCCCAAGCTTAACATTCCATGTCAACACAATATCCGCCTTATTCTTGAATTCCCAGGCTTAACCTTCCATGTCAACACAATATTCGCCTTATTTTTGAATTCCCAGACTTAACTTTCCGTGTCAACACAATATCTTATTTCTTGACCTAAAAATTATTTGTTTTGATTTTTCAGACTATAGCTTTCTTCAATAACATAGAATCAAGGTTGTTTGATTGAGATAATACAACGTCTTTGGACACAGACAGTCACTCTAATAAATTCTGAATTTCTGTAGCAACCAGCACGTAAATGAGACTTCTTTTTAAACTTTTGTTCCTCGACAGACAAAAAAAAGAAAAGAAATGCAAATAAAAGTAGACACATCTGGCTCTTATCTTTGGTGAATCTATCTTACAGTCTTTCAACCGAGTGCTCCCTCTTAATCAATGTGTGCTAACCTTTACAACCAAACTGTGCTAACCTTTACAACCAAACTGTGCTAACCTTTACAACCAAACTGTGCTAACCTTTACAACCAAACTGTGCTAACCTTTACAACATGCGCTAACCTTTACAACCAAACTGTGCTAACCTTTACAACCAAACTGTGCTAACCTTTACAACATGTGCTAACCTTTACAACCAAACTGTACTAACCTTTACAACCAAACAGTGCTAACATTTACTACAACCAAACTGAACTCGGATATCAAACGAGTCGTCCATATTTTTCCATTTCAGCCTCAAAGCGCGCACACACAAAATTCTACTACAAAAATGGATGAAAAGCAACACATTGAAGTCCAAAAGTGAGAATGACAATATCAGACGTCTGCTGCTAACCAAGCTTCAGAAGAAAGTTAAAGGATACAATAATTAGCGCAGGCTTGATACGGTGCAGTATCAAAGGAAAGATATTTACACAACTGAAAATGGACTATTACGTACGCTGTCGGCTGAAAACAAGAAGCCTAAAACCAAAAGGTGACAGAACTTGCCAACAGATCTACCAAGTTCGTGAGTAACAAGAATCTACCAGTTGTTTCGAGACTCGGGAAAAAAATGCTTACAGATTCTAGGTATGTCTGAGCAAAACAGGGCACAGAAACCAGGCAAGTTGAAAAACCAGATTGTCACTGTACCATTAAGAAATGGGAGGAGATGAAGAAGTACCACGTGGCGAGAACCCTTCGCCTCTGGCTTTCATCTGTCAGGGATAGACAGTGCCAAGGAGGAGCTCCGTTTTTCTTCAATCGACAGAATATTGGGGACACAGGGCTCCCAGGGACCCCCATTTGCGGGTCTATGAAGTACAAAAATTCTAAAGGACCCTCTAAAAGAATGTACAGGGGGTCCCAGGGATGCACTAGAAAAATTATTTTTAGCATTCGCAATGCCACTGGGACCCTCTATCCTGCCTCTAGGACCCTCTATGCTGTAAGTGAAGGAGTCCCAGAGACCAGAGTATCATATCGCTTGTACTGAAAGTGGGTAAGCAATTTCATTGCTACAACATTTATGGTGTTCAAAAATGGTGTTTTGCCAAAGAAAATGTTATTTCCAATTTCTTTCGAAATTACAGGGTAATCAAATATTTTAGAATAAAATTTAAATCGTATGAGAAATAGTGTTAACTGGTTGTCCTTTGATCCAATTGCATTTGTCAAAAATGTTGTGAACTCAGCAGCAATGAATCAATAACAGCAATGATACCAATGCTCACAAAACGTGGACTGCATTCGTTCACTCTCATTTCAAGCTTCAATAGCTGTGTAAGACGAACAGTGATTTCGCTATTTGGGATGCAAAAAAGTTTCACAGGGTTGGGTGTGGGGTATGCTCTTTTGTAGGAGAGGTGGGGGTGGATTCCTTTATTTCATATCTTGCCATTTCCCCATGATTTATTTTCTATTGTCAGCAGTTATTTCATAGATGAGTTACTGTAGTGACAGTGTTTCTTAAGAATTGGATTTTAACTCTTCTAGCGCCATGTATTTTATCACGTTCTTGGTTCTCTGTTGCATCTCAATCACAAGAGGGAAGTAACTGGGGTTTTTTTTTCGAGTGAGCATGTGTTGCTTTCATGGAAGAAACAATCAAATTTAATTGAAAGTGATGTTTTGGGCGAATGGATTTTACCTATGGTGCTAGAAGAGTTCAACTTTAACAGCTTGACCTCTTCACTGCTCCGTCACGGATATTTCCGTCAAGTTCTGGTGACCTCTTCACTGCTCCGTCACGGATATTTCCGTCAAGTTCTGGTGACCTCTTCACTGCCCCGTCACGGATATTTCCGTCAAGTTCTGGTGACCTCTTCACTGCTCCGTCACAGATATTTCCGTCAAGTTCTGGTGACCTCTTCACTGCCCCGTCACAGATATTTCCGTCAAGTTCTGGTGACCTCTTCACTGCCCCGTCACGGATATTTCCGTCAAGTTCTGGTGACCTCTTCACTGCCCCGTCACGGATATTTCCGTCAAGTTCTGGTGACCTCTTCACTGCCCCGTCACGGATATTTCCGTCAAGTTCTGGTGACCTATAAACTGCCCCGCCACGGATATTTCCGTCAAGTTCTGGTGACCTCTTCACTGCCCCGCCACGGATAATTCCGTCAAGTTCTGGTGACCTCTTCACTGCCCCGCCACGGATATTTCCGTCAAGTTCTGGTGACCTCTTCACTGCCCCGCCACGGATATTTCCGTCAAGTTCTGGTGACCTCTTCACTGCCCCGTCACGGATATTTCCGTCAAGTTCTGGTGACCTCTTCACTGCCCCGTCACGGATATTTCCGTCAAGTTCTGGTGAACTATAAACTGCCCCGTCACGGATATTTCCGTCAAGTTCTAGTAACCTATAAACTGCCCCATCACGGATATTTCCGTCAAGTTCTGGTGACCTCTTCACTGCTCCGCCACGGATATTTCCGTCAAGTTCTGGTGACCTCTTCACTGCCCCGTCACGGATATTTCCGTCAAGTTCTGGTGACCTCTTCACTGCCCCGTCACGGATATTTCCGTCAAGTTCTGGTGACCTCTTCACTGCCCCGTCACGGATATTTCCGTCAAGTTCTGGTGACCTCTTCACTGCCCCGTCACGGATATTTCCGTCAAGTTCTGGTGACCTCTTCACTGCCCCGTCACGGATATTTCCGTCAAGTTCTGGTGACCTCTTCACTGCCCCGTCACGGATATTTCCGTCAAGTTCTGGTGACCTCTTCACTGCCCCGTCACGGATATTTCCGTCAAGTTCTGGTGACCTCTTCACTGCCCCGTCACGGATATTTCCGTCAAGTTCTGGTGACGTAAAAACTGCCCCATCACGGATATTTCCGTCAAGTTCTGGTGACCTCTTCACTGCCCCGTCAAGGATATTTCCATCAAGTTCTGGTGACCTATAAACTGCCCTGTCACGGACAAATCCATCCTAGGGTTATTCACCTATAAACTGCCCCATCACGGACAAATCAGTTCTAGGGTTATTCTAAGAGTGTCCCTTTTTCTACTCATATGCTTTCAGCAGTATGTTCAAATGCGTGTGAAAGTTTTCTCAAATGATAGTATATTCTTTTCCCCTTTTAAAAAAAAGTACAGGTTATAAACATAAGCACTTTTATTCAGTAGTTTTTACGCTAGACTCCTCAACCTAAAACGGCTCGGCAAATAGTTGCCTCAGAACAGGAAAGGGGCTCGGCAGTGAAGGGGCTAATCTACAACGTCCTAGAAAGAAAAAAATGAAATTCCACCAATCAAAGTTATCATTCCAAATTAACTTCCCTTCCCTTCTACATTTCTTTAACCTTAGCTTTGCCCTTTTTTTTTCTTTCTTTCCTTCTCTGAAATGCTTAGATACAAAAAAATGACAAAAACTAAAAGTTGTTTGTGAGTTATACAAGAGGTTGGGGGGAAAAACCCTGGACTATTTAGTTGCAATAAAAAGTGTACCCCCCCCCCCCCCCCGAAAACTGATGCCAGAGTTAAGAAATAGAATGGCCAGACAGCACAACAGACCAGGCAAAAAAAGACAGCACAACACAAACCAAAACAGACCTCAATTGTTTTGTTTGCTTCAAAAGAACAGAACCGACTCATTAAAAAATAAAAAAACCAAACTGATAAATACCGATAAATAAATCAACAAAAAGCAGGGGAAGGTTCAGGAGAAGGAAACAAAACTTGTAGTAAAGGAAGGAGCTATGTAAAAAAAAAAGAAGAAATAAAATGAATATAATGAAAGAAACAAACTGAAAATATAATCAAGGGCATAGACGGTAGCCATGACCACATCCAGTATAAGAAAAGAGGGAAAAAAGCAATTAGTCTCTCTTTGGGATAAAAAAAGAGACAGATGATCCAAAGTCTTCCTGAGTGAACTCCAAAAAAAAATCATGATGAGAGACATGTTTGTCAATTTTTTCTTATAGCAAATAATAACACAATATCACATCATAACCATCAGTCAGTTAACACTTTCTCAAAATAATCGTATCACGACAATAATTCATGTCATTGGATCTTCTTTTTTTTTAAAAAGAAGACACTATCACTCACGAAAACACACACACACACACTTAAAACACACTTAAAATACACACACACACACACACACTTTCATCTACTCAGTAGAAAATATATTCAAGTAAAGAACAACAAAAGCACTAAGCATGCGCACACACACACACATACGAGCCCCCCCCCCCCCTTCCCCTCTCCCCCCAAATCAATCATTCAGTTTGGAAACAAAAGGCCTATTACAGGGCTGCAGACCTGTTTACCCCCTACACAAGTCTTGAGTAGTCTGGATAGCTGAAATGAGTAGCTTTGGTGCCAAATGTGTAGCTTTATTCATTAAACCATCAAACAATGTTCACTGAAAATGAGTAATTAGAGCATTATTTTCAGTTTTGAAGAGTAGTAGAGGTCCAAATTGAGTAGAATACTACTCGAAAAGAGTTGAGTAAACAGGTCTGGGGCTGCCTACCCTCTGTTACATCTTCCAGGGACAAACTACTTAAAAACCAGGGACACAGACTTATTTCTAGGGACAAACATTGCAATGTCATGCATCAGGGTCAAAACAAGCATTAACGTTTGATTATTTTGTGATCTAGCAAAATTTGAAGCTACTTTCGATTTTTTGTTTGTTTGGTGTCTTCCTTTTGCTTTTTGGTGTTATTGTGCTTCAATATTCAAGATCCATTAGAGTAAAGTAACCATGTGTAAGGAAAATGTCAACAATATCTGTTTGGGGTGTTCCTGTGTTCAATAGTAAGGTCAGCTAACAAGACAAATGACTGAGTGCTCTACACAATGTCAACAGTATCTGTTGTTTGGGGTGTTCCTGTGTTCAATAGTAAGGTCAGCTAACAAGACAAGTGATTGCTCAAAAACAGTTTTGATTCTTCTCAGTTTTCAGGGACACCAGAGAGAAAAGTGGATTCCAGGGATACGGTGCCATTTTCTTTTTTACTGTTTCCAGGGACTGTTTACTGTTAGTGGGGACAGTAGGCAGCCCTGCTATCAGTAAAATATGTGAACATTAGCCCTAATTTGTTCTCAGAACAAGACCATAAGCAGGCAATCTTAAAGACCCCCCACGTCACGTGTCACATTCCCTCTTATGCTAGGAAGATTTCTTAAGATTTCTTACCACCTATAAGAGGGAAAACACGTGAAAACCGTGATTTTGACACGTGGCGTGGTGGGTCTTTAACTTCAATTCGTCTTGCTAATACAAGTTGCAACCATATTTTTTAATCATTCAATCCAAAAACGAACATCAGACATGTATAACTGCACAAGTACACAAAGGGAAATGCATTCCCAAACATAAATAAACACAAACTTACGCATAAACAGGAATTCATGTACAGAACGAAAACACATACATGTATATATACAAATACACATACACAAAAAAGTCATACACTCACACACGCGCGCACGCACACACGCGCACACACACAAGGATGTAAAAAAGCTTTATCAAGCTTATTCTTTTATCGTCAATAAAGATCATTTTGACTTGACTTGACTTGACACACACGCTCTTACTTTTTAAAAATATACTTTCCTACTTTCAGACAGACATACTTTCAGACACACACACACACGCGCGCACACATTTTTATTAAAAAATAAACAAAACATACCCACCAAAAAATCCAACATCACACATAACATAATAAAACATCACCAGCAACAACACAGCACCCCAACCCTCTCTGTCTCTGACCCCCCCCCCCCCCCTCCCTCCCTCTTTTCTTTCTCCCACCCCAGACCTGTTTACCCCCTACACAAGTCTCGAGTAGTATGGAAAGCTGAAATGAGTAGTTTTGGCTCAAAATGTGTAGTTTTATTCATTAAACCATCAATGTTCACTGAAAACGAGTAACTAGAGCATTATTTTCAATTTTGAAGAGTAGTAGATGTCCAAATTGAGTAGAATACTACTCGAAAAGAGTAGAGTAAACAGGTCTGTCTCCCTCATCAGTCTCCTCCCGCTTCTCTCTCTTTCTTCCCCACTACACAGGGGGATGGTTCAGAGGGCACTTGCCTTGTTTGCCAGGAGCAGGCCGATGCCCTCTCTCCACCCCCCCCCCTTCCCTCCCTCTTTTCTCTCTCCCTCCCTCTTTTCTCTCTCCCTCCCTCTCAGTTTCCTCCTGCTTCTCTCTCTCTTTCTTCCCAACTACACAGGGGGACCGGTTCAGAGGGCACTTGCCTTGCTGTTTGCCAGGAGCAGGCCGATGCCCTCCATGCACACCTGGAGCAGTCCCCCTTGACCGCTCCTCAGGTCTTGGACCGGGAACTCCCCGCCCAGCTCGGGCCCTGCAACCAAACACAGACCCTTCCCTGGTTCATAAATAAATGTGATAATAACGTGAATTTATATAGCGCTATATGTATCTCAGGCCCTGCAACCCAACACAGACCCTTCCCTGGTTCATTGATAAATGTGATAATAATGTGAATTTATATAGCGCTATATGTAGCTCAGGCCCTGCAACCAAACACAGACCCTTCCCTGGTTCATAAATAAATGTGATAATAACGTGAATTTATATAGCGCTATATGTAGCTCAGGCCCTGCAACCCAACACAGACCCTTCCCTGGTTCATTGATAAATGTGATAATAATGTGAATTTATATAGCGCTATATGTAGCTCAGGCCCTGCAACCCAACACAGACCCTTCCCTGGTTCATAAATAAATGTGATAATAATGTGAATTTATATAGCGCTGTATGTAGCTCAGGCCCTGCAACCCAACACAGACCCTTCCCCGTTTCATAAATAAATGTGATAATAATGTGAATTTATATAGCGCTATATGTAGCTCAGGCCCTGCAACCCAACACAGACCCTTCCCTGGTTCATAAATAAATGTGATAATAATGTGAATTTATATAGCGCTATATGTAGCTCGGGCCCTGCAACCCAACACAGACCCTTCCCTGGTTCATTAGTAAATGTCTTAATAATAATAACTAGCGCAACGCCGAGTACCGGTAACGCCTAGTACCGGTAAGTACTGGTAACGCTGAGTACAGCAAATTTGAAGCGATTCGGTTAAGAAACGGCGGAGTTATAAGGCCCATTTTGTGTTTCAGACAGACATACAGACAGACACTTGCCTTTTTATTATATGATTACATTTGTCTCTCTCCCTCCTTCCATCTTCTTCTCTCATCCCGTTCTACCCACCCAGCGCATGTAGCCCCCCCCCCCCCCCCCCCCCCCCCCCACCCTATACACTCACGTGCGCGCGCGTTAACTTCACAGTCAACGTCAACGAGTCCCCACCCACACGCATTAAGCTCATGTTAGTTGGAAGACAAAAGCGGAGAATAGCGCCATGTTACACCGTAGGTAAGGTAATCCTCGCTAAAGTAATCTCTGCTGTCCATCCGTTTTCTCGCTGGTGGGCAGTTGTTTCTCCGTATAGTGTTGAACTTTGCATCCGTTTTCGGTCGGCGCAAATGTCAATCGGGTCCTATCATCGCGCGTTTATGAACGGATGCTGTTGAAATTGTGCACCAAGATAGTCACTATCCCTGGTCATGCCCGTTCCAAATTTGGAGTCAATGTCAGGTATGGTTACGCCGCGGTTTGTGAAAAGGCGGCGTACACACATGCTGTAACTTCCCATCCAAACCCAACTTCGACAACTGCCGAAATTTTGAACTTCGTACCTAGAAAAATGGCAGCATGGACAAATAAACCGGAAGTATTCATTCAAGGGAATCACTCGAAGTGATACCTTTGTTAGCGGACGACAGAGTAGCGATTACGGCTCAAACGCCATACCTTCTTTTGATTTCTTCTTCTTCTTTGTTCGCACTCGTTCAGCGGAAATGAGGATTTTTTTGTTGCTGACCGTAATAGCGTATCGGAGGTCTCAAAACATAATAATGACGGACAAATCCGTAGGGAAAACAGGTCTGCAATTATGGCCAGGGAACACAGAAGAAGAAGAATTCAGAACAGAAAGGAGTACAGGTTACCTGGAATACGGCCACTGTTTCTTGAGGCTGCCTTTTCCATCGCTTCCTTCACACAAAAGTACAGCTCTCGGCACTGGGGAAAGCACAATTAGTAACTCGTCAACACACACTACTTCAATGCACATGAGCAACAAATATGCTTACGAGCGCTTGCACACATGCACACAGAGACACACACTTGCAAGCATGCATGCACACACGTACACACACATATACACACACACTCACAATATTCAAGATAAGCTTAATCCTTTTACCCCTATTGGGGCGTGGAGAATACAACACAAAACAAAAATGCGCACACACACACACACACACACACAGAGCCTGTCAAAAACTATCAATATTGGCAAATTTTGATGTTGCTGACAAGTCCAATACGTTGCTGCACACTCTACGACAATAAGTGTCGTGTGCAGATCAAAGAGACGTAAAAGTCAAAAGACGTCACTTCACATGAGGAATGGAAATCTCAATATTTCAATCATTTCAGGTCAAATTATGTCATTTTTTCTTCATTTAGCGTCACCATCGATGTTTTATCTTTGCAAATTGTTGTTTTGCATCTTTGTTACACAATGCAGCTTTGTCTTGATCAAGTGGTAAGTCCAACACATCGAAGTTGACAAATTTTGACTAAGACTTGCGTCTCTCCCCGAGGGGATACCGGGGGGGGGGGGGGGGCTCTTTCGCAAAAATAGTTTCCCCACCCTCTGGAAGTTCTGTGCTTGTAACTTCCTCTAATCTGCCACTCTCTTTGACTCTACATTTTCCCTTTGCTTTTGGTCCATTCAATTTCTCCTGCCTTTTTTCAAAAAAATCTTCCAGATAATTTTTCTCCTTTGAGTTTGAGCTCCACCGAAATCGGAATGTGTCGGCTGTATGCGGTGTGAGTGTAACTTCTGTCATTCTGAAGATTGTTTTGACAGAACTAGGCAAAATACGACCTCCTTTGTTTGAGTCCATCTCAAGTTTTCGATTTAAAAAAAATAAAAAAATTATCATTGTGCATGCGCCTTAAAACACGTTGCGCCTTGTGCATGCCTTAATTCACATTTTTAGTTAAATTCAGGGGGTGCGCCCTATAATTAGAAGCGCCTTGTAGTCCGCAAAATACGATAATCCTCAAAGCTGCCTACTGCATTCCTCAACATGTCACAAGCTTGAGCTTCAAACAGCTTTGCAGGTATGTCACAGAGCTCATTTATATAGTGCGATGTGACCTTTTCGCTATAAAACTGGTTCAGTTGCACTTTTTGCCCGTTCTTCCAGCACAGGCCTTATAATTGATAAAATGGGCTAAATTTGTAAGGTGCAATCTGACATTTCGGCATAAAACTGGTTTAGTTGCACTTTTTTCCCCATTCTTTCTCCACAAACTTTATAATCCATAAATAGGTTAATTTCTACAGTACAAAATGAACTTTTAGGTATAAAACTGGTTCAATTGCACTTTCTCCTAGCTCTTCCAGGAACAGATCTTAAAATCCATAAAACACAGACCTTACAATCCATAAAACACAGACCTTACAATCCATAAAACACAAACCTTACAATCCATAAAACACAGACCTTACAATCCATAAAACACAAACCTTACAATCCATAAAACACAGACCTTACAATCCATAAAACAGACCTTACAATCCTCAAAACGCAGACCTTACAATCCATAAAACACAGGCCTTACAATCCATAAAACAGGCAAATTTGTGCGGCACGAACTGACCTTCTTGGTATAAAACTGGTTCAGTTGCACCTTCTCCCCGTTCTTCCTCCACAGGCACAGGACTCGGGTCTTGGGGCAGTAGGTCATGTTGACCAGCTTCTCGAACCACCACCGGTCGTGGATCATGCCCGTCACGCTCCGCAGCAGCAGACAATCGTCGCACACCTGAAAACACAGCACCGAGGCCGGAGAAACGTCAATAAACCACCATCAGTCATGGTTCATGCCGCAGTAGCAGACAATCGTCACACACCTGAAAACACAGCACCGAGGCCGGAGAAATGTCAATAAACCACCATCAGTCATGGTTCATGCCGCAGCAGCAGACAATCGTCGCACACCTGAAAACACAGCACCAAGGTCGGAGAAACGTCAATGAACCACCATCAGTCATGGTTCATGCCGCAGCAGCAGACAATCATGGCACACCTGAAAACACAGCACCAAGGTCGGAGAAACGTCAATGAACCACCATCAGTCATGGTTCATGCCGCAGCAGCAGACAATCATGGCACACCTGAAAACACAGCACCAAGGTCGGAGAAACGTCAATGAACCACCATCAGTCATGGTTCATGCCGCAGTAGCAGACAATCGTCGCACACCTGAAAACACAGCACCGAGGCCGGAGAAATGTCAATAAACCACCATCAGTCATGGTTCATGCCGCAGTAGCAGACAATCGTCGCACACCTGAAAACACAGCACCGAGGCCGGAGAAATGTCAATAAACCACCATCAGTCATGGTTCATGCCGCAGTAGCAGACAATCGTCGCACACCTGAAAACACAGCACCAAGGTCGGAGAAACGTCAATGAACCACCATCAGTCATGGTTCATGCCGCAGCAGCAGACAATCATCGCACACCTGAAAACAGCACCAAGGCCAGAGAAACGTCAATGAACCACCAAGGATCATGGTTCATGCCCGTCACACTCCCACGGGTGCAACTCCCCCAAATAAAAAAAAACTGAAAGTTAGGGGCACAGAGGCCGCCCAGGGCCCCGGCTGTTAGAGAATTCAGGGGGGGGGGGGGGGGGGGGGGGGGGGGGGGGGGGGGGCAAAAGAGAGAGATAACGAGACGACAGATAAAATGATGGACTGAGATAGTTTGAGTCTGAAAGCCTTGTAAAATGACTGCATTGCCTTTGAAAACAATATGGCATCACCAAGCCGTTTTCAAGATTTCCCCGAGAGAGACTTCCGGGATAGAACAACCAAGTTCGGTTTTTGGTAAAAAAACAAACAAAACTGAAATAAGTGTGAAACTGAAAGAGTAGCACCCATGCACTCCACAGTAGCAGGCAATCGTTGCACACCTGAAAACACGCACCAAGGCCAAGGCACAATATACAAATTTTTTTGTTTGTTTGCTAGAACAGTGGTGGACTGGAACCAGTTGACCGACGCCTCCTTCGCAGCATCATCAGCGCCAGGTGGGTTATAGGGCCTGCAGCAATCAAAGATTAAAATAAGGTTCAAAGTGGTGGTAAATGAAAGGCAGGAGCTGTGCCGGTCGGGGTTTATCCCCAGGGGGCACTTTGTGTGTGTGTGTGTGTGTGTGAGTTAGTCTATGATAGCCCCGTCAGAGAGAGAAAGAGAGAGCGAGAGATCTTGTGTGTGTGTGTGTGAGAGAGAGAGAGAGAGAGAGAGAGTGTGAGTGAGAGAGAGAGAGAGAGAGAGAGAGAGAGAGAGAGAGAGAGAGAGAGAGAGAGAGAGAGAGAGAGAGAGAGAGAGAGAGAGCTTGAGAGAGAGAGCTTGTGTGCATGCGTATGTGTGTGTGACTGTGTATCTGTGTGTGCATTTACGTCTGTGTCTGTGCGCATCTCTGTGTGTTGTCTCTGTGCATGCACGCGTCCCGCGAGTACACTTAGCATGCATGCGTGCACCTTCCTCCATGAAGAGCCTGTCTCCGGTGTTGTCTGGCCCCCAGTGCACAGTGAAGGTCTGCTTCTGCATCTGGCGACTGAATAAATAGTTCCCCCACCTTCTGGAAGTTCTGTGCTTGTAACTTCCCTCTAGTCTGTCTCTCTTTGACTCTTGCCTTTTTCCTTGCTTTGTGTCATCTATTATCTTTCTGACTTTTGGCCCATTCTCCTGCCTTTTTTCCCAAAAAAAAATCTTCCATATAGGTTTCTCCTTTGAGCTCCTCCGAAATCGGAATGTGTCGGTTGGATGCAGCGAGGACACCAGTGAAAACTGGAAAACGGACACATACGCACCCACTGAGAACGTAGAAGAAGAAGCCTTGTGTGCGCTTAGCATGCATGCGTGCGAGCGTGCACCTACCTCCATGAAGAGCATGTCTCCGGTGTTGTCTGGCCCCCAGTGCACGGTGAAGGTCTGCTTCTGCATCTGGCGGCTGCCCATGGGCCTCAGGTCGATGTCGTTGCCTTGCTGCTCACAGCGAATATAGTTAAAACGGCACGTTTACTACAGCAGAACCTCTCTTATAAGACTTTAACCCTTTCACCGCCGATATCGCATTTTAGCAACACACTGATTTAACATCCATGCTACTAAAAGGCATAACAGTTGGATCAGTTATCCAATATCCTTATGTTGTTAATTTTGAGAGATAAGAAAAGGGTTTATTTGATGCATGTCATTGGGGGATTCACAGTACTGCAGATGCCAACTTTTCTTTACCTAGGTAAGTTTGAAAGAAAGATTTGGATGAAAAATGGCTGGCGGCGAAAGGGTTAAAAATCATCCAAAATGAGGTCTTATAAGGGAGGTTATTTTAATACTTACAAAGGAGGGCAATGTCTCAGAGAAGTAGGTCTTATGTGGGAGGGAATCTTATAATGGGAGGTCTTATAAGGGAGGTTCTACTGTATTGAGAATGAGAGAAAAATAACAATGAGAAAATGTGAAAAGTTGTGCAGGTGCATACAATAATAAAAATTATTGTAAACCCCCTAACAGCCATCCAAGTATCGCGGATATTTTCTGACGTTTTAATGAAGCCTTTTATTGCTACTTTTAAATACTTGTCATTGTAAACGCCTTGGGCTCCTAATTTTATCGGGAGGTAAGTGCGCTATAAATTTACAATATTATTATTATTACCGTAATTTTCGGACTATAAGGCGATATTTTGTTCTCCAATTTCGACCTATGCGCCTAATAAACGAGGGCGCCCTATTAGTGAACAAAATCGTGGGAAGAGAGGCAACGATTGCCGTACTCAGTACAGTCTACTGTGAGTCACAATATCGAAAGTGGTAACGAGTCGCCGATACAATGAATACTCACGTTAAAATGCTTAAAAATCCCTATTATCATCTGAGATAACGTCCTTCATAGGATGTAAAAAGCATCCTTATAGAACTAAAAATACCATAATTCTACCAGTTTTCACGAAGAAAAGTCTAAACACAACAACCGGAAGTCTCAAAAACGGAAGTTCGATTATTTGAGAAGGGAGCCAACTCTCATTTATGACAGCAGTAATGGCGGGCGGTAAGCGTTTACAGGACATGTACGGGCTTCAAACTTCGACTTTCTTTTGCGAGGTGCCTTATAAATGACGCCACCCCTTTTACTTTAATCTTTTAAGATTTTTCTTGAAAATTGCCCTATTCGCCTTATACACAGCAGCGCCTAATGATCCGAAAAATACGGTATTATTATTATTATTATTATTATTATTACTGTTACCGACCAGGTGGTTGAGGACGTCCAGCAGGTTGTTGACGTCCTGGCTGTGGATCAGGCCGATGTGGGACTTGCCCAGCAGGCGGCGGATCTTCTTCTTCACCTCCGCCTTGGGCACGCGCACGATGAGCATGAAGCCCACCAGGTTGTACAGCATCACCGTCAGCAGCCGGTCCTCGTCATGCTCCAGGCGCTTCTTCTCCCCGTCGCCCAGCGAGTTGTACCTGAGCACAGGAGGGCAACGTTAACCCCTAGCTTCTTCTCCCCGTCACCCAGCGAGTTGTACCTGAGCACAGGAGGGCAACGTTAACCCCTAGCTTCTTCTCCCCGTCACCCAGCGAGTTGTACCTGAGCACAGGAGGGCAACGTTAACCCCTAGTTTCTTCTCCCCGTCGCCCAGCGAGTTGTACCTGAGCACAGGAGGGCAACGTTAACCCCTTAGCTTCTTCTTAACCCTTAGCTTCTTCTCACCGTCGCCCAGCGAGTTGTACCTGAGCACAGGAGGGCAACGTTAACCCCTTAGCTTCTTCTTAACCCTTAGCTTCTTCTCACCGTCGCCCAGCGAGTTGTACCTGAGCACAGGAGGGCAACGTTAACCCCTAGCTTCTTCTTAACCCCTAGCTTCTTCTCACCGTCGCCCAGCGAGTTGTACCTGAGCACAGGAGGGCAACGTTAACCCCTAGCTTCTTCTCACCGTCGCCCAGCGAGTTGTACCTGAGCACAGGAAGGCAACGTTAACCCCTAGCTTCTTCTCCCCGTCACCCAGCGAGTTGTACCTGAGCACAGGAAGGCAACGTTAACCCCTAGCTTCTTCTCACAGTCGCCCAGCGAGTTGTACCTGAGCACAGGAGGGCAACGTTAACCCCTAGCTTCTTCTTAACCCCTAGCTTCTTTTCCCCGTCACCCAGTGAGTTGTACCTGAGCACAGGAGGGCAACGTTAACCCCTAGCTTCTTCTTAACCCCTAGCTTCTTCTCACCGTCGCCCAGCGAGTTGTACCTGAGCACAGGAGGGCAACGTTAACCCCTAGCTTCTTCTCACCGTCACCCAGCGAGTTGTACCTGAGCACAGGAGGGCAACGTTAACCCCTAGCTTCTTCTCACCGTCACTCAGCGAGTTGTACCTGAGCACAGGAGGGCAAGGTTAACCCCTAGCTTCTTCTCCCCGTCACCCAGCAAGTTGTACCTGAGCACAGGAGGGCAACGTTAACCACTAGCTTCTTCTCCCCGTCACCCAGCGAGTTGTACCTGAGCACAGGAGGGCAACGTTAACCCCTAGCTTCTTCTCCCCGTCGCCCAGCGAGTTGTACCTGAGCACAGGAGGGCAACGTTAACCCCTAGCTTCTTCTCACCGTCACCCAGCGAGTTGTACCTGAGCACAGGAGGGCAATGTTAACCCCTAGCTTCTTTTCCCCGTCACCCAGCGAGTTGTACCTGAGCACAGGAGGGCAACGTTAACCCCTAGCTTCTTCTCACCGTCACCCAGCGAGTTGTACCTGAGCACAGGAGGGCAACGTTAACCCCTAGCTTCTTCTCACCGTCACCCAGCGAGTTGTACCTGAGCACAGGAGGGCAACGTTAACCCCTAGCTTCTTCTCACCGTCACCCAGCGAGTTGTACCTGAGCACAGGAGGGCAACGTTAACCCCTAGCTTCTTCTCACCGTCACTCAGCGAGTTGTACCTGAGCACAGGAGGGCAACGTTAACCCCTAGCTTCTTCTCACTGTCACCCAGCGAGTTGTACCTGAGCACAGGAGGGCAACGTTAACCCCTAGCTTCTTCTCACCGTCACCCAGCGAGTTGTACCTGAGCACAGGAGGGCAACGTTAACCCCTAGCTTCTTCTCACCGTCACTCAGCGAGTTGTACCTGAGCACAGGAGGGCAACGTTAACCCCTAGCTTCTTCTCCCCGTCACCCAGCAAGTTGTACCTGAGCACAGGAGGGCAACGTTAACCCCTAGCTTCTTCTCACTGTCACCCAGCGAGTTGTACCTGAGCACAGGAGGGCAACGTTAACCCCTAGCTTCTTCTCACCGTCACCCAGCGAGTTGTACCTGAGCACAGGAGGGCAATGTTAACCCCTAGCTTCTTTTCCCCGTCACCCAGCGAGTTGTACCTGAGCACAGGAGGGCAACGTTAACCCCTAGCTTCTTCTCACCGTCACCCAGCGAGTTGTACCTGAGCACAGGAGGGCAACGTTAACCCCTAGCTTCTTCTCCCCGTCACCCAGCACTTGTACCTGAGCACAGGAGGGCAACGTTAACCCCTAGCTTCTTCTCCCCGTCACCCAGCGAGTTGTACCTGAGCACAGGAGGGCAACGTTAACCCCTAGTTTCTTCTCCCCGTCGCCCAGCGAGTTGTACCTGAGCACAGGAGGGCAACGTTAACCCCTAGCTTCTTCTCCCCGTCACCCAGCGAGTTGTACCTGAGCACAGGAGGGCAACGTTAACCCCTAGTTTCTTCTCCCCGTCGCCCAGCGAGTTGTACCTGAGCACAGGAGGGCAATGTTAACCCCTTAGCTTCTTTTCCCCGTCACCCAGCGAGTTGTACCTGAGCACAGGAAGGCAACGTTAACCCCTAGCTTCTTCTCACCGTCACCCAGCGAGTTGTACCTGAGCACAGGAGGGCAACGTTAACCCCTAGCTTCTTCTCACTGTCACCCAGCGAGTTGTACCTGAGCACAGGAGGGCAACGTTAATCCCTTAGCTTCTTCTCCCCGTCGCCCAGCGAGTTGTACCTGAGCACAGGAGGGCAATGTTAACCCCTAGCTTCTTCTCACCGTCACCTAGACCTTACTCATTATGGCCATATGGCCCGGGAATGCAGAAGAATAATAATAATTCAGAGATGCCTGGGGCAGACCTGCTTACCCCCTACACAAGTCTTGAGTAGTCTGGATAGCTGAAATGAGTAGTTTGGGTGTGAAATGATTAGTCCTCTTCATTAAACCATCACTGAACATGACGTCATGAGTAATTAGAGCATTATTTTCAATTTTGAAGAGTAGTAGAGGTCCAAATTGAGTAGAATACTACTCAAAAAGAGTAGAGTAAACAGATCTGCTGGAGGGAAAAATGGCCTACCTCTCCATCATTTCTGAGGGCCGCTGGTCCATGCCAATGATGTCCCTCTCCTGGGCCACAGCGTCCAGAAACATGTCCTCCCAGAACTGCATCTGGTCCCACATGCGACTCCTCTCCTTGCCTGTACACACACACCAACGTTGCAAACCAGCTGCTTCTTCTTCTTCTGCCATGATCTTGGCATTAGTACCAGGCATCAGAATACTCCAGAGTCCAATCCGCGGACGAACAACACTCGCCATGACTCGGAGCTCACAAAACTAGTCCGTAGTCTGCGATCATTCGCTACCCGATTTTTCGCGGAAAAGTTCAAAGTTCTCACATCATTGTAGTCTCCCGCGATCATATCCTCTAAATCGACTCATTTAAAACCCAAATCACAATCACTGTCATCAAAACAAACTCTGAAACAGTGAAAGTAAGAGTCTAGAGAGCTCTAAACCTGGAAGAAAAAACAAACATGGCCGCGATTTTTCGTTTCCGAAGGCGCAGTATGAAAACAAACCGTTTAAGAATACCATTTGAGAATAAGATCGCGCTGCCTCATGAAGTACAAACCGCGGCCGGCAGTGCCAAAACCACGGCCAGTGGCTACCAAAACCGCGGAAATCCGCGGGCTGTTCTGATGCCTGAGTACATATATTTACATTTAAAATTGTGCATGTTAAGATGAGTAGGTAAAGTAGAACTAGGTTTGACTTTATTACGTGCATGGTTTCCCTTTCAAATAAGTCCATTTTGAAGATGAGTATGTAAAGTAAGATTAGGATTGGTTTTGTCATGTGTTTGTGCACTTCTCAATTTGTGCATGTTAAAGATGAGCATGAAAAATAGGATTCTGGTTCCATGCTTTATATTGCTTTGTCTGTGCTCATTTTCCTTTTTCATTTATACTTTTATATCTGTAAAAAAAAATTCTGGAGGGCTGGATGTAAAAAAAGCCTTTTATTGCTTATTCTATTACCCTCTATAAATAAAATTCACTCAATTCAATTCAATTCTTCTTCTTCTGCATTCCCAGGCCAAAAGGCCGTAATGGGTAAAGTACGTATGTGTCCGTTTTCAGTTTTCACTGACCAGTCTCCCCGCTGCGTACAGCCGACATATTCCGATTTCGGAGGAGCTCAAATGAGAAAAGTTTATTTGAAAGATTTTTTGGGAAAAAGGCAGGAGAATCCCTGTGACCGACAAGGGTGTGTGTGCGTGTGTGCGCTTTCAACTCATTCAGCTAAACACGAAATAACTAGTTGTTTTTCAAATTTTATACGATTTAAAAGATTAAAGATAAATCAAAACTACTACAGTATTTTACGGACTACAAGGCAATACTTTGTTCCTAGACTGAGACCCCTGTGCCTTATACTGTGACTCATAATATAGTAAGAAACTATAATAGCAAAATCTGAATTTTGTGTAACATTTGGGGAGTGCACCTTATAATCAGGTACACCTTGTAGTCCGGTATATCAAACATAAAGTCACTGAGATCTCTAGATTTTTTTAAGAGAATTTATTGAAAAGGGCCCAAATCGGGTGTCCTGAATTTCTACTCCTTGACTGCAGTGTGCTGAGGGAATACGGAGCAGCGAGAGAGGTTGTGGTGAAAGTGTTAAGACCTTGAAAAATCAGCCCCCCCCCAAAAAAGTCTTACTAGCAAGGACTTTTTTTCAAACATCATTTCACGATTTTCACAGATCAAAGCCAATTTTCAAAGACTTGAAAATTGCACTCCATTTCTCAAAGATTTCCAGACCTTCAAAGACCGTGCGAACCATGAAAGAGTGACAGATTTAGAGGAAGTTACAAGCACAGAACTTCCAGAAGGATGGGGACTATTTGCACACCACCACCCTCCCTCCGGTATCCCAACAGGGGCGTAATCTCACTGACCGACTAGCCCTTCAAAGATGTAGGTCTTGCCGACGTCCTGGTTAGGCGCGGAGCCTCCGTGGACCAGCTTGTTGTCGTGGTAGCGATAGCCCAGAGAGTGGTTGCTCTTGCAGCTCCAGAGGCTGGCCGAGCGACTCCGTCTCCGACCCGCGACAGACTGCAAAACACACACAGACATGCATGCACACATACACACACACGCACGCACAAACACATGCACGCACTCACATACACACACACACACACGCACACGCATGCACGCACACACACACGAGGATAGAAATGGTGGGAAAGAGGGCAGTTCTTAATGTTTTGATAGTCGCTTGTATCGACCCTAACTATGATTTGTTATTCATTTTTCCTTAGTTTTGTTTCCATTTTTAATGCATGCAAATGTGTTTCCTTGCTTGTATTGTGCTTGTACGAGACCACACTGTAATTTCACCTAACGTGATAATAAAGTATTTTTGACTTTGACTTGACGCACGCACACACTCACAAACATACACACACGCACATTCAGTTCATCAGTATGTGAGAACAATAGTGTAAGTAAGGCGATGACGGTGATGCTTCTTCTTCTTCACGTCAATCAGGCAGAAGATTTTGCAAATATATTCAAAAAAAGAAAAAAAGAAAATGAAGGTCACGAGCATCCCCCACAGTAGCTTTTCTCAGCTCCTTTCAGTTCATGCTTTTCGTTAACACTCATCACCAGCATAAACCACTTTATATTGTTTTATCCATTATGCTTACATTGTTTCATGGTGGTATACCCCTTGTAAGGTCTTTTCCTATCCCTAACAACAGTCAATGATAAGAATATTTGCCTCTGTTAAAATAGCTAACTTGAGACAAATAGCTCTATGTGGAAAACTAAAAGGAGCCAGAATGAGGGGAATTTGTGTACTGTGCCCCAGGCCACAACAACAGGAGCAGGAAGAAAGCAAATGAGATGAATGAATAAATAAATACATTAAAAAGAAAAAAGGGAGGGGGGTGAAGGAGGATACAAAGAGAGGTCTAACAGAGTCCCTAGTCTGTAAATGCCCAGCAGTATTACCCTCCACCCACCCACAACTATGGTTGTTGTTGTGTGTGTGTGTGTGTGTGTGTGTGTGTGTGTGTGTGTGTGTGTGTGTGTGTGTGTTACTGTGTGTGTGTGTGTGTGTGGTGTGGTGTGGTGTGGTGTGGTGTGGTGTGGTGTGGTGTGGTGTGGTGTGGTGTGGTGTGGTGTGGTGTGGTGTGGTGTGGTGTGGTGTGGTGTGGTGTGGTGTGGTGTGGTGTGGTGTGGTGTGGTGTGGTGTGGTGTGGTGTGGTGTGGTGTGGTGTGGGCGTTGCATTGCGTTGTGCTGCTCCCACCTGGAGAGCGTGTCGCAGCCAGAGGCGCGCCACTCATTTTTTTTCTTTTCTTTGCATGCGATTTTTTCATATTTAAAAAATTATTATTATTATATTACTATTTGATAATATGCAATCTATAATATAATGCGCTAAGGCCCGAAGTGTAAAAGAACGCAAAAACTTGGATACCGCGTAAATGTCGGACTTTTGCTTGCCATACAGTTCCAGAAGAACGCGTTGGGACGCGATTCCGCTATGTCTGGTTCAAAATTTTGCTTTTGAAAGTTGATTTGGAAGGCAAAATGTACGAAATTTCATTGAAATTTTGTGTCGTCTGCGTCGCCCAAGCTGTGTCGGAAATTGCCGGAGCTGGAGCACGGGTGTAACTAGGTTAGGTTAGGTTAGGTACATTGTAGTCACAGAGGCGTCTCTGTGAAATTCAGGTTGCTCCCACCTGGAGAGCGCGTCACAGTCAGAGGCGCGCCACCCAATTTGTTTTTGCATGCGATTTTTGTGTGACTGATGAGGAAGGAAGGAAGGGGGGGGGGGGTGGGTGGGTAAATTTTGACCAAATGACAACTTTTTCGTTGCCACTGGGTTTAACGTGTGCTAAATGCATGAGCACATGGGACCTCGGTATATCGTCTCATCCGAAAGACTCAACGTTCAGACCGCAAGGCCTAGTGCAAAGTGAGAAGAAAAATCCCCTGTACCCAGGTTCGAACTGGGGTTTACTTGACACGAAGCAACGCACTACCACTGTGCCACTCTACACTAGTGATACTAGTGATATTATAATTATCATCATTGTTGATTGCAGCTCACCATGTTCTCCATCTCGCTGTCGGACAGGGCGCCGCGGATGGTCTGGTGGGAGATGCGGGCCCTGCTGCCTTTCTCCGCCTCACGGTCAGAACCCGTGCTCACCAGGGTGGACGCCTCAGAGATCTCAGAGTCCACGCTGTTGAACTTCCTGTCCAGGCCCCGCGACCGCAGCAGCTCCTGGAGGGTGGGAAAGAATTAACAGTAGATGTCAGAAAGCAAAGGGAAAAGGCAGAGTCAAAGAGATCTCAGAGTCCACGCTGTTGAACTTCCTGTCCAGGCCCCGCGACCGCAGCAGCTCCTGGAGGGAGGGAGATAATTAATAGTAGATGTCAGAAAGCAAAGGGAAAAGGCAGAGTCAAAGAGAGACGCCTCAGAGATCTCAGAGTCCACGCTGTTGAACTTCCTGTCCAGGCCCCGCGACCGCAGCAGCTCCTGGAGGGTGGGAACAGAACCTCACTTGGGTTTTACTCTGAATTCTTCTTCTTCTTCTGCGTTCCCAGGCCATGGGTGAAGTATACGTACGAGTCCGGTTTTCAGTTTTCACTATTATCACTTGAAAATATGAAATAGGTGTGCATTGAAAGTACAATCGCTCTCTCTCTCTCTCTCTTCTCGTCAATTTGAAAAAGAAAAAAACTTGCTTACAGACAGACAAGTTGCGCCCTTGCACTAAAACTGCAATATCATCCTCTTCTACTGTCATTGTTTCTACAATCTTATAATCAGGTGCACATTTAAGTCCGTAAAATACAGTAGTAAGAAACTGTAATAACAAAATCAAAATTTGGTGTAAAATATGGGGGGATGTGCTTTAGTTTTATAATCAGGTGCCGCCTCACAGTCCCTAAGATACGATAGTATATCAAGGGTCAAGTTGTGATCAGTCTTTGCTCGGCAAAGCTAAAGCGTCTTTGTTTTCAAACCGGTCGACCCCTCCGTGGGGAAACCGGGGGTCTTTTGCACAAATAGTTCCCCCACCTTCTGGAAGTTCTGTGCTTGTAACTTCCTCTAATCTGTTTCTTTCTTTGACTCTGCCTTTTCCCTTTGCTTACTGTCATCTACTATCTTTCTGCCTTACCGGTCCATTTTCCTGCCCTTTTTTCACGAAACACTTTCAAAAACATTTCCTCCAGCCGAAGTCGGACTTGCTGGGCCTAACTATTTCTAAGTTAGGCGCATAACAGGCAGCATGACGCATCTGCGCTCATAATTGACAAAAAAAATGTCTGAGCGATCAAAGAAGAACATGGGTGCTCCTGGGAAATTAAAAAAATCCTGCAAGGCAGGGGATCATGGGCCGCCCAGTTAACAACTTGACTTAAACAATCCTAAAAATATAAAGTTCCTGGTAAAGGCATGTAAATATCTATCTGTATTCATTTCTGTTATATTCTACACATGCGAGAAATCGACAAAATGTTCATAAATAGGAAATTTGATGCTTCTCAAATTCTCATAATCCGGCGACGCTGGCTCCAGGCAATACAAAATCCTGCATTTCAGGACATCCTGAAAGCAGGAGCATCCATGGAAGAAAGAAGAAAGCGGTCGACCCTCCCTACCTTGTTCTTGACCACCGACCCTCCCTACCTTGTTCTTGACCACCGACCCTCCCTACCTTGTTCTTGACCACCGACCCTCCCTACCTTGTTCTTGACCATCGACCCTCCCTACCTTGTTCTTGACCATCGACCCTCCCTACCTTGTTCTTGACCATCGACCCTCCCTACCTTGTTCTTGACCATCGACCCTCCCTACCTTGTTCTTGACCATCGACCCTCCCTACCTTGTTCTTGACCACCGACCCTCCCTACCTTGTTCTTGACCACCGACCCTCCCTACCTTGTTCTTGACCATCGACCCTCCCTACCTTGTTCTTGACCATCGACCCTCCCTACCTTGTTCTTGACCACCGACCCTCCCTACCTTGTTCTTGACCATCGACCCTCCCTACCTTGTTCTTGACCATCGACCCTCCCTACCTTGTTCTTGACCACCGACCCTCCCTACCTTGTTCTTGACCATCAACCCTCCCTACCTTATTCTTGACCATCTCCCGCAGCATGTCTCCGCTGCTGTTGCTGACGTCCGCGTCCGTGATGATGATGTCGCAGGCCGCGCCCGACGACTGGCGCTCCAGGGGGGGCGGGGGCTTGCCCACGTTGCGGTTCCAGTCAGTCAGCGCCCCCAGGGGGTCCCCCCCGTGCTCATGCAGAGACAGCTGCCTCCTCTCCACCAGGGCCGGCCCCCCTCCTCCTCCTCCTCCCTGCCGCTGGGCCACCTTGGGGGAGCCTTCCGCGGGGGGGAATGAGCTGTGCAGCGGCGGGTGTTGTTGTTGTTGCTGGGGGAGGCCGGCCGGGTCTGGGTGGTATTGAGGGTGAGGGTGGTGCCGGGTGTGGGGCGTTGGTTCTTCGGAGGCCGAGCCGGCTATCTCGATGTTCTCGAACTCGTCGCCGTTCACTATGACGGGAGAGCCTGTAGGGTGGGTACACAAAAACAGGATGTTAATTTTGATGCGCATATAATTATGTGCGTCACTGACGCCCAAAACTGACATCTGCCACACCGGGTTTCTAAAACGTTGAACATGCACAGCCTCCACCATCAGTGCAATCAGGTGGGCACAAAAACAGGGTGTTAATTTTGACGCGCATGTATGTGCGTCACTGACTGAAGCACCGGGTTTCTAAAACGTTGAACTAATGCACAACCTTCACCATCAGTGCAATGTTGCAGTAATAAAGGGGCTGGTTAAACAAAACAAAATATGAATGCATATCATGGAAGTTCTTAGTACCTCGACAGTTTTAAGTGGTCAGAGATACGACAGGTATTTTCATATAAAATGCTCACAAACGTAATAAAAATTTACTCCTTTGCTGACAAAGGTCAGGCAAAGAACAAAAATGCATATACAGTGAAACCTTCCTTTTACGACCTTCAAAAGTCATCCAAAATGAGGTCTTATAAGGGAGGGGTCTTATAGGGGAGGTAATTTTAATACTTACAAAGAAGGGCAATGTCTCAGAGAAGTAGGTCGTATGTGGGAGTCTTATAATAGGTCTTATAATATAAGGGAGGTTCTGTAGTCAAAATGTGGGCGCACACACACACACAGACATTGTCATTTGTCGCCTTATTTTTCATACATAGCCAACAACGCAGATTCAATCACACATCCCATACCTTTCTTCCTAACCAGCACACTATTAAACATGATATTAAATGAAAAAAACGTACATAATCATCGATGACAATATCAAGAGGTCACAACAATCAGACACACATGCAGCCGCAGAATAAATCAACGACAACAACAACATACACTAATACAGTATTCATACAGCGCTAAATCTTGATAGAAATCAAATTGAAGCACGCACACACGTCAAACATTCATAACGCATTCACAGACCTGCCACATTCTGAGAATAAAAAAGAGGAGCGAGAATCTAGGGGCTGGCACTGGCCCCCCAGTAAAATCCATTGCCACTTCGAAATGTGCGACCTTCTCTTTTGTTCTTCAAACATGCAGTCGTTTTTGTCAGTTTGAGATCCATTTTAGAGTAAGAAATATTGACCATTGTCAATTTGAGATCCATTTTAGAGAAAGAAATATTGACCAATCTACAATATTTGTTGGTCATTTAGCCTGAGATAGGCCTATGCTTCGTGTAGCCCCTCACTGTCTCATGCTGACCCTTAGATGTCCATTAGCTGGTGCTTTGAATGCATGCTCTTTGTTGTGAAATTGAGTGGAAAATGTATACAAGACAGATTTTAAAATATAGGAGCTGGGGAGGTTGCAAGAGGAGCTAGGAGCAATGCTGAACATATCTGAGCTGCTCCTCTGAAATCGGAGCAAGTGGCAGGTCTGCATTCACACACAGACGCTATGCAAAGACGAACAAGAAGATAAGACACATACACACAACCTGTAAAAAAACACAACTGTACCCAGGTTCGAACTCGGGTTTACTTGACACGAGGCGAACGCGCTACCACTGTGCCACTCTACATTCCACATGTTGGAGTCCACCTCTGAATAATACATGTAATAATAATGGTATACTCAAGAATCTCATTGTTTTGAGTTTTAATACCTTAAGTCTTTGCGAGATATGTTCTTGGTTTCCTTTCATTCCGTTGTTTTCTTGCATCACTACACCTCTTTTTTTCGTCACAATAAAACAATGAAGAAGTATCAGACACAAACTGCGTTTTCAAGCCATTATAAACTTTTGTTCATAAGATTTAAAAACAAGACTTTCAACGCAATAAAAAAACCACCTTAATCAGTCGCCTACGTTAGCCTTAAACAAACGGACTTGCTTCATGCTGTTAACTGCATTATATATAAACGGCTTAATTGTCTAAAACTTATTACTTTTTGCTTGTCTATCTCATACTTTGTGTTAAACTGCGCTATTAAAAAACAAAAAACATGGCTTACCGATGCACAAAACATCACAACATTTGCAAAACACAGTAAGAAAAAAACAAAGGGAATACAGTGGAGCCTCCCTTATAAGACTCCCTCCCTCATAAGACCTACTTCTCTGAGACATTGCCCTTCTTTGCAAGTATTAAAATTACCTCCCTTATAATATCCCTCCCTTATAAGACCTCATTCTGGATGATTTTTGAAGGTCTTATAAGGGAGGTTCCACTGTACAACCAAGAGTAAACACACTGATCTCACAGTCACACAGAGAGCAAAGAGCATATTTGGAAGTTTTTGATAACCACATGCAATCTTTTCCTTTCATTCTAAAAGTTGGACTCGAAACTCAAGCAACTGATGAATCTTACAAGAAGCAATATTGCATAATAAAATCAGCATTCAAAAACAAATTTTCAAAAGAATGTGTGAAAGAACTTAAACACTAAAAGAAGGTTTGTTCTGTAACAAATGCGAATGCAAGAGGGTTAAACAAATCTAAGTGATGAACGCCTGCATACCCCAAAATGTTTGGACACCTCCCTCAATTCAAAGCAGAACTCTGCATATTATGGAAATTCATCCGTGTCTAAACAGTGTGGCTATGTAAAAAGCCCTCAGCGAAGCAAAGGCATGGCAATGGAGGAAAAGCAATTTTTCTCTCAAAATATTATATAGGGTTTCAGGAGATGATGTCGCTTGGTGTAATCAAGGGATAGGGAGGCAATTGCTCTTGAAGATGAATATGTAAAACTGTTCAAACTTGGGAAAGGGGCATCTCTTCAAGCTTAAAACCCCTTCTGACATTTGATTTTCTGCATTCCCTTTTTTCTGAATTCAAAGAATTCTCTGAAAATCACTGTGCCTAGAAGCTTTCCTTCAAGTCTTGTCGTCCAAAGGGCCGATGTTAAGGATGTCGATGTAATCCACAGTGCATGGGTTTGATTTTAAGCTTATTGGCCACTGCAAAGAACACCTTTTGCAAGAGTGAATGCCCTTGGAGGGTGGGTGGAGATGGTTGAGTACTGGCCAAACAAGGGAACAACTCTTGCCAATAGCACTATTTGAGGCCACTTAATGGCTGCCTTTTGCAAGAGAATGCCCTTTTGGATACTGATCAACAAGGACTTAACTCTTGCCGTCAATGGCCAATAGCATATTGGATGGAAAACATCCACACCAAACATTCAAACTACTTACTATCAAACATCTAGAATAAAAAGAAAAAGCATGCTCTCCGTAGAAAAAAATAATCGATAAATAAAAGGAAAAAGAAAAACAACAGCAACCACGGAAGAACAGAAGGCACTCAGAGCTACTAGAACTCGTGGCCACACCACACCAAGTCTACGAAACTCCTCGAGAGAAAATTCCACTTCGATAAACAACCATGCTGCTCCAATCCATAAAAACGGTGCTTTATATATAATACACACAACAACAACAAACCCACGACAAACCACCAAAAGCCACCAGACAACACCGTCAAAAGGAAAGGGTGTGGGGGAAAACACGCCAAGGAAAAGCACTTGCCTGACTGGGGGCTATGCCAAGTGGGGGAGACAAAGTCAGGGGAAGGGTGGGGAGGCACAGCGCTAGGGGAGGGGTAGCCAGAAGGCGGGGTGTGCCAGGGAGGGAGGGTGGGGTCAGGGGAGGATTGGGGAGGAGGGGGGGCACTGGGGGAGGGGTGGCCGGTGGAGGGGGAGAGGTGTCCACTGGGAGTCCACCAACCTAAAGTCATGCTGCCTGTTCCGTACACACATGACACACCACACACACACACACACATGAATGATGTGGTAACATTTTACATTGCCAACAACCAGTGTCAAAAACAGGGGTGATTTTATTTTTATTATTTTATTTTTTGCTTTGGTGGTGGTTTATACGTTTTGCTCGCTTTGTGGAGTGTTCTTCACATATGTACAGGAACATTTACACACTTAATCAAAAGGGAAAAATAGCAAGGCACACAGAGACGGACAAATTCACACGAACACATCTTACTCCCTTATCGTCAATAAAGATCATTTTGACCTGACTTGACTTTACACACACACACACACACACAGACACACACAAAATCCTTGCTTGCCACATACAGATATTTGCTCTTTTGTCCTTTGATATTTGACATCATTTTGTTTACAAATCAAGGAAGAAAATTATGAAGAATCTTAAGATGTACGATTGTCACAACACAAGTCCTATAAACACACAAACAGCTTGCATGTACAGCAGCCATTGTCACAAAAGATTCTTCATCTTCTAGTGCATTAAAAGTACTTGGCTGCGTCAGACTTGCAAACCGGTCTCCATTATGAAGCCTACAATCTTCTCCACATCCAGAATCAAGTATTGACTAACCTTTTTTTATTTTGGTAATAAACTTTTTTTTGTAATTATCGAATGAACAAAAATACATTTCAACAACAAATTCAAGCATTGACTAAACATTGTTTGTCATACATCCTTTACATCCTATTATTATACCACAAAAAATAATATCGAACAAAGCTTTTTTAGAAATAAGAAGAAAAAAAGTGTATCCTTTGAAAAATTAGCATTTTTGAATGTGTTCTAGTTACTCGAGTGTGTTTTGTGTCAAGGACACTACAACAAAGCATAAGACTAAATTGTTTGCCCAAAACTGCCTATTTTCTTTATTCCTTGTGAGAAGGGCAATTTTGGTAGGCGAGCTCAATGCTGTTAAAAGCTCAATATTATCAATGTTACAAGAGGAGCAAGCTGTCACTGACCAAACACATGCGTGCGTTTCCGATCGGTTAGCAAAGCTAGCCGAGTAAAGGGAGCAGACAGGGGAAAATGGCATACTTCTTCTTCTGCGTTCCTGGGCCATATGGCCATAATGGGTAAGGTAGGTATGTGTCCGGTTTTCAGTTTTCACTGGTCTCCCCGCTGCGTACAGCCGACACATTCCGATTTCGGAGGAGCTCAAATGAGAAAAACTTATTTAAAAGATTTTTGAAAGCAAAGGGAAAAGGCAGAGCTAAAGAGAGTGGCAGATTAGAGGAAGTTACAAGCTCAGAACTTCCAGAAGGTGGGGAAACTAATTGTACCAAAAAACAACAACAACAAAACCGGTATCCCCACAGGAAGAGACTAGTGATGGGGGCGGGGTTGTTCAGCTCCCCGTATGGAGGCACAAGGCATCCATCCATTGCCCCCAAACGGCCTTTCAATCGCATGTAGTACTAATGATAATCAACATTCAACTCTTCGAAAATCCCTCCAGTTGTTAGAAAATGAAACAATGTTCCAATGCAGATCAATTCGAACAGAAACCCGACCACCATTTTATTTAGCAATCCTAGCTACTCGTGAGGCTGCTACGTAGCAAACCTACCTGGCTCGCTTTGCTACGTAGTATTGTCCAATGAAACGCCTTCCTAGCTTCGCTACATAGCGGCTAGCTTTACTAGGCTTCGGAAACATGTCTCCGGCTACAAAGCCAGTAGTCTAGCAGTGGGGGAAAAAAGAAAAGAAAAGGGAGAGCACTCACTGGACGCTGAAGCCACCTGGTCATCGGAGAGGCGACGCAATTCCGGTCTGGGTGCCAACTCGTCCTTCCCGTGCAGACTTTCTTGACTCCCGTGCAGCGAGGATGTCTGGGTAAGATGACAAAGCTAAGGTTCAAACAAGCAGGAGAAAAGACTCAGTAAAGATTTACGCTTCAGAGTCATTTCAGATTTAAAATACAGGTTATCGCCATTTGACCAGTGTAAAAAAAAAAATAATAATAATAATAAAACAAGGGAAAAGGGAACTGTTAAAGAATCAATCTCATAAAATGGTCTCGTATAACCTTTTTGACCGTTTCAAAGCCCCCAAAAAACTGCATATAGTTAGTTACTACTGTTACCAAAAACATATTTCTGTGTAAATAGTAATTATTAAAATATGATGCACCTTTTGGTTGGAGCCAATCCCTGTGGCTAAATTATCTCTTCCAGCATTACAACTTAAAACTTAGTAGGATGTGTCACACTCTGCACCATTCTCATCACCACTTCCAGCATTACAACTTAAAACTTAGTAGGATGTGTCACACTCTGCACCATTCTCATCACCACTTCCAGCTAAATTTCAATGCGGGAAGAGACAACTTGCCAGCAGGACCTTGAGATTCAAATACATCCAATCTCCTGCCATAGTAAGATACAGACTCAGGCAGATTTGGTTACCCATTCGCACATGATGATGAGTAGTCTGGATAGCTGAAAAGCGTAGTCTTGGTGTCGAAATGTGTACCGGTGTGAAGATGATATCCTACCTCTATCAAATAAGTACCCCTAGCCAATCAGAATCGTTTGTTTGTCTGCCATTGTGAATTGTACGAAACTAAGTGCATGGCTTTGTACATCGATTTCTCGGCAAATATGTAGATTTACACCCTCCTGCTCTATTTCTTGGTTCTTTCCGTGGTTAGGGTTAGAGTTAGGGATAGGGTTAGATGGTTATAGTTCGTATGCGAGAGGTAGATATTTCATGACAGGTACTTATTTATTGAGACACCGGTTAGTAATATTCATTAAAACCATCAAGCACACTTCTTTTTCTTCTGCGTTCCCAGACCATATGGCTATACAATAATAGATTTGGAGCGTATGTGTCCAGTTTTCAGTTTTCATGGGTCTCCCCGCTGCATTTAGCCGACACATTCCAATTTCAGAGGAGGCACAGTTTGCTGAAAAAGTGTGACAGTCAAGAACCAAAGAGCATGATTATCAATTTTGAGGTGTAGCAGAGGTCCAAAGTTGTGCAGCATGCTACTCAAAATGTGTACAGTAACCAGGTACCATAATCATAAGTGCGTCTTAACAGTTAACATGGGTAGTAATATGTGACCCAGCACAAGGAAAGGGACATGAAGTGTCAAAATGACTTCTGAGAAAAAGGCACAGTTGGAAACTTCAGGCAATGCTCTTTCTAATGATGTAAAAACCGTTTTTGTATCCTTTCTTGTTGCAGAGTTATGAGCATTTGAATTTGACAAGGTGACTGTCGGACATTTTCCTAAGAAAATGCATCAGCCTACTAATAATAAAGCACTTTTTGGAATATTTAGAGACCATATTAAATATGATCCTTTATGGGCATGAAAGATATGTTAGAGAGCGCAAAAATACCCACAACTCAAAATTGACCAAAAAATTGATTTTTGACTTTGCAAGCCAGTTGTGAGAAAGCCCAGCGACTTAATGTTCCTTCTCATGGTGCTGGGTTAAGTGTGTAAATTAGGAGATACTGCCAATCGTTTTGGAAGTTTTAAGTGTTCAAGTCGCACTGATGATTACGGCACCAGGTGTGCATCAGAGTCCACCTACATCGCTCTTGCTGGAGCTGAGGTCCTTGTTCCAGTAGTGGGTGTGGGCGATCTCCAGCACCATGTAGGCTGAGGCCATGCCGCCCAGGCCGTGGTTCTGGATGGTGTGCTCCAGGCCCGCGATGATGGCCTTGCACATGGACAGCAGGCCCTTGAACACCGGCCGCGACACGCACTGACACAAACACACACATGTGTTCATTATGGATGGTATGCTCCAGGCCCGCGATGATGGCCTTGCACATGGACAGCAGGCCCTTGAACACCGGCCGCGACACGCACTGACACACACACACGTGTACATTATGGATGATGGCCTTGCACATGGACAGCAGGCCCTTGAACACTGGCCGCGACACGCACTGACACAAACACACACACATGTACATTATGGATGGTGTGCTCCAGGCCCGCGATGATGGCCTTGCACATGGACAGCAGCCAGAGGCTCACCACTCTCTCTCTTTTTTTAATATATTTTTTTTACTAACCACGTCCTCGATGTGGCGTGCATCCTCCGGCAGCTTCCTGTCCAGGTTTCGGTTGAGTCGAGAAACGACGAAATTGCGGTAGTTCTCATCCTCCATCAGCTTCTTGATGCGGCTCACTTTGAGCCAGCTCAGGCCCTGGCCGTCCAGTATGTTGTTGATCACCTCCTTCAACAGCTGCTGGTTTTCGCTGCACGTTTAAAACAGAAAACAAACATCAATGAAATACTCACGGCTCCTTTTGAGCCAGCTCAGGCCCTGGCCGTCCAGGATGTTGTTGATCACCTCCTTCAACAGCTGCTGGTTTTGATGGATGGGTGTGTGAGAGAATGAAGGAACTGTGGAATGGAGGGATGAGAGAGGGAAACAAAATGTTATAACAACAAACTACAGCGTAAAACGCTAGAGCAAGCAGCGGCTCCACGGCAATTTCGACTTGGGCGTTGCCTCACCCCTCATGCATATTCATTAAGGTGAGTCGAACAATGAACAGCTATCTCACGAGCTTAGCGCTAAGGCCCAGCGAGCGAGGCCACAATTTAGAGCTCTTGGTCAAGGCGAATTAACTCCCTTGAGCAAACGTCTGCTCCAGTGAAGTAGAACCACGCTTTCGGCTCCAGTGACCTTGACCTTTGACCAATGACCGTCATCTTCAAACTTAGCCTAAATATCAAAACTTCCTATCCGCATGCAAAATTTGAGCCTCCTACATGCCTCCATTCAAACGCTATTATGGTAGCATAGAAACATACATACATGCATAGCCAGCCTGGAACAGACAGACAAGGGTGAAAATACAAACAGCTTTGACAGGACTCCCAATCGTTCTGCGAGACAAGGGGACCCAGGGACCCTTTCACTTAGGGTATAATGACACTGCAGCTGTTGCCTTTCGAACAAACGGTAATGAGAAAGAAAAAGTCCCCCTGTCGCGATACCGAGGAGGTCTTTTGTACAAATAATTCCCCCACCTTCTCGAAGTTCTGTGCTTGTAACTTCCTCTAATCTGTCACTCTCTTTGACTCTGCCTTTTCCCTTTGCTTACTGTCATCTACTACCTTTCCGCCTTACTGGTCCCATTCTCCTGCCTTTTTTTTTCACAAAACACTTTCAAAGAGATTTCCTCCAGCCGAAGTCGGACTTGCTGGGCCTAAACTATTTCTTAGTTAGGCGCATAACGGCAGCATGACGCATCTGCACTCACTATTGACAGGAAACTGTCTGAGCGATTGAAGAAGAAGAAGAAACAAAAAGCATTCGTGCAACCAACCTGTTTGAGGAGGTGCGCGACTCGCTAGGGGCCGTGGGCTTGGGCTGGTCCTTCTGCTTGTAGTTTGTCGCGTGTTTCACCAGACCAGACTTCTCCACCAGAGCCTTTCTTGGGCCTGCAAAACGAACACAGTGGAACCTTCCTATTAACTCGATGGAGTCATGTCGGAGACGTCATTCTGACACTGTTCCAATGCTTTGGAGTTATGTCGGAGGGAGTTCTCCGATCGATTTTGCATCTTGTTTAAAACCAATAAAAGAGAAACAACTCGCTGTTCCTAGTAATCCCGAGACCTTCTTGTAGTTGCTTCCCTTAGACTGTCTCTAATCTAAAGTCTCCTATTTCCGTTTCTTACATTTCTTTGAATTGAACTACTTACAGAGCTACCTACCCCTAAAAATGCTTGTCAGTAGTTTCAATTCAGAATGTGTTCACTTTTCAGTAGTATCGAGGGGGTTTCCAGTGGTCACGCGCAGTGTAAAATCACTTCATATGCAAAGCATGACCATAACATTTCGCTTTGCATGAATTAAGAAAAATGAATATGAAGTTTGCAGTATTTTTTTTATTACCCAGAGTGAGTGTGAGTGTGAGTGTGTGTGCTGTTTGTCACGTGTTGTTTATCATTTTATGAGTGTATGTTGTCGTGAATACATATACTGTGTGTGCCTCTGTGTCACTGTGTGCATGTCATTCATTACATGTGTGTGTGTCTGTGTGTTTAAAGTATGCATAAATATGAATGCATTGTTAATTTATTTTTATTTTTTTAAATGTGACCATCTCAGTATCACACACCTAAGTGAGTGGGAGATTATAAAAAAAACAGGTGTGGAGGTGTGTGTGTGGGGGGGGGGGGGGATATGGAGCTGTCTGTGAGTGTTTCAATGCTGATTGTAAAGCGCTTTGTGCTCGATAAAAAGCGCTATATAAATTTCCGTTCATTACTATTATCATAATTAAGAGACTGAACAAAACACAGTGCCTTACCCAGGGGAGTGAAAGGTTTGCTGGGAGGTTTCTGTACAGCAGGAGCAGAGGGGGGAACATTCTTGGAGCCTGTGAAAACCAAACAGGGAATACATTGTTCATCATATCCACACACACACACACACACACACACACAGAGATACACTCACACCAGGGCTCCCAGGGACCCCCATTTGAGGGTCTATGAAGAACTAAAATTCTAAAGGACCCTCTAAAAGAATGTGCAGGGGGTCCCAGGGATGCACTAGAAAAATTATTTTTAGCATTCGGAATGACTGCTCTATGTCAATACTTTTACCGTTGTAAAATAAAGGTTCATTATTTTTTTATCTATTTGTTTGTTTGCGTTAACGGCAAGTATGAAAAATCACTACTCTATGTCAATATTTTTACCATTGTAAAATAAAGGTTCATTATTTTTTATCTATTTGTTTGCTTCCATTAACGGCAAGTATGAAAAATCACTATTCTATGTCAATACTTTTACCGTTGTAAAATAAAGGTTCATTATTTTGTATCTATTTGTTTGTTTGCGTTAAAACGGCAAGTATGAAAACGGAGGTGGGTGTTAGTGTGTTATGCTATGATTATATGCAATGCATTCTCTAATGTATTCATTTTCATAGAGATGCATGGTGAGGATACATGAACCAGTCTGTTAGAAATGTTTGTACGAATGGTGAGTGAAAAGCGCATTGAGTTGCTTAGCAAGATTATGTGCTACACACCGTATTTTACAGACTACAAGGCGCCCCCCAAAAATGTTACACAAAATTCAGATTTTGTTATTATTATAGTTTCTTACTATATTATCAGTCACATTATAAGGCGCAGGGGTCTCAGTCTAGGAAAAAAGTATCGCCTTATAGTCCGTAAAATACAGTATGCATTATTAATTATTATCATTATCTTATTATTTTTATTCTACTCTGTTCTTGTATTAAAAAACACCCCAGGTTTCCAAAAAGGGGGAGAGAACAAAGGAGGGACTGACCGAAGAAATCGGTGACGGTGCTGGTGGCCGACTGGGCAATGTCGGTCAGTTCGTTGCTGATGGTGGAGATGATGGAGTGCCCGGACCCTCGGTCTGACCCCGCGTCAGACCCACCCTGAAACACAGCCACCACAACACCTGGTACAGTGGAACCTCCCTTGTAAGACCTCCCGTTATAAGACTCCCTCCCATATAAGACCTACTTCTCTGAGACATTGCCCTTCTTTGTAAGTATTAAAATTACCTCCCTTATAAGACCCTTCCCTTATCAACTCGTCCAATGTGGCAGGCTGCCAACTATCCACTAGACGACAATGTAGATCGCTCAGTTTCCTGTCATTAACATGCGTCATGCTGCCATTATGTGCCTAAACTAAAGAACAGTTAGGCCTAGCATGTCCATGTCCTTCTTCGGCCAGAGAAAATCTTCGTAAGAATTTCTAGAAAAAAAGGCAAGAGAATGAACAAGTCAGTCAGAAAGATAGCACATCACAGTAAGCAAAGGGAAAAGGCAGAGTTAAAGAGAGCGACAGATTAGAGGAAGCTACAAGCACAGAACATCCAGAAGGTGGGAGAACTATTTGTACGAAAGAGCCCTACACTAATAAACAATGGAATTATTCTACAGAGACTAAACTCAACTCAATTCAGTTTACTGACTAGGCCTTCTGCCCATGTCACAAGGGAACAGTGGGGAGGGGGGAGAATGAACAATGGCATATAACTAATAATAAATACAAAATTAATTACAAAACCAAAACATTTTTGATCGCATATTGAAGAAACAGTAGGAGGGGTAAGGAATGCAGAATAGTTGGTTATATGTAAGATATACAGCAATTTAAAGAATTCAAACAAGAAAACATAATTCATAATTCATCAATCCATCCCGTGTCAAGTAGGGACAAGGGGGGGGCAAAACAACACTAATATATTATACATTCAGTAAATACAGAGAGCAAGAGAGTGAAGAAGAAAAAGAAAAGAAAAACACAAAAAATTCAACGTACCCTGAATCCTTTCTTTGTGGAAGAACTGGACCCCCCACTGGAGAAGCTGCCCAGGTGGGGTCTGGGGGAGGGGGGCCGCCGGCCCAGCGGAGGGGGCAGCAGCTGGGGCCTGTTGTCCACCCCGGGTGAATCCACCCCAGCGGGGAGGTGGGGGTGGTGGCCCGGGGACGGACTACCACTACCACCACCACCCCTTCCCAGCCCCTGCAGGTGGATGGGGGAGTGTGGGGAAGGTGAGGAGGAGGAAGGGGGCAAGGGTCGCCCCCCTCCGCCCTGGGCGGGGCTCCGTGGGCTGCCGGGACCTCCCCCGCCCCCCTCGCTGCGAGGACCGCTGCAAAATATCGACGTCAAACCGCACATGATGATAATAATAAAAATAATAAACCACTGAAAAATGTCGACGTCAAACCGCACATGACGATAATAGAAATAATAATTCTTCTTCTTCTTCGCTCGCTCAGACAATTTCCTGTCACATGAGCGTAGATGCGTCATGCTGCTGTTATGCGCCTAAGGAAATAGTTAGGCCCAGCATGTCCGACTTCGGCTCAAGAATTTATTTTAAGAATTTATAAAAATAAAGGCAAGAGAATGGACCAATGAGATAGAAAGATAGCAGTTGACAGTAAACAAAGGGAAAAGGCAGAGTCAAAAAGAATGACAGAATTAGAGGAAGTTACAAGCACAGAACTTCCAGAAGGTGGGGGAACTATTTGTACAAAAGATCCCCTGGTATACCCATGGGGGGGGGAAATAATAATAATAACGTAGATTTTTTTTTTCAACAGCGCCTATTCTCTAAGTTACGGCTCCGAGAGCTTTACAAATATTATACAAAAATAAAACGATGAAGAAGAACACAAAACAACAAGCCTTCTTTTCCTGGAAAAAGTAGACATCTTTGGCTTTATTATCAGTCAATAAAAGCCTTCATCAGCCATTGACCAAGTCAAGAAAGAGAATTGACCAAGTAAAGAAAAATAAAATATATATTACACAAAAATAGAATATAAAAGACGCACAATATCGATTAGAACAACAAAAGTAGATTATATCATCTTGCACAATCAGAACATAACAAACAAAAGTACATATCTTACACGACAAACGTTGTAACAACGCAACGAAAGTGCATAAAATCAAATACTATTCATCAAGAAACGGAATCAGTGGAATGCCACCCTGACACTGCAGCACAACCAGAGTGAGTTTTTTCTTAATATTTGTGACCAAGCACCATGAAGTGCAAGTGTCAAACTGACCATTCTGAGAAAATTATACATTTCAAAACTTCAGACAATTCCCTTTCTAATGATACAAGAACAATTCTTGTATCCTTTTCTGTTCCAGAGTTATGAGCATTTAAATTTGGTAGGGTGAATGTCAGCCATTTTGAGAAAAGTCTAAAGTCTAGCCTAGCTGAAGAAACTTCATTGATCTACTCGTTTGAAAGCACTTATTAGACCATTCAGAGACCATATTAAAGATTGGTAGATTTTTTATTAATCTTACTATCTATATAATTAAATACTTACCAACACTCAAAACAATAGCATAACATACCAATTGGCTGGAAAAACCTTAAGCGTAAACGCTTAGTTACCAAATAACAAAGAGTAAGTCACTCTAGTGACCGTGGGGTTATCCCCCCTTTCCCACTTCCGGTCAGGTATATCCACTTCCGTCCCCAACTCATTCCTATTTACCCTAGCATCAGGAGGGAGGATGGGTGGGAACCTTTGATTGTTTTGAGTGTTGGTAAGTATTTAATTATATAGATAGTAAGATTAATAAAAAATCTACCAATCTAATATAATCATACTGTACCAACACTCAAAACAATAGCAGACTACCAACGAGGAGGAGGGTGATGCGACCAAGCGATAACCCCACGGTCACTAGAGTGACTTACTCTTTGTTATTTGGTAACTAAGCATTTACGCTTAAGGTTTTTCCAGCCAATTGGTATGTTATGCTATTGTTTTGAGTGTTGGTACAGTATGATTATATTAGATTGTCCTTTATATATATGAAAGATAAGATGTTAGAGAACATAAAAATACCCATAGCTCAAAATCAACAAAAAAAATTATTTTTGACTTTCCAAGCGTTGTGAGAAACTAGCCCAGCGACTTAATGTCCCTTTTGTGGTGCTGGGTCATATTTACGAAACATGTGAAAGCCACGTTGCACTACTAGAAACATTTTCAGAGCTTTCAGAGCCTTTGGGGAGAACTTCTTTATTAAATTTTGGGTCACAAAAGAACTACCATATTTTTCGGACTATAGGGCGATACTTTTTCCCCAGAATGAGACCCCTGCGCCTTATAATATAACAAAAAAATAGCAAGAAAATATACTAATAAAATCTTAATTTTGTGTGAAATTTGGGGGTGGGGTGGGTGGGTGTGCGCCTTATAGTCCGAAAAATATGGTACTAATGTAGTAAGAAATAATAGTAACAAAATCTGACTTTTGTGTAAAATTTTGGGGGTGCGTAAAATACAGCAGTCTGTGTTCATGACAGAGACACTGGGATAAATTCTGTTTGTTTGTGACTTATGATGAAAGACGTCCAAGGGGGAAAACACTGACCTGTTTAACGAATACGTAGTTTCCGTGATGTTGCCCGAATCGTATCTGAAAATCTTGTGTTCCTGTCAACAAAATATTTCAATACAGTGGAACCTCCCTTATAACACCTTTTTAAAAAATCACGGCTATATTCACATTTATGCCCGTCTGCTGGCGTCAAGAACGATAATTTGTAACAGAAAAGAACATAGCGATTGCTTTTTCAGTTAACAGATTATCGTTCTTGACCGGGTTGACGGGCATAAATGTGAACATAGCCAAAATCGCCCCATATAAGGTCTTAAGTGGGAGGAAGTTGTATAAGTCTTTCCAATTCCCCTATCTACCAGGCAAGTTATTGAATGGAATTCAGACAAAATGCCATCCAGGTCTTTCCAAACCCCCTATCTACCAGATACCTTAATGAATGGAATTCAGACAAAATGCCATCCAGGTCTTTCCAAATCTCCTAACTACCAGGTACCTTATTGAAATTCAGACAAAATGCCATCCAGGTCTTTCCAAATCTCCTAACTACCAGGTACCTTATTGAATGGAATTCAGACAAAATGCCATCCAGGTCTTTCCAAATCTCCTAACTACCAGGCCTCAGAGCACACCTCATTGTCCTTGGTTTCCCCTGCGTCATACTCAAAAACGGTCACACACGTAATGTTCTCATCCCTAGCTGGTGAACTTGTACGATAGTGTTCAAGTGCTTCAGCTGTTTTGGTATTTTATAGTCACAGAGGCGACTGTGAAATTCGGGTTGCTCCCACCTGGAGAGCGTGTCGCAGCCAGAGGCGCGCCACTTTTTTTTTGGGGGCATGCGATTTTTGTGTGACTGATGAGGAAGAAAAGGGGGGGGGGGGGTAAATTTTGACCAAATGACAACTTTTTCTTTGGGATAATCTCCGGAGTCTTTTAGCCCGGACACTGTCAACAACATCTACCCGGCGCCCCCCAGAGCGCACCTCAGAGTCCTTGGCCTCCCCTGCTAAGTCGTGGGTGGTGGAGGTGGGCTCCGGACTGGAGGCAGCGCTGGAGGACTCTGAGGAGCTCATGTCGCTGTCCTCCTGCAGGGAGAAGGCCGAGTCGCTGTTGGTGGAGGGGGCCTCGGGCACATGCAGCTTGTCCGGCGGGCAGAACACCTTGGCCTCATCCACCGCCAGGATCTGGTTCTCCGGCACAAAGGCTGTTTAGCGCACCGCACGTGCCGCAAGCGCACACACACACACACGCACACATAACGCCGTGCTGTTAGTAGGTATTCTGTGAAGCAAACGCAGGCTGTGGCAGAGCTTCAAACAGTGATCGCGTTTACTGGTAAATTACTGATTGCAAAACCAAAATACAGAAAACATTTTTTAGCCTGTCAGTCCCAGAGACTGATAATTTTTAGCTAGGACTGATAATTGTTTTTAAAAACAGGCTTTAACCCTTACATCACCAATGTCGTATTTTTGTACAATGATTTAACACCCATGTCATTAAAACTCTTAAAATCAGGGTCTATTATTCAATGATATTGTGTTCCTAAATTCGAGTAGTAAGGATTGACCCTATTCTAAATGTGTCATAGAGAAATCCCATAATATTGCAGACAAAATCTTTTCGGTAGCCAAGTAAGTTTAAAGGAAATTTTTGGCTCAAAGATGGACGGCGGTGAAAGGGTTAATATTGTGGTTTTCACTGGTTTTTGTTTCCCTGTGACTGGTTTTGATACCGGTTGTCGGGGGGGGGGGGGGGGGGGGGGCATTGTCGTTGATGGAATTGGTTTTTAAAATTCCAAGCACGATCACTGGCTTCAAATTGTCAGCAGGCCCGGGTCATTGACCTTGACAGTGATCTGACCCTCATTTTGTGCACCCAGGGGTCATCTGACCCATGCAGTTTGCAATAGAATTTAAGTGTAATACTATAATGACACATTTCTGCTCCATTATTTTGGAATTTGACATATCATTTTCAGTAATCACGGGTCATATGACCCATGAAGTTTGAAAAGAATCTGAAGCTCTGCTGTGTTAGCGCATAATGTTAATGTTAAAACAACTCGTGCTGTATCAGTGATCGCATTTACTGGTAAATACCATTAAAAGTGTTTGCAAAACCAGAAAACTGAAAAACATTTTCACCTGCAGGGTAGAACAGTAACTGTTTTTGCAACCTGCCCCCTGCCCTGGAGGCAGGTGGACAGTTTATTTACATGCCTCCCAGTTTAAACCACCTGCTCGATACGTTGAAAACAACCAGATAAGTATGCATCAGGCTGATTGGATAGTGCATTTTCTTTAGCCAATCGCATCCTGCTCGATACATATGGCGATCGGTTTTGGCCGGAAAGGACACTTTCGAAAGGTCAGGCTGCTGGCGAGGTGCAGTTTTCGAGTTCCGCAATCGTATTATTGCTGATCAAAAAACTTTTGGGCGACATTAGTTTTTCAACGGCGCTTGCCTGAAGGGCAGGTCATCAAGCTTGCCACCTACCCGACACACGATTACCTGGTCGGGAAAGCCGTTACTGTCCTATCCTGACCTGTCAGTATCAAGAACCTATTTGTTTTCACCAGGACTGGCGCATGCTTTTACCAGAGGCCTCAGTATTTTGGTATTGTAGGGTTTCCAAAAGTTTCCGTTTCCCAGGGACTGATTCCAGCACAAGTTGTTGGGATTGGTTCTCAAAATTCCTAGCACGATCAGTGTATTAGCACATGCAGTAAAATGACCCATGCTGTGTTAGCAACAAGCAGCAAAACAACATGTCCTAACATCCATTCTAGGATTCTTTCGCAACCATCGTGGCAAAACCGAGAAAAAGATCTGAGAAAAGATGTTATGCTATAAGCATGACCGACATTCTGTTAGCCTATGGTGTATGCTAGCAAAACAAGTGCTGCTAAAACATGACCTAGTAAAACACATTCTTTGTTAGTTTATCAATTAGTATACAGCCCAAACGAAACATGCTGTTAGCTTTAATAGGATTCACACAGTACATTTTTTTTAATGCTTTTTGAACAGTAGCAAATCAAACGAAAGCGCATAATACCCGGTTCTCATATTGACAATACCAGAGAAGAACACCTGTCCATATTATTTCTAGTATTTACCTACTGCTTTTCCATTCATATTCTGGCTTTATCTTTGAAATTGTAACAAGGCTCTTCAACATTGAAAAGGTCAGAAGCCACTCACACCATTGCTTTGATCACGAAATTTAAAAAAAATGTTTTAAACCCGTACTTTCCTACACCGACGATCATGCAGATACAGACAATCACACATGAACAGAGGCAGGCATGTAAGCGACAACTGCTAAAAGGATTTCTCTCTTTCTCTCTCCGTCACACAACACACACACACACACTGCATTGTTTATTGTCGGATGTATGAAAATACGTAGCTAATTGTATTGCCAATGTTGAAGGGTTCACCTACATATTTGATGTTGGATCTTTTTCGCTCTTTCTCCATGTCATTATGGGCCAGATGGCCTGAAAAGACTGATTAAAAACACACACACAGGGTCAGAAACATACATTTCTTAGCAAAGATGCTTTCCAACTCCGGATCGTTCATTTTAGTTTTGGTTCCTATTCGGAGTCAAAGAAAAAGAAAAGGAAAAATACCATGGGGTGCGGTATATTTCAATCAGCTACTGCTGATCTTTGTCAACCCAGAGTGACTGTCCATAGAAGGGGTGGCTGTTGTTGTCTTCCGAGTTGATATCAGCTGAATTGTGAATTTGAGCAGTAGCTGGTCGAAATATCCCCACAGTATTTTTCATGTTTAATTTTCTATTTTCTTTTTCTTTGACTCCAAAACTAACAGAAACGTGCATACCTACATCCACTTGCTATATCTTCAAGATACTCACAAGGGGTTTCCCCGTCGATCTCGCTGTTTGTCATCTCTGCGATGAGGTCAGACAGGGAGGAGTAGCTGGAGCTGGTGCTCTCTGCTCCCTCACTGTCACTGCCACTTTCATCTGGAAAACAAAACAAAAACAGACACACACACACACGTACGCACGTGCGTGCACACACACACCCACTGCTATATTCAAATGTTTCTATATAATTCTAAGTTTAAGTATTTCACGGACGTTTCACTAACATAGTGACATAAAGCATACATGTACTCAGACTCATATACCCCTCACCCCATTTATTCATGTAAATTATATGCATGCATAGACTAACATACCTCCTACATGCACACCCACAAACCCCCTTAAACGGACATTTGCACATAAACATACACATACTTTTTTTTTAGGGGGGTCTAAGATCACTGTACAGTGGATAGACATTAAATTAAAGAAGAAACGAATACACACACACACACACACACACACACAAGTGAGAGTGAGAGCTAAGCAACACACAAAACACAACAAAGTCTGCTAGTATTTGGTCCTTTTTATTAAGCCTAAACATACAGACAAGGCTTTAGGCTCAATAAAAGGAGCAAATGGAAATGCAATGATGTAAGCTAAAAATAGGAAAGCACATGGCCAGGGGGGTGGGGGGTGGCGGTAAATACATTATCATAGACGTAGAATCTGATCTTTGCATTAGCTAAACATGCAATGTACCTGTGGGAATTTCGTCACCAAGTGCATTAGCTAAACATGCAACGTACCTGTGGGAATTTCGTCACCAAGTGCATTAGCTAAACATGCAACGCACCTGTGGGAATTTAGTCGCTGAGCGTCTCACTGACGGAGGTGATGGCTGCATAAGGGAGGAAGCGTTATCGTCGATGTAGAATTTGATCTTTGCATTAGCTAAACATGTAACACACCTGTGGGAATTTCGTCACTGAGTGTCTCACTGACGGAGGTGATGGCTGCAAAAGGGAGGAAGCGTTATCGTAGAGCTGGATTGGGAATTTTGTCGCTGATCTTTCGGGGGGTGATGGGGGGTGGCGGTAAATACATTATCACAGACGTGGAATCTGATCTTTGCATTAGCTAAACATGCAACGCACCTGTGGGAATTTCGTCGCTGAGCGTCTCACTGACGGAGGTGATGGCCGCGGCCAGGGACGATGCGTTGTCGTAGACGTGGAACTCGACGGCCTGCAGGTGCTGAGCGTACCACTTGGGCTTGTCCCCGATCAGGGAGGGGTCGTACACCGCCGTCTGCACGCGCTGGTACACCAGGTTGTCCGGGCACAGCGACCACTCCCCAAAGTACTCCACAGCCTGTTCCAGCACACACAGAGAGACGTGGCTTTGTTGAACATTTGTATTGTATATTATTGTACACTGGAACCTTCCCATTAACTCTTCTAGCACCATGTTGTTGTTTTCTCACATTCTTGGTTGTCTGTTGCATCTCAACTGTCAAGAGGGGAGTAACTATTTTTTTGAGCGTGAATGCATTGCTTCAATGGAAGATACAGTGACATAAGCTGTAAAAGAAGACAAACACATGGCAGGGTTCTTGGCAGTGAATGTCTTTGCGTTTGGTGGGAGTGTAGAGTGATGTCTTGGGCAAATGTATTCGCCCATGGTGCTAGAAGAGCTAAGACCTTGAACAATCAGCCAAAAAAAATATCTTAACCCTTTCACCGCCAATGTCGCATTTATGCACCACAATGGTTTTACAGCCATGTCACTCACTAAAAAGGCATCAAATCAGGGCCTGTTATCCATAGGCCATTATTTTCTTAATTTTGGGAGGCAAGGAGAGGCCTAATGTTATGCATGTCACAGAGGCATTCCCAATATTGCAGATTTTTTTTCTTTTCCCAGTTAAGTTTAATGGTCTTTTTTTTGGCTGAAAAATGGCTGGCATCGAAAGGGTTAATAGGGAGATGGACACTCAGTAATCCGGATATGAAGGGGGGAAAATCAGTCACATCTTAGGAGGAGTCTTAATAGGGAAGGTCTTTTTAGGGAGCTTCCACTGTATTACATTTCTGTTCCCATCCAGAGCCCAGTTTCGCAGAATAGCAGTTACTGTGATACCCCGAGGCTCAGGTCAATTAGGACATGGTCCTATTAAAACTGAAAATGTCCTATTGTGTTCCTCCTGTTGTTAGGACAAAATGTCCGAGTAAAATTGAAGACTGATCCTATTACAGACCTGTTTACTCTACTCTTTTCGAGTAGTATTCTACTCAATTGGGATCTCTACTACTCTTCAAAATTGAAAATAATGCTAGATTCTACTCATTTTCAGTTAACATTGTTTGATGGTTTAATGAATAAAACTACACATTTTGCACCAAAACTACTCATTTCAGCTATCCAGACTACTCAAGACTTGTGTAGGGGGTAAACAGGTCTGCTATTAAATGCTGTGGTTTCAAACCAGTGTGCAACATTACTTCTTCTTCTATCGCTGAGACAATTTCCTGCCATTTGACTTTGAGCACAGATGCGTCATGCAGCCATTACGCACCTAACTTAAGAAATAGTTAGCCCCAGCATGTCTGTCTTCAGCTGGTGAAAATCTCTGAGTTTCTTGGGGGAAAAGGCAGGAAAACGGACCAATAACTGTATAAGGCAGAAAAATAAGAGATGACAGTAAGCAAAGGGAAAAGGCAGAGTCAAAGAGAATGACAGATAAGAGAGAACTACAAGCACAGAACTTCCAGAAAGAACCCTTGGTTTTCAGTTTTCGCTGGTCTCCCCGCTGCATTCAGCCGACACATTCCGATGTTGAAGGAGTTTGAAGGAGAAGAATTTGGGTGTTTTTTAAGGCAGGAGAAAGGGGACAAAGGCGGTGTATAACCTGAGTGCGCGCCAGCTTGGCGGTGAAGTGGGTTCTCTGCGGCCGCGACTTCATGAAGCTGTAGAGCTGAAAGGCCACCACGGGCCGCGGGTACAGGCGAAGGGTGCGCGTGTGCTCCGTGAAGTTACCCAGGATGTTGGGAGAGTTGAAGAAACGAATCTGTTGGGACATCCACAAAACGTGCGCGCGCAGGTACATGCATACATTATTCATGCATACATTATTCATGCATACATTATTCATGCATACATTATTCATTTCAGAAAATTTATATTGCGCTTCACCTTTAAGCTCTAAGCGCTTGCATTCAAGCACCCAAGTGCAAAACCAAAATACAGAAATGTGCACGCACATACTGATTTCAACACACACATGTAGAAACACAAAAGACTCCCAACACACACACACCACACGAAGGGAGCAAGACGCCCCCCAAAAGCTTCAAAGCTCGATTTTCTTTGCTCCGAGTGTTTTGTGTTTAAACATTCTTTTACTAACGTACTATATGTGGAAAGTATTTTTTAGTCGAATAAAAAAAAAGCACATTTATGTGCTTACACTTAGTAACTCATGACTTAGCTCTCACATCCCTGCGTACACACGCACGCACACACGCACGCACATGCACACGCACACGCACACACACGCGCACGCACACACGCATGCGCGCGCACACACACATGCGCGCGCACTCACACATGCGCGCGCACGCACGCACACACACAAACACCAACTCACCATAGCCACTCTGGTGGCCACATCCACAGAATCCACGTCATTGCCATAAATCAACGGATTGAAACCCGTCTGCGACGAGAAACTCTCACGCCGCTGCCACATCTCCGGGTTCTGAGCGATAGCATCGAGATTTTTGATTGGCTGCGGAGTCATACTCATACTGGCCAAGGCCTGGTGCGGGAGGAAAGGGGTTAAAGAAAGGAGTTAGTGACCGCAAGCCGCCCTCAACCATGCCCACAGGCAAAGCACAGATCAAAGAATGAAAAGGAGAGTACAGAGATGCTTACCCCACGATTTTGTCGGTTTTCAAGAACAAAAACTCAAAAATTCCAGAATTTACCTCGATTTTTCGGAACGTGGCAAGCTTACTACTTACTACCATGGTTCATCTTGCTTTGTTGATTCGCAATAGCAAAGTTAACAAAATGTAAGAAAGTCGATCTTTTGCTTTCTTCTCTTACATGATAAACGGCTCTTTTTGCATGTTTGGGGTCGTTTGCATGTTTGGGGTCGTTCGCATGTTTGGGGTCGTTTGGCAGTTAATTTTTTTCTTTGGGGCATAAAAAAAAATCACGTTAAAAAATCTAAATTGCCTCTCCGTTTACTATCAGCCGCCGTTTTAACTTATATTCAAGCGTACTACACAAACAGGAAATGACGTCAAGCACTCAAAATGGTTGCAATTCACAATTCGGCAGTGTCAAAATTTTCTAATTGGGCGATTACCGATAACCAGAGCAGGCAGCTGAAAATCGAATTTTCAGAACATCGCGACCAATGTTCTAATTTTCCGGGACAACACTCCGTGACGGTAGACATCTCTGCGAGTACCAGTATGGAATGGGTTAACCACAAGATAATGCATCTAGTCTAAGCATGTCGATTAGTTTCAAATAAGTCTGAAACAGTGAAAGAGAGGGAGAAAAAAAAGGCATGTCAATTAGTTTCAAAATTGTCTGAAAGAAATCGAGAAGGAAAAACAACCACCAAGGGTGGCAGCATACAATGGGTTAAACATAGACGACGCATAGTCGCAGCATGTCAATTAGTTATCAAGATTGTCTGAAAGAAATCGAGAAGGGAAAACAACCACCAAGGGTGGCAGCATACAATGGGTTAAACATAGACGACGCATAGTCGCAGCATGTCAATTAGTTATCAAAATTGTCTGAAAGAAATCGAGAAGGGAAAACAACCACCAAGGGTGGCAGCATACAATGGGTTAAACATAGACGACGCATAGTCGCAGCATGTCAATTAGTTATCAAGATTGTCTGAAAGAAATCGAGAAGGGAAAACCACCACCAAGGGTGGCAGCATACA
>CM065701.1:13484195-13494195 GCA_017654935.2 Phymorhynchus buccinoides | reverse complement strand
CCATAAAAAGTCAAAGCTTATGCATGGTTCCTCGTCAAGATTAATAACAGTTTTTGTGTCCAAATGAAACAAATGCTGTTATATAATCAAAACTGTGATTATTTTCATACAAAAACCTAGTGTTATGCAACAATCATGAAGCAAATATAGCTACATGGTGCAGAATCAGCATCAAGAATTTGTCAAGAATTGGAAGAAAACTGTCTTAAAATAAGTTTATCAAAAGGCTGAAAAAGTTTACACAGTTATACACAGACACACAGGGAGAAAGGTGGCAGAGTGGTTAAGACGTCCGCCTGCCAAATGTAATGCGTGACTTCAACGTGAGTGACCCGGGTTCGAATCCCGGCCTCACCCTTTCTTTCTAGTTTGACAGGAAAATCGAACTGAACGTTGAGTCCTTCGGATAGGGACTTAAAGCTAGTCTGACCCGTGCGCTTTAAGCATGTAAAAATCCCACGGCAGTTCAAAGTCAGTAAGAGCAGGGAGATATCCTGCTGCCTGGTATGGCGAAATTGATAGCTAGGTTTTCCAAGTGTGTCCACACACCCTCCTCACCCTGTGCCCCCCCCCCCCTCCCAATTTTATTTTATTTTTAAATTGAGTAGGCGCTGCACTTGCGGCGACGCGCTCTCCAGGGGAGAGCAGCCGAATTTCACAGAGATAAGTCAGTGACTAGAATACACCAAATACAGTCACACACATACACACACACAGATTTATCTACCAACAAATATATCGACAACCAGATGGCATGCAGACATAAGAGATCAAGAGAAGAAGCTACAAAACCTTACTACTGTAATCATAATCTTCTGCTCAGCGTTTCAATATAACGAGAGACAGAGCAAGAGACAATAACAGGCAGGGAGGGAGGGAGAAAGAGACAGAGAGAAACAAATCGACAGAAAAAAGGCAGACCAGAGACACACAGAGAGACAGACAAAGAAAGAGAGAGAAGGGAGAGTAACAGTGAAAGTGAAATTGGGGAAAAGGAGAGAGAGAGACAGACAGACAAAGAGAGAGAGAGAGAGAGAGAGAGAGAGAGAGAGAGAGAGAGAGAGAGAGAGAGAGAGAGAGAGAGAGAGAGAGAGAGAGAGAGAGAGAATGAGAGAGAGAGAGAGAGAGAGAGAGAGAGAAAGTGTGTGTATGTGTGTTTGAATGAGAGAGAGAAGATGAGAGAGAGAGAGAGAGAGAGAGAGAGAGAGAGAGAGAGAGAGAGAGAGAGAGAGAGATTATGCAAACATAAGACAGAGATAAAGATAAAGACACATACAGACACGCAGAGGGAGACAGACATAAGCAATGAATGATGAGGGCCAGTCTTAAACCCCCACAAGCCAAGAGGTTCGTTATCTCACCTGTTTGAGGTGTGTCTTTAATGCAATGGCCTCAGGCTCTGGGAGGGAAGGCAGCGGGTCGGAGCCGGTTGGGGTGGTGATCTGTCAATGTCAACCACACGCTTTTAGTATTACAGTGGAACCTCCCTTATAAGACTTTCAAAAATCATCCAAAATGAGGTCTGATAAGGGAGGGGTCTTATAAGGGAGGTTATTTTAACACTTACAAAGAAGGGCAATGTCTCAGAGAAGTAGGTCTTATATGGGAGGGAGTCTTATAATGGAGGTTCCACTGTACCTCTCTCTCTCTCTTCAACACCAATCATTTCAATATTTATATAGCCGTATAAAGCTAGTTGTATTTAAAGGCATAAAAACCGATCCAAAGATTTGGGTCTCGCTAAATTGTTGTTGGGGGGTGGGGGTGTGGGGGGTTAGAGGGAGTGGGTGAGGTGGTGGGGTTGTTATTGTTGTTGTTGAATCCTGGCTTAAAGACTCCAGGGATCATCCCAACAGCCAAAGCACTTGAACACTGTGGTACAATTGCACCAGCTAGGGATGAGAACATTACGTGTGTGACCGTTTTTGATTGCCCTGCCACGTGGGCAGCCACACTCCGACTTCGGAGGATTTTGGACTGACAGCAGCACAGTAATACACTAGTAATAATATGACTTGCATATAACTGTGCTGTCATAGGGAAAGAGCATGCCTTGGCATGAGGCTGTGTCAGACTAGCTGACATAAGCTAGAACGCCAAGGCTACATCAAAGTTTTGTTATGCTCTGACTGGTTGTGCGGTGATCGTCTAAAGCCATGACAAGCTCCTGGCATAACATCATCAGTCTAAAATCCCCCAAAGTCAGAGTGTGGCTGCCCACGTGGCGGGGTAATAAAAAAAACACGGTCACACACGTAATGTTCTCATCCCTAGCTGGTGCATTTGTGCCCAAATGTTCCAAGTGCTTCGGCTGTTGGGATGATCCCTGGAGTCGTTAAGCCAGGAAGCAACAACATAGGGAAAGAGCGAAAAATAGCATTGTGTACAGTGGAACCTCCCTTATAAGACCTTCAACAATCATCCAAAATGAGGTCTTATAAGGGAGGGGTCATATAAGGGAGGGGTCTTGTAAGGGAGGTAATTTTAGTACTTACAAAAGAAGGGCAATGTCTGAGAAGTAGGTCTTATGTGGGAGGGAGTCTTATAATGGGAGGTCTTATAAGGGAGGTTCCACTGTATTACCTTGTTTGCATCCAGGTCCACGATCCAGATGTCGTCTGGCAGGGGGAAGTCCCTCTTGTAACGGAAGAAACTGGCAGGCACTCCAATGAGGTACGGGGTAGGGGCGAGCAGCAGCTGAACGCAACACACAGTGCCCACACAATAATAATAATAATAAGGTATTAGGTATTATTAGGTATTAGGTACTTTATAGTCACAGAGACATCTCTGTGAAATTCGAGTTGCTCCCACCTGGACAGCGTGTCGCAGCCAGAGGTCCGCCACCCTTTCTTTGTTTTTTTTTTGCATGCGATTTGTTGTGTTGATTGATGAGGAAGGAAACGGGTGTGTAAATTTTGACCAAATGACAACTTTTTCGTTGCCACTGGGTTTAACGTGTGCTAAGTGCATGGGCACATGGGACCTCGGTTTATCGTCTCATCCGAAAGACTCCACATTCAGACCGTAAGGCCTAGTGCAAAGTGAGAGGAAAAATCCCCTGTACCCAGGTTCAAACTCGGGTTTACTTGACACAAAGCGAACGCGCTACCACTGTGCCACTCTACACTAACAATTTAATAATTTTATTTGCTATAGCGCTAACATTCCACACTATAAGCATGCTCTGTGCCCTTTACAAATTGAAATATAAATAGAACATCAGACATGAAGTAAAATCAGAAAATAACAAATAACGAATAACATACACTTGATAAGAAAATACAAGATAACATGGTCCACATACCACAAACGACAACACAGTCATAAGATAACAACAGATTAAAACTTACTTACTAAAACATAATAGGCATATAACATACACTTGACTTGAAAACGCAAGATAACATGATTTACAAACTTACAATAGACTACACATTCAGGAGATAGTTAAATCAATAAATCAATAATGCATGCTACGGCAAATCTGTGTCGACACAATGTGACATTGCATGGTAGGAAGGACCGTTTGGTCAAAGCGACTTGAAGGAATTAATAATTTACGTTGAGTTGAGTTTAAAAATATGCAAGTAGTGCAGCTTTTGTCACACAGAAACAGGCGCAGTTACATTCAGACAAACCAATCCAAACACACACACACACACGCACTCATGCACGCACACACACGCATGAATACACACGTATGCACGTGAATGTGCATACACACAAAGTTGGGATTAAAGACCCTGTCAAGACACACATTAAGACACATACAAATGTCCATTCCATGCTAATTCTGAGCTTTCTTTGACACACAGGCATCACTGATAACACTTCTTAACCCTTTCACCGCCAAACTCGCATTTTAGCACCATAGTGATTTAACACCTATACAGACCTGTTTAACCCATCTTCACTGTCAGTAATCCCAAGCTCTGAAAACAGTAATGTCAGGCATCTGTCCGTAATTTTGCTGTCCGAGAAATCCTTTCACCAGAATTTTTCGCTGCGGTCAAACCTTTTGTTGAGCGGTGAGGGGGGAGTACACGCATGCTGCAACTTCCCATCCAAACCCAACTTCGACAACTGCCGAAATTTTGCACTTCGTACCTAGAAAAATGGCGGCATGGAGAAATAAACCGGAAGTATTCATTCAAGGGACATCACTCGAAGTGATACCTTTGATAGCAGACGACAGAGTAGCGAGTACGGCTCAAACGCCATGCCTTCTTTTGATTTCTTCTTTTTTTTTTTTCGCACTCATTCAGCGGAAATGCGGATTTTTTTGTTGCTGACCTTAATAGCGTATCGGAGGTCTCAAAACGTAATAATTATGGACAAATCCGTAGGGAAAACAGCCTATGTCACTAAAAGGCATCAAATTGGGGTCTATTATCCAAAGACCCTATTGTCTTAGTTTTGGGAAGTAAAGATAGACCTTATTTTATATATGTCACAGAAGAATCCCCAATACTGCAGATGGATTTTGTTCTCTACCCAGGTAAATTTAATGGAAATGTTTGGCTGAAATATGGCTGGCGGTGAAAGGGTTAATAAGTTTATATTCTTTATGATTCCTCCAATATATAAAACCTACCATGTATGTTACACATAACCACATAAATGCAAACATTTTGTCTTCTTCCAAAACATACAACTGTGTAGTTACTGTTGTTCAAAAGGATTGTGATTTTTGCTATTGGCCACCTTAACAGTGTTTCACTTAAGATCATTAACCATATTTGTTAACAAATTAAAAAAATCATATATGGAAATGGGAAAAAAAAAGCAATTCACATCATCTTTGTAATCCCATTTTCCTACCCTGCTGAAAAACTATGTCAAAGTGAAACTTTAAATTTTATTTAGAGACGGACATTGAATAAGCACATAAAGGCCTCGGTTTTAACATCAAATCATCTATAAAAATTAAAAACAAAACAAGCAAAGGCATCTTTTACTTCTGCATCCACGAAGCTCACTTTTCATCAATCGTTTCTTTCAACAGAAAGAAAATGGGAGGTAAAAAAAACCAGGTAATGAGGGGAGTAAAACAGGGACACTGAGAGGAAAGACAGCCACGTAACGAAGAGCTTACCTGTTCGGCGGAAGCCATGCAGGTGGGAAGCAGAGGTATGACAGGGAACATGTACTCCAGGGGGTACAGCATGGACATGAAGGCCATCACACTCGTGGTCAGCGAAGGTAACGAAGAGCTTACCTGTTCGGCGGAAGCCATGCAGGTGGGAAGCAGAGGTATGACGGGGAACATGTACTCCAATGGGTACAGCATGGACATGAAGGCCATCACACTCATGGTCAGCGAAGAGCTTACCTGTTCGGCAGAAGCCATGCAGGTGGGAAGCAGAGGTATGACAGGGAACATGTACTCCAGGGGGTACAGCATGGACACGAAGGCCATCACACTCATGGTCAGGGCGTTGTAGTCCCTGGACTGCAGAATCACCTGCACCACAACCGCGCCAGTGTTCATCACCCGTATTGTGTAAGGGGGCAGTGGGTGGATGCCTCGTGCCTCCATATGGGGAGCTGGATGACCCCGACCCCCCCCCCCCCCTCCCTCCACGAGTCTCTCCCCATGGGGATACTGGGGGGGGTGTCTCATAAAAATAGTTCCCCCACTTTCTGGAAGTTCTGTGCTTGTAACTTCCTCTAATCTGCCATTCTCTTTGACTCTGCCTTTTTCCTTGCTTTGTGTCATCTACTATCTTTCTGACTTATTGGCCCATTCTCCTGCCTTTCTTAAAAAAAACTTCCAAATAATTTTTCTCCGTTGAGCTCCTCCGAAATCGGAATGTGTCAGCTGTACACAGCTGGGAGACCAGTGAAAATTAACAACCGGACACATACGTACCTTACCCATTATGGCCATATGGCCTGGGAATGCAGCAGAAGAAGAAGTATTGTGTTGCATTGTATTGCATTGTATTGTATTGTATTGTGTTGCATTGCATTGTATTGTATTGTATTGTATTGTATTGTATTGCCAATCAATCAAATCAGTTATCGTCCTTTTAAAAACACTGAATAAATTGGCTGCTGTCACCAACACAAACAAAGTAAAAAAAGAAGATGAACAAAAACAAACGCAATAAGACTAAGTAATGTAAGTCAAATGTATGACCGGGACACATCACAAGGTATGCACACACACACACACACACACACACACACACACACACACACACTGTGACACACAATCACACACACACACACTGTGACACACAATCACACAAACACTGCTTTGTATTGTATTGTATTGTTCAGCACTTTGAGCACCCTGCAAAGGGAGTTAAGCGCTCTATAAATAACCAGTATTATTATTATTATTATTATTATTATTATATTGCACTGCTTTGCGTTGTGTTCTGTTGTGTTATGTTGTAGTGTACTGCACTGCATTGCATCATACTGTATTGCATTGGCCAAATTTCAATTTTGAATAACTTGAAAACAGCTGCACGGAATGCAATATTTTCAATCTTTGTTAACCCTTTCACCGCCAAAGTCGCATTTTAGCACCACAGTGATTCAAGACCTATGTCACTAAAAGGCATCAAATTGGGGTCTATTATGCAAAGACCCTATTGTCTTAGCATTGGGAAGCAAGGATAGACCTTATTTTATATATGTCACAGAAGAATCCCCAATACTGCAGATGGATTTTGTTATCTATTCAGGTAAATGTAATGGACATTTTTGGCTGAAATATGACTGGCGGTGAAAGGGTTAAAGAGTCTTTGCAACACTAACGAACCCGAAATATCAACTGAAAGTAGGGGAAGGGGGGTGGAGGGTGGAAGGTGATGGAGGGGAGAATCCTCTCATGTTTGCCCTGAAAGGCAAACATAAGCCCTCTAGAGTAATTCTGTTCTGTATTGATATAAACCAATAAAGTGAGTGCAAAGAGTTCCACAGTTGTGGTGGGCACAGTGCCCGCAAGTCTTCAACATACACTCAAACCTCTATTATAAGACCCTTCAGTTAAAAGACTTCCTCTCCTTTAAGACCGCTTTGATTGGCACGGATGTAATCATGTACAGTGGAACCTCCCTTATAAGACCTTCAAAAATCATCCAAAATGAGGTCTTATAAGGAAGGGGTCTTATAAGGGAGGTAATTTTAATACTTACAAAGAAGGCCAATGTCTTAGAGAAGCAGGTCTTATGTGGGATGGAGTCTTATAATGGGAAGTCTTATAAGGGAGGTTCCACTGTATTCGACTATCATTTTGCCTAAAACCGACCTCTGTTATAAGACCGCTCCAATGTACGACCGATTTTCCCTGACTTTTTCGTCCAAGTCTTAAAAACAGAGGTTCGACTGTACTTACTAAAGCCAAATGAAGTCAACAGAGAGTACCTCTGCTTGTTCTTGGCAAAAGAAAGCGTGATCACATCACACCTCTTTTGGCTGAGCTCCACTGGCTTCCTGTCAAATTCCGCTGGCAGTTCAAGATGGCTACTTTCGCTTTTCGTCACTTTGACAAAACTCTTCCTTAGTACCTCTCTTCTTCTCTCTGCACCTACCAAAGCTCTTGCACTCTTCGTTCTTCTTCCCAGGTGGGGTGCGGGTGGGGGTGTTTGAAGGGAGGTGGGTGTTAGTGCGTTGTGTTATGATTATATGCAATCTCTAATGAATTCATTTTCATAGAGATGCACGGTGAGGATAAACGTGAACCAGTCTGTTAGAAATGTTTGTACGAATGGTGAGTGAAAAGCGCATCGAGTTGCTTAGCAAGATTATGCGCTATATAAGCATTATTAATTATTATTATTATTACCTTGTGTTCCAACATGATTGCGGTCAGCACTTTGAGGCAGGTGTCCACCCCTAGCAACTCCAAGGGCAGGTGAAGGGGGAAGTCCACCAGACTGAAGCGAGTGGAGTCGGGTAGAGCGAAAAGCAAAGGCGCCTGAAGATCTTTGGGCAAAACGTTCACCTGCAAAAGTTCGACTTTGTGATAAATTATGCACTTGGGGAGTACCATATTACCAAAATCCTCCGAAGTCGGAGAGTGGCTGCCCACGTGGCGGGGCAATCAAAAATGGTCACACACGTAATGCTCTCATCCCTAGCTGGTGCATTTGTACCATAAGTGCTTCAGCTGTTGGGATGATCCCTGGAGTCTTTAAGCCAGGGTATGACAACAACATAGTAGTAGTAAGTAAAGTACCCTCTGACTTCTACCCAATGAAATGTCCTGCAGAAAAAGCAACATGATACAAATACAGAAAAAGAAAACTTTAAAGACCCACCAGTTCACGTGTCAAAATCATGGGTTTCACATGTTTTCCCTCTTATAGCTGGTAAGAAATCTTGTTTTGACCAGGCTTGACTCCCATACTAATGCCCCCAATTTCAAAGTGAAACATCATTTTAAAGAGCAGCCTCAATCTGAAAGTTGGGGGCATTTGTATGTGGGTCACAGCTACCCAGAGAAAAACAAGGGACTTAATCGTGTTGCGTGAGTGTGTCTTTAAAAATATTAAATGGCACCTCCATGATCTTGCCTAAATGTGGGATACCAGTAGCTAACAAAACATTCTTGCCACTCTATTCCCCGTCCAAAGAATTGGTGAAAATTAGCACAGATTGGTAAAATGACGTAATCAAATTATACTTTAAATTAACAGTAAGCGAAAGAAAAAGACAAGAGTCAAAGAGAGTGAGCGATTACAGGAAGCTACTAGCACAGAACTTCAATTCCAGAAGGTGGGGGAACTATTTGTACTGAAAGGCACCGCACGCACACACGCGCACACACACACACACACTGGTATCCCCAAGGGGAGAGACTCGTGGAGGGGGCGGGGTCGTCCAGCTCCCCGTATGGAGGCGCGAGGCATCCACCCACTGCCCCAAAGCTGTTACATAGCCAAGTGCTAAACTAGCACTAGGATATTTAAACAACTACACTTTCTGTCTACAGTGAAAATCGCTTAAACCAAAATTGAAAGGACTGAAATTATATTTTGAGATAGCCAATATTTTGAGCTAAGAAGACATTTTATTTTTAGCATAAAGATTGTTAAACTGGGACCAAAAACTTATTGCGAGTTATCCAGTGTTTTTGAGTTATCCGTTTTTGAGTTGTCAGGATTCCACTGTATGCCCCAGGGCTCCCAGGTACCCCCATTGAAGTACTCTATGAAGTACTAAAATTCTAAAGGACCCTCTAAAAGAATGTGCAGGGGGTCCCAGGGATGCACTAGAAAAAATCTTTTTAGCATTCACAATGCCACTGGGACCCTCTATCCCGCCTCTAGGACCCTCTATACTGTAAGTGAAGGAGTCCCTGGGACCCCTTGTTTTGCAGGACGATTGGGAGCCCTGATGCCCACATTATCCCTTTGGAAAAGAATGCTCTCCTATTGTACTGGCTCTGTGACAGAGTAACCACTGTCCTGTCGTCAATAGGGAGCTTAATCAGGTGATGGGAGTTGTAAGATATCACAGGTCTGCACATGTTCGATGACTGAATAGCACCTAAATGAGTCAAACTACAAGAGTCGATATCCTGTAGTGTATTGTCTTAGAAGTAGAACAGAGTACAGTCGTCGTTTGATGACTGAATAGCACCTAAATGAGTCAAACTACAAGAGTCGATATCCTGTAGTGTATTGTCTTAGAAGTAGAACAGAGTACAGTCGTCGTTTGATGACTGAATAGCACCTAAATGAGTCAAACTACAAGAGTCGATATCCTGTAGAACAGAGTAGAGTCGTCATCGTTGTCGTACCCTGGCTTAAAGACTCCAGGGATCATCCCAACAGCTGAAGCACTTGAACACTTTGGCACAAATGCACCAGCTAGGGATGAGAACATTACATGTGTGACCGTTTTTTTATTACCCCGCCATGTGGGCAGCACACTCTGACTTCGGAGGATTTGGGACTGATGTTATGCTAGGACTGTAGGAGCTTGCCATGGCTAAAGACGATCCCTGCATAACTATGCAGAACATAACATTTTGATG
>CM065701.1:13471695-13479195 GCA_017654935.2 Phymorhynchus buccinoides | reverse complement strand
ACCATGCGCAAAACATGATAGAGACGTAAGTCAAAAAACATCACTTCACAAGAAGAATGGAAAAACTCAATAATTTAAGTCAAATTGCGTAATTTTTGTTCATTTAACATCACTATTGGTGTTTTATCGTTGAGAAAATTTTAGTTACACTGCCAACTGGTAAGTCCAACATACCGAAGTTGACAAATTTTGACTAACGATAGTTTAATTTCTAGGCAGCGTTTTGTACTTGATGGGCTACATCAGTACATGGGTACTGATAGTGATACACCTGATTTGTATGCAATGTAACTCTTGTGGCTAATGTGTTCAAAACACAATAGGCATATTCTTGCTCTAATGTACTTATATATATAACAAATAAACTACTAATGCTACTGCTACAAAACAATGTTACCACTACCATTATAATCATACTATTTACTACTTCACTATTCTCATGTGCTTTACATGAAAAAATTTAACAAGAATATTTTGTCAAATGCTATAAGGATAAAACATTAACAAATAAAGATCACATGTTGTGCACACTAAAAAAAAGATGTGATTTCCATTAATATACAATCTCATAAACTATCCTTTATAACAATGCTTGTTATAGTGGTTGAACAAACACACAGGCACAGTTGCAACATCTGGTAATTCGGTGTCATGAACAGTAACAAAACACACTACACATGTCTGAGTCATACTCATAGCCAGCTAACTATTAGACTGAAACTCACAAAATTCTGTCCGTTGTGTTAAACATTCTTCCCAAACTTCCTTTCAATCGATATCGCTTCTGAGAAAATATGTGTTCAAATGCAATGTTGCTGATTTGCACTTTTTTTTTCTTTTTTTGTGTGGACAAGTCAACAACTTAGGCACAAGCAACACGTCCACTAAAATCGCACGACTGTACGATACGATTTGATCATGTGATCTCAAAGAACGAATGTGATTCACGCATCGAGATCACGTGATCAAATCGTATCGTACAGTCGTGCGATTTTAGTGGACGTGTGGCTGGCCCTTCAGTCATCAATCAAAAAAAAAAAAATTAAAGAAAAAAAGCTTTTCCCATTTGTTGTCTTTTCTGTTCTTTGAATGCCACTAAACGCAATATTTAGATAGATGAGAGAGAGAGAGAGAGAGAGGAGTGAGTGTGTGTGTGAGTGTGTGTGTGTGTGTGTGTGTGTGTGTGTGTGTGTGTGTGTGTGTGTGTGTGTGTGTGTGTGTGTGTGTGTGTGAGAGAGAGTGTGTGTGTGTGTGTGTGTGTGCATTTGTGCATATTTCGTATACATGTGTGCATGTGTGTGCGTTCGTGCATATTTCGTATGTGTGTACATGCGCATGCGTGCGTGCGTGTGTGTGTGAGTGAGTGTGTGCATTTTTGTGTGCATGTCATTCCACTGATGCATGATTGTGAATGTGCACATAATGTGTACTAACTGCACATAGCTCAATAAGCAAGTTTGTTTGCGTTCATGTGCATGCATGAGTTTTGACAATGCTTACAAGTACAAATTGATATTCCACTGAAGTCTAACAACACCCAGCACTCCAGACAAATCTCTTCTTTCTAGGACTAAGAGAGGCAGCCCATTTGTCCTACGGTCATGCTTTTTAAAAAATTTAATAACAATGATTTTGTACTTGTACATCTACAAATTTTAGCCCAACAATTTGATCAATACTAAAAAGTTACCTTCTGTATATACATATACTATAGAGAACTACCATTATTTACCGTAATTAGATCCTAAACTAGAGAATAATGATCACTGTGAGTGTGACAGTATGATCTAATTAACCCAGTTGACCGTTGTTTGCTTATAAAACACATTAATGAACATTGTGAAACTGAATGCTCAATTCCATTCAGACAACTTTTATTCTAAAACAACTCACCATGAATTCGCAACATGTCTTTTGTCATGTAATGCAGGGCTCCCAATCATCCTGCAAAACAAGGGGTCCCAGGGACTCCTTCACTTACAGAATAGAGGGCCCTAGAGGCGGGATAGAGGGTCCCAGTGGCATTGCGAATGCAAAAAATAATTTGTCTAGTGCATCCCTGGGACCCCCTGCACATTCTTTTAGAGGGTCCTTTAGAATTTTAGTACTTCCTAGACCCTCAAATGGGTGTCCCTGTGAGCCCTGTAATGTCAACAAAGCTGGGAAGCTAACCACATTATTTCCTTTTCATTTCTTTCTATCCGTCTACATCTCAAAATGAAGTGAAAGACCTGTACCATGCGTCCACCCACACACCCACACAAACACAGCCCTCCCCCCCTCATGTTTCCCCCACCCCCACCCCCAAGTGGTCTGGTCATTACTAAGGAAACCTCTCATTGCTTGTCAAAGAAATGGAAAATTCCATGAAAACAAATTTAAGGCAGCTGTCATTCCCTGTCCAAACCACTGCGCACCACATAGCGTGCACATAACAAGCAGTGGATGTCTGCGGTTAGCTGGCTGGAACAGAGCCAACTTTCTCCAAGCGCTAACCCACCTACTCAGACTGAGTCAGAGCCGATTGGCTCGACTGGAGTTTGGGGGACTCGCACTTCTAGGACTGTCTGTCGCGTCAGGAAAAAGATCCAAAGTTCATCTAAGAGCCCCCCCTTTACATTTCTCCACTCTCCCCGCATTTTGACACTTGCCTTTCTTACCAAACATTAAGCTGTATTTTATCAACCTATTCAGCTAATTATCTTTGTTGAATAATTAATCGCAGTCATGACAAAGGCCATTATCTAATACTAGTAATAGCCCCTCCCCCCCCCCCCCCCCCCTCCCCCATGTAGTGCAGTACACACAACAGCCGCGGAGCATTTGTCACATGTAAATTTATGGATGAAAATTAGTGTTAAACATAGCAAACGATAGAGGATAAAGTACTCTAACTTCAGTAAGAAAGGCAAGACTGAAAAAATGGAAACAACCGAGCAATGGAGGGGGGCGCATCTTTACCTTTACCGCTTCATTAATTTGGCGTATTACACTTACAGCCATCAGGAAAGCACAAGTTTTGAAGCTTTAGACAAGGACAATTATGGATGATGCAGCCAAGGGGTTAGAATTTCACAACCAAAAGTACACTATTCCAAAATACCGTATTTTTCGGATTAGCATAATAATAATAATAAGCGGATATTTATATAGCGCTTTTTATCGAGCACAAAGCGCTTTACAATCAGCATTGAAAAAACTCACACATGCACACACACGCACAACAGACACACACGCAAAACAGACACACACGCAAAACAGACACACACGCACGTATGTGCACGCACGTATGTGCACGCACGAGAGTGAACACATTCTTGCACACAGAAATACACACACATCCCCACACATTTTATCAAACACACAGAAAACACATTCTCACTGAAACGCACACAAACTTACTCAAACATACACTTGTACAAACACGCGCACACACACATACACGGGCGCGAGGCATGTTATTTAAGTTATTATAATTATATAAATCGCACCACCACCCAAACATTTTTACATAAAGTACTTATTGTCTTATTGTAAGGTGCACCCCACACATTTTACATAAAATTCAGATATTATACTTTCTTACTATATTTTTAGTCACATTATAATGCGTAGGGGTCTTGGTCTGGGGGAAAAAAGTATCGCCTTTAAGGCCTCGGACACATTAGACGCGGAACTTACGCACGTAAACCCATAAACAAGTAAAAGAAAGAAGGAAAAAAATATATGGATTAGGGGAAATACGGACACAAGCGCTTATTTTCTTCCTTCTTTCTTTGACTTACGGATTGCGCATGGGATTTCCACGTCTACTGTGTTAGTGTGTACACGGCCGTAGTCTGTAAAATGTGGTAACTTGACAACATAACATGCAATTACCTCAACCCGTGTTTTCCCTGGAACAGGCACTGGAGCACTCAGAAGACGCAAAATCCAGGTTTCTATCTCACGCACCTCATGCATCACCAGGGTGGAAATGTTATCACTTGTTTGACCCGTTAGAACACCCCAAACGGTATCCCTGTCAGCGGAAAAAAAAAGATGATCAACTATGGTTATATATAATATATGCATCTCTGACAAATTTCTTTCAAACTTTATAACAAAACTTGTACCTGTCCTAATAAACCTTACAGTACATCTACATGACACAATCAAGGATGGGACGTTCAATTAAGCCTAACAGCTATGTTACTGGTCCCAAAAACCTAACCTAACCTATATAACTTTATTAGTAAAACACACACATGCATATACAGTCAAAATTGAAGGGACTGAAATTTTATTTTGAGATAGCCAATATTGACTTTTCAACATAGAGATTATTATACTGGGACTCAAAAGATTTTGTGAGTTATCCAGTGTTTTAACTGAAAACAAAACCCAGATGCTAATATGTTAATTGCCATTCATAATTATCCTCCTTCTGTTGAATAAACATTTGATTTAATCTTCCTCTTCTTCAATCGCTCAGTTTCCTGTCATATAAGCGCAGATATGTGCATCATGCTGCCAATATGAGCCAAACTTAAAAATAGTTAGGCCCAGCATGTCCGTCTTCGGCTGGATAAAATTTTTGTAAGAGTTTCTTGAAGGATTCTTTAAAAAGAAGGCTGGAGAATGAACCAGTAAAGCAGAAAGATAGTAGATGACAGTAACTGAGTAAGCAAAGGGGAAAGACCCGAGTTCAAAGAGAATGACAGACTAGAGGAAGATACAAGCACAGAATGTCCAGAAGGTGGGGGACTATTCTGGGACTGTGTCGTGTCAGGTGTGAGGACAGACAGTCCCATGATACAAAAGACCCCTCAGTATCCCCACAGGGAAACATTTGGATTCTAACCTAACCACTGAAATGCAAACAAAATCTTTAAGTTTCACAATGTCCATACCACTTTTAGTACAGTATAAACTATTGTCCACATATGCATCGATTTTTATCAACTAATAAGTAATATTCATAAGTTTAACACAAGATTATAACCACACACACACACACACACACACTATATTTGTACCCACAGCATTAACACACACATGAATACACACATTGACACAAAGACACTAATTTTGTTGTTTGTTTTTGTTTTGTTTCTTTAAGAGGAAAAACAAACAAACAAAACAAAACACAGCTCACCTTGCAGTAGCTTTAGATCCCCCGACCCGACGAACACAACTTCGATCATGACACGCTTCAATCAAACGGCGAAGAATAAAAAGACATTCCCGAAACGTAGAAAAGAACGGATGATGGCTAATGATGCATAGTGAAGTGAGAGTATTGTTCCGCACCCGCGACTTCCGTCGTGTTCTAGGGGAGCGTGGACGGTCACACTCAGAAGAACTCAACGTTTCCACTGAATGCGTGCTGCCTGTAGACGATCGATCCACTTTCTGCCAACACTCCGAAGAATGAGTCCGGCGCTCGAAAGGCCGATAGAAGTTCACACACGTTCCGTACCGAATTATGCCGGAGTCTTTCTCTGTCAATGTGAACACGAAAGAGGTGGTCTCACGAAGGCTCATGCGTTTCGGTCCCACGCTGATACATCCCTCTGGTTGGCAGAAGAAGATGACATCGTTGGGCAAAGCGAAATCCTTGTGGTCCTCCAGAGGGTAGCGACGTAGCAGCTCTGGTGTCTGAGACACGTGGTTGTTGCTGTTGGGGTGACGGCTTCCAGAAATCACCAGGTAGTCCAAAAGCCGCGGACAGAAATACTTGTGTGTATTCATGGTGATAACAGAAAAATGCGCAAGCTGATCACAACCTGGTCACCATCTGTTAGCCTTCTGTGTTGGTGAGAGTTATTTGTGCACTACAAACTACAACATCAATGAACAGCTACTGGGTTTCTGAAAAGAACTACTTTTTTAAAACTAATGTTCACTACAGCTGGTAAAATCCATAAAGTCAACTATGCATTGTTCTTTTTACAGTGGATGACAGCTGGTTGCTTATCCATGGTCCCCCCTGGCAAACGCAACCGAGAAAAAAGATGAAAATCTATTCAAAGTATTCATTTTGGCAGTACTTTGAATCTCAGGAAAATTCATACTGAGGTAGACATGTGTTTAAGTTGCCCTATGGCTGCCATTTCTGGTCACCAGTTCTGCAAATCAAAACAATATCATAATAAATTAGTAATAATACTACAGATGCAAACTTCAAAGGGAGACAATTAATAACTTCATGTATGGATTAATGAAGAGTTGCCCCTCTTATTAATAAATGCTAAAATGCATACAATCTAAAATACAGCCCCCGGGGATAATAAAGTAAAAACAATAATTATATATATGACTTAATGGTAAATTTCATACGTTTTTTTTAAACAAGAGTTGACAAGACACCAAAATAGACACACACACCCCCTCCCCAGTTACCCCTTCCTGTAACTAGTGTAAGCCTAAGGCCCTTGAGTGGTCAATCCTACCAGCTAGACCAAAACAGCAACAAGTAAATGAAAACAAAGAATTCCTGTGGCAAAACCAGCTTAATTGGGGAACATACTCCAGGAACAGAATAAGTGACCGGGAGGATGTTAAACCTAAACTTTCATTCGGAACAGAACTTTTTTTTTATAACATGTGACTTCTATGTAATTTTGTAAGAAAGCTAGACAACTCTGCTATATTGTTGAATTGTTCACAAAATATCAACAACAACAAATAAACAAAGGCAAAAAAAAGTAAAATTATATTAATATCCATAAAAATACCTTTTTTTTAAAGGTTAAATCCTAAATCAACCATTGGTATTGTTCCGACATACGGTGACATGGTCAAATGGATTTGCTGAGGCAGCCTTTTATTTTATTACTGACTCAGAAAAGGAAAAATGCATACAAGTCTAGTCTACTGTTGAGCGTTTGTTATTCACTTATTGTTGCTGGCGTTGGGATTTTCTTTTTCTCAGAAAAAGGCTTTCTTACATTTGACATGCAGTGATCTGAACAGAATCTATAGAAAGATCGGGATAGGATGCGTCTCCAGCTCCAGCCATTTGAATGGAACAACTGGACCACAGCGATCATATTCTGGCAGATCTATGCTGCACAGATCATTCAAGTCAGCCATTTGTTGAGCCACAGGCAGCAGACGATCGAAATGATACGTCACAAAACAACACATCGACACAATTCAACAGGCAGTTTCAAAACTGCTGTGCGTAAGTTAGCGTTAAAATAAACAGCCTGTTCCATTGCTAAATCACATTCGCTTCTATTTTTCATCAAAATTATCGTCCGGCGAACCTTACCTTCCCCGTCTGGTGATGTTGTTCTCCCCGATCCACAGCTTATGCTAAATATTGTTTGACGTCAATGGTCGACTGCGAGGCGGGGCGCCGCGCGACAGACCGCGACACTGCAAGGGGGATAATGCGGGTGACGATGATGACACGCCCACGCACAGAACTTGCGTTTCTCTCTCTCTCTCTCTCTCTCTCTCTCTCTCTCTCTCTCTCTCTCTCTCTCTCTCTCTCTCTCTTCTTCTTTCTCT
>CM065701.1:13456695-13466695 GCA_017654935.2 Phymorhynchus buccinoides | reverse complement strand
GTGTGTGTGTGTGTGTGTGTGTGTGTGTGTGTGTGTGTGTGTGTGTGTGTGTGTGTGTGTGTGTGTGTATGTGTGTATGCGTGTGCGTGTGTGTGTGCGCGCGCGTGTGTGTATGTGTGCGTGTGCGTGTGCGTGTGTGTGTGTGTGTGTACGTGTACGTGTGTGTGTGTGTGTGTGTGTGTGTGTGTGTGTGTGTGTGTGTGTGTGTGTGTGTGTGTGTGTGTGTGTGTGTGTGTGTGTGTGTGTGTGTGTACGTGTGTGTGTGTGTGTGTGTGTGTGTGCGTGCGTGTGTGTGTGTGTGTGTTCTTAATAATTGATTTAATGTACTCGTTTTAGTTTAATCTGCTGCACATGTTGTGGAAGAAAATTATCCATTTTAAACTTGTTTTTTAATGGATAATACAGATTTTTGAGTTGAATGAGTAAGGAGAACCAACAAAAAGAACATGAATATTCCGGAATCAAAAAGCATATATTTTGTTCAGTTTGTGAACGAAGAGCATAAAAATTCGACTTTAGTTTTTTTTTTAAAGAAAGCTAGAAGTTGGTCAAATAACCTAAAGCCAAAAAGTTAAGCAACCTTTTGCAAGACTGTTTTAATCCGTTATCTTAACAAGCAATCAAAGAACGGGTGTGCTTCTGACTTCTGAGTCTCTCTAGTTTAAGCTTCATCTTCATACTTTAAAAAAACATCGGGACTTTCCTGGTATTGCAGTACCTCCAGGATCGTCCCACCATCTTTATACTACGATGTCCCACATGTGCCTGTTCTAGGCCGGAGGACGTTAAACGGGTCTCTCTCTCTCTCTCTCTCTCTCTCTCTCTCTCTCTCTCTCTCTCTCTCTCTCTCTCTCTCTCTCTCTCTCTCTGTGTTAATTACCAACCTGCATGCATAATTTCAATTTGGTTATATGCAAATTACGTTGTGGGTAACGCCGACACCGGTTAGGGTGCTATTTGAATAAAATGACAGCACATCTGAATTGACTTGCAACCATTGGGCAGGGGGAGGTATCTTCTTGACTTGCAACCATTGGGCATGGGGGGGGGGGGGGGGTGTCTTCTTGACTTGCAACCATTGGGCATGGGGAGGTGTCTTCTTGACTTGCAACCTTTGGGCAGGGGTGGGGGGGGGGGGTGTCTTCTTGACTTGCAACCATTGGGCAGGGGGGGGGGGGGGGGGGGTGTCTTCTTGACTTGCAACCATTGGGCAGGGGGAGGTGTCTTCTTTACGTGCAACCATTGGGCAGGGGGGGGGGGGGGGGGGGGGGTCTTTCTTGACTTGCAACCATTGGGCAGGGGCAGGTGTCTTCTTTACGGGCAACCATTGTGCAGGGGGGGGGGGGGGGGGGTCTTCTTGGCAGGGGGGTGTCTTCTTTACGTGCAACCATTGGGCAGGGGGAATGTCTTCTTGACTTGCAACCATTGGGCAGGGGGGGGGGGGGGGGGTCTTCTTTACGTGCAACCATTGGGCAGGGGGGGTGTCTTCTTGACGTGCAACCATTGGGCAGGGGGATGTGTCTTCTTTACGTGCAACCATTGGGCAGGGGGGGTGTCTTCTTGACTTGCAACCATTGGGCAGGGGGATGTGTCTTCTTTACGTGCAACCATTGGGCAGGGGGGGTGTCTTCTTGACTTGCAACCATTGGGCAGGGGGATGTGTCTTCTTTACGTGCAACCATTGGGCTGTGGGTGGGTGGGGTGTCCTCTTTACATGCAACCTTTGGGCAGGGGAAGGGCTTCTTGACTTGCAACCTTTGGGCAGGGGGTTCTTCGTAACTTGCAACCTTTTGGGCAGGGTGAGTTCTTGACTTTGCAACCTTTGGGCAATGGGAGGAGGGGGTTCTTGACTTGCAACCTTTGGGCAGGGGGTGGGGTGGAGGGTGATATTCTTGACTTGCAACCTTTGGTCGGGGTGGGGATGGGGTTCTTGGCTTGCAACCATTGGACCATTGGACAGGGGGAAGGGGTTCTTCTTGACTTGTAACCTTTGGGCGGGGGGTGGGGGGCGTATTCTTGACTTGCAACCTTTGAGCAGGAGGAAGGGCTTCTTGACTTGCGGCCTTTGGGCAGGAGGAAGGGTTTCTTGACTTGCAACCTTTGGGCAAGAGGGAAGGGCTTCTTTACATGCAACCTTTGGGCAGGAGGAATGGCTTCTTTACATGCAACCTTTGGGCAGGAGGAAGGGCTTCTTGACTTGCAACCTTTGGGCAGGAGGGAAGGGGTTCTTCTTGCAACCTTTGGGCAGGAGGGAAGTGGTTCTTCTTGCAACCTTTGGGCAGGAGGAAGGGGTTCTTCTTGCAACCTTTGGGCAGGAGGGAAGGGGTTCTTCTTGCAACCTTTGGGCAGGAGGGAAGGGGTTCTTCTTGCAACCTTTGGGCAGGAGGGAAGGGGTTCTTGCAACCTTTGGGCAGGAGGGAAGGGGTTCTTGCAACCTTTGGGCAGGAGGAAGGGGTTCTTCTTGCAACCTTTGGGCAGGGGGGAAGGGGTTCTTCTTGCAACCTTTGGACAGGGGGGAAAGGGTTCTTCTTGCAACCTTTGGGCAGGGGGAAGGGGTTCTCCTTGCAACCTTTGGTCAGGAGGAAAGTGGTTCTTCTTGCAACCTATCGGCAAGGGGTGGGGGGGGGGGGGGGGGGGGGCTTCTTGACTTGCATCCTTTGGGCAGGGAGGAAGGACTTCTTGACTTGCAACCTTTGGGCAGGAGGAAGGTCTTCTTGATTTGCAACCTTTGGGCAGGAGGAAGGGCTTCTTGACTTGCAACCTTTGGGCAGGAGGGAAGGGGTTCTTCTTGCAACCTTTCGGCAAAGGGGGGGGGGGGGGGGGGGGGGGGGGGGCTTCTTGACTTGCATCCTTTGGGCAGGGGGAAGGGGTTTATGACTTGCAACCTTTGAGCAGGGGGGGGGGGGGGGGGGGCTTCTTGATTTGCAACCTTTGGGCAGGGGAAAGGGGGTTCTTGACTTGCAACCTTTGGCCAAGGGGAGGGTGTATTTTTGCAACCTTTGGCAGGGTGGGTTCTTCTTGACTTGCAACCTTTGGGCAGGGTGGATGGTTTCTTCTTGACTTGCAACCATTGGGTAGGGGGGAGGTTCTTCTTGAATTGCAACCTTTGGGCAGAGGGGGGGGATGGGGGGGGTGGGGGGGGGGGGGGTTCTTCTGGACTTACAACCTTTGCGCAGGAGGGAAGGGGTTCGTCTTGCAACCTTTGGGCAGGGTGGAGGGTTTCTTGACTTGCAACCTTTGGGCAGGGTAGAAGGGTTCTTCTTGACTTGCAGCCTTTGGGCAGGGTGGTTTCTTCTTGACTTGCAACCTTTGGGCAGGGTAGAAGGGTTCTTCTTGACTTGCAGCCTTTGGGCAGGGTGGTTTCTTCTTGACTTGCAACCTTTGGGCAGGGTAGAAGGGTTCTTCTTGACTTGCAGCCTTTGGGCAGGGTAGAAGGGTTCTTCTTGACTTGCAGCCTTTGGGCAGGGTAGAAGGGTTCTTCTTGACTTGCAGCCTTTGGGCAGGGTGGAGGGTTTCTTCTTGAATAGCAACCTTTGGGCAGAGGGGGGGGGGGGGGGGGTTTCTTCTTGACTTGCAACCTTTGGGCAGAAGCGGGGGGGGGGGGGGGGTGTCTTCTTGACTTGCAACCTTTGGGCAATGGGAGGAGGTGGTTCTTGAGCTGCAACCTTTTGGCAGAGGAAAGGGGTTCTTGACTTGCAACCTTTGGACAGGGGGGAAGGGGTTCTTGACTTGCAACCTTTGGGCAGGGGGGAAGGGGTTCTTCTTGCAACCTTTGGACAGGGGGGAAGGGGTTCTTCTTGCAACCTTTGGACAGGGGGGAAGGGGTTCTTCTTGCAACCTTTGAACAGGGGGGAAGGGGTTCTTTTTGCAACCTTTGGGTAAAGGGGGGGGGGGGGGGGGGGGTCTTGACTTGCAACCTTTGGACAGGGGGGAAGGGGTTCTTGACTTGCAACCTTTGGACAGGGGGGAAGGGGTTCTTGACTTGCAACCTTTGGACAGGGGGGAAGGGGTTCTTGACTTGCAACCTTTGGACAGGGGGGAAGGGGTTCTTGACTTGCAACCTTTGGGCAGGGGGGAAGGGGTTCTTAACTTGCAACCTTTGGGCAGGGGGGAAGTGGTTCTTCTGGCAACCTTTGGGCAAGGGGGAGGGGGTCTTCTTGACTTGCAACCTTTGGGAAGGGGGGAAGGGGTTCTTGACTTGCAACCTTTGGACAGGGGGGAAGGGGTTCTTGACTTGCAACCTTTGGACAGGGGGGAAGGGGTTCTTGACTTGCAACCTTTGGACAGGGGGGAAGGGGTTCTTGACTTGCAACCTTTGGACAGGGGGGAAGGGGTTCTTGACTTGCAACCTTTGGACAGGGGGGAAGGGGTTCTTGACTTGCAACCTTTGGACAGGGGGGAGGGGTTCTTCTTGCAATATTTGGGCAAGGGGTGGGGGAAGGGGTTCTTGACTTGCAACCTTTGGGCAGGGGGGAAGGGGTTCATGACTTGCAACCTTTGGCAGGGGGAGGGTGTGTTCTTGCAACCTTCGGGCAGGGGGAACGGGTTCTTGACTTGCAACCTTTGGGCAGGGGGGAAGGGTTCTTCTTGCAACCTTTGGGCAAGTGGGGGGGGGGGGGGTCTTCTTGACTTGCAACCTTTGGGCAATGGGAGGAGGGGGATCTTGACTTGCAACCTTTGGGCAGGGGGAAGGGCTTTTTAACTTGCAACCTTTGGGCAGGGGGGAAGGGATTCTTCTTGCAACCTTTGGGCAAGGGAGGGGGATTCTTCTTGACTTGCAACCTTTGGGCAGGAGGAAGGGCTTCTTGACTTGCAACCTTTAGGCAGGAGGGAAGGGGTTCTTCTTGCGACCTTTGGGCAAGGGTGGAGGGGTTCTTCTAGACTTGCAACCTTTGGGCAGGGGGGAAGGGGTTCTTGACTTGCAACATTTGAGCAAGGGGGGGGGGGGGGGTTCTTCTTGCAACCGTTGAGGAAGGGGGGGGGGGGAGGGCATGGTGGGTTCTTCTTGACTTGCAACCTTTGGGCAGGGTAGAAGGGTTCTTCTTGACTTGCAACCTTTGCGCAGGAGGGAAGGGGTTCTTCTTGCCACCTTTGGGCAGGGTGGAGGGGTTCTTCTAGACTTGCAGCCTTTGGGCAGGGTAGAAATGTTCTTCTTGACCTTGCAACCTTTGGGTAGGGGGGAGGTTCTTCTTGAATAGCAACCTTTGGGCAGAGGGGGGGGGGGGGGTCTTAGTCTTCTTGACTTGCAACCTATGCGCAGGAGGGAAGGGGTTCGTCTTGCAACCTTTGGGCAGGGTGGAGGGTTCTTCTAGACTTGCAACCTTTGGGCATGGGGGAAGGGGTTCATGACTTGCAACCTTTGGACAGGGGGAGGGGCTTCTTTTTGCAATATTGGGGCAAGGGGCGGGGGGGGGGGGGGGGGACCGTTCAGCGGTACCCAGCATGATGCCGGCCCAACCACTGCCCACCCAGGTTTGTTGATGGATTAGAGCTCTGCCAGAAGCCTCCCGAATAAGGCCTTCGCAGAAGGGGCCTGGATGATGTGAGGGTGGAGGGAGTTTTATGAACAAAGAGCTGTGAGACTAGAGCTTTATGAACATAAAGTTAGAGCTTTTGTGAGACAAATGAGTTGGCAGGACATAGAGCTGTCAGACAAGAGTTGGGGAACATAGAGCTGTCAGACTAGAGTTGGGGAACATAGAGCTGTCAGACTAGAGTTGGGGAACATAGAGCTGTCAGACTAGAGTTGGGGAACATAGAGCTGTCAGACTAGAGTTGGGGAACATAGAGCTGTCATATTAGAGTTGGGGGAACTAGAGCTACAGTTTGTGTGAGACAAAAGAGTTGGGGGAACATAGAGCTGTGAGACTAGAGTTAGGGAACATAGAGATGTGAAACTAGACTTAGGGAACATAGAGCTGACAGACTAGAGTTAGGGAACATAGAGCTGTCACACTATAGAGCTGTCAGACTAGATTTGGGGAACATAGAGCTGTCAGACTAGACTTGGGGGAACACAGAGCTGTGAGACTAGAGTTGTAGAGTTGGGGGAACATAGAGCTGTTAGACTAGAGTTAGGGAACATAGAGCTGTCAGACTAGATTTGGGAACATAGAGCTGTCAGACTAGACTTGGAGGAACATAGAGCTGTGAGACTAGAGTTGGGGAACATCGAGCTGTGAGACTAGAGTTGGGGGAACACAGAGCTGTGAGACTAGAGTTAGGGATAGACAGAGTTGGGGAACATAGAGCTGTCAGACTAGACTTGGGGGAACAGAGCTGTGAGACTAGAATTGGGAACATAGAGCTGTGAGACTAGAGTTGGGGAACATAGAGCTGTGAGACTAGAGTTGGGGGAACATAGAGCTGTGAGACTAGAGTTGGGGAACATAGAGCTGTGAGACTAGACTTGGAGGAACATAGAGCTGTGAGACTAGAGCTGGGGAGCATAGAGCTGTGAGACTAGAGTTGGGGGAACACAGAGCTGTGAGACTAGAGTTAGGGGTAGACAGCCAGACAACCAGCCAGACAAGGACCATTCAGCGGTACCCAGCATGATGCCGGCCCAACCACTGCCTACCCAGGTTTGGTGATGGATTAGTGCTCTGCCAGAAGCCTCCCGAATAAGGCCTTCGCAGAAGGGGCCTGGATGATGTGAGGGTGGAGGGAGTTTTAGGAACATAGAGCTGTGAGACTAGAGCTTTATGAACATAGAGTTAGAGCTTTTGTGAGACAAATGAGTTGGCAGGACATAGAGCTGTCAGACAAGAGTTGGGGAACATAGAGCTGTCAGACTAGAGTTGGGGAACATAGAGCTGTCAGACTAGAGTTGGGGAACATAGAGCTGTCAGACTAGAGTTGGGGAACATAGAGCTGTCAGACTAGAGTTGGGGAACATAGAGCTGTCAGACTAGAGTTGGGGAACTGAACATAGAGCTGTCATATTAGAGTTGGGGGAACTAGAGCTACAGTTTGTGTGAGACAAAAGAGTTGGGGGAACATAGAGCGGTGAGACTAGAGTTAGGGAACATAGAGCTGACAGACTAGAGTTCGGGAACATAGAGCTGTCAGACTAGACTTGGGGGAACACAGAGCTGTGAGACTAGAGTTGTAGAGTTGGGGGAACATAGAGCTGTTAGACTAGAGTTAGGGAACATAGAGCTGTCAGACTAGACTTGGGGGAACACAGAGCTGTGAGACTAGAGTTGTAGAGTTGGGGGAACATAGAGCTATTAGACTAGAGTTAGGGAACATAGAGCTGTCAGACTAGATTTGGGAAAATAGAGCTGTCAGACTAGACTTGGAGGAACATAGAGCTGTGAGACTAGAGTTGGGGAACATAGAGCTGTCAGACTAGACTTTGGGGAACACAGAGCTGTGAGACTAGAATTGGGAACATAGAGCTGTGAGACTAGAGTTGGGGAACATAGAGCTGTCAGACTAGACTTGGGGGAACACAGAGCTGTGAGACTAGAGTTGGGGGTAGAGAGCCAGACAACCAGCCAGACAAGGACCGTTCAGCGGTACCCAGCATGATGCCGGCCCAACCACTGCCTACCCAGGTTTGGTGATGGATTAGTGCTCTGCCATAAGCCTCCCGAAGAAGGCCTTGGATGATGTGAGGGTGGAGGGAGTTTTAGGAACATAGGGCTGTGAGACTAGAGTTGGGGAACATAGAGCTGTCAGACTAGACTTGGGGGAACATAGAGCTGTGAGACTAGAGTTAGGGAACATAGAGCTGAGACTAGAGTTGGGGAACATAGAGCTGTGGACTAGAGTTGGGGAACATAGAGCTGAGACTAGAGTTGGGGAACATAGAGCTGAGACTAGAGTTGGGGAACATAGAGCTGAGACTAGAGTTGGGGAACATAGAGCTGAGACTAGAGTTGGGGGAACATAGAGCTGTGAGACTAGAGTTAGGGAACATAGAGCTGAGACTAGAGTTGGGGAACATAGAGCTGTGAGACTAGAGTTGGGGAACATAGAGCTGAGACTAGAGTTGGGGAACATAGAGCTGAGACTAGAGTTGGGGAACATAGAGCTGAGACTAGATTTGGGGGAACATAGAACTGAGACTAGAGTTGGGGAACATAGAGCTGAGACTAGACTTGGGGGAACATAGAGCTGTGAGACTAGAGTTGGGGAACATAGAGCTGAGACTAGAGTTGGGGAACATAGAGCTGAGACTAGAGTTGGGGGAACATAGAGCTGAGACTAGAGTTGGGGAACATAGAGCTGTGAGACTAGACTTGGAGGAACATAGAGCTGTGAGACTAGAGCTGGGGAACATAGAGCTGTGAGACTAGAGTTGGGGAACATAGAGCTGTGAGACTAGAGTTGGGGAACATAGAGCTGAGACTAGAGTTGGGGAACATAGAGCTGAGACTAGAGTTGGGGGAACATAGAGCTGAGACTAGAGTTGGGGAACATAGAGCTGAGACTAGAGTTGGGGGAACATAGAGCTGTGAGACTAGAGTTGGGGAACATAGAGCTGAGACTAGAGTTGGGGAACATAGAGCTGGGACTAGAGTTGGGGAACATAGAGCTGAGACTAGAGTTGGGGAACATAGAGCTGAGACTAGATTTGGGGGAACATAGAACTGAGACTAGAGTTGGGGAACATAGAGCTGAGACTAGACTTGGGGGAACATAGAGCTGTGAGACTAGAGTTGGGGAACATAGAGCTGAGACTAGAGTTGGGGAACATAGAGCTGAGACTAGATTTGGGGGAACATAGAGCTGTGAGACTAGAGTTGGGGAACATAGAGCTGTGAGACTAGAGTTGGGGAACATAGAGCTGTGAGACTAGACTTGGAGGAACATAGAGCTGAGACTAGAGTTGGGGAACAGAGCTGTGAGACTAGAGTTGGGGAACATAGAGCTGAGACTAGAGTTGGGGAACATAGAGCTGAGACTAGAGTTGGGGAACATAGAGCTGAGACTAGATTTGGGGGAACATAGAACTGAGACTAGAGTTGGGGAACATAGAGCTGAGACTAGACTTGGGGGAACATAGAGCTGTGAGACTAGAGTTGGGGAACATAGAGCAGAGACTAGAGTTGGGGAACATAGAGCTGACTAGATTTGGGGGAAGATAGAGCTGTGAGACTAGAGTTGGGGAACATAGAGCTGTGAGACTAGACTTGGAGGAACATAGAGCTGTGAGACTAGAGTTGGGGAACATAGAGCTGTGAGACTAGAGTTGGGGAACATAGAGCTGTGAGACTAGAGTTGGGGGTAGACAGCCAGACAACCAGCCAGACAAGGACCGTTCAGCAGTACCCAGCATGATGCCGGCCCAACCACTGCCTACCCAGGTTTGGTGATGGATTAGTGCTCTGCCAGAAGCCTCCCGAAGAAGGCCTTGGCAGAAGGGGTCTGGATGAAGTGAGAGTGGAGGGAGTTTTATGAACATAGAGTTAGAGCTTTTGTGAGACAAATGAGTTGGCAGGACATAGAGCTGCGAGATTAGAGTTGGGGGAACATAGAGCTACAGTTTTGTGAGACAAAAGAGTTGGTGAACATAGAGCTGTGAGACTACAGTTAGGGAACATAGAGCTGTGAGACTAGAGTTGGGGAACATAGAGCTGTGAGACTAGAGTTGGGGAACATAGAGCTGTGAGACTAGAGTTGGGGAACATAGAGCTGTGAGACTAGAGTTGGGGAACATAGAGCTGTGAGACTAGAGTTGGGGAACATAGAGATGTAAGACTAGAGTTGGGGACATAGAACTGTGAGACTAGAGTTGGGGAACACAGAGCTGTGAGACTAGAGTTGGGGACATAGAGCTGTGAGACTAAAGTTGGGGAACATAGAGCTGTGATACTAGAGCTGGGGAGCATAGAGTTGTGAGACTAGATTTGTGAGACTAGAATTGGGGAACATACAGCTGTTAGACTATAGTTGGTGCCGAATCCAAGAGAGAGACAGAGACAGAGAGACAGACAGAGATAAACACAGAGAGAGAGAGACGGAGACACACAGAGAGACAGACAGCGAC
>CM065701.1:13429195-13439195 GCA_017654935.2 Phymorhynchus buccinoides | reverse complement strand
AGTCAATTCTTGCCCATGAGACGAGTGTTAATGTTTAGCGTTCGTCTCATGGGCAAAATTTGACTGAAATTTGCTTCATTTCATCAGATAATTGGCATGGGCTTCTTACCCGCTCATGGGCTTTGTACCCCGTCTTCACCTACAAGACTGTGTCAGACGGTGTGTTTGCTTGAGGTTGAAATACACGTTGTTAGCTATCACTCTTTCCCCATGGCAACACAGCGATAGGCAAGTAGGCCTAATACCATTAATAGAGTATCACTGTGTTGCCATGGGGAAATGGTAAAAACTAACAACTTGTATTTGGACCTTTATTTAAAGACACACTGACCCACCACGATTAAATCCCTTTTTCTTTTTGGGGGGTAGCTGTGACCCACATACAAATGCCCCCAACTTCAAATTGAGGCTGCTCTTTAAAATGATGTTTCGTTTTGAATTTGGGGGCATTTGTATGGGAGTCAAACCTGGTCAAAACAAGATTTCTTACCAGCTATAAGAGGGAAAACACGTGAAACCCGTGATTTTGACATGTGATCTGGTGGGTCTTTAAGCACGCAAGCTTTTATGTAAGCACGTGAACCCTCTTTTATAAGTTGAAATCGCGTGCCTATCTTCCGATTTAATCATTCATTAAACCCTGGTTTAAAGACCCACTGACCCGGCTGGATTAAGTACCTTGGGGTTTTTTTCTGGGTCGGTGTGGCCTACATTCAGACTTTCCTCATAATTATACGATCGAGGCTGCTCTTTTAAAGTCATGTCTCGTTTTCGTGCATGAGGAAATTTGTATGGGAGCCACACTTGGTCAAAATAAGATTTCTTACCAGCGAGAGAGGGAAACACGTGAAACCCGTGATTTTCACTCATGAACCTGGTGGGTCTTTAAAGAGTACGATACACTCATAGCATTCTACATTATAATACATTTACACCAGCTCTAGGTTATTATACGCGTGCCCATCCATTTTCCGTTGAACAACCGTTAAATCTCTGTCAATGCTCTGTCCGTATGTTCTTCAACTAAACCCTTTCTCGATTTATTCACTGTTTGGAGTGCAGTGTGTGTGTGTGTGTGTGTGTGTGTGTGTGTGTGTGTGTGTGTGTGTGTGTGTGTGTGTGTGTGTGTGTGTGTGTGTGTGTGTGTGTGTGTGTGTGTGTGTGTGCGTGTGCGCGCGCGCGTGCGTGCGTGCGTGCTTGTGTGTACAAAAATACGTTCTTCTTGCCAGACTCAAAAACAATTGAACTGATCGTAACAAAAACTGGCAACAGTGTCATGTCCCTTCTATTCTGATGATGAAACAGGAAGTAGACTATTATTTCACCCCAAATGGCAAGCCATAATACACGGTGTTGGGTTTTTTCCTCTCGCGAGTTTGATTTTTATGGGCGAATTGTTAATGATACTGATTGATCACACTGAAAACTTTCAGAACGGACCCCGCTCGTAACGTCTCAGTCCCACTAATGAGGCTCTCGAGGTGTCAATGTACCCCAAATTAATGGCAAGAATCATTCTGAGTGATTCCGATTTTTCTTTGGTAAAATGAAAAATGTTTTCCAATCGCCGTAGCTGAATGTTTGAAGAATTGACCTCGATTTCTCACATATGAGGTCCGTGCTGTTGGTTTATCCTAACGCACGCAAGCTATATGTATAATTGTAATGTTGGTTTAGGTGCTTTCGTTATGAAAAAGGTGTTCCAATTGCCGCAGAATTGTTCTCTTCTTCTTCTTCTTCTTCTTCTTCTTCTTCTGCGTTCCCAGGCTGTATGGCCATAATGGGTGAAGTACGTATGCGTCTGGTTTTCAGTTTTTAGCCTACTAGTCTCCTCGCTGCATTCAGCCGACACATTCAGATTTCGGAGGAACTCAAAGGAGAAATGTATTTGGAAGACGTTTTGGGGGGAAAAGGCAGGAGAATGGACCAAAAAGTCATACAAATTGTAGGTGGTAGTAAGAAAAGGAAAAGGCAGAGTCATAGCGAGTAATAGATTAGAGGAGGTTGCTAGCACAGAACTTCCAGAAAGGAAACTGTTTATACAAAAGACCCCCCCCCCCCCCCCCCCCCCCCCCCCCCCCCCCCCCCCCCCCCCCCGTTTCACATTATTATGAGGTCCGTGATGCTAGTTTATCCTAATGTTTGCAAGCTATACAGGGGAAGACGGGGTAAAAAGCGCATGGGCGGGTACGAAGCCCACCCCAATTATATCATGAAATGAAGCAAATTTCAGTCTCATTTTGCCCATGAGACGAGCGTTAATGTCTAGCATTCGTCTCATGGGCAAATTTGACTGTAATTTTCTTTATTTCATGAGATAATTGGGGTGGGCTTCTTACCCGCCCATGCGCTTTTTACCCCGTCTTCCCCTATAATTGCAATGTCGGTTTAGTTGCTTTCGTTATGAAAAAGGTGTTCAAATTGCCTCAGAATTGTTCTCTTCTTCTTCTGCGTTCCAGGCTGTATGGCCATAATGGGTGAAGTACGTATATGTCTGGTTTTCAGTTTTTAGCCTACTGGTCTCCCCGCTGCATTCAGCCGACACATTCAGATTTCGGAGGAGCTCAAAGAATAATATTAGTTGGAAGACTTCGGGGGGGGGGGGGGAAGACAGGAGAATGGACCAAAGCAAGAAACATTGTAGATGGTGGTAAGGAAATGGAAAGGCAGAGTCAAAGAGAGTGATAGATTAGAGGAGGTTGCTAGCACAGAACTTCCAGAAAGTGGGGGAACTATTTATACCAAAGACCCCCCGGTATCCCCACGGGGGGAGAATTGTTCCGAATTTCCCCGACAGTGATGGCCGCTATGCAATGTGACCCCACACAAGTTAATGTTTTACGTCCTCTCGGCCGAAGGACATATGGGACATTACTATTAATTTAGTTATTAATAATAATAATAAATAACATTTATAGAGCGCCCTTTCTCTCTTGAGCTCACGGCGCTTCACAATTGTTTAAATAAATACATAAATCATAAATAAGCTACTACAATATCAACTATCACAAACATGCACACAGCCACAACACGCACGCACGCACACGCCCACACCCACATACGCGCGCACACCCACCCACCCACAATGTGGGGGACATCATTGGGGAAAGGAGGGGGAGAAAGGAAGACGAAAAAAACATTTTTTCTTTAAATATAGTTATTTTATTTCATATTTATATATATTTTGTTTGTTTGTTTGTTTGAAACTGAATATATCATTTTATATCTTGAAGAATAGGTCAAGATTTAGTTAGGTGCCATGGATCGCACAAAGACTACTCTAATTTATAAATGTTGTTTAAAATGTTATCATAAAATTTATGTAAGTTTTAATTATAACTGAACTCCCTGAGCTATTGGAGATTAAAATTTTCAGGACCACATTTTAAAAGGCAGTATAAATCTTTAGAAATCAATTGTCTAGAGACAATTTACACTATATACATGTGATCTTTCTTTTTTACCAAAGAGTTTAAAAACAAGTACGTACAACAGTGAATTTTGACTTGTAATAAGTCTGATATGCGAAAATCTTTTGCCTGGTTTGTTAGTATTGTCTGATTTGAAGCGTGTTATGCGTAGGAGTGAATGTGACCCATATGGCGAATCCTTTAAATGTACTCCCCCAGATTCACACAGTTTCTAAGAGTAGCCCCCATGTCATCTTCTGTCTCTTCCTTTGCCATTGCAGTTGCAAGAAGAAGGTCCACCTCTCTTTCGGATTTGTAGGTATGAACACATACGCATCATTTTAAAAAAAAAAGAAGCTTGTTTACATAATTTAATTATAAAATAAAAGTAACTGCCATCAACACCGCAACAAACAAACATAATTTATTTGTTCAATTCTTCTTCTTTTTTGTGTGTTCCCAACCGAAGTGTCTGTAATGGATAATGGGTGGATGCCTCGTGCCTCCATACGGGGAGCTGGACGACCCCCCCCCCCCCCCCCCCCCCCCCCCCTCTGTCATTTTCAAGTCACAGAGACTGGTCTCTATGAAGTTCGGGCTGCTCCCACACGCGGAGAGCGCGTCGTGGGTAATGCTGCACCACCCAACCAAACAGACAGACATGCTCAATTTTGCTGTTGTTGTTGTTGTTGGTGGTATTTCTGTCATTTTCAAGTCACAGAGACTGGTCTCTATGAAGTTCGGGCTGCTCCCACACGCGGAGAGCGCGTCGTGGGTAATGCTGCACCACCCAACCAAACAGACAGACATGCTCAATTTTGTTGTTGTTGGTGGTGGTGGTGGTATTTCTGTCATTTTCAAGTCACAGAGACTGGTCTCTATGAAGTTCGGGCTGCTCCCACACGCGGAGAGCGCGTCGTGGGTAATGCTGCACCACCCAACCAAACAGACAGACATGCTCAATTTTGTTGTTGTTGTTGGTGGTGGTGGTATTTCTGTCATTTTCAAGTCACAGAGACTGGTCTCTATGAAGTTCGGGCTGCTCCCACACGCGGAGAGCGCGTCGTGGGTAATGCTGCACCACCCAACCAAACAGACAGACATGCTCAATTTTGTTGTTGTTGTTGGTGGTGGTGGTATTTCTGTCATTTTCAAGTCACAGAGACTGGTCTCTATGAAGTTCGGGCTGCTCCCACACGCGGAGAGCGCGTCGTGGGTAATGCTGCACCACCCAACCAAACAGACAGACATGCTCAATTTTGTTGTTGTTGTTGGTGGTGGTGGTATTTCTGTCATTTTCAAGTCACAGAGACTGGTCTCTATGAAGTTCGGGCTGCTCCCACACGCGGAGAGCGCGTCGTGGGTAATGCTGCACCACCCAACCAAACAGACAGACATGCTCAATTTTGTTGTTGTTGTTGGTGGTGGTGGTATTTCTGTCATTTTCAAGTCACAGAGACTGGTCTCTATGAAATTCGGGATGCTCCCACACACGGAGAGCGGGTCGTGGGTAATGCTGCACCAACCAACCAAACAGACAGACATGCTCAATTTTGTTGTTGTTGGTGGTGGTGGTGGTATTTCTGTCATTTTCAAGTCACAGAGACTGGTCTCTATGAAGTTCGGGCTGCTCCCACACCTGGAGAGCGCGTCGCCGCTCGTCCAGCGCAACCCCATTTTGAATTTTAAAAAAATTACATTCCAGACTGCAGGTGAACCTACCGCCAGAATGGCCGTCGGAGTGCGCCACGCTCACCAACTACCGCTACAACACATTGGACGGCTTCGCCAACCAATCGGAGCCGTCGTTGCTGCTGGACCGTCATGGCCGCCCCTTGCAGCCGGGCGGTGGCGGAAACGGGGGCAACGTGCCCCTGCTTCAGCAGCAGAGGGTGGGCCAGTACGTGGAGGCTCAGAACGCTGTGCTGGCCAACGAACTGTACCAGTCCACCCTTGGGGGCACCTCCCCTACCGCTGCTGCTGCTGGGCGAGATGCGGAGCCCAGTGCCGTGGATGGTGGCAACACGGTAATGGTTGAAATCCATAAATATGAAATAGTGAGGTTAAGAGAGAGGATATAGTGAACTACTTAGACTTTCGTGGCGGTACCATAGCCGATGAGGTTTAATCGAGGCGTGGTTGCTGCTACACTTTATCTGTATTATTAAAAATTCGGGACTTTACTGGTGTTGCACTGCCTCCGGGAATTGCCTCCATTATCATTCCCATCATCTTTGTATCTACAAATGTCCCATATGTGTCTGTTCCAGACCGAGAGGACGTAAAACACCATTTTTCATTCCTATAGTGAAATGAATAAGGGGAAGGAACTTCTCGTAATTAACTCCCTTTTGCCAACGTTATTTACGGCACCTATATATTCGCCTAGCAAAGTGAAACTAGTTGCCACAACAATACAGACCCAAGTTCACTTTGCTAGGCGAACAGGTGCCATAAATAACTTTGGTAAAAGGGAGTTAATTACGAGAGGTTGAAATCCATGTTAACATTTTTCGCTCTTCCCCCACCCCCACCCCCAAGGCAACACAGTGATACGGGTGTAACCTTGTGACTGGCATATCAGTATTATATCACCGTGTTTGACATGAGGAGTGAGTGGAAAATGTTAGCGTGTATTGAAACCTTAAGGTATAATACTATGACGTGATACAGGGAAGAATATGGGGCAAAGGCGTAGTTGAGGTAGTTGATGTCATCACATCCCGAGCGGAGCACGGGTTTTGCTATATTCAATAATGTACATCTAACCAGTTCTTCCTCTTCTTCGATCGCTCGGACAGGTTCCTATCAATTACGAACGCAGATGCTTCATGCTGCCGTGCGGAGAACGGGTTTATCTAGTGTAACTATATAGTCTGTGGTTCACCGGAGTAACTAGGCCTAGGTCTCTGCGAATCGATAAAGGTAGGGGTTAATGAAAACTAATACGCTTTTGCCCTCTTGAGGAAGGATAAGTGATGAGCAATGGAGAAACGTATTCATAATTCAAACTAACATGTACGTACACACTGATATACAGAAACAAAACAAAAAACAAACATATTATTGCAAACGGAAGAGAGAGAGAGAGAGAGAGAGAGAGAGAGAGAGAGAGAGAGAGAGAGAGAGAGAGAGAGAGAGAGAGAGAGAGAGAGAGAGAGAGAGAGAGAGAGAGAGCAGATAAACTCAGAGAGACAGATACTGTTTCTTACAATGACAAAACTGATAAGAATGGTGGGGCTCAATATTATTATTATTATTATTATTATTATTATTCTGCTGCGCTGCTGTTGCTGCTGCTGATAATGACAATAATGCTAATGACGATGATGATGATTAAAATGACAACGACAACGACAACGACATCAGCCTGGAACCATAATTATTGTGTTCTCTGCCCCCTTTTACAGACCTATGAAGAATTCCTGATGGGGAGCGAAGAGGGGAGCCGGTACCGCAGGAGGGAGAGAACTTGTGCCAAAGGCTTCTTCGTGGTGTGTCTCATCGTCAGTGCCATCGCCATCATCGTCTTCCTCGTCATCGCCGTGTTGAAAAGTGTGCACATCATATGACTACGTCATCGCCGTGTTGAAATGTGTGCGCGTCGTATGACTACGTCATCGCCGTGTTTTGAAAAGCATGCGCATCATATAACTACGTCATCGCCGTTTTTTTTAAAGCGTGCCAATCATATGACTACCCGTACGTCATCGCCGTGTTAAAAAGTGCGCGCGTTCGCATGACTACGTCATCGCCGTCTTAAAAAGTGTGCGCATCATATGACTACGTCATTGCCGTGTTTGAAAAGTGCGCGCGTCATATGACTACGTCATCGCCGTGTTTGAAAAGTGTGCGCGCCGTATGACTACGTCATCGCCGTGTTTTGAAAAGCATGCGCATCATATAACTACGTCATCGCCGTTTTTTTTAAAGCGTGCACATCATATGACTACGTCATCGCCGTGTTAAAAAGTGCGCGCGTTCGCATGACTACGTCATCGCCGTCTTAAAAAGTGTGCGCATCATATGACTACGTCATCGCCGTGTTTGAAAAGTGCGCGCGTCATATGACTACGTCATCGCCGTGTTGAAAAGTGTGAGCGTCGTATGACTACGTCATCGGCATGCTGACAAGTGTGCGCATCACATGACTACGTCATCGCCGTGTTGAAAAGTGTGCACATCATATAACTACGTCATAGCCGTGTTGAAACTACAACACCACAAACGATCAAAAATAAAATGTCGCTTTGTTTTGCTTTCAGGTTAAATTGTTTCGAGGACCAGAGTAGCGAATGGGATTTGACGACATGTAAGCTTATGCTGGTCACACGCCTTTTATTACCGCTGTCTCCTTAATTAATAATATCCCCAAACTCTAGGGAAACGCAAAGGACACTAAGTCTGGAGAGGCACTTAGGGAAAAGGCAAAGAACAATAACTCTGGAGTATGCGTTCTATCCCATTTTCATCAGTGGTGGGTGGACCAGAATCTTAGTAGTCCTAGTAGAGCCAGGAGATTAAACGGGAACCCGATTCAACCTCAACCTGTATATAGCTAGCTATAGAGAGTGGTATTGCGCTAGATGTAGGTCACGGGCCAGCGGCTTCTGAAGGGCCTAAAAATAAGGTCCGTTCACATCTTGGGTAGATGAGGAATGCAAATTAATGGTGATTCCAGACCCCATGTCTTTCCTGGGCGTTTTCATGAAGCGGAAACTTTGTGATTCAGCTCAAAATGGGACTCGTTAATTAAGAGGCCGTTCTGTTGTTGCGTTTCAAATAAAAGCAAAGATAAAGATTGTGTGAATGTGTGATAGGGAGGGTTAGTAGGGGAGATGGAAATGGAAGCTGTTGGATATGTCCAGTAAACATTGATTTTTGTTCGAAGACAGTCAAACAAGACATATTATATCAGCACATATTAAAGCATCAGCCACGTTGTAGAGCCTCGCATCTCAAGAAAGCTTACAGAACTTATATCATTTAGCTCGAATGGCACACATACAAACAGACATAATTATTAGATTAGCACATATTAAAGCATCAGCCACGTTGTAGTGCCTCGCATCTCAAGAAAGCTTACAGAACTTATATCATTTAGCTCGAATGGCACACATACAAACAGACATAATTATTAGATTAGCACATATTAAAGCATCAGCCACGTTGTAGAGCCTCGCATCTCAAGAAAGTTTACAGAACTTATATCATTTAGCTCGAATGGCACACATACAAACAGACATAATTATTATATCAGCACATATTAAAGCATCAGCCACGTTGTAGAGCCTCGCATCTCAAGAAGGCTTACAGAACTTATATCATTTAGCTCGAATGGCACACATACAAACAGACATAATTATTATATCAGCACATATTAAAGTATCAGCCACATTGTAGAGCCTTGCATCTCATGAAGTTTACAGAACTTATATCATTTAGCTCGAATGGCACACATACAAACAGACATAATTATTAGATTAGCACATAATAACAAATTATTAAAGCATCAGCCACGTTCTAGACCCCTGCATATCAAGACAGCTTACAGAACTTAGCTACTCAGAGCTAAACAGTGTCGATGACAATGGACGTCACAGACTTTCCAGGATGAGCAGACGTGGAAGACTAGAACTTAGTAGAAGTACATAATTAAATTAGAAATTACATGTTTAAGAGGTTTTGCTGGCAAAAATGGTTTGAAGAAAGATTATGAAGTAGCCTATAGATCTACGACATTTGCTGAAGAGGGACTTCAGAAGCTTGGAGTTTAATTTAATGACAGTTGAGGTTCCCTACAGATTATTATAATGTTAAAGGCAAAACAACCGATCCCAGGGATCGGGTATAGACTGCTAGGCTAGTTGCTGCGAAGTTCTGCCTCGCAGTGGCTTGGGAAACAAGGAATAAAGAACGGTTGAACCGTCTCTGTCGCGAGCAGCGATTAAAATGATGGCGCGCGCCTCGCTTGAAAGCTTTATATATGCTGGCTGTGCGTTTAAGGTGATAAGAAAAGCATACATATGGTGAATCAACCATCATTGTAATTGAGTACTTAAGCAGTTCTATACAACTAAATCGACCAATTTTCTTTTAATGCATTGACTTCATTTTAACGGTGAATTAAATGCCACGCCCGTGCAATATTGTAGCTCATGTCAATAATGGCTTGCCAGTTTAATGGAAGAAGGTTGTGAAAAAGAGACGAAAGCTTGATGCTCAAAAACTTCAATGAATTTATCCTGCAGAGAGATTTGACAGGAAGATCTGAGAACTCCCTTACTAACAAAGAAACGGTAACGTTGATGCTAACTTTGGAGTTGGGTCAATTCTGGTTGCTTGATTATGACACGGTCTTTGGGCACTCTCCCAAATGACAAAGACAAAGGATGCGGGGCTGATTTTTTTCTACTAATCTGACATCATGATCATTTTCCCCACGGCAAGTGGGCCGGCCATGTTGGAACATTTTCTTGTCTTCCCCCCGTCGCTGGCCTCAAGGAAGTGGTACTTCTAAATAACGAAGCGGAGCGAAACGGATCGAATCGGGCCCGAAGCGGATCGAATCGGGACCGAAACAGATCGAA
>CM065701.1:13416695-13424195 GCA_017654935.2 Phymorhynchus buccinoides | reverse complement strand
AATACATGTTTGACTGAAATATGGCTGGCGGTGAAAGGGCTAAGTGTGTATGTAACGAATGGCATATTATTATCATCAAGCAGTGATAACATTTATGCCATGAAAGGGACCTGCATGTCTATGATTTTATATGATTACGATGCAACAACTTGAAAGCTTGTTTGATGGGGCTTAGTCGATTGATGACAGTGTGGGGTTGTGTTGCTTGTTTTTACATGTGGGGTACATTGTAATTACAATATCATCAAAGAATGTGTGTTATCGTAAATATTGATTATACACGATTAAGAAAAAAAATGTACGTGACTTGTTAGACTGTTTGTGTTCATCTCTGCCTGAGGGTGTATGGGGTTTTATTTTCCAGTCAACAACTTAATATCGTCGGTGAAATTCAAAAACCTCGTATCTGGATTTGTGGGGGGTTTGAGTTAGATACATAGTCAGCTTTCTAATTTCCCCCACCACCTTCCACCAAAAGCTCGTATATACGACTTTCTATCTCGGGTAAATGAGGTTGTGAAAATATTTTCTCTCTGTCTCTCTCTCTCTCTCTCTCTCTCTCTCTCTCTCTCTCTCTCTCTCTCTCTCTCTCTCTCTCTCTCTCTCTCTCTCTCTCTCTCTCTCTCTCTCTCTCTCTCTCTCTCTCTCTCTCTCTCTCTCTCTCTCTCTCTCTCTCTCTCTCTCTCTCTCTCTCTCTCTCTCTCTCTCTCTCTCTCTCTCTCTCTCTCTCTCTCTCTCTCTCTCTCTCTCTCTCTCTCTCTCTCTCTCTCTCTCTCTCTCTCTCTCTCTCTCTCTCTCTCTCTCTCTCTGTCTCTCTCTCTCTCTCTCTCTCTCTCTCTCTCTCTCTCTCTCTCTCTCTCTCTCTCTCTCTCTCTCTCTCTCTCTCTCTCTCTCTCTCTCTCTCTCTCTCTCTCTCTCTCTCTCTCTCTCTCTCTCTCTCTCTCTCTTCGTATAAGTAATTTTAACAAAATGCAGGACTATACTCTCAATGTCTTGAACAACATAATTTATTCATCATAGTTAATGAATTGTGGTGAACGCGGTTAATTTTTAAAACCATTTTTTTCATTTTTCTCGAAACTACCAAAATTGAGATACGAGGTTTTTGAATTTCACCGACGTTATTGAGTTTGGAAGCATTTGGATTAAATTTTGCATGGGGATAGCTGTGCATCACCTTAGGAATAATGCTTGTGTTGTTATTTGGAGAGAAGAAGAAAGTGTGTTTAACGTCCTACTGACCTGGAACAGGTACATATGGGACATTTATTCTTCTTCTTCTGCGTTCCCAGGCCATAATGGCCATAATGGGTAAGGTACGTGTGTGTTCGGGTTTTCAATTTTTAGTGGTCTCCCCGCTGCGTACAGCCGACACATTCCGATTTCGAAGGAGCTCAAAGGAGAAAAAATATTTTGAATATTTGGGGGGTTTTTAAATGCAGGAGAATGGGCCCATAAAGACATTAGATGATAGAAAGCAAAGGGAAAAGGCAGAGTCAAAGAGAGTGGCAGATTAGAGGAAGTTATTAGCACAGAACTTCCAGAAGGTAGGGGAACTATTTTTACGAAGATCCCCCGGTATCCCCACGGGGAGAGACTCGTGGAGGGGGCGTGGTCGTCCAGCTCCCCGTATGGAGGCACGAGGCATCCACCCACTGTCCGGCGGGACATTTATGTGTGTACGGATTGTGGGTCGATCCTGGAGGTAGTGAAATACCAGGGAAGTCCTGATTTATGAGTATATAAATTATTAGGATACATTCTTCTTTCATTGTTGGTTAGTTGAAAGGGTCGCCCCCAAACAGCTAGCATGCTTTGATTTCGATTTAATTGTGTTGAAAACTGCATTATCATCATTATTAAGGGCCAGCCACACGTCAGCTGGAATCGTACGATTTTACGATACGATTCGATCACATTATCTCGAAGCGCGAATCACATATGGAGACCACGTGGTCGAATCGTATCGTACAGTCGTACGATTTTAGTGTGACGTGTGGCTGGCCCTTTGAGGATTAGATAACCCATTAGAACTTGGACAAGTTAAACACAGCCATTGTTCCGGTTTGGAAAACAATGGTTTGTACCCTTTAGCTTTCATAAAACAAGACTAGTAGGCCTAATAGGGCATTTGCCACGTGAGGGAGACCTTGAATTTCACTGAGTTGAATTTAGAGAGGTGAATTAGAAAGGTTAGCGTAACTCGGGCAGAACGAGTGCGGGCAAATTAGTAGTCTTGCTTAGAGACCGAACACTCTGGCAAATGCCCTATTCATTTGGTGGTGTTAAAGGGGCACCCTGACGGAATGGTTTTTGTAAGAAACACGTCGCGATCACCAGGAAAACACCCTTTACACAGATTGCAACACTCACTTTGCTCTGGTTTCCTAGAAATCAAACCGTCAAATCGGCGATTCCTCCTTGGCGGAGGTGCTGGAAGTCACATTCTTTCACCCAAAGAGGAGGCTTTTCTAATGGCCGCTATATCGTTTGCACGAATGTTTTGCAATGCAAGCCTTCTTATTTTTATTTTTGTTTAAATTTTATATAGTTTATCTAAAGGAGTTTCGCTCACAACAAAGGAAATAGCTCCTTTTTTTTTTTTTAACTGCACTACAAAAAAAGAAAACGCTTCAAGTTCAACTACAATGAGTGACCTCCAGCCACCCCATCCAAAATGGCTACTCTCTCCGGCATCTCCGCCAAGGAGGAATCGCCGTTTTAACGGTTTAATTTCTAGGAAACCAGAGCAAAGTGATGTTCCGATCCTTGAAAATGCTGTCTTTCTGGTGATTTCGACGTGTTTCTTGCAAAAAACTAATCCGTCAGGGTCCACCTTTAAGGCAGGAGAATGGGCCAACAAAACCGTAAAATAGAAGGCCTAGATGACAAGCAAAGAAGACCTAGTAGTAAAGAAAATGATCGTCATGGAGAGAAATTTGCTAGTAGGCTTACAGAACTTCTGGAATGAATGAATGAAATTCTGCTTAACGTCCTCCGGTGTGGAACAGACACACATGGGACATTAGTAGATATAGAGATGGTGGTAACGATCCTGGAGGCAATGCAACACCAGGAAAGTCCCGAATGTTTAGCAATACAGATGTGTATGATGTAGAAGAACTTCTGGAAAGGATGGGGACCTGTTTGTATTGAATGGGGAGGTGGTTGGATTAACGTCCTCTTAGTCGTAGACTCTTTAGGAAAAACGACGAAAATGGTGTTTTACGTCCTCTTGGTCTGAATCAGACACATATGGGACATTTGTAAATACAAATATGGTGGGAACAATACTGGAGGCAATGCCCGGAGGCAGTACGAAACCAGTAAAGTCCCGATTTAAAAAAATTAATACAGATAGCTGTAGCGGTGACCACGCCTCGGTTAAACCTCATCGGCTATGGCACCGCCACAAGTATATATGGCTAATAGGGGAAGACGGGGTAAAACGCGCATGGGCGGGTAAGAAGCCCACCCCAATTATCTCATGAAATGAAGCAAATTTCAGTCTCATTTTGCCCATGAGACGAGCGTTAATGTCTAGCATTCGTCTCATGGGCAAATTTGACTGAAATTTTCTTTATTTCATGAGATAATTGGGGTGGGCTTCTTACCCGCCCATGCGCTTTTTACCCCGTCTTCCCCTAACCCTAATAAAGACTCTTTAGGACAAAAAGTATTGAATAATGGATGGAAATCTGTGTAACGTCCTCCGGTCTGGAACAGACACATATAGGACATTAGTAGTTTAAAGATGGTGGGAACGATCATGGAGGCAATGCCCAGGGGCAGTGCAACACTATGAAAGTCCCGAGTTTTGAACAATACAGATGTTAAATATTGAATAAGAAGCTGCCCGTTATACTTATAGGGGAAGACGGGGTAAAAAGCGCATGGGCGGGTAAGAAGCCCACCCCAATTATCTCATGAAATAAAGAAAATTTCAGTCAAATTTGCCCATGAGACGAATGCTAGACATTAACGCTCGTCTCATGGGCAAAATGAGACTGAAATTTGCTTCATTTCATGAGATAATTGGGGTGGGCTTCTTACCCGCCCATGCGCTTTTTACCCCGTCTTCCCCTACTCACGGGGAGCTGGGGTAGTTCGATCGAGTTGTCTCTCTTGTGGAAGTTTTGCACTCAGTGGGTTTTTGTTTTTTGTTATTGGAAGTGTGACTTAATGATGGCTAATGTCTTGCTAATCATCTTAAATTTTGATTTAGGCCTACTTATTTATTTCAACATCATCTGTTTCTGTAAAACAGTGACTGCTTTGCTGTTCAGCAGTGTTGTGATGCTATTGGTGCTATTGCTAAGTACTGAAATTGTTCTCTCTTTGAATTTGTTTTTATTATGTTTTTATTATTCGTGTTTGTTCGTTTATTTGTCTGTGTTGTAAGCTTATTAATCCCACTTCTATAATGATTGATAGGAGTCAGGGGCGGATTTGGGTGTGTGGGTGTGTGTGTGTGTGGGGGGGGGGGGGGGTTTTACAGGGTTTCCGGAATCCACCACCCCCGGCCAAAAAAAACCGTATCGAGTTTTGGCTTAAAAAGCAATAAAATGCCAATGTAGCGCCCCGCAAATAGTGTGATTGAGTGTTAGAAGGCAAGGTAGGCCGTGAAAGGAGTTTCCGGACCCCCCCCCCCCCCTCCTCCCCTCCCTGTACCTTGTACAGGGGCTCGCGACAGGTGCGTTTGGGTCACGGACCTACATTACAGGTTTGGGTGCAAGATAGGCTGCGAAACGCTGAAATGCTATCAGTGTTGTGGTGAAGAGACGCCCCCCTCCCCCCCCCCTCCCCCCCCCTCCCCCCCCCCCCCTCCCCCCCCCCCCCCCCCCCCCCCCCCCTCCCCCCCCTCCCCCCTCCCCCCCCCCTCCCCCCTCCCCCCCCCCCCCCCCCCCCCCCCCCCCCCCCCCTCCCCCCCCCCCCCCCCTCCCCCCCCCTCCCCCCCCCCCCCCCCCTCCCCCCCCCCCCCCCCCCCCCCCCCCCCTCCCCCCCCCCCCCCCCCCCACTGAACAAAACTTCTAACAGTGTTGACAAATTCTGGTGGAAGTTTTTGGGGTTTTCTTTCCGGCTGGTAAATCCCCTCTATGTTGGGATTCGATATTGGATGGAAGTTCAGTTTAACGTCGCGTATCGGCTTTCTCCATGTACGACGGGCTGAACAAACAAACCAGGGTATAAACAAACATTTATGTTCCTGAATCGCTGTCTTAGCCAAAAGGCCGAGAAGCGATCAGAATTCTAAGGGATTCGATATTACTTCGTCACAAAGTTTATAAATGGTGGGTTAACACACAACCACTGAAAACAGAGTTTGAAATTATCGCGTTTCGTTTGCCTTTAGTTTCACTTTCTGGTCGCATTCTGCCACTGTTAGACCCTAATGGAGATGCGGGACTATTTTCCGGGGGTGAACAATATTATACTGCTTTACTATTTATATGATTGGATAATTAGGTGATGTGTGCGTCAACTTCTCTTTTTATTGTTTTGAATGTGTAACGGCTGTTTCTGTTGCTGGCATGCGCATTGATTTGAAAAATCTGAACTGTTGCGTTTTGTCATGATATGCACTTATATTTATGCATAGCCTATATTTACTTTGTAACATGAATTTAACGCTCGACTATGGTGCAATTTTAAAATAAAGAAAAAAGAGCAAGTCATGCATGTTTCTCATTACATTTTTTTTTCTTAATTCAATGATCGTTTGAGCTAGAAAAAAAAATGATTTTTTTTTTTAACCTTTCTCTTCCCATCTCCCCATTCTAAATACCCTCTAAAATAGGTTACCCTTCCGCCATATTTTGCTTCACTTTCAAGCTCATCGGTTTTTGGGGGGTTTTGGCATCGGAAAATAAATGGACTTTAACACAACAATATTCTCCGTCTGGATGTTTTTTTAATTTTTATTATTATTATGCCTTCTGTTCGCTAATAAAATCCGATTTTACCCGTCTTCTCGGGGGCTCACGATTCTTGGGAGCACATTTGTTGGGAGCACGTTTCTTGGTAGAGGGAAACCGTCACACACAATTAGAACGTTTCTTGGGACACACACACACACACACGCACGCACGCAGGCACGCACGCACGCACGCACGCACACACACACACACACACACACACACACACACACACACACACACACACACACACACACACGCGCGCGCGCGCGCGCGCGATATTATAACCTTTATTTAATAATCACAGAATATAGCACATAAAAAGAAGCATACTTTTGGTGCCACATACCGCTAGACCCACACTATAATTGTACAGCCGTAAAACAACAAGACCCACATACCGCTAGACCCACAACATATCTCTTTGCATGCTAATGTCAGTCAAACCCACATAAATGCATGCGCACGGGCACACACACATACATGTGCAACTTGTGGCGGTGCCATAGCCGATGAGGTTTAACCGAGGCGTGGTCACCGCTACAGCTATCTGTATTAGGGGAAGACGGGGTAAAAAGCGCATGGGTGGGTAAGAAGCCCACCCCAATTATCTCATGAAATAAAGAAAATTTCAGTCAAATTTGTCCATGAGACGAATGCTAGACATTAACGCTCGTCTCATGGGAAAAATGAGACTGAAATTTGCTTCATTTCATGAGATAATTGGGGTGGGCTTCTTACCCGCCCATGCGCTTTTTACCCCGTCTTCCCCTAATAATAATAACAAATCGGGACTTTACTGGTTTCGTACTGCCTCCGGGCATTGCCTCCAGTATTGTTCCCACCATATTTGTATTTACAAATGTCCCATATGTGTCTGATTCAGACCAAGAGGACGTAAAACTCCATTTTCTCTCTCACTTCTCAGATTCTCAACAACATTACACCGAGTAGGCCTACTAACAGTCAAAATGTATATATCATCGAAATAAAAATTGAACTTCCCAGGAATCGTGCTAGTCATGCTCCCAGAAAACGTTACACCTTGTACGGGTTTTCCGGTTGGGTGAACATGAGTGAGGTAATCGTTGAGAACAAAAGCTCCCAATAAACGTGCTCCCAAGAATCACTCTTCTGACTGTCTGCAACTTTGTTTCTGTTTTCTCTTTTTTTTTCTCCTTCTTTTCTTTTCTTCCGTTTTGTTGTTGTTGTTGCTAGTCTTGAATATTGTCAGACTCGTATTAATCTTGAACAACAAACAAACCAGCAAACACACAGAAAACTTTCAGCAACTCTTAACTTGGAAGCTTGGAAGCTTTTAGATCTTGACCTGATGAGGCAGCATACGTAGGAGATAATTGACGGGGCTAAAAACATAATCATATATAAGCATACATAAGCGGGTAATACACATTCACACACTGAAAGGCCCATGCACTCTTTCCCTTCTCCTCAATTATCTCATGTGAAATTACCTGTTTCATGAAAAGATTTTGCTTTGTTTCGTTTTAAATTTCATGTCATTTCAAATGTTTGCCCGTTTCATGAAGCGAGCAAAAATGGCTTAAGTATTTCATGAAACAGG
>CM065701.1:13326695-13411695 GCA_017654935.2 Phymorhynchus buccinoides | reverse complement strand
CCCGTTGGAGCTTAGAGATGAGGCAATGTCAAAAGGTGCCATGCCCCACCCCTACCTCACAAAATTGTCCATAACTTAATTTCATGATGCTTATGATCTCAGTGATTAGTCTGTCTGTGTTGTAGAAACATTAAAAATGTTTATTAAAAAGTAAAAGCTATTGAAGACATCAAATTAAAAAAACTATTAGCGAAAATACCGGCACTAGATGGCCGAAATTGGCATGCATTTTGACTGTGGTGAACAGTGCACCACTTGGAGGGCTTGTGGTTCCAAATAGATGCAAATAGCAAACCCATTTTCAGTTGTATTATGTTCTTCTGTAATCTTTGCAACTATAATAATGTTCAAAATAAAATGTTCATGTGTATCTTTACGGTAATATGACCTCAAAGTCGGTATGTTACTTGCTACAATTGTCGTCACATTGAGAGCTAGCAGATAACTGTTTCCCTTGACTAACAAAAACATGGAACGAGTTTAAAACGAAGGTTATAGATCCATTGGAAGTTGCTCTTTTTAACACCTATTAGTACAATAAAAACAATTTGGTAATAGTTAGCAAAATTACCTCATTTATGGATTGTCGTCACGACGTCACAAGTAACACTTATGAGCTTTCAATGTATATTACAATTAAAAAATTCAGTCAACAAGAACGGAACCCACAGTTTCTGTAAACCTTCGACTCAGTGTGCAATGCTCAATAGCTTTTCCACTCTTTTCAACATCGAAAGAGCGAAGAGAAGGCTCATAAATTTTTGTTGTCACGGAGGAATTTATGTCACAAGCAACATAATCTTGTAGCAAGTAACACACAAACCATAGTTCATTTTTATATCAATTCGATTGAAGCAATAATTTGGATGGAAATATTGACAGTTTGGCACAAAGCTTCTTTATTTTGATCTACTCTTCTGCTAGTGTGTGCCAAAATGATGTTGTAGGGCAAGAGACCCCCTGTGACGGGAGATCTTGTGTTGTCACATGTCACAAGTAACTCATGAGTTACGATTTTAAGTTGAAATTAGGCACATTACAAGTTTACTTCACAACACTTTGGCTGTTTCAGTAATACTGAAGCAATATTTCTTGAAAAAGTACTTTCTTTTCTGTTGGTTTATGAGACTTAATGACTTCAATCACATGTTACTTGCTACCTGTGACAACACTTCAATTTGTTGTCACATGGATTTGTGTAGCAAGTAACATAAATACAGTTCTACTCTCTTATTCATTTCGCTTGAATGTTTTTATCATTACTTTGCAATATACACATGGAATGTTTCTTTGAAGAAATAAACATTTGTTTGCTGTTTCTGATATAATTTTTTTTATGGTAGGCAATTGTGTGCGAGTGAGGCGACGACGTTTGTGTAGGTGATGATACAAAATTAAGCATAACACATGTGTTATTACTAAAGTGTCAAAAACAATTATACCAGATTATTCTAGCAATGTGACTTTATTTATTTCTGCTTTATGAAGATGAACTTTGCTTTACTCTTCACACAGCATAGTACTTTATGTTGTCACGTGTCACAAGTAACATGCCTCCTGAAGCCAATTTAAAATTGTGATAAATCATAATCTAAGCTAATTTATCAATAAATTCACACAGTCATTTTATTGGAGTTGAAAAGAAACAGAAAAGGTCAAAAGAATGGCTGACAATGACATTTTATTTTTCACTTGCTTGGAAAGCACCTTTTGACATTGCCTCAGATGAGAATTGATGGACAGCCAGCAAGAAGTGAGTTACAGTAGTCAAGGCGAGACAGGACAAAAGCACATACTAGAGTCTTCAGGGCATCCTGAGAGAGGAAACGACGGATGGAACTAATTCTTCGAAGTTCTAGATAGCAAGCCTTGCAAACATTGGAAACATGCTGTTTGAAAGAAAGGGTTTGGTCCAAAGTAACACCTAGATTGCGGACGGATGCCGATAGCTTGATCTCAGTGCCATCAATCTGATGATCAATGTCTACAGAACCTGGGAGAACCTGAGTTTTAATTGTGTGGTTAGAGGCTACAAGAATCATCTCTGTCTTATCAGCATTCAGTTGCAGTTTGTTGTAAAACATCCATGTTTTAACAGCAGAGATGCACAACTTAGAAGAAGAAATCATTTGATCTAATTGACTCAGGTGGGCAGAAATGTACAGTTGATTGTCATCAGAAAAGCTATGATGTAGAATAGAATGCTGGTTGATGATGGCGGAGAGAGGTTGGGTATAAAGAACAAAAAGGATAGGGCCTAAGACTGAACCTTGGGGCACACCGAACTGAAGACCTTTTGGAAGAGATGGAGAACCATTGACAACAACTTTCTGTGTGCGATCAGAGAGGTAGGAAGAAAACCAGGAAAGAACAGCCCCAGATAGACCAAAGGAGGTGTGCAGTCTAGAAATGAGGATGGAGTGGTCAATAGTGTCAAACGCTGCAGAAAGATCAAGGAGAGAGAGAAGAGAAACCTTGTTTTCATCCAAGGCAGTGAGCAGGTCGTTCGTTATCTTTAAGAGGGCTGTCTCAGTACTGTGACCTGCTCGATAAGCAGACTGGTTTGGATAGTAGAGATCATTTACCTGAAGATGGTCAGACAGCTGTTTAAGAACCACCTTTTCCGTAAGCTTAGAAAGGAATGAAAGATTAGAGACAGGCCGATAGTTCTTTAGATTTTCAGGATCAAGACTAGGCTTCTTTAAGAGAGGTTTGACAACTGCAGATTTGAAATGAGTTGGAAAGCGGCCTGAACATAGAGATTCATTGATGATGGATGTAAAGTAAGGAAGGAGATCATCAAGACACTGGGAGAAGAGAGATGAAGGTAGAGGGTCTAGTTCACAGGTTTTAGTCTGAGTTCGGGTCAAAATCTTCTTAACCTCATCAGTGGAAACAGAACGGAACTCAGACCACATACTGCCAGAAAAGGAGGGATCAGGGACAGAGTCAGTTGATGGTGGAGCAGATTGAGAATCAAGATTGTGGCGGATGGTGGCTATCTTGCTGTGAAAGAAATCAGAGAAACGTTGAGGGAGTTCAGACACAGGGATAGAAGAAGGTAGAGGTGTGGACTTTGGTTTACCAAGGAGGGAGTTGGCTAAACTAAACAATTGACGTGAAGTGGTACAAGCGAGAATTTGGGCATTCAAACAAGAGCATTTGGCCTTATCTATAATGTCAGACACAATTTTGTTCATGGCTCGAAAAATCTGTTTGTGAATTTCAAGTCCAGTCTTAACCCACTGGCGCTCTGCACGGCGGCGTTCTTGTTTACCCTGAGTCACCTCAGGTGCCACAGAAGCATACCACGGTGATGGAGGCCTACTGGAGATCTTGCGACGGATGACAGGGGCGTGGAGGTCGAGTAGACTGGTCAGGAGGTGGTGGAGCTGGTCGGCAGAAGGCTGTAGAGTTGAGTCAAGTCTGGCCCTGAGGTCAGACATGAAGGCAGTGATGTCGATGGAGGAGATCTTCCTGGTCTCAGCATACACAGGAGGGCATGAAGGGCGAGATAAACGGAGGCAGGAAAGAACACAGAGATGGTCAGAAAAGTCCAGGAAGGAGTCAGGAGCAGTAGACCGCAGGACGTCTTCATCGTCACTTCTGACGATAACCAGGTCAAGGGTGTGACCTTTCTGGTGGGTGGGGAAGGTCACAGCCTGGTGCAGGTCGAAGTCATCCAGCAGTGCGGTGAAGCGGACGGTGAGGGGGTCAGTGGGAACATCAACATGAATGTTGAAGTCTCCCATGATGATTGGAACACCGCTGATAGTGTTGCAGTGCTCCAGCAAAGAGGGAAACTCGTCGAGGAAGAGGGAGTCCGAAAGTTTGTTTTTCTTGTTGGGAGGGGGGCGGTAGAGGCAGAAAAGCTGTAGGCAGTGCTGACGGAGAGTAACGGAGAGCTGGGCCAGTTCAAAGGAGGAGTGTGGAATGGGGAAGAGGGAGGTAGAGGTGAGATGGAGGCACAGTTTTTCACGCACGACAAAGGCAATGCCTCCGCCACGTGAAGAGCGAGGATAGGAGATGGTTTTGTAGCCAGGGGGAGAGAGATCAGCGCATTTAGCTTCATCACCCGAAGGCAGAAGCCAGGATTCAGTGATGCAGAAAATATCAACATCGTTCTCTACAATGAAATAATTAATAGAAGAACGTTTCTGTGGGACGCCAACGGAACGGGGGTTAAACTGGGCAACAATAAAATTAGCATCTTTTGTAGGCGAAGCAACGGGAACAGTAAGTAAGTTAGAAATACTCATCCGTTTGGTAGGTGAAGGGGGAAGGCGAGGAATTGAGCAGACGACAGAAATCTTCCGTTGCTTCCTTTTTCCTCCTCTGCAGCCTCGCGTGCGTGGAAGATTAATCCCTATACGCAGATGACGTAGCGTGGCAACAAGGGCAGAGTCAGGGGTCGAAGGTTGTACAGCCAGTAACTCATTGCGGCTGTACTGCAGTGGGGGGGAGGGGGGCTGGCAGAGTGGTGGCGCACGCACGCGTGTTGCGTGCGTGTAGTGGTCAAGCAGAGGGAAGGAAGAGGGAGACTGAAGAAAAAGGATGGTAGGCAAAGGCATGGCGTTGTTTGGCCGGTGCTGGAAACATGGCTGGCTTGGAGAATCCAACAAGCCAACCAGTCTCGTCAAGAAAATAAACCAAATTACTCTCATGTCCGGAGGCAGAGAGGCACAGAAAGCAGCCCAAAATAATGTGCAGTTCATCACGAACACACAGACACAAAACAACAACTCAAGCACTACTGGAAACACACCAACAACAGAATAATGATGAGAGTAAATGATTCAGCCGGCTAGGCGAAAAACTCCCGCTAATTTCCCGTATTATACAGATAGGTGTAGCGGTAACCACGCCTCGGTTAAACCTCATCGGCTATGGCACCGCTACAAGTTTTGTTTTTATAACATGTAGGGTTAACATTCCTAGCTCGCTACTATGAGATTGAGAGTGACTATTTGCGACAACCACAAATTTCACTTTTTCGTTACTTGAACCATTTACCTAACCCTAACCCTAACCCTATCCCTAACCCTAGAAAAAAGTGAAATTTGTCGTTCATGCTCAATGTCGCAAAATGCCGCAAATAGTCAAGTCTTATAGTATAGCGAGCTAGGAATTTTAACCCGACAATGCATGTGACTCCATTGTGAGTCACAGAGTGTATGTTAAATAAGCAGAGGCTTGGGGGTACCAACCCGTATCTCACATTCTCCAGGCTACGGGTACGGCGCTCAATCATGGGACGCATAAATTGTGCGCATATGTCTTCAAAAACTACTAACATTAACTCTGACATGTTCCTAACCCTATTCCTTTATCCATACCAAGATGCATTAAATATACGAAATAAGAAAATGCATTTGTTGACGACAAATTTGACTAGGAAGAGTTACTATCCCTGAACATGGTCTGAGTGTTGTGCAAGAATGACATACCCGTAGCCACTGTGATGTTTGTATGAAACTGATTTAACTTTTAAACCTATGTCGTTACGTACGTGTATTGCTATAATAAAAGAAGAGGATGTTATCGTGCTTAACCCTTTCACCGCCAGCCATCTTTGAGTTTGAGCCAAAACTTTCCATTAAACTTACTTGGCTGCAGAAAAGATTTCATCTGCAATATTGTGGGATTTCTTTGTGACACATTTAGAATACGGTCAATCCTTACTTCTAAAATTGAATAACAGACCCTGATTTCAAGGGTTTTAATTAATGACATGGGTGTTAAATCATTGTGGTGCAAAAATGCGGCATTGGTGGTGAAAGGGTTAATACCATAGCATTCACAGTCATGATATTTCAGGGAAAGAAACTGTTTGCACAGTGGAACCTCCCTTATAAGACCTTCAAAAATAATCCCAAACGAGGTCTTATATTGTTATAAGGGAGCTGGAGGGGTCTTATAGGGAGGTAATTTTAATACTTAAAAAGAAGGGCAATGTCTCAGAAAAGTAGTTCTTATATGGGAGGGAGTCTTATAATGGGAGGTCTTATAAGGGAGGTTCCACTGTATTATTATTTAGCTGCAGATTTGGGACACTGCTGGCCAGGAGCGGTTTCGCACCATCACGCAGAGCTACTACCGCAGCGCCAATGGCGTGATCATCGCCTACGACATCACCAAGCACCCGTCCTTCGAGAGCATCCCCCGCTGGATGGAGGACATCAAGAGATACGCCGGCACCAACATCGTCAAACTCCTTGTTGGTGAGTGGGGACTACTGGGAGATGTCTGAAGCTTATGTGAAATTTTCCCTTTTAACTCGTTCAAGTCGTTCCGGCCATATATGTCTGGAATTAATAGATATATGTTGATTTGATGCATTTGCTTCAAGGGAAGTAAGTCTGTGTGCACACAATACCTTGGTCACTTCTAAACTCGCTTCGCTCCCTTAGACCACAATTTTAGTAGTAAATCTGTTTAACGTCCTCCGGTCTGGAACAGACACATATGGGAGATTACTAGATGTAAAGATGGTGGGAACGATACTGGAGGCAATGCCTGAAGGCAGTGCAACACCAGTAAAGTCCCAATTTTGTTTTAACAATACAGATAGTTAACGTTTGCACAATCTTGCCTCTAGCTTTGATTTTGTAGTGGTTTGTTGTGGGGAAACCAATTGGTGTAAAGAGTTTTTCTATATAGTGTCTTGTATAAAAAAAAGTCTGATCTGCCACTTCCCTATATTATCTAAACCTGAAGTAAAAGCCCGCAATCTTCCTTCATTTCTCCTTTTGTTTATGTGTGTTTTGTTTGTGTGTATGGCTGGCGTGATTTGTGAGTTTTTTTATCAATTCAAAATCGTTGCGATGCGAATGAGTTAACCGACTCTTCCCTTCATCATAGTTCATGTCCTATGTGATGTTCCCTGGTGTGGAGCTGTACTGTAAGTACGTCAATCACACTCAAATTGAGTCAAAGGACATTGCTGGAATTGTGGAAATGCACAGTTCCATTGGCATTGGCTTAGAAGTTGAATACAATTACAGGGATCCCAGGGACCCCCATTTGGGGGTGTATGAAGCACTAACATTCTAAAGGACCCTCTAAAAGAATATGCAGGGGGTCCCAGGGATGCACTAGAAAAATTATATTTAGAATGTGCAATGCCACTGGGACCCTCTATCCTGCCTCTAGGACCCTCTATACTGTAAGTGAAGGAGTCTCTGGGACCCCTTGTTTTGCGGGACGATTGGGAGCCCTGGAATAGATAGTAGGCTGTAGACATTGTATGTGCCTATCAGCAACACACAAGTGACGTCGCGAGCACTAACCACTTGATGCTGTGCAGAACGTTACAGCATGCTTCTTTCAGTAAGTAATTGCCATAATCTTATTGATGGCTTCTTTGTTTAGGTTGATAAGGAATGGGGTAAAATGTGTGTGTGTGTGGGATTGTTATGGATGCCCAAATGATTGATGCGACTCCCAAGGCATGAGTACAATTGGAGAGGATGGGATTGAGTGGGGAGCGGATTTTGGGAATGAGATGGAAAAGGGCATACATATGAAGATTCCAATCCTAGATGGGCTAAGTAAAACAATAGGGCAATGCCCTATGAACGTAGTTGCAGTTCCCAGCAACACCCACACACATAATAATATACTCCCCCTCACATACAGACACACAAAATAAACAAGGGAGACTATCACTACTCACTACACTATGATAACCACTCACCTCCAAGCCAACTTGACCAACTCCCTCCTTCCACCTCATACCTTCCCTCCCCTTTTCCTCACCCCCACCCCACAAACTTAACCCTCTTCCCACTACCCAATCGAAAGGGGTGGAGCCAACATGTTACGCCAGCGCACAGAGCGCCATACATTTACTATCATCATTGCAAGTGAGAAGCTTCTCCTTAGTGTGTGTCTAACCATCCAGAACTTAGTGCATGATCCAAAAAATGACATCAGAGGGGGTTTCAGAGTGGGGGCAAGCTATGGACGGTTTGGGGGCGGCTTGAATACACTGAGGCAACTGGGCGCTTTTGGATGGAATAAATGCTAAAGGGTTAAATCCAGGTTTGACCGTGTAGTGCTTGTCTCAGGCAACAAGGCGGACCTGGATAATTTGAGGGAGGTGGGGAAGGAGGAGGCATCCACCCTGGCCAAGCAGCTGCACATGATGGACTCCCTGGAGACCAGCGCCAAGGACAACACCAACGTCGAGGACGCCTTCCTCACCATCGCTAAGGTCTGTCTGAGTAGCAGGTGGGGCAGTTAGTGGATGGCACCAACCCCACCCCCTCCACCAGTCTCTCCCCGTGGGGATACTGGGGTGGGGTGGGGGGGGGGGGGGGTCCTTTGTAAAAATAGTTCCACCTTCTTGAAGTTCTGTGCTTGTAACTTCCTCTAATGTGTCACTCTCTTTGACTCTGCCTTAAATTTCCTTTGCTTACTGTCTTCTACTATCTTTCTGACTTATTGGCCCATTCTCCTGTCTTTTTGTAAAAAAAATATCTTCCAAATAACTTTCTCCTTTGAGCTCCTCCGAAATCAGAATGTGTTGGTATATGTACGCAGCGGGGTTGACCAGTGAAAACTGAAAACCGGACACATATGTACCTTACCCATTATGGCCTTATGCCGCAAAAGAAGAACTAGAAGGAGGAGGGGAAGTAGTAGGAGGCAAGCACCCTGGTCAAGCAGCGGCACACGATGGACTGCCTGGATACCAGCGCCAAGGATAACAGTGACGTCGAGGAGGAGGCCTTCCTCACCATTGCTTAGGTCTGTTGTTGTTGTTGGACTTACCCTGGCTTTTGACTCCAGGGATCATCCCAACAGTCGAGGCACTTGAACACTATGGTACACATGCACCAGCTAGGGATGAAAACATTGCGTCTGTGACCGTTTCTGATTATCCCGCCACGTGGGCAGCCACACTCCAACTTCGGAGGATTTTAGACTGATGATGTTTGTTATGCTAGGAGCTTGTCATGGCTAAAGACAATCCCCGCATAGCTATGCAGAACATAACATTTTGATGTAGCCTTGGTGTTCTAGCTTATGTCAATTGATCTGACACAGCCTTATGCCAAGGTGAAGAAGCTAAGGTCTGAATAGCAGGGGGATGGTGTGGGGGGAGGGAAGAAGGGATGGGGGGTGAGATTGAAGGGGGAGCGGCTGCACACGATGGACTCCCTGGAGACCAGCGCCAAGGACAACACCAACGTCGAGGACGCCTTCCTCACCATCGCTAAGGTCTGTCTGAGCAGCAGGAGGATGGGGTGGGAAGAAGGGATAGGGGGTGGTGAGATGGAAGGGGAAGTAACCCCATGTGGGGATACTGGGTGATCTTTCAGTACAAATGTGCACATACTTCCCCCACCTGGTGACGAGTCAGGAGCAAATAATTTTCTGTGGCTACATACTACAGTACTAGTTCTTGACAGGCAAAAGGGCGATAATCTTAAGTAGGGGGGCGTTCGCATCTGAGGTCAAGAGACAGGGTGCAGAGAATGTTCTGTATAAAGACTCATTGAAAGCATGGCACTAATGAGTAGCATGTATGTTTAACAGGAGCTGAAGAAGAAATACGAAGGAGATTCCGCCATGGACGCAGACAAACAGGGCGCCCTCAAGTTGAACTCTCGACCCGTTGGCACCACCGGAGGCTGTTGTAGCAGTTAACTGATAAAAGCTGGTTGATTTTGTGTGTATGTGTGATTGAATGTGAAGGAAGAATAAGCATTTACACGTAAAGACACACGAGCACACACTTTTAAAGACCCACCACATCACATGTATCTTCCCTCTTATGCTTGGAAGATTTCGTAAGATTTCTTACCAGCGATAAGAGGGAAAACTCATGAAAACCCTGATTTTCACACATGGGCGTGGTGGGTCTTTAAAGACTTTTCACAAGTGGTTTCAGTATGCCTGGCTTGTGGGATATTCGAGTAATTGGCTGATGTGACTAAAAAATTTGATCTTGAGATTGTATGTAACCCATGTACATAAACTCAGTACATGTCGTGCACTACATCCTTGAGTATATAAATGTCAAAACAATGATCTGCAAGTGAGTTTTTTTTGTCTGCCTGGTTTGTACAGTGAAGAACTGGTAACACTGATATTGATGATCTTGGGGTTTTAACCCTTATACGCAGAAACTCCAAAATTATTTGCTGACATAACCCCATGTATATATACACTTATATACAATGCAACACAATCTTTATGGATTGCTTTTATTAGAAGAAAAATAGCTAGTGGATAAAGGATTAGTTGGAGAGAGAGAGGAGAGGGTGGGAGGTGGGGGTGGAGAAAAAACATTTATGTAGAGGTGTAGCCATGATCAAGAAGACTTATCTACCGTAATTTTCGGGTTATAAGGCGATATTTTTTTCTCCAATTTCGACTTATGCGCCTAATAAACAAGGGCGCCCTATCAGTGAACAAAATCGTGAGAAGAGAGACAACGATTTCTGTGCTCAGTACAGTCTGCTGTGACAGTGTGAGTCAGACGTCGAAAGTGGTCACGAGTCGCCGATACGACGAATACAGACACGTTAAAATGCTTCAAAATCCCAATTATCGTCCGAGTTACCGTCCAACAGATGCCATAACCCTTCATTGGATGTAAAAAGCATATATCATTGTAGAGCTTAAAATGCCATAATTCTATCAGTTTTTGCGAAGAATTATCCAAACACAACAACAGGAAGCAGCTCAAACGGAAGTTCGATTATTTGAAAGGGGAGCCAACTGTCGTTTATGACAGCAGTAATGGCGGTCGGTAAGCGTTTACAGGACGCGTACGGGCTTCAAAGTTTTACTTTCTTTTGTGAGGTGCGTATAGCCTTATAAACGAGGGCGCCTTTTACTTTAATTTTGTCAGATTTTTCTTGAAAATTGCCCTATTCGCCTTATACACAGCAGCGCCTATGATCCGAAAAATATGGTATATCTACCTGTGATTATGAGTCTTGTTAGGGCTGCATGAGGAATAACATCACAAACATCATTGCATACGACACATTCTTTGACATTTTTTCTCCTTCTGTGCTTGAAGAATAGTAACAGTCTGTGAAATGTGTGCTCATACAGTGTGTGTGTGTGTGAAATTCAAAATGATAAGTCAAGAGAATATGCTTGCTAACTTCATGAGTCGAAAGAATATTGCGTTAATGTATATATGTTAGCGTTTTCGTTATTGATCTTTTCGTTATGAACTGACATGATGAAAAACCAAGATTGGGATACATGGATTTCTCATGCTTAATCTGTTGTGTCCTGACAATGTGCCGGGCACAGATTCTGATAGTTGCAAGGTTCTGCTAGACAGTTTGACAGGCACTGGGCAAAATGAGTTAAGGTTGACATGATTTGGGGGAGATTTTAACTACTATGTACTTTGCTTTGTGTATTTTATATGTGCGTGAATTTTGCATGTTTAGTGTCTGTTCCATTTTTCAGTACTGGGTAAAGCAGTTAGATCTGACCAGACCAACAAACAGTTGGCTATATTATCATTACCAGAGTGTCACTCTGTTGCCATGGGGGGAAAGTGAAAACTAACAATATGTACTTCGACCTTTTGTGTTGAATATGAAGAAGGTGGTGATAATGATGTGTGTGTGCATGCGTGCGTGCATGCATGCGCACACGCGTGTGTTGTGTGTGTGTATGTGTGAGTGTGTGTGTGCATGTGTGTATGTGTTTTGAGTTTCAGAATAAGATGTGCTTAGCTGATAGAGTTTTAAGGAGATTATTGTTCTTTTCCCTGGCATTTGCTTCCATCACAATCTTTCATTTGTTTTTAGCTTGAACATGTATTCCGTGGTGTTGTAATGAGACATTTTTTTAAAATAATCGGTATGAATTGTGTTTTAAAATATTTATTAATTTCTTATGCATTTCCAGCAAATTAATATGGCGGTGGCTAGATTTTTGGAGAGGAAGTTCACTCATAGTACTTTGAATGAAAAATGTTCCTGAAATGATGTTTGTTTCATTTATCATAAGCAGACCGTGGAAATGTAGCTAGGCAGGTTATTTTTATATACAGACAAACCCCTATTTTATGATCCTCTGTTAAGCGACCACCTCTCATTTGAGACCGGATTTGTTGGCACAGATGCATTTTAGTATGTAAACGACCTCTCTTAAACGACTTCCTCTAAAACGCGACTTACGACCGCCATTTTGTTGGTTTTTATGACCGTTGCTGTCGTCTGCATAGACTTTGAGCAAAGGGAAACAACCACGGTCAAGGGCCTGAAAGCGGAGTCGCTTCCCTTGTTGTAGAAAAGATGGCGGAGAGCGTAGGAAAAGCACGAAAACCACTGACTTTGAAAAAGAAAACCACTGACTTTGGACGAGAGTGGAGGTGATTAAAAGAAGTCGGCAAAGTGAAACTAATATCGATTGCACAATCCTATGGAGTTGGAAAGACCCAAATCCAGTTTTAATATGTCATTGCATGTGTGCATGAAGAAGAGAGTATGAACTGTGCTGAACTTTTTCTTTCTACGGCTGCCAGTGAAAACCTCCGTCATACGACCCCTCCAATTTACGACCGATTTTTCCGGACATTTTGGAAGTCTTAAAATAGAGGTTTGTCTGTAATAGAGAATAGTAATCATGTGATTTGATGTTGCTTCTGGCGAAGAAATAGGTTTGCAGTTTGTGAAATGGGATATGCTTCTGCTGTCCACTTTTTGGCATTGCATTGCATTTACCTGAGCATTAAAGAACATTTTTTTGGTTTTGTTTGTGGTTGTCGGTCTTGAAATTAACATATGTAAGAATATTTCAGAATACTGGATGACATTTGTAAACAGCCATGTGTTGTATATATTTACAATTACATGTACATATTCATGATAACCATCTTCTTCGGTTTCTAAAATCTGATTTGACACATTGCTCTGCGTTCTTACGTTTTTAAAAAAATCAAAGACAGGCAGTTCAAGCAATCGTACATAATCAAGTTGTGCATTTGGGGTATACAAAGTAATTTATTGTTCAAGCAATTTTCAACATCTTGAAGCAGTGTCAAAAGTTTGTGTGCAGTTGGTTTGGCCAAAGATGCAGGATTAATTTGCTGTGTCTCTGATATGGCGTGATTACGGTGATGAGGAATTGATCGTTTGTGTCCTGTCGAGACCAGGCTTAACCCCTTGACTGCCAGAGAAAATTAAAGACAAAATCATTGGGCAAACCATGCCATGAAAATGTCAACTGATAGAGCCAATCTGGCAAAATGGTCTGGGGATATTACTCTCTTGACTGTGTTAGAGCAAAAGCCAGCATATCAGAGTTATTGCTCTTCATTTCATCTGATGTCATCAGGTCAGTACGTAATACGTTGGTGGCAGTCAAGGGGTTAAGTTGTCCATTTTTTGCATTAACCCTGAATTTCAGTTAAGGCTTTAAATAAGAGAGTTTGAGTAACTATGGCAGGGTTCCCACTGTCCTTACAGGTGCTTATAGGTTTTTATATTTGTGGATGGGCCTCATAGGTGCTTATATTTAACCTATCAGTCCTTACAGAAAGTACTTAGGTCCTTATGGATAACAAAAAGTCATAATTGTTTGGCAATGGACGAAAACAAATCTGAAGTGTGCACATTTAGTCTTAAACCTTTGAAAAATGACAGATTTTGACTGCATTTGCGCCCAATTGCGTTCAGAATGAAGTGGAAGTGGAGCAGACGACATAACAAGGGAGGTAAGTTGCCGCGTTCTCATGAAGAAAGCAAGATGCCAGGAAAATGCTCTTTCCAAGATCGCTGGTTAAAAGACGGTGATTATAAGTACTGGATTAGGACAGACAAAGATCCCAGGAAGGCGCAATGTTTTGTGTGCGCTATATCACTGAACTTGGCGTCAATGGGCACAGGTTTTTAGAGAATTATCTTTAGGCTCCAGACGGTTTACGTCCTTATGAGAAGTGAAATTGTGCTTATAAGGTCCTCCTTATAAGGTCCTTATATTGTAAAAGATCTGAAGGGTGGGAACCCAGTACGGGCAAAATATCAGACACTAGTCTAGTCTACAGGACGACTGGCCGTGGACAAATGCCTTATTCCATTGACAAACAATGCAACGATAATAATGGGGTTAAGTATTATGACTGAATCTGAATAGTTTGGCTCCGATCCGAGATCACCTTAAATTGCCTTGAAACCTAATGATCAGATTGTTTAAAGTTATCAGTTTGTCCTTTATCAAAGGCATGCAGCATATTAAATTGACCGTGTTCAGACTTTGCACTTTATTTACTGACGTTACCAACAGCAGCATTAATCTTTCAAGAACAAAATCTGTATTGACTGTTCAAAATCATGCTTCCAACATCAACGATCAAGTTATTAAAGATATCTTATATTTATGGCGAGTTGTTTCACAACTTTATAGGTAGTATTAACAAAATGTTTTCGTTTGAAATGTTGAGTGGGAATTATTTAATTACTGAATGCAGGTTTCAGTTTAAGTTCTAGGTTATATTTGAAATGCACGATACGAATGACCAAATGATCTAAATATAGGCAGTGTCATATTATGAACTCTGGGATAATTACATTGTCAAACATTTGCTGCTATGATGACTATCAGGGTTCCCGATTAATTTCCTCTCCGGAGGGGTACGCTCACCCCCTGTTTACAGTTTTAAGGGGCATTGTCACCCCCAGAAAGGTGGCAGAGTGGTTAAGACGTTCGCCTGCCAAACGTAATGCGTGACTGCAGCGTGAGTGACCCGGGTTCGAATCCCGGCCTCACCCTTTCTTTCTAGTTTGACAGGAAAATTGAACTGAACGTCGAGTCCTTCAGATGGGGACTTAAAGCTAGTCTGACCCGTGCTCTTTACGCACGTAAAAAATCCCACAGCAGTTGAAAGTCGGTAAGAGCAGGGAGAAATCCCGCTGCCTGGTATGGCCAAATTGAGAGTAAGGTTTCCCAAGTCTGCCTACCACCTCCCCCCCCCCCCCCAAATTTTTTTATTTTATTTTTAAATTGGAGTAAACGCTGCGCTTGCAGTGACACGCTCTCCAGGGTAGAGCAGCCCGAATTTCACAGAGATAAGTATCTGTGATTTGAATATACAAAATACCAATACCAAAACCAAATTTTAAAAGGTCCAGACGAAAACATAGAAGCTTTAAGAGCCATGTTGATCAAAGGAATGTCAATGCTTGAAACGATTTTTGTTGAGGGCTGTGAAAAGAATCTGCCAATGAGCAACGAGCTTCCAGTGATTAGGGCTTTCTGCACGATCTTGTAGAATGTTAGATCTAGGCTATGGCAACTCCAGCTTGTTGCAGTAGCCTAGATAGAGGCCTAGCAGACGATTGAAATATAAACATCATTGGCTTACCGAAAAGTAACGACTTTGTTGAAGCACAAATCACCGTTTTAATGCGTCATCTCAACCCATACTTTAGATTTTAAAGGGTAAATCTCACCGATGGTTTGAGATTCTAGGGGGTGATTTGAGAGGTCTAGTGCGTAAATACGCTCAATCTCTACGTTTTCAGAAACCCTATTTCACCTGGACTTTTGATCCATATTTCCCCTGTTGTCTTTCTTGATGTAAGTACTGTTGGGTTTCTTTGTTGTGGTGATGGTGGTTTTGCTGTTTCTTGATTCCCTTTTATTTACCATAAAATGCGGACTATAAGCCGCTACTTTTTTTCCTCAACTTTTACGGCTTATAGACTGATGCGGCTTATCTACACATTTCCCCCCATTTTACATTGATCAGTATGATTAAATCTGTTTCTGACCACATTCTTCAGCCTATTTTGAGCTTCTTTGGACTCAAAACTGGTTTTGGTAATCAATAGATTCAAATCTCATGTTTAAAGTATTTGAGAGCATTAAAATCTGAATGTTCTGCTGGGAGAATTTCTATATTTTTTGTTGCTTTGTGCACATATAATTTTCTCTGCGGCTTATAAACTGGTGCGGCTTATATGTGAATAAATACCTAATATTTTGTCAATTTAAGGGATGCAGGTTGTATACAGGTGCGTCTTATAGTCCAGTTTTTACGATAGTAGTTTTCTCTTCCTTTCCCTTCGGCTTGTTCAATTTGTTTTTCCCATTTGTTCCTGGCTTGAAGCTTTTTGCAATTTTGTCATAAACACAGGTTTGCGGGTGCGTGGGATTTATTTTAAAACTTGTGAGGGGTATTGAACTTATTTTGTTTCATCCGCAATGTACGATATGCATGTACACATTTCTGGAGATACATGTAATTTACATTTTGTATTATATATATTCATAGTGTACAATATAATTAATCTGTAAATTGGGCTTATTTGCACATGTGTCAAGTATGGTTTAAACACTAGCAAGAGAAAGAGAGAAAGAGTGTGTGTGTGTGTGTGTGCATGTTTTAAGAAGCATATCGTCGGTGAAAGTCAGAAACCTTGTATCTCGATTTTGGGTGTTTTTGAGTTAGATACATAGTCAGCTCTCTAATTTTTACCGCCACATTCCACCAAAAGCTCGTATCTCTAACGACTTTCTATCTGGGGTAAATGAGGTTGTGTAGATTGAAGAAAAACTCGTAAGTCCCAAATTCAGATCTACTTAAGGACAAAAACCTTGTATCTTAGTTCTTTTCAAGTATTAAAAAAGAAGTATTTTTTAACAAAATGCAGGACTGAACTTGCAATGTCTTGAACAACATATTCATCATAGTTAATAACTTGTGGTAAACGCGGTTAATTTTTAAAAGTTTTTTTCATTTTTCTCAAAACTACCGAAATTGAGTTACGAGGTTTCTGACTTTCACCGACGATATTTATGTGTAATTAAGGGTTTGCTATGTACTGCTAGTCGCGATTTTTATGTGCATGTGGTCTTTAAAAAAAAAAATTAAAAAGTAAAAATAGTTTACGGTATCAGTATCCTGGCTGTAAACTGTTCTTTTTGTTGTTGCTGTTGATGATTGTTTTGTTTGTTGCTGTTTTAAAAAATGTTTTTGTTGTTGCTGTTTACTGAGCGATAATTTTTTATAATTATTATTGGATCTCTTTTAATTTCACATGCCAAAAAAACACCCAATAACATTTAATATTCTTTTCATTCCAGACTTACCTTTGTAATGGAAATATTTATATAGTTAATAATTAATTTTGTGTTAAAACCATCATCTGTTCATCCAATATTTTTTTTTAAAACTCGTTTTGCATGAAATTGAAAGCTGATCTGAATGCGTTCAGATTCTATTTCTCATAGCCAAGTTTTAAACTAATGCAAGTAAGACCTTTCTTTCCATAAAGCATGTGTGAATTGTGAAAGATATTTGGTGAAGAGGAAGCAGGAATATTATTAATATTCTAATACGTTTATTTGTGAGATTCTATGGTAAATTGTGCTCGCCTGCTGGCCATTTGTGCCTTACCCGTTCCCTTAATTAAAGTAGCACCCTGATGGATGAGTTTTTGCAAGAAACACGTCAAGATCACCAGAAAGACAGCCTTTTCAAGGATCGGAACACTCACTTTGTTCTGGTTTCCTAGAAATCAAACAGTCAAAGCGGCGAGTCCTCCTTGGCGGACATGCTGGAGAGAGAAGCCATTTTGGACGGGGTGGGTGGAGGCCACTCATTGTGGTTGAAGCTTTTTCTTTATAGTGCAGTAAAAAAAAAAAAAAAACAACAATTGGAGCTATTTCCTTTGTTGTGAGCGAAACTCCTTACTGCATAAAATTTTTAAAATAATAAAAAGGCTTGTATTTGGGAAATTTCGTGCAAACGATTTGGTCTAAATTCAGGCGGCCATTCTTTCACTGAAAGAATCTGACTTCCAGCAGCTCCGCCAAGGAGGAATTGCTGATTTGACTTCTAGGAAACCAGAGCAAAGTGAGTTGCGATCTCTGTAAAGGGCGTTTTCCTAGTGATATCGACGTGTTTCTTGCAAAAAAAACCTCATCCGTCTGGGTGCCCCTTTAAACCAGTGCATTTAAAAGAATATATCTTAAGATGATTCTGTGCAGCTGTAAATTTGTGCATCGTTTCTTTTCGTATTGACAGAAACTGTATTGGTTTTGTTTTAGTTTTGTAAACTTTCAAAATTGTGTTTTGTTGTTGTTTTTAACTCAAAATTACTCATCGATTGACAGAAATTGAATTGATCATCATATTTTAAACCTTTTTTCATTAGTTATCAAAATTGCTTGTGTTTTTTTACACTCTAAAACATGTTAATTGACCGAAACTGAATTGGTCATCATTTTCATTGACTGTTTTCTTTAGTTTCGTAAACTATCTTTTTCTTCTGCGCTCCCAGGCCATAAGGCCATAATGGGAAAGGTACGTGTGGGTCCAGTTTTGAGTTTTGACTGGTCTCCCCGCTGCGTACAGCCATCACATTCCGATTTTGGAAGAGCTCAAAGGAGAAAATATTTGGAAGATTTTTTTGGGAAAAAAGGCAGGAGAATGGGCCAAGTCAGAAAGCAAAGGGAAAAGATTCTGATATCAAAGAGAGACATATTAGAGGAAGTTTCAAGCACAGAACTTCCAGAAGGTGGGGGAACTATTTGTATGAAAGACCCCCCGGTATCCCCATGGGGAGAGACTCGTGGGTCGTCCTCGTATGGGGGCACGAGGCATCCACCCACTGTCACGTAGTAAACTATCAAATTTGCTCGTGTGCGTTTTACTCTAAAACATGTTAATAGGGCTTTACACTACGTCTTGTCTACGAAAGGGCGATAATTTTCGGACCGACTTGACCATGCCACCTAGTGACTAGTCAGGGGCAGAGAATTTTCTGTGGCTATATACTACTAGTTCCTGACAGGCAAAGGCGTAGGTGGCGTTCGCATCTCAGTGCACGAGACAAGGGCAGAGAATGTTCAGTATAAAGCCTCATTAACAGAAACTGAATAGGGCGTTTGCCATGAGTGTTCGTTCACTATACTAGACTACTAATTTGCCCGAGCTCGTTCTGCCCGAGTTGCGCTGACCTCTCTCATTCAACTCAGTGAAATTCAAGGTCACTGGCGCGTGGCAAATGCTCTATTGGTCGTCACTTTTTTAACTTTTTTCTTTAGTTTCGTAAACTATCAAAATTGTGGTGGGTTTTGTACGCTAAAACATGTCGTTTAATATCAAAAGCCTCGCATTTGTTCAACATTTACAATCGTTTGTAAATCCGCTGAATAGATGTCAGTGTTCACAAGGACTTTCCCTTCTGTCAGATCATTGCTGGAAGAATGAGGCTTTATACTGACAATTCTCTGCCCCTGACTTAGATACTGACTTGCGCACACCACCTACATAAAATGATTGCCCTTAGTGTCGTGAAGAAGCAGTATAAAGCCTGATTGGTTATGGTTTTGTTAGTGAATCACTTTCAATTCATATGTGAAGCCCGATTGAGGACGCATTTTGCATATTCCGATAAATATTTTATGCTTGGTTGCTGATCGCAATGTTTTATCTTCATTTCTTCACATGTTTGGGATCAGTATTTTTTGTTGTTCAATGTGTTCGGTTGGTGTTTTTTTCAGTTTTGCACAATCCTTTTTTGCATTGCATTTTATTCAGACAATGAACACTTGTCATCTTATATTTTACAGGACAATAGCGGTGGTGTAATTTTTGATCAAAGAAACCACAAACACCACTAACTGTGTATACTTTGAAAAGAATAAAATAAAAGTAAAAGATTGTGCTGGTTTACTTTTTGTCCCAATGGGGGACAGATAGTGTATGAGCATGGTACATAGAGAGATCTCTTTCGAATTATGGAATTCTCGTCAGTATGTGTATCTGCTAACAAAAACACTATCTTGTGGATCAACCCCAACAGGAAGACATTTCTAATAAAAGAATGGTGTCCTCTCTGCACTAGGCCGAAAAGTGCAGTGCATGGAGGGTTGGTAGTGTTTTGTGGTATCATTTGTTCATAGTTGTAATTTTTGTGAGTTTTATTCGATTCTTTTTGATATTCCCAGTCCCATTTTTAGTCGACTCTTTGAACAACTCTGCAGAGTTTAAAGTTCGTTGTTTTTAACCCTTTCACCGCCAAAGTCGCATTTTAGCACCACAGTGATTTAACACCTATGTCACTAAAAGGCATCAAATTGGGGTCTATTACTCCAAAACCCTATTGTCTTAGTTTTGGGAAGTAAGGATGGACCTTATTGTATATATTTCACAGAAGAATCCACAATACTGCAGATGGATTTTGTTCTCTATCCAGGTAAATTTAATGGACATTTTTGGTTGAAATATGGTTGGCGGTGAAAGGGTTAATTTGTATTATGAACAAAACAAAACTAAACCGTTAGAATACAGAGCGAGACCTTTAGCTTTATGCAGCAGAACAAAGTTGCATTGTATTGCTTGCCAGCTTCATATCTCTTTTCTACACCCTTGAATAGATCGACTTTTAAGTTTAACCCTTTCACTGCCCACGACGTATATATACGTCCTCTATAGCGCTTCAGTACTTGCCACCAACGTATATATACGTCGCTGCTAAGTAGCGATATTGCCGCGTTCAAAAATCGCGCAGCAAACCAGCGGCGCATACGCGAGTAGTAGGCGGCAGCGAAGGGGTTAAAAAATGATCCCCAAAAATTTGCTTGAATGTTAATTAATAGTAATACGGTGGATTTTCAAACAGGCTTTGTCTTTGGTGAATTAGCTTCACACTTTTTTCAATGATAAAATTTGGACAATGGTCTAAGAATGTCAGAACTGTCATTACCCACAAGGGGATACCAAGGGATCTTTCGTACATAGTTCCCCTGCCTTCTGGAAGTTCTGTGCTTGTAAGTTCCTATAGTCTGTCACTCTCTGATTCTGCCTTTTCTCTTTGCTTACTGTCATCTACCGGTAATATCTTTCTGCTTTGTAGTAGTTGTTGGTCCATTCTCCTGCCTTTTTTCCAAGAAATTTACAAAGATTTTCTCCATCCGAAGACGGACATGCCGGGCCTTAATTATTTCTTAGTTAGGCGCATAGCGGCAGCATGACGCATCTGCGCTCGTATGACGGGAAACTGTCTAAGAGATCGAAGAAGAACAAGATCTGTCAGTTGTTAGATCTGTCTTCGGTTTGAGATTGATACAAAACAAGCTGAATCGGTATGAAATTCATCAAGCCTTTCTCAAGCTACACACATACATACCCCCCCTCCCCCACCACATCCTGTTTTTTTAAAACTGCAAATAATAGTAATAATCTCCTAACCTTTTTCTTTTCTAAGTAACAACGTCAAAACAGGATCTGGTAGTAATGCTGCTGTGCTTAACCAATGCATCTAAACACCTGTGTCTTTTTGGTAGTAATGTAACTTGAAACACAAGTTTGTGGTGTGCATACTTTTAACTGATCTCATCACTTTATTTTTTTTCATCAAACTTTGTGTTTTGTTTTTAATATGTGTGTATATTGCCTGCATTTTGACCTCTTGTAAGCTCGGGAATGGTATAGTATATTATTGTCTGTTTGTGTGGGGAAAAAAAGTTCTTCAAGAAATTGAATCAACACAGGCACAGTTTAAGTTACTTTATAGTATTAGTGGTTTGTCCATTGAAATCTTTATTTAAACCTTTCTAGAAGACGACTGCAGGTACTCAGATTTCGACAGGAGAGCCCCTGATGTGGGCACTCCAGAATGTCTAAAGATGAGATAGCTAACAAGAAGTATCTGTGGTATTTTCTTGATTTATAAACTTAATTATACTTGACCATCACTGTGTCAGACTCGGAGGGAATTTGGCACCATACAAAATAATTTTGTTTACAAGAAATCTACCGTAATTCACGGACTACAAACCGCTTCGTAATATAAGCCGCACCACCTACTTTTTGCATGATGTCCGCTTCCGGTTGAGTCTAGAGTTGATCGCGGGTGTGTTGACTGCCAAAACGAAAGTGTCAGACCGTGAAACAGATCGTCATTTTGTGAAAAATATACAGAATAAATCAAGGTGATTTTTTTGTCATCAACCGTGAACAAGGCCACAGATCAAAGGTCTGAATCAAGGATGCCACCGAGTTGAGTTTACTTTCACTTTCGGTAGCGTTTAGGCCGCGGCACTTTACTAGCCGCAGGGGGTGTGTGTAAAAAAAGTTACGGCTTATAGTCCGCGAATTACGGTACATGGTTTTATTTTTCAGTCGGTACAAAATATCTATGGTTTTAGATTTTGTTTTTATACTACAGTGCTTAGTAGTCAAGGTTTTAGAACCTTGCTATTCCGACTTTTAACACAAAATACAGTCTATGCCCAGCATTTGAATATATTGTGCCTTTTGAACTGCTTATGTCAATTTTTATGGAAATGGCTCAGCATGTTGGATGAACTGATCATTCAGAAAGAGAAGATTTAACAAACAAATGAAGAATGAAAAATGGTGTTTTACGTCCTCTGTCAAAATTTTATTTGTACACTTTGTGTGTGAAGAAAAATGTGTAACTTGACATTTTCTGTTTTTACATTTGTTCTTTGTACATACACTAGCGACCAAAAGTTAAGGCCCAGAAACTTGAGAAAAACAATCATCTCCGAAAACTCACGAACTCAATAAAACGCACCAAGCTCATAACAAAACTGAATTTATTCTTTTAACATTTAAGTTCATTCAAAAAAATCATTAATCAGAACGAGTTCAGTCAACAAAATGCCCCTTTCAACAACTTCCCCCTCCTCTTGAAAAGTCACACATTCAGAATCAAGGCACTTTGGAACAGTCAGTAATGTGGGTTTTGTGTGGGGGTTTTCTGACTGTCCCAAGGAATCTCCCGAACCGCTTAACCGAATCGCTTCAAATTTTGTGTGGTGATGTGTCACCATGAGAGGAAGGCATCCGCGCAAAAACAAATTCAGTAATGTGTACCGACTGTTCCAAAGTGCATTGATTCTGAGTGTGACTTTTCAAGAGGAGGGGGAAGTTGTTGAAAGGGGCATTTTGTTGACTGAACTCGTTCTGATTAATGATGTTTTTGAATGAACTTAATGTTAAAAGAATAAATTCAGTTTTGTTATGAGCTGAGTGCGTTTTATTGAGTTCGTGAGTTTTCGGAGATGATTGTCTTTCTGGGCCTTAACTTTTGGTCGCTAGTGTAGTTCATAGTTCCTGGATGATTTGGATGTATAATCAAAGTCAAACCTGTGGTCTTTCTTTTGTTTTCTATTTATTATCAAAATAAGTGATATAAAGATCGTCTATCCTGTTTTTATTTCATTCTTTATCTTTGCCACTTTTACTTGAAATGGTAAACATCGACTCAAGAACAAAGCGTCCTTTGTGTTTGAATTTAGCAAGGAAAGATTTGTCAAAAGCATTTGAAATGCGTGGTTGTGTTTATTTGTTTTTACTCAGTTTATTACTATTAATAAAGAGTAATGTTCTTCACCAATACTTCATGGATATATTTAAACCTTAAAAATAATAAAAATTCCAGATTTAACCATTTCAATATGCCTTGCCTTTTTGTATGTGCTGCTTACAAACTGTACATATTTGTGCCACAATGTATTTGTCTGTGTAGAAATATTAAATTGCCGTAATCTACATGAAAATCATATAAAATGTATTTTTAAAAATCCAAATTAGCATGAACTTTCCACTCTGTGATTAAAGAAATTGTATTTAAAAAAGGATTAAAAAATCTTTCATACAATAGTTCTCCCACCTTCTGGAAGTTCTGGGCTTGTAACTTCCTCTAAATCTGTCACTCTTTGACTGTCTTTTCCCTTTACTTTCTGTCATCTACTATCTTAATGACTTATTGGCCCAATTTTCCTGCCTAATCTCTTCCAACTCATTTTCTTCTCTGAGCTCCTCCGAAATAGGAATGTGTCAGCTGAATGCAGCAGGGAGACCAATGAAAACTGAAAACCAGTCGCATACGTATCACCCATTATGGCCTGCCTAGGAACGCGGAAGAAGAAGAGTGGTGTGGTGGCTTTAACCGTATTTTACGGACCATAAGGCGATACTTTTTTTCCTAGGCTGAGATCCCCGCGCCTTATAATGTGACTGAAATGTGATGGTGCATGGGAAAAACCTACATAAGTCGCTCAGAAATTTTTTTCGCAAAAAGGCAAAAATAGTCAACAAACCCCAAAATATCAATGTTCTATTTAGGGCATATTTATGTCTATTTGTATGTGTTCTACCAGCATCCACAACATAAAAGACAGTTTTGAATGATTTCTTTGTTTATTAGATTGTTTTCTAAATCAAGTCAATAGAAACAAAGAGGCAAAGTTGTATCTTCTATGCCCAATTTCTGCAAATGATCTATTTCGAATGTCAAACTTCAAATAATTATAAAATAAAAACTAGACAAGATAACTCAATTCGGTTTTCTGTGTATTAACAAGGCGTGTTTGCTCCACCATGAACAATTAACCCATTCACCACCAATGTCGCATTTATGCACCACAATGGTTTGACACCCATATCACTAAAAGTTATCAAATCAGGGTCTGTTATCCAAAGACCCCGTTTTCTTAACTTTGTGAGGCATGGATAGGCCTAATGTTATACATGTCAAAGAGGAATTCACAATATTGCAGATAAAAAAAAAGTCTCTACCCAGTTAAGCTTAATACATGTAGTATTTTCTGGCTGAAGAATGGCTGGCGGTGAAAGGGGTTAAAATCTTATGCCAAAATTCCATGTTTATGTTTGTTTCTCCCATGCACTGTTACATGCAGTAAGAAAATAGACTAACAAAATCTGAATTGTCGAGTCAAATTTTTGGGGGGTGCGCTTTATAGTCAGTAAAATACAGTATCTTGTTGATGCTGTTTTATAAGGTGGAGCTGTTGATACAGGCATGGTAGTGGGGGCAAAGTGGTTTTCAAGGAAAATGGCCGGGGGTCCAGGGGCCTGAAGAAAATTCAATATAATTCAAAAAATGAGTTAAATGTTCACTTTTTTTTTATGCCATTTGGCATTTCAATGCATTTTTTAATAATTTTGTTTCAAACTGTTTCACGGATTTTCCGCGATTCGCGGCCTACCATGCCTGTTGATAAACGAATTTCTGCAGAATTATGACCTGAACTAGAGAGAAAACGCTAGTTCAACTAGCGGCGCAGCAGTATTTTTGGCTCCAGTGACCTTGACCTTTGACCAATGACCTTCCTCTTCGAACCTGGCCGAGATATTCTAACTACCTATCCGCACGCAAAATTTAAGGGTCCTAGGTCCCTCTGTTCAAACGCTATCGTGGTAACATACATAGGAGAAAGGTGGCAGAGTGGTCAAGACGTTCGCCTGCCAAATGCAATACGTGACTGCAACGTGAGTGACCCGGGTTCGAATCCCGGCCTCGCCCTTTCTTTCTTCTAGTTTGACAGGAAAATCGAACTGAATGTCGAGCCCTTCGGATGGAGACTTAAAGCTAGTCTGACCCGTTCGCTTTACGCACGTAAAACTCCCACGGCAGTTGAAAGTCGGTAAGAGATGGGAGAAATCTCGCTGCCTGGTATGGACAAATTGATTGCTATGTTTTCCAAGTGTGCCCACACCCTTTTCACCCCCCCCCAAATAAAAAAAAATTGGATAGGCGCTGCACTTGCGGCGACGCGCTCAGGGGAGAGCAGCCCGAATTTCACAGAGATAAGTCTCTGTGACTAGAAAATACCAAAATACTATAGTCAGCCAGGAACAGACGCCACTGAAAAACTTTCGCTTTCGCTTTGTTGCTGGTTAATGATCAAGGAATATATGAGTAATGATATTCACATATTGATAAAGAGCAACTTGGAACACAAATTAAAAAAAAAAAAAAAGATTAAATAAAGAATGCTGTACCTTAAGAGAAATACAGGGATAAAAAGGGTGTGTGAAGAAAAAGGTACCTGTAGAATAGGAGACTGATGTTTCGTGTCTTAGACACTTCGGAGAGTGGTTGGAAAAGTTGAGTGGTGTAGCTTTTGTAGTTTACATTTGTGAACACAGTTCAAAGTTTGTCTTAAAAGGGCAGTGGTAAGGGGAACGGTGGGAGCAGTGCGATGGAAATGATTGCAGTTCACAAAAATGATGAGTTGTGGTGAGAGGGTGGTTGGGTGGTGGTTAGAAAGTTGTATGGGTGGTTTTGGCGGCATTTGATTTTGCGCATATTTGTACTTGTCTTCTTCTTACGATTGGGGATGTTTATCCTGCCCCACGCCCAAAGTCTATGTTTAGACTGCTATTGGCGCACAGGATGCTTGCTCTGTGAGTTAGTGTCTTCCTATTGGGGATGTTTATCCTGCCCCACGCCCAAAGTCTATGTTTAGACTGCTATTGGCGCACAGGATGCATGCTCTGTGAGTTAGTGTCTTCCTATTGGGGATGTTTATCCTGCCCCACGCCCAAAGTCTTTGTTTAGACTGCTATTGGCGCACAGGATGCATGCTCTGTGAGTTAGTGTCTTCCTATTGGGGATGTTTATCCTGCCCCACGCCCAAAGTCTATGTTTAGACTGCTATTGGCGCACAGGATGCATGCTCTGTGAGTTCGTGTCATCCATTCCACCCGGCACACATGGCCTACTCGTACCGAATAGTGGAATGGGCTTTAACGTGCGTGCAAGATCTTGTGCGTGCGCTCGCACACGGGACCTCGGTTTTAGGTCTCATCCGAAGGACAAGGAAATAGGAGTAAAGTATCTTTCCCAAGGATACAACACCGTGACCAGCCGGGTTCGAACCCACTGCACCCGCAAACCCGTTGGATTACCATACGAGCGGCGACTAACCAACCGGCCACAGCGCCTCACTTGTTGCATAGGTCCTCAAATGACTGCATCTTTCCGCTCAGTTCTGATGTAGTTTTGGGATTATGAAAAATCGATAAGAAAACGCATATAAGTTTTTACTTGAGGCATGCCACCATGCATTATTAAATCAAACTTTCTAGACTTTACGGTGTCAAGCTGTGGCGTTTCCTGTTCCTTAGAAACAAGAATCCATCACAAAAATCTTTTGCGAGTCTGACTGGCAAAGACCTGAGAGGCTTTAGCGAATCACTTAACTTTCCTAAACGACAACATTAGCCAGAGCTGCATGGATTGCAGAGTTCATCCTTTACCCGCATTCTATCTTCACAGAAAATGTGTATAAAATTGACACACTGCTAAAAAACATTCAACTTTGTTGCCAACGGTTTATTATCCTTTCCTCTGAACAAGACCACCAACAATTATTTTACACACCAAAGTCAAATATAAATTGGTGTTTACAAACCTTTATGTGGTTCCAAAATATAACAGCACCATTTCTGAAATAATGACTATCATTTTTCATTTGCCAAAGACTTCTTTTCAGATTGTCGGAATGTCTCGGGTCACTGAACAAGTTTTCCTAAGCAGCCCATTGTTCAACACATTTACCCAAAATATCGAACAAAGCAGCTTCATCATCTTCTAACGGTAACTAATAAAAAAGAACATCAAACCGGTATTTTCAAGTTTGTAACACATTAATACACTAACAAGCACGAAATCGCAATAGTTTGTGGCACGCGGTCTATTTTTACCACTCCAATCATGAGTTACATCCCCTGGATTTTCAATAATTTTTATCTGTAAACCAGAATGTTATCTCTGCACCATTTCGTAACTTTATATCTTTTGGAAAACATTTAACACTATGTATCCTACTTATACTCATCAAAAGAAGCACCGCATACTCGTCGTGTCTGTTGTAGTGTCTGTATTACGTATGTTTATTATTTTGTACGCTTTTAAAATACATCATTTTAAAGAGCGGCCTCAATTAATTTTGAAGTGTAGCCTCGATTTGAAGTGCGACAATTTTGTCAAAATGTGCGACAATTTTGGAACGACAGACCGACCGACAAAGTGAGTTATAGGTTTGTGGCTTGAGCCACAAACAAAAACAAGACTGCCTAGCATTGTAGCAATCATTGATTGTTCTCACTATGTTCTGCTACTATTTACCCAATAACACGCAATTTTTTTATGACCAAACTTGACTAAACACTAGCCTCATCTAAATGGAAATGAAAAGCAAACAGTAAATTGGCCTTTACCAGAAGCCAGACAATTGTCACAAGCTAATAAGTGTTCAGTCTTCATCCATCTAAGAATGGACAGGCATAGAACTATCAGAGAATGGACAGGCATAGAACTATCAGAGAACCAACAGGTATAGAACTATCAGAGAATGGACAAGTATAGAACTATCAGAGAATGGACAGGCATAGAACTATCAGAGAATGGACAGGCATAGAACTATCAGAGAATGGACAGGCATAGAACTATCAGAGAATGGACAGGCATAGAACTATCAGAGAATGGACAGGCATAGAACTATCAGAGAATGGACAGGCATAGAACTATCAGAGAACCAACAGGTATAGAACTATCAGAGAATGGACAGGTATAGAACTATCAGAGAATGGACAGGCATAGAACTATCAGAGAATGGACAGGTATAGAACTATCAGAGAATGGACAGGTATAGAACTATCAGAGAATGGACAGGTATACAACTATCAGAGAATGGACAGGCATAGAACTATCAGAGAATGGACAGGTATAGAACTATCAGAGAATGGACAGGCATAGAACTATCAGAGAATGGACAGGCATAGAACTATCAGAGAATGGACAGGTATACAACTATCAGAGAATGGACAGGCATAGAACTATCAGAGAATGGACAGGCATAGAACTATCAGAGAATGGACAGGTATACAACTATCAGAGAATGGACAGGCATAGAACTATCAGAGAATGGACAGGTATACAACTATCAGAGAATGGACAGGCATAGAACTATCAGAGAATGGACAGGCATAGAACTATCAGAGAATGGACAGGCATAGAACTATCAGAGAATGGACAGGCATAGAACTATCAGAGAATGGACAGGCATAGAACTATCAGAGAATGGACAGGCATAGAACTATCAGAGAATGGACAGGTATACAACTATCAGAGAATGGACAGGCATAGAACTATCAGAGAATGGACAGGCATAGAACTATCAGAGAATGGGCAAGTATAGAACTATCAGAGAATGGACAGGCATAGAACTATCAGAGAATGGACAGGCATAGAACTATCAGATAGGCATAAAATGAACAGTCTCTGAGAGAGACAAAGACAGAAGAGAGTGGTTTCAAAGTCTTCAAGTTAAAGCAATAGCCAGCCTATATTTAAACAACAAGCCTTGCGAGATGCGAGGTCACATTTGCTTTTGTGCTGGCTGCAACCCTTCTTTTCTCCCCGTTGTGGGAGGCAGCACTTTTCTAACTAGCGAGACACAATTCTTTGGATCAGCTGCTATGCCTTTAACTAAAACTTTAAGTGAAGTTAAATGAACCGTTTATCTGGCTTCATATTCATGACAATAAAATTCAACTTAAACTTTTTTCACTTTCAAATGCAATGGAACCTCCCTATTAAGATATTAAGACCTTGAACCCCCCCAGGTCATAATAGGGAAGGGGTCTTAATAATAGGGAATTGAAAACTCAGTAGTCCGTATTATATGAAGGGGAAAGAATAGACGATTTTCGGAAAAATATTTGTCTTTTAACCACAAAATTGGATTGAAAAAGTAGGACAAACACAAGAAAGGTCACTCGCACAAACCGCAAAATTATTTGCTATTTGCGAACATTTCCTATTGGTCAAAAATGTTTGGGGCACATCATAGAGGGAGTCTTAATTATACAGTTAATAGGAAAGGTCTGAGTAGGGAGGTTCCACAGTATTTCACCCTATTTCTGTCTCGTGGTTGCGGCGTCCACTCAAGTCGTCGTTCACTTGAACTGTGCCACCTTGTTGTTGATGGGCCGCTTCAAGAACTTGTCGGAGCCCATGTACTTCTTGACGTTGGGCAGCTTCTCGAAGCTGTTGAGGAAGGCGGTGAGCTTGGGGTAGTCCTTGAAGCAGCCCTCCATCATCAGCCGGTGCTGGTCCAGCAGCTCGTACATGGGAAAGTCAGCCACCGTCACCTGCCGCACGAGTGAAAGTACTGGGTTTAACTCTTCTACCACCTTGGGCGAATATTCAGGGCTCCCAGGGACCCCCATTTGGGGGTCTATGAAGCAGTAAAGTTCTACAGGACCCTCTAAAAGAATGTGCAGTGGGTCCCAAGAATACATTAGAAAAATTGCTTTTAGCAATCGCTATGCCACTGGGACCCTCTATCCCGCATCCAGGACCCTCTATACTATGAGTGAAGGAGTCCCTGGGACCCCTTGTTTTGCGGGACAATTGGGAGCCCTAATAATAGATTCGCCAAATTTTTATTTTGTCCATTATAGTCCCATTAACAGCTATGGTCATCTCAGGACTGTCACCGCGTTAAGTTCCACCACTTAGCACAAAACACTCATCAGTGTATCTTACCAACGTTCAACAACCTGTAGACACAAAACATACAGTACAATTCATAACATGACACCTCCATCATTGCACCCTATCGCACATAAGTCCACACAGTGCTGGAAACGTTGAGCCACTCTACTCTATTTATCGGATCCAGGTTAAAAAAAAACAGTAAAAAAGGATAACAAACATAACATCTCTCCAACATCTCATTAGACCCCTTTATTTATTTATTATTTTTATTATATATATTCTTCTTCATCATTTATTTATATTTTTCTTGCTCTCCCCAAGTTTTTTCCGTTGGCGTTAATACTAGAATTGGGTGCCTGCCAAAGTATTTCATGCAGAGATGCATAAACACATACTAGTAAAAAAATATATATAAAAATTGCCATATAGGCAAATATGCACTGCAGAATGGACAACAGGTGCCCACTCAAGTGTGCAAGGTCTCACGTGTGGACGCCAGTGAACCCAAAAAACCTGGCATGTCATAAATTGTCCGATAGATCAGAGAAAAAAGGAACATTCAAAAGACAGATTTGTAAGGAAAGATGAAAGAACAGATTGAAGATCCGGGGAGACAGAAATCAGACGAAATGGAAAGCTGCAGATCTTGTCAGGAGACTTTATGGGGAAAAATATATAGATTCGCCAAAGACATCACTCTACACACTCACCAAATGCAAAGACATTCACTGCCAAACACCCTGCCATGTGTTTTGTCTGTTATACAGCTTTTTTTCACTGTTTCTGCTGTTTAAAACAATGCATGCACACTTGAGAAACAAAAAGTTACTCCCCTCTTGTCGGTTGAGATGCAATGGACAACCAAGAACGTCAGAAAATACATGGCGCTAGAAGAGCTTAACCCAATGACTACTGACCATTCGAACCGAGAATCGATCCCAGTCCCTGAGACAAGGGCATTAACTCCGAACGTCACACCAAATCTTTTCATTAAAAAAATCAACCAGAATACAGTCTAACTCACATTTCATTTCTGAAAGATGCATATTGAATAGCAATATTTTCATTCGAAAGCTAACACAATGTCACACAACAAACCATGAATTAGAAGAAAAAATCCGTAATGGCGCTCCGAGCATCGCGCCGAGTCAATACTGCACACGTCACGTGGAAAGAAGAAAAAGATTTGGGGTCACTTCGAAAAATCCGTTCAAAAAGACTATTGGGTGCTTTCCCTTGCTGTAAAGACCAAAAATGGATCAGTGCGTGTCAGGAACAGGAAGAACTAACCTAGTATATTGCATTGTGGGTAGGGAGAAAGTGAAAGTGAAACTACTAGACCTGGCGTTCAGCGGGTGCAATCGGCGTCATCAGGCAAGGAGAAAAATCGGGCGGATTTCGGTTCTGCAGTCTTGAGAAGGTTAAGGTCTATTCACATAAGCGAGTTTAGACACATACACAAAAATAAGAAAAAAGTAGAGATAGAGAGGGGGGGTTAAGAGAAAGAGAGAAGAGGAAGAAGAAAGGTTAACATAATGAAAGGTTATAACCTATAACTAGCATAACAGTTTTAAAACAATCAGATTAACGATAAAGACAATAGAAAAAAATAATAACACTTAAAAAGGAAAACAAACCTATTAAAGGTCAGATAAAATTGGACGTTGAACAAGTCCTAAAACAATGTCCCAAAGATATTTTCGTTTTGAGACTTGTAGTGTCTACCATGATTAAACGAATTGCAGGATACTCACCTTCTCTCCACCAAACCATTTGTTGTTGGTCAGCCGATTCTCAAAGCCTTTCAAGAGGCCTTCAAGGTTCTCCTCTTTGTAAGCGGCTAACAGCTTCTTCTGCAAAAGAAAAAAATAAATCATGCCATGAAGCATTCATTTACACATCAAATATTTTGAAACTGCAAACATTGCATACACATGATATAGTCACTGAAGAATGACTAAACATACAGTATTCACGCAAATAAAAAGTACACTTAGAACCAATGTCTTACACATATGTAGCACATGTATTAAAAGATCCCTTAGCACAATTTTTTTTTTTTAAAGGTTGACTTTAGGCCAAATAAAAAAATATGTCTGTTTCCGAGAACATGGCCAAAAAAGATAGGGTAGGTAGGTAGGCTTTCACAATTTTTTTTTTTTTTTTTCTCTCCTTCGTGGTGCAAGATTTTTGTCGTATTTGCTGAAACATGTGAATGTGAGTATCAATCAACAGATTATCTTTACCACTTGACTTTTTCACATAAGTACACTGATGGAAATGTACCAATTGATTTCACTGCATCCGCATGATCGCATTTAGACATAGAAATGGCAATCGCGTGCCTTGCCCACCTGCCCGATAAATGAATGTGCCACGAGTGAAAAAGCTAGTAGAAAGAGTCTTCATGATTGGCCATCCTGTCACACAGCTCCTCGGGAATGTCATAATTTAATCTGTCAGTATTTTTCATACGTTTTTTTAATTTAACGTTTCTCATGCGCGCGTGCGTCTCAGTGTGTGTGCGCGCGTGCGTGTGGTAACAAACATTGATTAAACAAACTATCAGCATATCATACGTATAGGGGGTTATTCTGTGACAGCATACATTATAACATGTATACTACAGTAGTATCACACACACACACACAGAAGTACACAATCAGAGAGAGAGAGAGGGAGAGAGAGATAAAGTCAAAGTGAGTCAGTGACAGACAGACACATACACTATGAACAACGTTTTTAAACTAAAGACTTGCCTTCAAGAAGAATGCTAACTTATGACACTGAGACAGTGACAAGTCAAACAATCATAGTTACAATGTCAAACTGTCTTGGACTCTTTCACCAATCTGCTCTATCTGGGTCTATCTACAGCTTTTCCATCAAAGTATGTGTGCAAAAAGAATTGTCATTTTTTGCAGTTTTATGGATAGCTTGTGCTTTTGTCTCATGCCCAGCAAACCAAACTGCCAACTTCATCAAAATCAAATCCAGTTTTAGGCCCTAGACTGACTGATCACGAAGTGATGGAAGTCAAAATCGCACACTGCACGCCGATGGCGATACTATCCAAACTATCGGCGATAATGACACATCTTCGGCACTTTCGAAGCAATAAAGCATGTGTCAACCTCGGAATATGACAGCAGAAAGTATTGTTGTCATTTTCTCTTCCAACCACTGCCCGATGGCTCAGACTCGATGGTTATTTTTCGCCCAAAGCACGTTGCTCTAACTTGCAATTTTCTCGGAAATCTGTGCAGTCTGCATAAACGGCCTTCATCTATTAGATGAAATCACAGGAGCTACATGCGACGATTGGTTCGCTTGGCAGTTTCTGCTGGGTTGTTACTAAAAATAGCTTAGTCTGACCTCATCAACATGTGCGAAGAGCTTCAGCAGAAATAAAACATACATGTACAACTCCATCGCACAGCCGTATATTTCGGCGTGTATGTCGCCATATTAATTTGTATTGGACCGTATTTTATTGAGGTCGCCGTAGAAAAATATGGCGAAAACGTAACGGTTGGCAGCTCTGGGGTTTTTTCTAAGCACTTGCACTTGCCCGGCGGGCAGGTCGTCGAGTTCGCCACCTGCCCGACACTTACGACTACCTGCCCCGAGCAGTCGGGCAACCGTTAGGCCTACTGACCGACCCTGCCTTGACTACGCCGAGTGAGAGTGCAATGGTTGTTTCCCTTGCATCGTCTGCTCAAATTGCCTCTTTTTTTTTGGGGGGGGGGAAACTCGTCCAAAACAAAAAATTAGGGTCGGCAGCAAAAACTAGGCTCGGTCGGGTTACCGGAAACAGAATTTATTTTTTTTGGGTGGCCTTAGCACCTATTGCTATACCACACAATGCAGCACATAAGACCGAACTGAAATACAGTCGCAATACAATACAATACAATACAATAAAAGGCTTTTCCATTCATTGTCACGTTCACTATAACACTGTGCATTACATTTAATAAAACATTACAATGCAATATTTTTCATCAGGATTGCAGACTACGCACACTGCTCCAATATCCATGGGTGCAACTTTTTCCTTTTCACAAGGATTTCCTTTAAAACAAAATTTTTCTTTACCTGGAAAGTTCGTTTAAATTTTTTTGTTGTCAACAACAACAAAAAGGCAACGGCAGATCAGCTTCAAGCGACAAGGGGTGTTTTGAACTTGGTCTTCCTTTCTTCCTTCCGTTGAGTGACCAGTCACACTTGATTATTTTGTCATTTAAAATGTGGGGATATGTGGAAGAAGCACCCTTTTAAAAAAAAAGGTGCTCTTTCTTTCGGGGAGTCTCGGGTTGCCCCCCCCCCACCCTCCTCCCTCCCCTCTGGACCTCCCTGAACAGGGCTCTGCCCCAAAGCCTTGCCGGGGCCTGGGCGCCCCTGGACCTCAGCCTTTCCTTTTTTATTTTTTTTATTTGAGGGAGTTGCACCCATGAATACCTGAAATCCATGGCTTCAGCTGTTATTCAATATAATACTATGCCATACAATACTTACATATTCCGGGTTGTAGACCATGCGGACCACTCCATTTCTGAAGTCCATGGCTTGGTCCAACATCATGTCAACTTCGGCCATCTCTTTTGGAGTTGTACCCACTGAAAAAAAAACCCACACACACATGTTAGAAATTGGTCACACATACACACATTAAACTAAAAGGTCATAAAATGTATAAGTTGGAAAGTTAATCACTCTGGGATGCAGTTTTTTTGTTACTTAAAGACATTCAAGAGGGATATATCTCCAGACCGCTTAGCCACAATGACTCCAACAGGTCTTTTCTCTATGTTAAAAATGCAAGACTAGCCGTAAACCAACCTTTTACGTCAAAGAACTTGTGCGTTACTTCAAAGATGCAATTAGAGTCTAAAGTGGCACAGTGGTAGCGTGTTCGCCTCGTGTCAAGTAAACTCGAGTTCGAATCTGCACTAGGCCTTACGGTCTGAATGTGATGGTCTTTCGGATGAGACGATAAACCGAGGTCCCATGAGCCCATACACTTAGCACATGTTAAACCCAGTGGCAATGAAAAAGTTGTCATTTGGTCAAAATTTACACCCCCCCCCCCCCCCACCCACCTTCCTCTTCAGTCAGACAAAAATTGCATGCAAAAAAAGAAAAGAAAAGGGTGGCACGCCTCTGGCTGTGGCGCGCCTCTGGCTGCGACGCGCTCTCCAGGTGGGAGCAACCCAAATTTCACAGACTCCTCTGTGACTATAAAGTACCTAATACACAAGTAGCTTTATCATTAGGATTGCCCTCTTTGGTGGAGGTTTGCACCGTATCAGGGCTTTTAACAGCTGCAGGTACTTACTCAGACTGTGCTTCCTGGCAATATGGCGAAGGATGGCATTGCTCTGGGTGATCTTGACATCTCCGTCCATGTAGTAAGGCAACTGCAAATAATGTTAAACGGTTTTGTCTAGCACAACTGTTTACAGCCAATAGCCAGTGAAGCATTGCTTAACCCTTTCACCGCCAATGTCGCATTTATGCACCACAATGATTTAACACCCATGTCACTAAAAGGCATCAAATCAGGGCCTGCTATCGGAAGTCCTTATTGTCTTAACCTTGGGAGGTAAGGATAGGCCTAATGCTATGCATGTCACAGAGGAATTCCTAATACAGTGGAACCTCCCTTCTAAGACCTCCCATTATAAGACTCCCTCCCACATAAGACCTACTTCTCGGAGACATTGCCCTTCTTTGTAAGTATTAAAATTACCTCCCTTATAAGACCCCTCCCTTATAAGACCTCATTTTGGATGATTTTTTAAGGTCTTATAAGGGAGGTTTCACTGTATTGCAGATTTATTTTTTCTCTACCCAGTTAAGCTTGTCGCAGTCAAAAAAGTCGCTCGTTCAAATAAATCGCCCGGCTACTATGAGAGTGTGTATTTGCGACATTTTGCGACATTGAGCATGAACCACAAATTTCACTTTTTTTCTAGGGTTAGGGATAGGGTTAGGTAAATGGTTCAAGTAAAGAAAGAGTGAAATTTGTGGTTGTCGCAAATACACACTCTCATAGTAGCGGGCGATTTATTTGAACAAGCGACCTTTTTGACTGCGACAAAACTTAGTCGTATTTTTGGCTGAAAAATGGCTGGCGGCTAAAGGGTTAAGCGCTGATGCCAGTACTTAAAAAATCATCGTATCTTAACGGAAAAAAACAACATTCTGATAAAATTTAATACACACTAACAGCTTTCTCCCTCGCGGTCAATGGGTTGATTTTTTTCATGGATTTTAAATGCAGACAAGGTCTACACTTTGCTTAAAACCCTCTGGGTCCTGGCTATTTGAGATGTGGATTGCACTCTCAGCACGCAGGTTCTCTCGGGTAATAGATGATTTTCTGAAAAAACTAGGGGAGAGCGTCGAAGCTTGAAACCGCAGGATGCAAGTCAGTGACTTGTAAACATTTTTTTAGAAGGGGTGGCCAGTGGCCACAAACTAATAAAACTTGCAAAATGTGACGTAAAAATATAAATGACATCAATTTTTAGAATGACGCACGGTGTTCTAAGTGCTGTATGTCTGCTCAAACACACGAGTCGATAGGCTACGAGAGCTGATGGTAGAGTGACTTCCCCTGTTTGACCGATTGAATTAGGCAAGATCACACCCACACACCATGAAATTACTCCCCTTAATTATTTTCGAACAATTCCTATTAATTAACTATACAGTAATCAAAAGCTAAGCACTCACACTTAATGTTATTTGTTTGGCAACTTCATGGGCATGGTATTCTATACGTTGAAATTCAAACCTTCAGAGCCTGCATAAGAAATGTCCAATGTGAGCAAAGTGAGCAAACCAACAATAAACAGCTTTTCAACATCCTTAAACGTACAACTTACATTGGGGAAGTCCAAGCCAAGGGAGGCTTTCACATCTGTCCACACCTTCCTGCTGAACTCAGGTCCTGAAAATAAAGCAGAGAACTTTAAAGACCCACCACGTCACGTGTCAAAATCACTGTTTTCATGTGTTTTCCCTCTTATATCTGGTAAGAAATCTTCCTAGCATAAGAGGGAATGTGACACGTGACGTCTTTAAAGATCAACCAGACACATGAGTGAAAATCACAGGTTTCACGTGTTTCCCTCTCTCGCTGGTAAGAAATCTTATTTTGACCAGGTGTGACTCCCATACATATTCCCATATGCATGAAAACAAGACATCACTTTAAAGAGCAGCCTCGATTGTGTATGGGGGCAGACTATGTGGGTCACACCTACCAAGAAAAAACCACAAGGGACTGTGTCAGTGGGTCTTTAAAAGTTTTGAATCGGCAAACAATGCAGAACAAAAATGATTGGAAATCCAGTCATCTTTCTGAGTTTGCTATAATAATAATAATTCCATGTAGAATGAGCTAATGCAACATCGTTTTCAGCGGTTTTCTTCTTGTTGTTGAGAATCACAGAAACCCTTCAAGTTTTGTACAGTGATACATTTACCTTAAGCTCGCATGTCCTGTTGTGGCAGGGGGCTTAAGTTATTGGCATACTAGGTAAATAGTTCCCCCACCTTCTGGAAGTTCTGTGCTTGTAACTTCCTCTAATCTGTCACTCTCTTTGACTCTGCCTTTTCCCTTTGCTTACTGTCATCTACTATATTTCTGCCTTACCGGTCCATTCTCCTGCCTTTTTTCACGAAACGCTTTCAAAAACATTTCCTCCAGCCGAAGTCGGACTTGCTGGCCCTAACTATTTCTTAGTTAGGCGCATAATGGCAGCATGACGCATCTGCGCTCATAATTGACAGGAAACTGTCTGAGCGATCGAAGAAGAAGAAGGCATACTAGGCAACTGAGCCTTGTTACTTAAGACTTTATGGGTGTGTGCACATAAGCAGAAACCCATACGCATCCCGTCCACAAATAAAGTAACAGTAAGAAGTAAGTGGATGGGATATGTGCATGGGTTTCTGCATGTAATGTGCACACTCCATATTTCTTACTTCCAGGTTTTTTCTTGTGGATTGCGGACTGGTTTCCGTACAGACGTTTCGTGTATATATATGTGACCCACATGAAAGGTAAACTGACCATTCTGAGAAAATATACATTTAAAAAATTCAGACAATTCTCTTTCTAATGATACAAGAACCATTCTTGTATCTTTTTCCGTTCCGGAGTTATGAGCATTTAAAATTAGTAGGGTGAGTGTCGGCCATTTTGAGAAAACAGTCTAAAGTCTAGCCTAGCTGAAGAAAATGCCTTCACCTACTCGTTTTAAAATACTTTAAAGACCATTTAGATACCATATTAAAGATTATTCTTTATGAATATGAAAGATAAGATGTTACAGAACACAAAAATACCCATAACTCAAAATTCTTAATTGACAACAAAATGAGATTTTTGACTTTGCAAGCCTGTTGTGAGAAACTAGCCCAGTGACTTAATGTCCCTTTCGTGGTGCTGGGTCATATATGTGTGCGCATACTTACACTCTTGAAGAAGAATATTACTGAATGGCTGGATACCACAATATCAGATGCTTTTCTTGAGCACTAAAAATTCCTCGCCTTGACTTAAGGCCATGTCAGACATAGGCTAGAACACCAAGGCTGCATCAAAATGTTGTAAATTCTATGCATTGTTCTGCGGGGATTGTCTTTAGCCATGACAAGCTCCTAACATAACATCATCACAGGGCTCCCAATCGTCCCGCAAAACAAGGGGTCCCAGGGACTCCTTCACACGAGGGTCCGAGAGGCGGCCGGGATAGAGGGTCCCAGTGGCATTGCGAATGCTAAAAATATTTTTTTCTAGTGCATCCCTGGGACCCCCTGCACATTCTTTTAGAAATTTAGTGCTTCATAGACCCCCAAATGGGGGTCCCTGTGAGCTCTGCATCAGTCTCCTAAAATCCCCTGAAGACGGAGTGTGGCTGACCACGTGGCGGGGCAATCAAAAACGGCCACACACGTAATGTTCTCATCCCTAGCTGACGCATTTGTACCATAGTGTTCAAGTGCGTCGGCTGTTGGGATGATGATCCCTGGAGTCTTTTAGCCAGAGTATGTAAATCAACAACTGAAAATTCCCTGCGATATTCTTGAGACAACAATGAAATTCTTGCTAACAGAAACAAACTGACTTAAGGGTCCACCATGCACTTACCATCTCCCTGTTCGTACATCACGTCTTCAAAATCTTCACCAACATAGTTCAGCAACAGACGCATCGGCTGTGCCAGCTGAAAAAGAAAAAGACAGATCAACTCAGAAAGCATATCAATGAAATTTTTCACCCAAGAAAATCTCAAGCAAAAATGAAGCCTCTTGTCTGTCAGTCGACTACATAAGAACCATTCTTCTTCCTTCCTTGACTTGAGCATTCATCAGCATTTTGATGCTAAGCTGCCCACAAAAAGTTAGGGAACACTTGCAAAACGCACATGCTTTACTTAATCGTTTGTAGCTTTAAAACGCTTCGCAACTGTAACGCTAAACTTTGCAGTCGCATACGAACGTACATGGCCTTTTACTGAATGTTTAAAAGTTTTTGCGCTTGCTGTTGGTTGCTATGGAAACGTCGCTTGAAAAGGCGCCCAAATCCCAAAAAATGTCACAGATTTAGCGCATCAGCAATTTTTCTACAGAATGAATTGAGCAAAACTGTACTCAGCACATGGTAGTCGTGGTCTTTGATGAGTACAATTCACAAAAGAACCAAATTTTAACTAACGACATGGTGCAATTAATCACTGAATCACGACGGTTGCACAGTAAAAAATGAACCATTCGGATCTAGGGAGAGCACTGGTATGGCTGGTGGAGGGCGTAGCTGTGCTGAAATTGGGTCACCGACTTTAAACTCCCCCATCAGTCATAACCAGGCTGAAACAGCAGTTCCAGACCACCAGCCAAGCCCAGGAAAGGCGAGTCAGGGAGACCCAGGACCACCACACGGGTGAACCAGTACCTTGCCAGGCACGCCCTGGCTGACCAGACAACCCCGACCAGCCACATCAGGCGACATCTAAGGACATCAGTAGATCTCAGCAACTCCACTCGGACAGGGTTAAGCCTCCTGCACCAAGTCCAGATCTACGCTCGTCACCCAACATAGCGTCTCGGGCTAACTCCAGCTCACAAAGCTGCTCACCAGGGCTGGTGTTGCCATTATCATGAAACTAGATCTAGTTTTGGTCAAAGTGAGCGACAGCCAGTATGGCTTTTACCCCCTACAATCACAGTTCAATTATCGTAACTTCTAAACAGGCCAGAAGGCTGAGCAGCCACTCACTCAGTGACTGTCTCAGTCAGTGTGACACATTTCAGTCAGTGAGCCACAATGTGAGTGTGACAGTGTCATGATGATTATGGATGATGGACACATCAACAGGGTCATTAGTTCTGATCACTGACGGGTTTCAGATCAGCCTGGATCATCCTCATGGAGTCAGGAAAGAGCCAGGCTGCTGGTTCCATGAAGACTGCATCCACTAATCCAGCACGTGACAGCCCATGGCGGGGGTTCCATCATGGTATGGGCAGTCTTCTCGACTCGTCACAGAACCCCACTGTACCACGTTCAAAGAAACCTGAACACTCAGAGGCTCATCAGTGAGATCCTAGGCCTTTTTGTAGCGGCAGCACTTTATGCGCTTGCACTAGGGAATGGGTTTCATGATGACAATGGTCGTAGTCACCAGGGTCGTGTCCCAAAGAACGGGATCCAGCAGCCAGGAGGGGTACGACTAACTTGGCCAGCATAACTATGCAGTCTGGATCTCAACCCTGAGGAAAACCTTTGAGACCAGCTGATGCGTCGAGCATGCAGGAACTATTCCCCCCCAACAGACACTGGAGCAGCTACTGGATTTGCTCCAGTTGGAGTTTCAGGTCATCCCACAAGAACAGACAATGAGGTCTGTACACTGCGTGGGATTATACTGCACAAAGTGTATGGCAAATTCTGGTGGATATACTCGTTTTTGAGTCTTTCTCAACACTCTTAATTGACACTTTCTTGATACTCGCGAAATATTCTGATGTGATTTTCAAAAAGTATGGGTACCCATGTTTAAAAAATTCTAAAAATGTTTCTGCTCAACAGATTGCTGTCATTTTTGCATACATTTTGTCAAAGCATTTAATAAACCTCTGTTAAAATTTAAAGAACGTAGCTTTTGTTGCTTTTTAAATATTGATGATTTGGTAAGTGTTCCATAACTTTTTGTGGGCGGTTTTTGTGTTTTTTTTAAATTGGGGGGGGGAGGGCACTAAAATACTTAAACTTTAAGTACTTTAAGTTAAAGTACAATGGTTAAAAATTTGTTTTAAAGTTCATCCTATTATCTTCGGCAAATGTGCAGTTTTAATTTCATAGCCCTTAATGTTTACGCTTTTCGATCTCCAAGTATGATTCTTTCCATGTCCTGAAAACAACCTAAACCTAACCCTATTATTCCTAACCCCAAAGAAGGCAAAATCAAAATGTTGCATCTCGTTGAACATTTTAAAAGGGAATATTTGGGAGGAGGGTAGCTAAACTGCACATTTGCCCACTTTTTAAAAAATTGGGTAGGCGCTGCACTTGCGGCGATGCGCTCTCCAGGGGAGAGCAGCCCGAATTTCACAGAGATAAGTCTCTGTGACTAGAATACATATATACCAAATACCAAAATAAAACTATTTCCAGCTATATCCACATTTTTGCCTAGGTAAGGGAGATCATTTGATGACAGAAAAGAGAGAAACAGGTTGCTCTTTCCAGTCATCAGATTATCTTCTCTTACGTGGGCAAATTTATGGATTTTGCCCTTTTTTCCCAGGTAGGACGACTAGGCCTCGCGGCCTCTCAAGCATCCTTTCTGTTGATTGGGACCCCCACCCCCCCTATTTTTCAAATTCATTTGGCACAGCTGTGATGGTTTTAGTAGACTATCAAATCATACTGGTATCTTAATTTACTAAGGTTTGGGTCTTATAGATGTAGATCTGTTTTCCATCTTTATTTGTAGATGTAATGCCAGAGTGGTTCTTTCAACTATGAATGATCAAGATCAAGAGAAGACCTGCAATGAAATGCAAAACAATTAAACAACCGGCATCGAAACACACTGCTTACACACTTGCACGCCCCCCTCACACACGGGAGGGTAATGATCAAGACCCAAACTCCCTGCAGCTGAAGCCAGTTTATGACCTATTTTAGTTTGTTTTTCCAAATGAAAGTTTAAAAATACAGTAGCCACAATACTTTCGGAACTTCCTTTTCTGTTTTCAAAAACAGGAAATCCTTCCAGTCACCCATTCGTTGAACACAACCACCATCATCCTTTTCATTTACAACACAAAGATGTGACTGGTAGTTTGGGTCTTGATCATTACCCCCCCCCCCCCCCCTCCCTGTTTTTATTATTTTTATGAAGGGATCAATAATACTAATAGGTTTATGAAATTAGGTGCTCTCCCCAGTTTGTTCCCATGATGGCGTTTATATCCACATTGAATCCTGCCGACGAACCTCATCAAGATCAAGATCAAGCAGTCTGAAGTATCACTTCGCAGGTGCTCGGATGTGACCTCGGAGCCACGCACTGACACAGACAGAGACACTTGACTTGTGACTAAGACTGCCGGTGAGACAACACCGGTTCATACGCGCCATTTGACAACAAAAACTTACAACCCTCACATTCATTGATTCATCTAAATGCAACACTTACGCCTCTGATTTTCCAGTAAGCAAGCGTCGGTTTTTCAGAAGTTTTAGACATCGTTTGTTTTTGTTTTAGACAATGGTAGTCTTAATCTGCTTGCACCACGTTGGAGACTGCGCTGAAAGAAATGTCGGCGCGGCAACTCTGTCCTATTTTTTTAACGTGACCCAAGCCGGAGATCGCGTTTTGCTGCGTCATAATAATCGGTGCTAACATTCACAGCATAAGCAGTGCTTTCTTTCTTGTTTGTAAGCAAAGAAAGACCTAAGTTTTGCTGTAAACCAATGCATTGGTGTGTTTTTTTGCAGTGGATTATTTACCTCATCTCCCCGTGGGGATACCGAGGGTTCTTTTGTAAAAATAGTTCCCCCGCCTTCTGGAAGTTCTGTGCTTGTAACTTCCCCTAATCTGCCACTCTCTTTGACGCTGCCTTTTCCCTTTGCTTTCATCTACTATCTTTCTGACTTGTTGGCCCATTCTCCTGCCTTTTTTGAAAAAACTCATGCTATTTTGCTTCATGAGGGAAACTAGAACTCAAGCTATTTTCCCTCACACTCTCTGTCTCTCTCTGTCTTTTTTCTGTTTGTCTTTCTCTGCGTCTCTGTCAGCCTCTCTGCATCTCTTTGTAAGGTGTGCCCCTGTATCTCTTTATGCCTCTCTCGGCTTTGGCTTTCTCTTTGGCTTTTGCAGTTACGGGCGGGGCTAAGATGTGAGGGGCAAGGGAGATCTACAGGGCAGGGCAGGGCAGGTACAGGGCGTCATTTAACTGACGGGCAAAGGACATATCTGCTGCTCGGCGATGTCCTTCTTTTCATTGTTTTCTATTGTTTTTGTTTCATCCGTCCGCTCGTGCACCAACATGCGAGGGAACTTAGCACCTGTGCCGGTTCATTCCTTTTTTTCTTTTTTTTTTGAAGGTTTTGATTGTTGTTGCTTTTTTCCCGTCTACTGGAGGCTAGTGTGATCCAAGCAGGCCAGTAATGTGGGTGTGGGACATGGCATGAGACACTAACATTCTTAGAACGAAAAACAAAATTAATTAACCGGACCTGTTCCTTTATTTGATTTGATCCCGGATCCATGCATTAGGGGAAGACGGGGTAAAAAGCGCATGGGCGGGTAAGAAGCCCACCCCAATTATCTCATGAAATGAAGCAAATTTCAATTTCATTTTGCCCATGAGACGAGCGTTAATGTCTAGCATTCGTCTCATGGGCAAATTTGACAGAAATTTTCTTTATTTCATGAGATAATTGGGGTGGGCGTCTTACCCGCCCATGCGCTTTTTACCCCGTCTTCCCCCTATACACTCAATCTTGGCTATCTTGGTAACACAGAATAAGATAGCTTGGCACGCTGAGGAGCATATTAACACTATCTTAGCTATCTTGGGAGAATAGTTGCATTATCATATCTTGGGAACATATTGGCATCGTCTTTGCTATCTTGGGAACACAGTAGAACTAGCTTGGCACGCTCGGGATCATATGGACACTATCTTAACTATCTTGGGAAAATATTGGTACTATCTTGGCTATCTTGGGAGCATATTGCCACAATCTTGGCTATCTTGGGATTACAGTGGAACCAGCTTAACAGTCGGAAAAAAAAGTTACTTTGCTGGCCTACAACGGAGAAAATGGTAGATATCTATAATCATAATGTCGAAATCATAAATGCACTTTTTCCGTCAAGAATCACTTCTCCCAAATGACATTCGAATTTGGACCCAAAAGTTTCATGCCCCACGCGCTTTCTCACAATTTGGGAGAACCCGCGTAAACTCCCCCATATTTTTCTTTAAAATGTTTTTTTTTATATTATTTTTGTTTATATCATGTCGTTTATGATGATTAATGTAGGGGAAATCTGAAGAAATTTTTTTTGTGTGAGAAACCTCGCATTTGTGAGAAAGCGCGGCCTAACAAGGGGGCCCAAGCAGAAAGCTTATATCTATACAGATATTTTTCCTATTAGAGAAGTGAGGCCTGTATGTCCTATAGGATTTAATAGGACTTTTGGAAGAGCTTCTAAGTTAGCATGATGCTAAGTCTCATGCTATCTCAACGTGAATACAGGCCCATGGGACGGTATTCATGTCGAGATAGCATGAGACTTAGCATGATGCTAACTTAGAAGCTCTTCCAATGTCCTATAGGATTTAATAGGACTTTTGGAAGAGCTTCTAAGTTAGCATCATGCTAAGTCTCATGCTATCTCAACGTGAATACCGTCCCAGGTTATCTTTATTGGGCTCAAACGTGATAAAATACCAGTTAAGAGAGAGAGAGAGAAAATGGAGTTTTACGTCCTCTTGGTCTGAATCAGACACATATGGGACATTTGTAAATACAAATATGGTTGGAACAATACTGGAGGCAATGCCCGGAGGCAGTACGAAACCAGTAACGTCCCGATTTTTTTATTAATTAATACAGATAGCTGTAGCGGTGACCACGCCTCGGTTAAACCTCATCGGCTATGGCACCGCCACAAGTAGTGATTATGATTGTATTAAAATACCAGTTAACTACTTAACTGTCTTTAATATACCAGTTAAGTAGTTAAGTGGACTTTCTTATTCCAGTTAACTAGTCAACTAATATGATCAATTTGCGCTTCCGGTCAGTTAACTGCTTAGGTGGCATTCTATCATGAAAACCAACTAGTTAACAGGTTTTTGTAACACGAAATCCCATTGGATACTGCAGATCAGCAATCTTTTCCCAGAAATTGCTCCAAATAAGCCCCGCTGAAATAAGCCCCAAATAGCATCAAAAAGTATATATTTATCATTGCCCGTTTCTTATGAGTTAGTGAATAGATTATATCCGTCAGGTTGAATTTCAACAGATGGTTTTTAATTTATGTTATTTTATTTATTTATTTATTTTTACTAGTTTGTGGTTAAAATATGGTCGCTGAAAAACGTAAACTCGGCTGCAAAGCAGCACATATGGGATGAACCATCATTCAAACTCTGAGCAGATCCTGGAGGTATTGCAGGTCCGATCCGTGATAAAAATTGCTAATACAAAAATGATATTGAAAGTATGTAACTCTTTCACAGTGTAAATAAATGGGAACAAATCGATGATCTGCAGTACATCCAATGGAATTTCGTGTTACAAAAAAACAGTAAAGGAGTTGATTTTCCTGACAAAATGCCAGTTAACTGACTTTTCTTTTGCCGGAAGCGGAAGTTGATTATATCATTTAACTAGTTAACTGGAATAAGAAAGTCCACTTAACTGTTATATTAAACCCAGTTAAGTAGTTAACTGGTATTTTATCACGTTTGAGCCCCATGAATATTTTCCTGAAAGTATGAACCTCTGAGTAAGGAAGGTCACTCCAGTGTTCAATGGGAAACAGCCTGAGCGAGTTGTCTTTGCATGAATGTAGTGTCTTGAACTGTAGGAGGGGCCCCCAGTTACCATGCCAGACAGCATGAGCGAGTCGTCTTTTCATGAATGTAGTGTCTTGAACTGTAGGAGGGGCCCCCAGTTACCATGCTAGATGGTGCTGGGGGTCGGCTAGTCCAGCTGGATGAAAAGTGAATGATGTAGCCTGCTGATACCCCCCCCCCCCCCCCGACTTTTTAAAATTAAAAATTAGGTTAGGTTGAGATGCTCTCCCTAGCGCCCCCGTTGGCGTTTATATACATAATTGGATCCTGCCAATGTTTTTCTTCAAGATGAACAGAACCGATCAACAATTAGGTGCGTTATTATGACTTAACACTTCATTTAAAACCAAACAGTAGCCAACACTAAACGAACACCTAATAGGAGCAGGGGTAAGCTGTATGTACAGTGGAACCTCCCTTATAAGACATTCAAAAATCATCCAAAATGAGGTCTTATAAGGGAGGTCATTTTAATACTTACAAACAAGGGCAATGTCTCAGAGAAGTAGGTCTTATGTGGGAGGGAGTCTTATAAGGGAGGTTCCACTGTATGCCAGTCTGTCGCTTCCGACCGTGACTGTCAGATAGCAGAGAGGGCAGCTGCTATTCTGGACGGCTGGGCTATAATTTGTTGATAGCGGAGATGGCTGGCTTGCCCAGGGTATACCCCCACTCTCTCGGCCTAGAGGATTCGAGGACAGCTGGCGTTAGGAATGGTAGTATATCGTCGGTGAAATTCAGAAACCTCGTATCTCGATTTTGGCAGCTTTGTGAAAGTGAATGAAAAAAAAAAAAATGAACCGTGTTTACCACAAGTTACTATGATGAATACAAGACAAGGCGAGTTTAGTCCTGCATTTTATTAAAATTACTTTTTGTTATACTTGAAAAGAACGAAGATACGAGGTTTTTGTTCTTAAGTCGATCTGAATTTGGGACTTACGAGGTTTTTTTCTATTTACACAACCTCATTTACCCCAGATAGAAAGTCATTAGAGATGCAAGCTTTTGGTGGAATGTGGCGGGAAATATGAGAGAGCTGACTATGTATCTAACTCAAACCCCCCAAAATCGAGATACAAGGTTTCTGAATTTCACAGACGATAATTATATTACTACTGCACAACAAATTACTGGGTGACGACCTCGCTGCGTAATGATCTACTCAGCGAAAATCTTTTTCTTCTTTTCCCTGGTGGTGACCAATGTCTTTGTTTAGAAGAACCGATTGGTATTATGTACCAGAGTTCATCAGTAAATAATGTCCTTATGGTTGCAAAACAGCAAGTGAACGGTGAATTATTTAACTTTATCATTTCTTTAAACTACACAGAGATAACGCATTCGCCTTGCATACAATAAACCCGAGTTTGAACCTGGGTACAGGGGATTTTTCCTCTCACTCTGCACTAGGCCTTACCGTCTGAACACGGAGTTTTTCAGATGAGACGATAAACCGATGTCCCATGTGCCCATGCAATTAGCACATGCTAAACCCAGTGGCAACGAAAAAGTTGTCATTTGGTGAAAATTTACACCCCCCTTTCCTTCCTCATCAGTCACAAAAATTGCATGCAAATAAAAAAACTGAGTGGTGCGCATCTGGCTGCGACGCGCTCTCCAGGTGGGAACAACCCGAATTTCACAGAGAAGCCTCTGTGACTATAAAGTACCAATACCAATACTTTTTTAGCACTTGGGCTTCAAAATTACAAAGACAAGTACCTGTAGCTGTTACTGCTTAAGTGTTTATGCGCACACAAACATTTTCAGACTTTTAGTTACATTTTCACTGCGCAAAATCCATCACGCATACACAACTGATCTTGTAAGCATGCGCCCGCATGCGCCCGCACACACATACACAAAAGCAAACACCAGTGTGGTGCCTTTCTAAAGCACACAAAATTCAGGCATTAATGACACATGGGTGCAACTACAACACAAAATGAAAAACCCTGAAAGGCCGGGGTCCAGGGGTAATGTCCCCCTGCAGCTGAAACAAAAATTGATTTATGAAGGTATTTTGGTTTGCTTTTTTCACAATTCATACAAATGCTTATTTCAAAGTGTTTGAAAAATACAGTAGACACACAAAGATCTTGTTTGACAAAAACAAACAAACAGGAACTTCTTTTTCTGGTAAAATTCAAAAACAGGAAATCCTTGAATACCAGAAAAAGTTGCACCCATGATGATACATTCATATGTGCCTTTACTGTACACTCAAACTATCTCAATTAGCTGCACACATTAAGAAGTGTTGCTTGAGCAAGTCATTGCATGGTTGTGTGAATATGCAAAGGGTAGATTGTGCTGATATATATATACACACAGGTGTGCGGTTGCCTGCAAAGACTAGTTCTGTTGTGTCGAAAGGTAGTAGAACAGCAAGAAACAGTTACGAAAGATTGATGCAAAGGACACACACTTTCGTGCAGGCACACACACACACCCCATTTCAACTTTTTGTAATTAATCATCTAATTCATTTGAAAGGTAGTAGAACAGCAAGAGACCGTTACGAAAGATTGATGTAAAGGACACACACACACACACACACACTTTCATGCAGGCACACACACACACTCCATTTCAAATTTTTGTAATTAATCATCTAATTCATTTGAAAGGTAGTAGAACAACAAGAGACAATTACGAAAGATTGATGCAAAGGACACACACACACACACTTTCATGCAGGCACACACACACCCCATTTCAAATTTTTGTAATTAATCATCTAATTCATTTGAAAGGTAGTAGACAATTACGAAAGATTGATAGGACAAACACACACATACTTTCGTGCAGACACACACACGCCCCATTTCAAATTTTTGTAATTAATCCTCTAATTCATTTTAATCATCCCACGGATTCACTATCATTTAAAACAGTAATACCAGTACATCTCTCCTTATATTTGATAATTTGTACTGAAAGAACCATTTTCTGACAACAGTAACAACAACAAAAACAACAACGTGAAACTGAAACAAGTTCCCTGCACCACCAACAAAACTCTCTCCACCTTACGAAAGAAATTAATAAAGATTTATACACCCAAAGCCAGAAATAAATACATAAATAAAAGATATATATATTATAAATATTTTACCACCTTTTATACTGATTGTATATTGTCCAAATGACACAAAACCAGTGAATAAAAAACAAAAGCACCCACAAAAAAAGAAAATAAATAATAGTAACAAGAATAAAATGCATGGAGCAGCACACAAAAGGAAAAATGTTCTCCTGATAAATAATATTGATGCAGTTGATGATCCCTCATAATTCCCATGTCATCGGTGAAATTCAAAAACCTTGTATCTCGATTTTTTAAATATTTTTTAGTTAGATACATAGTCAGCTTTCTAATTTTCCCGCCACCTTCCACCAAAAGCTCGTATCTCTAACGACTTTCTATCTGGGGTAAATGAGGTTGTGAAAATAGATGAAAAACTTGTAAGTCCCAAATTCAGATCTTCTTAAAGGACTAAAAGTAAAACCTCGTATCTTCGTTCTTTTCAAGCCTAAAAAAAAAATTGATAAGTAATTTTAACAAAATGCAGGACTACACTTGCAATGTCTTGAACAACATATTCATCATAGTTAATCAATTGTGGTCAGCGCGGTTAATTTTTAAAACAGTTTGTTTTCATTTTTCTCAAAACTACCAAAATTGAGATATGAGGTTTTTGAATTTCACTGACGATATGCAATCGTTCTCTTAGTTTCCTTGTTCTGATATGTCACACTTCTTGTTTTGTGCCACTAATCAAAATAAAGAACAGCAGTCGATGCTCAGCAAAGGCAGGCTGGCGATTGGCCACAATATGGCAAGAACCGCTAGTAATATTTAAATCAGCTTTGGGTTTGCGTTCAAAAGATTTACTATCAAAAATTCAACACATGATCTTAAATCACAAAAGATTATCTGAAAATACATACAATTAATGAATATCAAATGTGCAATTAACATAAAATGCAGGATCATTAAACAGTCTCAAACCTAATACAATGTCAACATTAAAAATGCTATGACAGAGAAATGGGCATTTCAAATCATTAACCTTTAGCACACTGCAGGCGCACTGTGTCGCCGAGCCGATAATCTCCCCTGCAACTGCAGGCGCACTGTGTCGCCCTGAGAGGGTACCCCCAAACCAATGCTTCGCGGACCTTATTTTTGTTACTAATAATAGAAACTACCTCACCATAGCTTCAGAATGAGGCTCGGCTCCTTGCTTCTCTTCCAGCAAGCCGCCATTTGCTTTTTTAGTAGTTGTATGAATTTTTCAAAGTTTCAATCGGTCAGAAAGTAAAGTTCACTATCAAATATGGCGGATTTTCCGTGTTGGCGAAGCTTCCTACTGGAAATTAGCGTCAATATTTGTTAAAATCATGAATTCTTAGGCTTTGTTAGGTCGGATATCGACAGTGAAAGGGTGATAGAAGATCGTTATGCAGTAGAAGGGGGGGTAGCCAATGTCAGTGTGACTCGAAGACGATCCAATATCGATTCGAGCCGCGATTGTGATTCGGTTCCGATTTTGACTACTAGGTTGAATTCAAAGAAAATTATGCCTTTCATAATATTCTTAATATTTCCGTGAGTTATTTCGTTAAAGGGATCTTAGACATGAGTTAGTTAGTCAGTGGGCGAACTTTGAAGCAGACGGCACTCATTCCGACCGTGCCGAAACAGTAAGTCAACACTTTCGCTTTGTTGATTTCGTTTCTTCTTTTTTTTTTTCAACAACAAAACATACACGGACAGCAAAATACATCATATCAAAACTTTCCTCAATCATCTCTTTATTATTATTCCAATAATCAAGTCTGCACACAACACACAGAGAAAATTATAGCATTTTTAATCAAGTGGGTGTTAGCATTTTTCACCGCCTCAAAAAGAATGCAGTGGCAGAGAACGGAACGTCAGAAAAAATGCAGGGTGCTAAAGGTTAAGATAAATGACGCAAATAGCTAGTTCAAATCAACTTTTAATAATTTTCAATTAAAAAAGAAAGAAAATAACATGTCATTTTGGTTCATTACAGAGTGAACTACTCTTCGCTAATCATTGCTTAGCAGACGACAGACTTCTGTGTCATGCGCTCATTGCTATTTTTAGCCATCCCTACTGTTAGCAGACGACAACATTTGAGTGCGTCTTTGTCTCTAGTACGTAAATAAATGAAAGTAAACACAACTGTCTGGTTTCCGCCTATATGTTCCTGGCCTGCATGGTGTGCCTATATCCACCCTTCAATCCTTATCCTACTCCCTATTACAATATTTTTCAGATCATTAGGCGCTGCTGTGCATAAAGCGAATAGGGGAATTTTCAAGAAAAATCTGAAAAAAATAAAGCAAAAGGCGCCCTCGTTTATAAGGCGATACACACCTCGCAAAAGAAAGTAAAACTTTGAAGCCTGTACGCATCCTGTAAACGCTTACCGACCGCCATTTCTGCTGTCATAAACGAGAGTTGGCTCCCCTTTCAAATAATCAAACTTGTTTGTGTGACTTCCTGTTGTGTTTGGACAATTCTTCGCGAAAACTGATAGAATTTATGGCATATTAAGCTCTACAACGATGCTTTTTACATCCAATGAAGGGTTGTGGCATCTGTTTGATGGTATCTCGGACGATAATAGGGATTTTAAAGCATTATAACGTGAGTATTCGTCATATCGGCGACTCGTGACCACTTTCGATGTCTGACTTACAGTAGACTGAGTACAGCAATCGTTGCCTCTCTTCCCACGATTTTGTTCACTAATAGGGCGCTCTCGTTTATTAGGCGCATAGGTCGAAATTGGATAAAAAAAATATCGCCTTATAACCCGAAAATTATGGTACTCCCCATCCCCTTACCTTAACCCTCCGGTCCATATCACACATGTACCATAGGAAATATACCTAGTCTTTTTAAACAATGGATTTTGATGTGAATCACATAGAAATGCAAGACCAAAATTCAATCAATAGTTTGTTCTGGGTTTTTTTCTTTCAATTTTAAATGGTATAAAGTGGAACCTCCCTTATAGTAAGACTTCCTCCCACATAAGACCTACTTCTCCGATACATTGCCCTTCTTTGTAAGTATTACAATTACCTCCCTATATGACCCTTCCCTTAAGAGACTTCATTTTGGATGATTTTTGAGGGTCATGTAAGGGAGGTTCCACTGTATCTGTCATGCTGCATTAATTTGAATTATAAATAAAACTGTTCATGCCTGACATTTTTTGCTTCAGCTCAAATACAAAGGAAACTTAACAACAGTTAACTGATAATCTCAAATAGAAAAAACAAAAAGTGTGAAAATCCTCCACACTGCTCAAGAGACTAGAGAAACAAAATCTATTAATTAATTATTTTTTTCATTTAGTGTGGTTATTGCTTCGACAACAGCTTATCCTATTGCACTTCAATATAAAGTTTTTATTAACAAGAATCATAAGTGCAAGAAGTCCAACGTCCATCATTTCATGCATCTGACATTTTTATTCAGTCACTTCTTTTAATCATCTCCTCTTCAGAACAAACGATACAGGCAATGTCAGACTTTCAATAACTTCTTACAAATTATCTTGAATTATTTATCTGAAAGCAATTATTTTCATGTTCTATTCAATCATCAACCACACATTTTATTAATCAGCTTGGCATTGGTGATGGCAATTACGACAAAAACAAACATCTTTTGGGGGAAACACGATTCAGAGATTAACGTACCGGTAATCATGGAGTTTTAATACTTAACCTGAGATGGACGTAAATCTCACTTCAACGATGCATTATACTGAGGCACTAATGTGTACTTACCACTTAATCCAAATCACATTATCGTCACCCTTCATTCATCACACACGTAAAACATTCAATTTTCAGCCCACTCTAAACATGTTACACATGGCTGGAGCCCACACGCGTATGAATCTTGAGACTACGTTGCTGAGTTTTCTCTTCCCGGGACTGTATTCACATTGAGATAGCATGAGACTTATCATCATGCTATCTTAAAAGTCCTTCTAAAGTCCTATTAAATCCTACTACTTGAAAGGGTTAAAGGTCTGTGTACATGTTAACACTATTCACAATATATTTCTATTTCCCCATGACAACACAGTGAGCTGTAAGTTATATTAAGAGTGGGCTATCACTGTGTTGCCATGGGGAAACAGAAATATCTCGTGAATAATGTTAACGTGTACACAGACCTTTAGAAGGACTTCTAAGATATCATGATGATAAGTCTCATACTATCTCAATGTGAATACAGGCCCAGCATTATAACTTAGCAGGATGTGGCGATGATCTTGTCTCTATGGACTGTCATTCTCATCGCCACTTCCAACTGAATTTCAATGCTGGAAGATACAACTTAGCAACAGGGCCTCAAGATTCTGGGCTCCTGCTATACAACATATTCAATTCCAATTTTACTCACAGTGTCACACATACACATGCACGTACAAATTCGCAATCGCAATCACCACTCGTCTGCCTTCCTCTTCTTCATCCTCTTCTCTGACGGGAAAGTAAACCGATTTTGCAGAAATTTTATCCCGGACATTCACAATCATAATTGCAACTCATCCACCTTTTTTTCTTCCATGGTCCCCTCTGACGGGAAAGTAAACCCATCGATTTTGTCAAAATTTCACTCCCACCCCACACACAAACACATTCACAATGGCAATTACAACTCGTCCACCTTTTTCTTTCTTCCGTCATCTCCTCTGATGGAAAAGTAAACCTATCGACTTTTAAATTTTTTTATCCCCACCCCACACACAAACACATTCACAATGGCAATTACAACTCTCCCACTTCCCCTCCACCATCCTCATATCCTCTCTTCCATACTCTTTTCTCTGAGGGGAAAGTAAACCCATCGATTTTGTCGAAATTTCACTCCCACCCCACACACAAACACATTCACAATGGCAATTACAACTCTCCCACTTCCTCTCCACCATCCTCATATCCTCTCTTCCATACTCTTTTCTCTGAGGGGAAAGTAAACCCATCGATTTTGTCGAAATTTCACCCTGCCATTACAACTCGTCCACCTTTCTCTCCTCCCCTTTGGTCCCCTCTGAGGGGAAAGTCAACTCGTCGATTTTATCGAAATTTCACCCCCACCCCACACACAAACACATTCACAATGGCAATTACAACTCGTCCACCTTTCTTTCTTCCGTCGTCTCCTCTGATGGAGTTTTTTTATAATTTTTTTTACTACCCATCGATTTTATCAATATGTCACCCCCAACCCACACACAAACACATTGACAATGGCAATTACTACAACTCGTCCACCTTTCTCTCCTCCCCTGTGGTCCCCTCTGAGGGGAAAGTCAACTCGTTGATTTTGTCGAAAAGGGCGAACCACTGGTTGAAGGCCAGTAAGGCCACGTTCCTGGCCCCGATGACGTTCATCTCCATGGCCGCGGCCGCCGTCTCTATGGCGTTGATGAAGTACAGGCGGTCGTGCAGCACAAAGGGAGGTAACTCCATGTTGGGCCGGTACTCGGGGTAGGCCAGCCAGTTGACCAGGCGCAGGTCTTTACGGCTGTCGAACAGCAGCTTCAGCTGGGATACGAGAGAGAAACGCCGACAAAGTTGTCATGGAAAAGAACGTCATTCAATGAGGAATGCGTGTCATTGATACTCTGAATAGGATTGAATATCAAAGCAAAAGCGTTTTTTACAATCTGAAGCCTCCAAATTTTGACTCTCATTGTACTAACTCATTCTGCCCCACGCCCGACAAATTGTCAGGCACACTAATGCAACCACCAGCACCTGTCAAATTGTCAGGCACCGCACAGACTGAGACTCCCATTTATGTTTGATTCGATCAAAGATTCAACTTTGAAAAGCACAAATTTTCGATTTTAATATGCTTTTCAACAAACCTTTAAAAATGGCAGCAATTATCTCATGTGGAAACATAATAGGAATATGCATGCACCCACCAACATACACAAATACACACAAATACACACACACATACACACAAAGCGTGATTTGTTGTCCTTTCTTTTCTTTTCTTAGTTTCGTTTCAATTTTTTTAATGCATGCAAATGTGTTTCCTTGCTTGTATTGTGCTTGTACGAGACCACACTGTAATTTCACCTAACGTGATAATAAAGTATTTTTGACTTTGACTTTGACACACATGCACACGAGGGAGGGAGGCACATTTACGTTTGCTAACAATGTCATTAATTTGAATTACTTGTTGAAATCATTGTGCGATTTTGAAGCATTTCTGAGCATCTTCTGGTCATTTTTGCTAGGTAAATAAAATTTGTTGCTCTTTCTCAAAACTTGTAGGTTGGGAGTGCAGTTTGCAGGGTCAAACAGTAGAAAGGGTTAATCTGAAATGAACATTTCTTTGGACAAATCCATCTTAATATACTATATTTCCAGACACACCCATACATATGTGTTTACACTGAGATATATATCCCACTATTCTTACTGTTTTGAAGAGTTCTGTTAAACACCAAACTGATGTTTATAAATGTGTGTAAACCCACTGGGTCATAAAAAGAATCTTGAATCTTGAACAAACTTTCATAGGATCAAAAGAGGAGAGTGAACATGCAATGCAAAACACCAACCTGCATTTTAAAGTAAAGCTTTCTTATAGTTGTTCCAATTGTTATTAAGTTATTCTTATTGATTTTAATTGTGATGTTCTTATTCATTTTACTTTGTCTGGCAGCCAGTGCCATGTAACTTTTGATCCAAGTTGAGTACCATGAAAGTGGATGAAGATCAAAAATGAATGATTTTATTTAATATAACTATCTATTCTATCTATATACTTACCGTTTCACTACGAATGAGTTATTCCTTCCAATTTGGAGCAAATGCCAATTTACCAAAGACCAAAAAGTTATAGTCTTAACAAGACTAGATTACTTCCCTTGGTCTACACAGGCAGCGAGGAGGTGGGTAAGAAAACAATACCACTAAGCTGCCGTGGATCCCACTCGCTACGTCACTTCCAGGGAGGCAACTTTAAATCATGATAAATTTTTTAAAACCAACCTTCCCAATGATGTTTTCGTCGGAGGGAGGAGGGTGGGAACCTTTGATCGTAGTGAAACGGTAAGTATATAGATAGAATAGATAGTTATATTAAATAAAATCATTCAATCTATTCTATCATGTTACCGTTTCACTACGAATGAGTTGATTCCCAGCGAGGAGGTGGGTAAGAAAACATTGTTGAAACTTCACTCCAACAAACAAAAAACAATACCCACAAGACAATCCTGACAGGGAACGCCAGGGATAACCTGTACGGGAGAGGACATTATAGCAATTAGACAACCAAAACATCCATACCCCCAAACAGCATATACATATGCATACCAACACCAGAACAAAAAATAACATAAATTTACCGTTAGGCCAGAGAAACAGGAGTCTGCGCAAGCACCACCTTCCTGATGAGAAAGAGTGGAGATAGAGAGAGATAGAGAGAGAGAGTGATGAGAGGAGAGATAGAGAGAGAGAGAAAGAGGGACGAGAGAGGAGAGAGAGAGTGAAAGAGAGGAGAGAGAGTCGAGAGATGAGATGTGAGAGAGAGTGAGAGAGAGAGATAAAAAGAGAGAGAAAGAGAGAGAGAGTGAGAGAGAGTGAGATAGAGAGAGAGAGAAGAGTTTGTGAGAGAGAGAGGAGTGATGAGAGAGAGGACGAGAATGAGAGAGCGAGAGAGAGAGAGTGAGAAGAGAGAGGGATAGAGAGAGAGTGAAGGAGAGAGAGAGAAATGCAAAGGTGTCGTCCTGCCTTCTGGCGGAGAAATGGCGAAGGTAGAAGCTAGTAAACGTGGACTGTGACTTCCAGTACGCAGCTTCCATAACGCTGGACAGCGCCAGACCCTTAATCATAGCCAGGGATGTGCTGATAGCTCGGATTTCATGGCCTCTCAGGGGTTTAGTGGGCAATGACTTGTCGGCACTTATATACGCTAGCTTAATAGCGTTCACTAACCACCTAGAAAAGGTTGACTTAAAAATATCCCTCATGTATTTCTCGTTCAAAGAAAAGAACAGACAGCGTTTGTGCCCCCGGTAGGGGGAGGTCGTCTTAAGGTAAAACTTAAGAGCTCTGACAGGGCACAGGAGTCTATCAGAATCATCAGGGCCGAGAATAGTGCGAAGACTTTGAACCGTAACCGAGGGAGAAGCAATCTGAGCAGGCTGATTCTTGGCCCTAAACTCGGTACCCGCGAGAGACAGAAGGGTACCGAAAGCATCATCCTGGGGCAGAACCTGAGTGGACTCCACCGAGACAACATCCTGGAAAAAAAAGCCAGGAGATGACAAACTCCGCATGGAGACACCTAGAGCAGCCAAGGCCGATACAAAACGGACTATGAGTGGCCGGACCGGGCCACCACACGCTGCTACGCCCTTTCGAACCAGAAAAATATCGATCAAAGCGGCGAGTATGAGTCAAAAACGAAATGGCCCACATCTGGACAAGACTTGTTCAGAATGGGCAAGCAAAGGATCGATGACGGGATAGAGACAGCTAGTACTAAATGGTTAAGATGAGAATCCGCAAAACAGCAGATTCAACCTCTGAACTAGCAAACTGAGAAGCCACGGTACGAATGTGCGACTGCACTTCGTAACCAACTCTACATGCTAAGACCATAGGAAGGTAAAAAATAAAAACTGCCTCTGACATAGGGACAGACCGAAACAGCAACATAGTTGCCATCGCATGACGCCAAATCAAACCAGATGACGCGGAAATGTCCCCATCGAAAAGGAAAACATGTAGACAAAAAGCGAAACAGTGTGCAAACGTGACGTCGACTTAACCCATTTCAACGCCACCCAGTCGAACAACCGAGCTGACGGCTGGGCATGGAAGATCATGTTAGCCGGACAGTAAGGTTCGATCGGGACGGAACCAGACCGAAAAGGATGACTGGAACGGGTGAGCGAGATAACTGGTTGAACAACTCATGGTTGTAATCAGAGGAAACGAAGGTCTGAAACAGAGCAAGTAAAACCATGCCTGCCAGAACAGACATCATTCGAAAGAACGGCGAAGCCGGGGCCGTTGCCACCCAAAAAATTCGTTCAGAAGGAAGGCAACAAGGGTACGGTTGAACAACTCTCGGTTGCTGACCTAGAGAGAGCTGGAGACTGTGTCCCTCACTAACGGCGAAGATAAGAGAGAGCTGTCGTATTGTCTCCGCAGATGGTGACCCATTTCTGGGTGAGACGGACTGTGAAAGACTTCAGAGCCCTGGCTACTGACTCCATCTCCAACAACTCGACTGAAAACACGATCTGTCTTGATTGGGCCCAGAGGAGAATCTCTTCTGCTTTCCTTGAAAGAGCCGGAGACCGTGTACCTCCCTGGCGACGAAGATATGAGAGAGCTGTCCTATTGTCTCCGCAGACGGTGACGCATTTCCCGGAGAGAAGGACTACAAAAGACTTCAGGGCCCTGGCTACTGCTTCCACCTCCAAGAGGTTGATGTGAAATTTCTACTCTGCCAAAGTCCACTGACCCGAAAATTCGACTCGATCCAAATGGGCGCCCCAGCCCGTCGTCGAGGCATCTGTGTGAAGAAACTGCTGCTGTTGCATGGGACGGATAGGCACCGAGCTGTTGAGCCACTCGAGAATCATCCACTGTTACGTTGACTCAGGAACCAACTGCCGAGAGACACTAGTTGCCCGAGAGGCAGCTGAGACAGTTTCCTTTGCGACAGCAGTCGTTGCAGTGGCCGTTAGTGCATCCATGCGAGAGGAAGCAAATCCGCTACCGATTCCATAAGTCCCAGGAGACGGAGAAGCTGACGAGCAGAGAGCGAAGTCTTTGTCTGAACGTCGAAACAATCTCGACGATGGCTTTGACCCGAGTTTCCGACAGTTGCACTGAAAACCGCTCCGTATCGAACTTCATGCCGAGGTAGCTGAAGGAGGTTGACAGAGTCAGCTCTGATTTCCCGTCGTGAATGCGAAAACCCAGAGTCTTGGACAGTCGAACAAGAGTGTCCGATTGTGAGAGGCACAGGGCTTGCGAAGCTGTTAGCAACAACCAAACGTCCAGGTAAACGTGAAGACGAATTGCCCGGGACCTGGCCAGACGAACGAGCTCCTTGGTGATTAAATCCAAGGGGCCGGGGACAGGCCGAACGGAAGGGCAACAAACTGATAAGCCCTGTGTTTCCAGACGAAGCGAAGGAAACGCTGACGTGAAGGATGGATGCACGCGTGAAAATATGCGTCCCTCAGGTCGATGGAAGTAGCCCAGTCGTTCGGGAGAATGGAGAGACGGATTGAAGCCGCTGTTTCCATTTTGAACCAGTCTGTGCGAATAAACTTGTTGAGGGTGGACAAGTCCAAGAACGGGCGAAATTCTCCGCTTTTCTTGGGGACCACGAACAGACGAGAGAAGAATCCCGATTCCATAGGCACAATCAGAACAATGGCTCCCCTTTTGACAGAGCGCAGAGACTTCTCTGTCGATCGCTTCGAATTTAGACTGGTCTTGCTGGGGCGGCTGGTAGTTGGGGTAGCGAAAGGTACACCCTCGAGACGAATCGGCTCTCGTGGAGACAAGAGGAGGAGGCCTGAAGTCCATGCGCGCGCGCTTGGCTTGGGGGGAAGCAACCCCCCGGCCGGCAGACCTGGTAGCCAACTCCACGATGCGTTCCTGACCCCAGTCCAGTCTCCGTTTCTTGATCCGCTCCAGGTTGTCCTTGAGGGAAGCCTGATGAAAAGTAGAGCGAAGATCAGTGGTGCCAGAACGAACGGTCGAACGATCCAGCAGGGAGAGAGGAACTTTACAGTCCTTGAGGACCGCGTCTCTGAACGTGGCCGCTAGTTGCACCTTAGAAGAGGAGGCCACGGACGAAATGGAGCTCACAGCTTGGTTGAAAGAAGCCAAGGCAACGCCCAAGGCACGCTCGTCGACGTCATCACGCAGTCTAAAGTCTTCAGGTTTGGAAGTGTTCGTTGAGCCGGCGATGTGCGCCAGGGACTGAAGCATTGACGTGGCTAACGACGAGGCTCGAAGAATAGAGTACAAGGATCCCTCCAAGATGTTGAAGGCCGGTTGGCCCATGAAGACTGAAGTTTGCCTCATTCAGCGCCCATAACTAAGGGAGGAACGTTCCTGCGGGGACACAACCGAGTGCGAAGGCACAGGCACAAAGGGATAGCCAGCTGAAACGGTGGGAAGAAGACCTTCTTCACAAAGGCGCCGGGTTGAGACAGACCAGGCTCCGGCTGAGGGGGAGGAGAGACGTCGTCGTCAGGCAACGGTGGCGGTTGAGACCACAGGATAGAGTCAGTCTTACAAAGTGCCTGCCGAACGAACGGAGAGATGTGAAGCGCTAGTCGAGCTTCCTTCTGCGCTTGCAGTCCGCCAAAAAACTGTGGCTGTCCCGTTGTCTGAGCTGATTCGAGCTGCACCATCGGCTTGATGTCGGTGCAGTAGGGCTGAAGGATATGTAGAAAAACTGCACGACGAAGGGATTGGGTCTGAAAACACAGGGGGATCAGTCACACCACTGCCACGCTCAGACTGAGAGAATTGATCGTCGTCGTGGACAGATCTCGATGGGGACCGCTGAGACCCCTGATACACAGTTCTCATGATGCGAAATACTTCATCCTGGACGGCTAAGTCGAAGTCAACCAAGCCTTCACGAGGCAACGACTCAAACTCTTCATCCACGGAAGACTCTCGTGGCAGCGGTACATGACGCTTCGAGGGGTGTCTGGTCAGATAGGCATCCACGGGAAGCTGAAACTCATCCGCACGACGAGGGCCAGGACGACGTGAGACAGGCTCCAGAACAGGCAACGGCCGGTCCGCCGCTGTGTTGCCGTTCCGTGACGGGTGTCCGTGACGGTGGAGACGGGTGGCCGCGTGCCGCCGGCAGGAGTAACGGACACGGTTGGTCCGTGAACGGGCCGCACGGGCCGTGGCGGGTAGTCATAGGTGTCATCGATATTTCCGGGTTCAAGAGTCCGCCGAGGCAAGGCCCTACGCGGGCAACGGCTCTGCTGGGTATAGTGCAAGTCCGTACTTCTCGCCCTACGCGGGCTACGGAACTGTTGATCATCGATATTTCCGGGTTCAAGAGTCCACCGAGGCAAGGCCCTACGCGCGCAACGGCTCTGCTGGGTATAATGCAAGTCCGTACTTCTCGCCCTACGCGGGCTACGTGACTGCCGATCATTGGGAGAGTCCGTACCTATTGCCCTACGCGGGCTACGGAACTGTAGAACATCGAGAGAATCCGTACCACTCGCCCTACGCGGGCTACGGAATTGCCATTCACTGAGAGAGGGGAGATATTCGCCTTCCCGAGCACGAGAGCCGTAGCCAGGTACGGCGTCCGACTGGGGCTTCCTGCGGCGGTCGTGGGAGCGATCAGCTTCCACGTCACGCTGGGAGGAGGACCGTCCGTCCAGCTCGAGGTCTTCCTCTCGTGGGAAGATGGAGAAGCCCGTAGTCTGTTCTCTTTGGGCCAGCTGCCCAACTGAATACAGAATAGGAACATCATTATCGTTCATGCAAAGAGAGGCGAACGTACACACTGGTTAATTCCTTGACTCTCGTGAGAGTACCCTGCGAACTTGTCCGTAGTCAAGTCAGTTGTCGTGTCCAAGGCCTACCAGGTCTAACTGACAAACCAGGCCAAGAGGCCGACGGAACCAAAACTAACCCCTCATTCTTAAACTCCGCAAGCATATCTGATACCAGAGAAGAAGAATTCACCCAGGAAATAATCTGCTCTGTAACAACCGCAGGAGACTCAGAACAGGCTGAGGGAGAGGGGTTGCTCCTTCCTCGACGACGAAGAAGAGGAAGACTAGACCTCGAACTAGAATGTTTGCGAAAACTAGAAGAAGAAGAAGCCTGTGTATCCGAAAACTTCCCCTTATCATCCCGAGATAGCTTACTAGAAAACCCCACTACACTGAGTCGATACTACAGGATCGACGGCCGACATGGCGACCGGGGGAACAAAGCATGTAAGCACAGCAAAATATTAAAAAAAATTATTTAGCAATAAAAAACGTGAAAATAATCCACACAAACTACATGCTGACAAACCTGTAGCCCCAAGGCAAAGGGGCAACCCAAACAGAGGAGGATGGCGGCTAGAATAAATTAGATAAACGAAATAATAGCAAGAGCAAAGAACAACATGGCTGCTCCAAGTTGGAAAAAATTTATTATAAAGTTGCCTCCCTGGAAGTGACGTAGCGAGTGGGATCCACGGCAGCTTAGTGGTATTGGCTGTGTAGACCAAGGGAAGTAATCTAGTCTTGTTAAGACTATAACTTTTTGGTCTTTGGTAAATTGGCATTTGCTCCAAATTGGAAGGAATAACTCATTCGTAGTGAAACGGTAACATGATAGAATAGATAGAGGAGATTATTTTAGCTGGGCAGAATGTTCCCCAAATTTTTTTCAAAACACCTTTTCACATAACTCACGTCACAAGTTTTGTTCAGCAGGGAGGGCAGTTAATCTATTCCGAAAATTTGGTCGGCACAAATATCCTTCCACCCACATTTTCAGCTAACATCGCTACTTTTGTTGAGCAGGAGCTACTGGTTACAAATGAAGTGAGTGAGCTAAAGCGACTTCCGGTTAACCAGTTTCAGAATCGCCAAATAAAGACTTGTAGATATAAGAATACGGCAAGATCGGTCCTTTAAGCGGAATTATTTTTGTTTTGAAATCCGCGAAACGCAGAATTCTTTCATGCCTGTTTAATTCAAGTTTATGTTGCTGCTACAGTATTGTGCAATTCTTGAATAAGTTCTTTAACACCAACCTGCATTTCCGAAGGCACTTTGTTGAGAAATGTTTTCCACACGCCGTATCCTTCCACATCGTCCGGTTTTCCCGCAAGGTGTTTTTTGCTCTCCACCGGGCTTTGCTTGCCAATTTTATTGAAGAAAACCCCCGTGTCTGTGGTCATCACGTCTGTGGGGAAATCGTCCACTTTATCCAGGCCAAAGTGGCTGACGTTGGGTCGTCCGTGAACAAACAATGCTTCCAGCGAGTGGTACGGTATATCCGGAATGTTAGGTTTGCTGGAGAAGTCTTCAAACTGGATCTGAAATGCAAAAAACGTAACGTCATAAACTAAAAAAAAATTTTAAGCGCGATAACTCATGGTTACAAACAAACTGCCCCCAAAATTAACCTCTCGAGAAAAAAAAAGAAGAAACATTCCATAATGAAAAAGAGAATTTTTAGTCAATTTGGCCGAACGATCTGGAGATACAGTCCTCTTAACGGTGCGCGAAATGCGAGCAGCATAGGGTGTTTTATTTTTACTATCCCATCTTCTGGGCCGTACAATGGCGTTGCTCCCAGGCCGCTCATTCAGAATCCCAATTCGCAGCCACACCCCGGCTTGTTCAGGTCGCAGAATCCGAGACCATCAGTCCAAGGGGAGCGAATCTATGTTAGACCGTCAGGAGGCAACCAACCGAGGAGACACTGTACTGCTGCTGAGTCACTTCGGTGGAGTTCAGTGGAGCCAGCATAGGGTTTTTGTCATGTCTTCGAAAAGAATTGCAGCTAAGATTTATAAGGTCTGGTAAAAAAAAAAAGTGAGCAGAAAGTTCCTGCTGCTGTTTTAAGGAATGAACCCAGACACTGTTACTTACGATGCAAGCCCATTAACCTCAGCGACAGTATTGTAATTTTTACACAGTCAGTGAGTTACACACACACACAAATTTACACACACACACACTTATTAAGTAGTTCACTTAATATTTATCTTTGACCTTGTTCGTTGTTTGGTTATATTCTTTAAGTGTACGTTTAACATTTTAATGAGGTGGGGGGTGGAGGGAGTTATGATTAAGCCTGCATAGCTATCCTGTTACTTACTTTAATGCTTACACACACAACACAGGCACATCCACACACACTCACATCACAACACAATATAATTTTGTCTGAATCACTTTTAGTGGAAGGACGTTAAATTGAGTAACAACACACCCACATTTACACCCACACCCACATTTACACACACACACACACATCCACACACACACCCACACCTTCAGTTTTGATCCCGACTTCAAAGGAGTGGCCATGATGAGCAGGTCGTACTCTCTGCTCCCTGTGCGCTCTTCGCTGTCGGAGGCAGCATCGGTCTTATCGTACTGCACCTCGTAAGACACTGTGCCGCCTTCGCTCTTCGCCTGGAAGACGTGAGTGACTGTCCCCTGAATCAGGCGGGCGCCAGACGCTTTCAGCAGCTTCTCTGCCACTCCCTTGTTACCTCCCTTCACCGCCCACAGGCCTGGCTCCATTCCAGCCATGCACACGCCCCCTGAAACATTTATTTTCAGCACAGTTATGCAAGTTGAGTTTCCAAGTGGGGAATCACTATCAGAGTTTCTGAAAACGTACAGATTGTGCATATTTATGCACTAGAACTTTCAAATCCCCCCTTAGGATCTCAAACCATGCGTGAGGTTTACCCGTTAAAATATCAAGTTGGAGGTGAGATGACGCATTAAAATGATGATTCGTACGTTGACACAATCATGACTTTTAGTAAGCAAATGATGTTGTTTGTATTTCAGTTGTCTGCAAGGCCTACTAATCTAGACTACCGACACAAACTGGAGTCGATAGCCTAAATGTAAAATTCTCCAAGATCACACAGAAAACCCTTATACTATAAGTTATATTTGAAAGGTCATTGCTCATTGGGAGACCCTTTTTTTAACATCCAGTAAAATCATTTCACTTTATAGGTCTATTCCTTTGATAGACATGGCTCTTGAAACTTTCAAGCGATCTTATAGAGTGCACAAGGTATGTGTGGGGTGGAGTTTCTCACATGTTTTCATCTTGACTCTTTAAAATGTGAAACTGGGGGTGAAAATACCCCTTAAAACTGTAAACAGGGAGTGAGCGTACTCCTCAAGACATAAAAATCAGGAACCCCGACTATAAACATCAGCAGTGTTAACCCCTTGACAGCCAGAGAAAATAAAAGAAAAAATCATTGGGCAAACCAATTCAAAACCTCTCTTAAAACCCATCTTTTTCCTGCTGCACCCTAAATATTTGATCAGTTGTCTATCTTGTGTGCACGTGAGGGAAGATTGAATAAGAGGTTTGTGCTGTGCTTTGTGTGTGTGTGTGTGTGTGTGTTGTGTGAGCATGCATGTGTGCACACATGTGTGCTTGTGTGTGTTTTGGTTCTGTGGGTTGTGTGTCGGTGCACGCATGTGTGTGTGTTTGTCTGTCTGCGTGCGTACATTGTGTGTGAGGGTGTTTCTGTATGTGTTGGTGTATGTGGTCAGTCGTGCGGCTTAGTTGATGTGTGCTTATTGAATGGGGGATGAACGAGTCGGTGTTGTTAAATGTGTGTGTGTGTGTGTGTGTGTGTGTGTATGTGTGTTAGAGAGAGAGAGAGAGAGAGAGAGAGAGAGAGTTGCTTTGTATGTATGCGTTGTTGCTGGTTGGTGTCATTCTTGAATGCTGTTTTTGTTGTCTATTTGTTGATGAAAAATTGATTGTAAAGCGCTTTGGGCTCATCTGAGGCAAAGCGCTATATAAATGTACAATTATTATTATTATTATGATGAAAAAAGACAATCTTGAAAAATGGTCTGGGGATACAGATCTCTTGATTGTGCAAGAGCAAAAGCCAGCTTATCAGGGTTATTCCTCTTCATCTGATGACATCATATGTGATGTCATCAGGTACGTACGTAATACATTGGTGGCAGTCAAGGGGTTAATTCTATCGTCAAATTCAGGGAGTCAGCATCAGCACGCTATATATGTCTCTAGATTTTTTTAGGGCTCACCTGGATATCTTAGGGGATCGCTCTTTATTGTTTTTGAATACGTTTTTGAACAACTGCCGCTTGAGTTTAGACCAAATTGTTCACAAGAAATTTTCACAATACAAGCCTTTTTATTTATTTTATTTTATGCAGGTTACCTAAATGAGTTTCGCTCACAACAAAGAAAATAGCTCCTTTTTTTTTTTTTTTTACTGCACTACCAAAAAAAAGAAGAGCTTCAACCACAATGAGTGACCTCCACCCACGCCATCCAAAATGGCTTCTATCTCCGGTATCTCCGCCAAGGAGGAATCGAAGTTTTAATGGTTTGATTTCTGGGAAACCAGAGCAAAGTGAGTGTTCCGATCCGTGAAAATGCTGTCTTTCTGGTGATCTCGACGTGTTTCTTGCAAAAACTCATCCGTCAGGGTCCACCTTTAACAAATTTGGCAAACTTTTTTTTTTTTTTTTTGCTGTCCCATCTTCTGGTCCATACAGTGGTGTCGCTCTCACGCCGCTCATTCTGAATCCCAACTGGCAGCCACACCCTGGCATGTCAGGTCTGACCGCAGAACCCGAAATCAGCAGTACAAGGGGAACTTGACAAACTCAGTACCGGTGTTCATCTCACCTACAAAGCCATGGATGTCAGGTGTCTGTCCGTAGTTGTCCCTGAAGGCACCGGTGACCAGCTCATCGATGAACAGGTCGGAGAAGCCAGCGTCCTTCATCACCGTTCTGGTGCTGTGCCGCGTGTAGTTCACAAACTTCTCGTCCATGGCTCGCAGCAAATCTTCCACCGTTGTGAACGCCATACCCTTTTCCTGGTACTCATAGATTCTGAAAGTCATGTACCCAGGGTCAAAAAGTGATAGGACAAACTGTCCTGAGACATGAGAAATCAATAGGACAATGTCCTGGCTCTTGCAGAAATCAACAGGACAAAGCGTGCCAGTGTTAAACATTTAATAAGACATTTGTCCTGACAGGGGAGAACACAATAGGACATTTTCCATTTTAATAGGTCAATGGCCTATGACCTGGGCATCGGGGCATCACTGCATACATGTTTATGGTCAACATCCCTCTCTATGTGAACAAAGTTCATGGCTTGTGACAGAGAAAAAGAAATGCTATAAAAAAAATCAAAAAAAATCAAAAAATCAAAATCGTATCGTTATTATCCTTTAGCACACTGCAGGCGCACTGTGTCGCCGAGCAGATTCTCTCCCCTGTAACTGCAGGCGCACTGTGTCGCCCAGAGAGGGGTACCCCCAAACCAATGCTTCGCGGACCTTATTTCTGTTACTAAGAATAGAAACTACCTCATTTTAGTTTCAGAACGAGGCTCTGCTCCTTGCTTCTCTTCTGGCAAGCCGCCATTTTCTTTTTTAGTTGTTGTATTGAATTTTTCAAAGTTTCAATCGGTCAGAAACTAAAGTTCACTATCAAATATGGCAGACTTTCGTGTTGGCGAAGCTTCCTACTGAAAATTAGCGTCGATGTTTGTTTAAATAATGAATTCTTAGGCTTTGTTAGGTCGGATATCGACAGTAAAAGGGTGATAGAAGATCGTAATGCAGTAGAAGGGGGGGTAGCCGATGTCAGTGTGACTCGATGAAGATGATCCGATATCGATTCAAGCCGCGATAGTGATTCGGTACCGATTTTGACTACTAGGTTGAATTCAAAGAAAATGTTGCCTTTCATACTATTCTTAATGATATTTCCGTGAGTTATTTCGTTAAAGGGATCTTAGACGTGAGTTAATTAGTCAGTGGGTGAACTTTCGACTGTGCTGAAACAGTAAGTCAACACTTTCGCTTTGTTGATTTTGCTTCTTTTTTTTTTTTTTAACAACAAAACATACACGGACAGCAAAATACATCATATCAACACTTTCCTCAATCATTTCTTTATTAGTATTCCAATAATCAAGTCTGTACACAACACACAGAGGAAATTAGAGCATTTTTAATCAAGTGGGTGTAAGCGTTTTTCCACCGCCTCAAAAAGAATGCAGTGGCAGAGTACGGAACGTCAGCAAAAATGCAGTGTGCTAAAGGTTATTAAGTATTTTCTCATTAAAACAAGAAAATTTATTACTTATATCGACCATAAGTAATTGTGATAAAAAAACAATCAAGAAACAAGCACAGTATTTACATAATATTGGAATGGTATTTTTTAAGTCTCAAGAAAATACACAACTGAAGCCAAGACTGAACCCAAATTATTCAAAAGACAACAATGAACACACTAGAGGGGAGTAGAGCAATGCTTGGCAATGAGAGGAGACAAATCAATTTTTATGCTCAACTCCAAAAGTCCAAACATCAAATCATCTTTGATTCCCATCAAATAAAATAAATGTTAAAATAGTAATAACCAGGGACGGTATTCATGTCGAGATAGCATGCGACTTAGCATGATGCTAACTTAGAAGCTCTTCCAAAAGTCCTATTAAATCCTATAGGACATTGGAAGAGCTTCTAAGTTAGCATCATGCTAAGTCTCATGCTATCTCGACATGAATACCGTCCCTGATATTCTGAAAATGCCTGTGATATGTGGATATGGGATTTTGCGCCCCAAAACCTTATAATACATGCATCGCAAACTTGCCCTTGACTGACACTCAGCAGTTTTTGTCCCTTTCACTTAAAATTCGTTTTTTAAAAATGTGTACCGTAATTAACAGACTACAAGCCGCACCCCCCACATTAAAAAACAACAACAACAAAGCAACGCATAAGCCGCGGAAGTGTGGCGATGCACGATGTCCGCTTCTGGTTGAGTCTAGAGTTGATCACCGGTGTGTTGACTGCCAAAACGAAAGTGTCGGGCCGCGAAACAGATCGTCATTTTGTGAAAAATATACTGAAATCAAGGGGATTTTTGTCGTCATCAACAGTGAACAAGGCCACAGATCAAAGGTCTGAATCAAGGATGCCACTGAGTTGAGTTTACCTTCACTCTCGGTAACGTTTAGGCCGCGGCACTGTACTAGCCGCAGGGTGGGTGTAAAAAAAAGTTGCGGCTTTTGTCTGCGGATTACGGTACTTGGCAAAGAAAACCAATCAACAAAACCAACTTAGCAAATCATAAACATTGAAAATTAAAAGATGTGCGCAATGAACATGTGGCAATCAAAGCACCTACACCAAAATCGAAACGACCCCTAACCCACCCTACCTGTCAAATGAGACCAGCATTTCAGCCACCCAGTCCTGAATTCTCTTTATGTCCCATCCGTAGCGCCAGAACAGCTTGGCCAAGGTGACCGGTGTCCACTTGCTGGTCTGGAAGAACAGCCCCTTCTGACCGCTGTACAGACCCAGGGTGCCATCTCCATCGTCCTGCTTTGGGCTCAGGCCTGTGACCATAATTTAAATTGCAAACATCAGAATTGTCTGAGGTCCAATCTTCTGAAAACTGCTGTACAAGGACCATGAAGGCCCCACAGAATTGAGGGGCAACACTGAAATCAGTTCCCAACACGACCAAAATGGCATCGTTCATCAACAAACTACTTATAGACTATAGAGTGATATTTGGCAATAAAGAAACAACTTTAGGCAAAACTTTTAAACACCAAACACAAATCCTCTGCCAGCAATGTTCAATCCTCTGAACAATTCTGATGCCTGAAACATGGAAAATTGTATGGAACACAAAGCATACTCGGACAAGCAAAAACGTACTCCAAGAAGTTGTGTAAATCTAGTAACAGTATGCAATTTACAGTAACAATTAGTAGTGAATTACACACACGCATGTATACATGTACACACACGTGACACACACACACATGCATGCACACACACAAACACAGAGAGCTCTAAACAGACATGTACACACAACTTCACCAATCTAATGTGCCCTGACCCAGTACATGCCTTACACCAAGCCATGTTTAGTTCAGAAGAGTCAAGACTGTGTCTAACAAAACAATAATAATAATAATAGTGAATCATTTATATAGCGCATTCCTCCACCAATGTGGAGCTCTATGCGCTTAACAACAACAAAAATTAAGAAGCAACAAATTCAACAACACGAAATAATCGCTCACGCACATGCAAATAGGCATACACATACACACCCCACCCACACATACACGCACGTACCGGCACATACACACACACACACACACACACACACACACACACACACACACACACACACACACACACACACACACACACACCGTTACCATCACCACCACTCACCCCACCCAAAAAACACAATACAAAATACAATCAGTTGAACAAAGCATCAACACACACACACACACACACACACACTCTCTCTCTCTCTCTCTCTCTCTCTCTCTCTCTCTCTCGCAACAAAGCTGACGTACACATTGCAGTCAACACACAGTGAAACTAATATGGGGGGAGGGGAGTGTGTGTGTGAGAATAGAGTCCAGAAGTAATGTGGCCTAAAGGTTGTGATGTAGCTTGAACAGGTGGGTCTTGAGAGCTGATTTGAAACATTGCAAGGACTGGATATGGCGGATTTCGCGTGGTAAGGAGTTCCAAACTGATGGGGCCGAAAAGGAAAAGGAGCGCTCACCAAACATTTTTGTTCGTGTACTAGGAACACAGAGAATTTTGGAATCTGAAGATGACCGCAAATGCCTTGATGGAGTATAGACAGAAAGCATGTCAGAAATGTAGCTAGGGGCATTTCCAGAGAAATAAGAATGACATAGAGTGGAAATTTTGTAGTCAATACGTGCTTTGATGGAAAGCCAATGAAGGGATATCAGGAGTGGTTGAACATGATTATACTTAGAGACCTTGAGGACAAGTCTGGCAGCAGAGTTCTGGACTTTTTGAAGCTTGTCAATGAGGTGTTGGGGGCAGCCATACAAGAGTGAATTACAATAATCTAGTTTAGAGAGAACAAAAGCGCAGACTAGTATTTTAGTAGTATCTATAGACAGGAGATGGCGAATCGTACCAATGCGACGCAGCTCACAGTATGCTGACCGACAGATAGTTTGAACTTGTGAGTCAACACTCATATCTTGAGAGATGTGGAAGCCAAGATTTCTAGCAGAAGGAGAAAAGGGTATTTGAGTGTCACAGACAGAGACGCCGGACAATGCCTTTCTATCAATTTTTTCCTTTACTTTACACAAACAAATAAATAACAAATCTGCACCTAAACAAAGTAAACAAAACACAGTGTTAATTTTTACATAAATGCATGAATCTTTAATAATCATATAGTAAAAAGCCAAGTGTCCGTGTGTGTGTGTGTCTGAAACACAAAACGGGCCTTATAACTCCGCCGTTTTTCGACCGAATCGCTTCAAATTTGCTGTGAGCCCTAACGGGGTGATGGCAACGGCAACCGAGGCGGCCGTGTCATTTGCGCGGTTCGGCAAATGCGCGAAACCGCCGGCCTCTCGGCGCCCGTATCTCCGGCGTTTCTGGGCCGATTGCTTTCGAATTTGGAAGGTAGATGACCGGGGACGGTGACTATCGGTGTGCCAAACCGGAAGCGAATCAGTTCAGAAACGCGCGCGCTATACGCCGCTTCACCTTTTCATGAATAACTCCTCCGTTTTTTATCCGAATCGCTTCCAATTTGCTGCCAACTTGCTATGACCCGGGCAAAGCTGGCAGTAAATTTGAAGAGAATCAGGAGAGTGCGTCACTCTCAGAGCAGCGCCAATGGGAAACGGGGCCTTATAACTCCGCCGTTTCTTAACCGAATCGCTTCAAATTTGCTGTACTCAGCGTTACCAGTACTTGGCGTTACTGTTACTAGGCGTTACCGTTACTAGGGAGAGCGCATCATTCTCAGAGCAGCGCCATCAGGAAACGGGGCCTTATAACTCCGCCTTTTCTTAACCGAATCGCTTCAAATTTGCTGTACTCAGTAAGGTGCGGGGGGTAGTAGAACGGGATGAGTGAAGAAGATGGAAGGAGGCAGAAAGACAAAAGTAATAATAATATTTCGCGGACCCGGCGAAACCAGTACTCAGCGTTACCAGTACGGTGCATTGCCAGTACTAGGCGTTGCGCTAGTGATATTAAAAACTTCCATCCGATGTCTGATTTTTGCCTGAGGTACACATTTTCAAAGGATATAATAATACAGTGTCACCCACTAAAATACCCAAGTGACCAAGCAGGGCTCTCAGGGACCCCTATTTGGGAGTCTATGAGTATGAAGTACTAAAATTCTAAAGAACCCTCTAAAAGAATGTGCAGGGGGTCCCAGGGATGCACTAGAAAAATTATTTTTAGCATTCGCAATGCCACTGGGACCCTCTATATCCCGCTCTAGGACCCTCTAAATACTGTAAGTGAAGGAGTCCCTGGGACCCCTTGTTTTGCAGGACAATTGGGAGCCCTGCTGTGGCAAGTTAAATCTGGAGGTATATTTCGTGTGCTGATTCTGATCCCCTGATTAAAAAAAAAAAAAATTAACATTGAAGCAGTAAAGTAAAGACGAGACTGGACAGTAATGCTATGTTCTAATGGTTACCAAACATGCGTGTGAAGTTGACCATGTACTGGTTCTTGGGATGGATGACGGCCCCGCCAGCTTCATACTCCTGCCCGTCAATGCTGATCAATGCCAGTCGACCCCCAACCCTATCCGCTTCAAAAATGTCCACCAGCAATTTGTCTCCAAATGCTTGACGCAGAAAATAGGCTGCCGATGTACCTCCAATTCCGGCTCCGATGATTCCTGAACACAAAAAGAAACAAATTAAAAAAGAGAGATCTATGTTGTTCTTCAAGGCTACTTAAGTCCTACTCCTATGCAGTGGGATCATTTTTAATTTTATAATACAAATAATGTGATTCTGGTGTGCAGAAAACGATTTACATTGCAATACATAAAAATTAATATGAATATGAGCTTGATCTTCTTTCAGGTGAAAACCATCATCATCGTTTTGATACCCTAAATTCACAGAAATAAAACATCAGTTTCATTGATATACATATATACATGTATACATGTACATCACTACATGTACTCTAAAATCATCATACTCATACATAGCCTTGCCAAATAAAAACAATAAATGAAAAATTATGAGAAAGGACATATCAAGAGGCTGTGAGACCTAGTTGTTCTAAATTCTTAACCTTGACCTTAAGAGTTATGTAGACCTTACTGTGTAAACTTAGAACTGAGGGGATCCAGTCTGGCAGATAATATTAATTCCCCAGGCCACCCGGGTGATTGGCGTAGGTATTGGGAAAGGATGGAAATGGGTGGAAAGAGGGGACTAGGGAGGGGGGGGTGGGGTATAATGCACAAGAATAACTGATTTGCACATAATAGGAATACTCAAGATACGTGTCGGACCCATACATGCAAAACGAAACTGATAAGCTTGAAGGCATCCAACGCAGGGCAGCAAGGTTTATAAAAGGAGATTTCCGATCCCGCAACCCAGGCTGTCACAGAAATGCTGCAAGACCTTGGCCTCCCCCCACTGCAAGAAAGATGACGACAAGTGACGGACAACACAGGCTGACTTTCTTGTAGTTGTAAAAGACTGTCAGATGGGACATACCAGGCATTGAGTGATAGACACAGACCAGTATCTCACACCAGTAAGAAACAAACGACATATATAACTTTTATAAGACCAACAAGACTTGACAATCAACAAAGTAAGAACATAGTTGAACACTTTGCACGAAACGACTGCTGTTTTACCATCCAGCCTGGCAAAACAGTAGTATTAAAAACAGATCTTCTTCCCTAAAACAACCAGGGAGTTGAACTGCCTTGAGAACAGCATGGTTTCTGGGGGTCTGTGGGGGCTTTTAACTATCCAGATGTGAAAAGGACCCTTCTGCCCCCCCCCCCCCCCCCTATTCCATTTGTTTCCTTCCACCCCCCCCCCCCCCCTTCTCTACTGGACTTCCATTTGTTTCCTTCCACCCTGCTCCCATCCCCGCCCCTTCTCTACTGGACTGCAAAATATTCTAAGCCTAGCTAGTTAGATTAGTTTAGACGAGCTGCTGGACTTGGCATCATGCTGAATGTGTGCTGGCCAGGTCATTTTCAAAATATTGTGTATTCAGTAAATTTAAATAAATTAGAGCTTACTGACGACCCGGGTGGTAAATAAAACACGACTGCCTAAGTAGTCGATCGGCAATGCCGATACAACATAAATAACAAATAGAACCAATCTAGAGGGCAAAAGGCTGAAAAGCCTATAATTAGTATAATGCCATGATATGATATGATATATATATGAGATGTATGGTAGTGTTTATTTTAACCCCTTCAGGACTTCACTGCCTTAGGTTGTAAACTTTTTGTTTGTTTGTTTGCTTGCAATGTCAATGGCTTTTTATTTGTGTGTGTGTGTTACTGGCCTGGGGTTGCCTAGAAAAAAATATTGGAACAACACTCACACTGTGTCAATGCCCGGCCGAATGGACGATTCAAAGTTCAATGGCTGAATCACTCAATCAGTGAATCAGTGAATGATGAATCAGTGTTGAGTGAATCGATTTGCATTGTTTGCGACTTTTGTGTACGATAGCAGCCAGTATGTGTGAAAGACAAAAAGTGTGCACTTACCTATTTTAGGAATCTCTTCATCAGTCTGAGCACTGGCATGCTGTTGAAGAAGGGCAGCCAACAGAAAACATACTGTTACAACCGGCAAGAATGAACTTTTCCCGAGCGCTGCCATTTTCCAACCGGAAGACACCTGTTGAAATCGAAAGCAACCGAGACCGAGGCTAAACTTCTGAACGGTGTTCGTTTCACTTTTAAACCTCCTTTGATATTTTACCGGACAATAAATATGAGAATGTTTTTGAACAAACTGAATAAGCCAAGGATAGGAATTTTCCGTTTTGCCCACAGTGTTTTTCCCAGCACAGCCTGAATTTGATACAAGTGATACCTACATTAATTAACATCAAAGCTAGGGTAATAGAGACTGACATTTTGTCTGTGCGTGCGTGTTGTACGTAAACCTAACTTGGAAATTAGCGAGAGTACTTACTTATTATAGGCATTAATTAGGTATTAGGTACTTTATAGTCACAGAGGCGTCTCTGTGAAATTCGGGTTGCTCCCACCTGGAGAGCGCGTCGCAGCCAGAGGCGCGCCACCTAATTTTTTTTTCTTTTTCCATACGATATTTGTGTTACTGATGAGGGGGTGGGGTTAAATTTTGACCAAATGACAACGTTTTCGTTGCCACTGGGTTTAACGTATGCTAAGTGCATGGGCACACAGGACCTCGGTTTATCGTCTCATCCGAAAGACTCCACGTTCAGACCGTAAGGCCTAGTGCAAAGTGAGAGGAAAAATCCCCTGTACCCAGGTTCGAACTCGGGCTTACTTGACACTGGACGAAGCGAACGCGCTACCACTGTGCCACTCTACACCACTTAGCCTGAGAAATAGAAGTAGGGGAAGACGGGGTAAAAAGCGCATGGGCGGGTAAGAAGCCCACCCCAATTATCTCATGAAATAAAGAAAATGTCAGTCAAATTTGCCCATGAGACGAATGCTAGACATTAACGCTCGTCTCATGGGCAAAATGAGACTGAAATTTGCTTCATTTCAAGAGATAATTGGGGTGGGCTTCTTACCCGCCCATGCGCTTTTTACCCCGTCTTCCCCTAGGTCTGCCAAGTGTGGGCTCCTTAGGATCGAATGGCTGATCCCCTCGATTTTTATTCTCCAATAGCCTTTACTACCACAAAACAATTACTCTGTGTGAGGATGAAAGAACCCGCGGACATACTTTTAAACTAATTTTAAAAAAACTACTAAATTTGCACAAAACTTTTTCACTAACCGTATTACTAACGCATGGAATAACCTTCCAAACGAAGTAGTAAATGCATCGTCACTAAATGCATTCAAGAACTAGATCGATATTTTGAAAATATTGTGTATTCAGTAAATTTGAATAAATTAGACAAATAAAGCACGACTGCCTAAGTAGTCGATCGGCAATGCCGATACAACATAAATAACAAACAGAACCAGTCTAGAGGGCAAAAGGCTGAAAAGCCTATAGTGCCATATGATATGATATGATATGATGTGATGCAAATGTACGTTTGTGTTTGTTTGTTGTGGTTCTTAAGCTGACACTGTGGATGTTACGCTGTTTGTCCTTATCCCTTCATCTGTTCGTTTATCTCTGGAATTTTGAGTGATCCAAATCAGCATTACATTTCAAATTCAATGAGGGAGGAGCGAAAGGTGGACGAGTTGTACTAATTTCCATTGTGAATGTGTTTGTGTGCGCCTAGTGAGTTGTAATTACCATTGTGAATGTGTTTGTGTGCGCCTTGTGAGTTGTAATTACCATTGTGAATGTATTTATGTGCGACTTGTGAGTTGTAATTACCATTGTGAATGTGTTTGTGTGCGCCTTATGAGTTGTAATTGCCATTGTGAATGTGTTTGTGTGCGCCTTGTGAGTTGTAATTACCATTGTGAATGTGTTTGTGTGCGCCTTGTGAGTTGTAATTACCATTGTGAATGTGTTTGTGTGCGCCTTGTGAGTTGTAATTACCATTGTGAATGTGTTTGTGTGCGCCTTGTGAGTTGTAATTACCATTGTGAATGTGTTTGTGTGCGCCTTGTGAGTTGTAATTACCATTGTGAATGTGTTTGTGTGCGCCTTGTGAGTTGTAATTACCATTGTGAATGTGTTTGTGTGCGCCTTGTGAGTTGTAATTACCATTGTGAATGTGTTTGTGTGCGCCTTGTGAGTTGTAATTACCATTGTGAATGTGTTTGTGTGCGCCTTGTGAGTTGTAATTGCCATTGTGAATGTGTTTGTGTGCGCCTTGTGAGTTGTAATTACCATTGTGAATGTGTTTGTGTGCCGGCCTTGTGAGTTGTAATTGCCATTGTGAATGTGTTTGTGTGCGCCTTGTGAGTTGTAATTGCCATTGTGAATGTGTTTGTGTGCGCCTTGTGAGTTGTAATTGCCATTGTGAATGTGTTTGTGTGCGCCTTGTGAGTTGTAATTGCCATTGTGAATGTGTTTGTGTGCGCCTTGTGAGTTGTAATTGCCATTGTGAATGCCTGTGTGTAGGGTGAGGGTGAAATTTCGACAAAATCGACGAGTTGACTTTCCCCTCAGAGGGGACCTCGGAAGGTGGGTATTTGCCATTGTGAATGTGTTTGTGTGTGGGGTGGGGGTCAAATTTGGATAAAATCGATGGGCTTACTTTCCCAGAGGGGACGACAGAAGAGAAAAAGGTGGATGAGTTGTAATTGCGATTGCGAATATGTTTATGTGTGGGTGGGGGTGAAATTTCGATAAAATCGATGGTTTTATTTTCCCGGGCCGTCAGAGAAAAGAGTAAAAGAGAAAAGAGAAAAGCTTTTTTCCCATTATATCGGCAGTCGTCTTCAACCCATTGAAGTTGGCCGATTGACTTGAAGAAGAAGAAGAGAGGAGAGGATATGAGGATGGTTGGAAGGAAGTGGAGTGGTGTAATTTGTGTGTGGGGTGGGGGTGAAATTTCGATAAAATCAATGGTTTTATTTTCCTGTCAGAGAAACGAGAGTATGAAAGAGAGGAGATGATATGAGGATGGTGGAGAGGAAGTGGGAGAGTTAGTCATTGCCATTGTGAATGTGTTTGTGGTGGGTGGGGGTGAAATTTCGACAAAATCGATGAGCTTACTTCCTGTTGGAGGAGAAGAAGGAAGAGAGGAAGGCAGATGAGTTGTAATTGTGATTGTGAATATGTTCGTGTGTGTGTGTGTGTGTGTGAGTGAAAGCCATGCATTGATTAGCGCTCCTCGAGTTGGAAACCAACTTAGCTCTATCGTAGAGTAGCTTATTTATATATTTATACACCTGACGTTCTACCGACGACAATTTTGTAGCATGCTTATGTATATATAAATGTGCGAGCCATTTTTGCTTGTTTCGTGAAATACGCAATTCTGTTGCTTATTTCACGAAACAAGTAAAAACTTGCTCATTCCATGAAACGGGGCAATTTCACAAATTTAGTGTAACATACATATTGTGACTGTAATATATATGATGTACACTGACACAGACAAAGCAAAAGTCGTCTTAGGTAACGAAATAAGCGTATCTATAAGCCTACCACGCCGACATACAGAACTATTACGTTTTCAAGTATGTTATGTAAAGAAAACAGTCCTGGTTCTAGGCCCACTTGTAAATCGGTGACATTCCATTGTTCCCACATAGTACCGCTAGTCCCACACTCCGTTGTTTTTGCGTGTGTGCAACGAACATGGAGAGAGACACACAGAGAGAGAGAACGAACGAACGAAAGTGTTTTAATGAACATCGGCCATGGGCCACAATTCAAAAGGGCATGAGTGGTAGGGGAGTTTGGGTTTGGTGGAGTTGGGACCAGCAAGGAAACATGATGCCATAAATACATCAATAAATGCGACAAAACCATTTGGCAATGTAGACATGTACAATACGTAAGTCAACAGTCGGCACAAATAATCTGAATTTACAATACACGTAAACATCAATAGATCACAGTAAACAATGGAGAGAGAGAGAGAGAGAGAGAGAGAGAGAGAGAGAGAGAGAGAGAGAGAGAGAGAGAGAGAGAGAGAGAGAGAGAGAGTGTGTGTGTGTGTGTGTGTCCGCGCGCATGCATTCATTTGCCCTTTTGCCTGTCTGTCTTTCTGTTAATAGCAATACTATAAATGACTAAAAATGAAATCTAAACCAAACCGAGTGTTAATACAGTACACCTAAAGTTTTTGTACCATTTACTTAAATTTTTGTATCTGGACAGGTCCATTACAAAAATCTATAATAAAAAAAACTGACTGTGTATTTTCTTTAATTAAAAAGAATGTGACCATTAATTTTGTAGCGCGCGGTTTAATTTAAAAAGAATGTTCGGTAACTGCCTCCGGGCATTGCCTCCAGTATTGTTCCAAGTATTTACAAATGTCCCATATGCCCCAAGAGGACGTAAAACTCCATTTTATCTAACCCTCCTCCATTTCTCGGTTGTTTCAGTCTTGCCTTTCTTACTGCAGATTGAGTACTTCATCCTCTATCGTTTGCTATATTTAACACTAATTGTGATCCATTTACATAATTAAACACATGCATTCAATAATAGTAGAAGATAAAGGCAAGACGGAAAAAACGCAATGAACCAGGACTGTGACAAATGCTCCGCGGCTGTTGTGTGTACTGCACTACATAGGGGGGGGGGGGGGGGGGGGGGGGGGGGGCCTTCCTATTAGATAATGGCCTTTATCATGACTGCGATTAATTATTCAACAAAGATAATTAGCTGAAAAAGGTTAATAAAATACAGCTTCATGTTTGGTAAAAAAGGCAAGTGTGAAAATGCGGGGAGAGCTGAGAAATGTAGGGGGGGGGGGGGGGGGGGGGGGGGGGGCGGATGAGATAGACCATGATCGTAATACTTATGTTGCACATTTTCATTATTTTCCTCCATGTCATAGCCGTTGAGCAAAGCAAAATGTCCGGGAAGGTGAACGCTGATCTCAAGCTGTGAAAATCTCTTTAATGCTGAGATTTTCTATCTATAAACGTGTACATTTATGCTTAAGGACAGACATTCAAACAAAGGTATTATATGTTTATCAATTGTTTTTGAGACCTTGCCTGGTCAGATATAAAAGTTTACAACGGGCTAAATAATGTTCAGTTCGGCAGAAGAACGTACGTACGTTAGAAGAGAGTGACAGTTACAGTCATCTAGTGACTGTTAAAACCATAGCCAGTGTAAAGCCTCTTGCAGGAAATGATATCTGGATAAGTGCCGATGAGACGGAAAACATAACGAGCATTTTTATCAGCAAGCCTCAATAAACTTTTGCATGTAATCCTGGGTTCGTGGAAACGTTATAACCGTTGAGTGTCCCACTAGTTTACTTAAGAGCAGAGAAGTGGTAGGGTTGAATAATGCACCAACACTACACAAAATGTTTGATGGCAATACGTCAGCTGGCATCTAGGACATCGTGACTGATGATGAAACATTTATCTGTCAGTATAACCCCAAAACCAAGCAATACATAGCCGCTTGTATGTTCTAGATGAGAAATCATTGGTCAATGTCCACAGAAAACAGAATAGTAGCAACATTTCTCAAACAAATAGTCACCTTGAATTTGTACTGAAAAGCTAGATCCATGGCCCCAGTTCCTATCCCAGAGAGAAGAGCTATCACTGCGGATTGAAACATAAGCATCCGTTTCCCCAAAGGCCTTTTTGATTTGACGTCCTAGCATTGATACCCGATTTCCCCCTATTTTATTGTGACAACGTAAGTGAGCACACTGCTCCAGCTACTTGGGACGTTTTGCCAGAAAACAGACTTTTGCAGAGCTTAGTTGGTTCCCATCCACTTAGTTTTTCGACTTAGTCCCTTGTGACTTATTTCTATTATTGTATGTGACGCAGTAACGAAGGGGGGGGGGAGCAAATCTTGAAAGTTGAAGATGCTCGAGAGTTCGCAGAGGGCACTACTTTTGACATACTCCAGTCGACCTGGACTGGTGCCATGACCGTTTGGTTTGAAAGAATATCAAAGTGTGTGTGTTCTAGTTAGGGAAACCTCTAAAAATCTGGACTAGCCAGAAGGAGGGTGCGCACAGCCGATTCTCCACATTGCAAAATATAATGAGAGGCCCTCGTAGTAGAAAGAAAATGTTACGTCTTCATGACTTTTGCCCTTAGTGACAAGTTCTTCTGGTGCGGTAGTCTAGTTTTCGCAATAGGTGGGCCGATCCTGGAGGCACTGCAAAGCCAGGTCGACCTGTAGCGACTCTACGCCGTCAGTGAAACATCAGTTTGTTGTTGTTATCGTACCCTGGCTTAAAGACTCCAGGGATCATCTCAACAGCCGAAGCACTTGAACACGATGGTACAAAGGCATCAGCTAGGGGTGAGAACATTACATGTGTGACCGTTTTTGATTACCCCGTCACGTGAGCAGCCACACTCCGTCCTCGGAGGATTTTAAAGACTGATGATGTTATGCTAGGAGCTTGCCATGGCTAAAGACAATCCCCGCATAGCTATTTAGAGCATAAAAAACATTGTGATGTAGCCTCGGTGTTCTAGTTATGTCTGACACAGCCTTATGCCAAGGGGAAACATCAGTTTGATATCGAACCCCCTGAATAAAGGGGAGTATCAGATATCAAGTTATTAATGCTAAACTTAGTGAACAGATTTTGTCAAAATTTGCAAACAGTTAGAATTTAGGAACTTTTGCTTGAAATAATTCTGGTAAAAGGTTGAGTTGTTCGGGTTTTGTAATTCGGATGTCATGATGTTGTTTTGTTCTCTCTAAATTTTCTTTTCTTTTCTTTTATTTGCTTTTACATTATTATTATTTTTCTTTCTCAAGAGTATTTGCTGTATGATTCGTTTGCACATTTTCATGAAATGTTTCGGACAGTTGGAGTGTTACTCAGGCTTCAATTAAAGCTCCAAAATGTCGACGCTTTTGTGCCTAGAGAGAGAGAGAGAGAGAGAGAGAGAGAGAGAGATAGAGAGAGAGAGAGAGAGAGAGAGAGAGAGAGAGAGAGAGAGAGAGAGAGAGAGAGAGAGAGAGAGAGAGAGAGAGAGAGAGAGAGAGAGAGAGAGAGAGAGAGAGAGAGAGAGAGAGAGAGAGAGAGAGAGAGAGAGAGAGAGAGAGAGAGAGAGAGAGAGAGAGAGATGAGAGAGAGAGAGAGAGAGAGAGAGCGAGAGAGAGAGAGAGAGAGAGAGAGAGAGAGAGAGAGAGAGAGAGAGAGAGAGAGAGAGAGAGAGAGAGCGAGAGAGAGAGAGAGAGAGAGAGAGAGAGAGAGAGAGAGAGAGAGAGAGAGAGAGAGAGAGAGAGAGAGAGAGAGAGAGAGAGAGAGAGAGAGAGAGAGAGAGAGAGAGAGAGAGAGAGAGAGAGAGAGAGAGAGAGAGAGAGAGAGAGAGAGAGAGAGAGAGAGAGAGAGAGAGAGAGAGAGAGAGAGAGAGAGAGAGAGAGAGAGAGAGAGAGAGAGAGAGAGAGAGAGAGAGAGAGAGAGAGAGAGAGAGAGAGAGAGAGAGAGAGAGAGAGAGAGAGAGAGAGAGAGAGAGAGAGAGAGAGAGAGAGAGAGAGAGAGAGAGAGAGAGAGAGAGAGAGAGAGAGAGAGAGAGAGAGAGAGAGAGAGAGAGAGAGAGAGAGAGAGAGAGAGAGAGAGAGAGAGAGAGAGAGAGAGAGAGAGAGAGAGAGAGAGAGAGAGAGAGAGAGAGAGAGAGAGAGCGAGAGAGAGAGAGAGAGAGAGAGAGAGAGAGAGAGAGAGAGAGAGAGAGAGAGAGAGAGAGAGAGATGAGAGAGAGAGAGAGAGAGAGAGAGAGAGAGAGAGAGAGAGAGAGAGAGAGAGAGAGAGAGAGCGCAATGAACAATGAACAAATTGCTCAATGATTAGGCCTTTGGCCCATATCACTGGAGGTGAGATACAAAAAAGTGACAGGAAAAATTGTAGTTGTCATAAATAAGAATGACATAATACACAAAGACATGAATAACGAAAGAACTCAGATCAACAATAACTAGTTACGTCATTAACGATAACCGTCTTAACTGTAAGGATTTGTGGACATAAGTGGCAACATTATTGACAATTGCACTGTTCTCATTTGCAAAGAGAAGACATAATCTAAAGCTTGATGGATATCTATAAAACTTTGCTGGAATATATCTTTATCTAAGGTCTTTATATTTAGAGCATACAAGCACTACATGCATTTCACTTTCAGAGAGAGAGAGAGAGAGAGAGAGAGAGAGAGAGAGAGAGAGAGAGAGAGAGAGAGAGAGAGAGAGAGAGAGAGAGAGAGAGAGAGAGAGAGAGAGAGAGAGAGAGAGAGAGAGAGAGAGAGAGAGAGAGAGAGATTAAAACAATTTTAATGACTAGGCCTTCTGCCCGTATCATAGGGAGGCTGGGGGAGGGGGTTATAATGACACATAACATTTGCATCAAAAATGAGAAAATATAACACAAAGAAAGAGAGAGAGAGAGAGAGAGAGAGAGAGAGAGAGAGAGAGAGAGAGAGAGAGAGAGAGAGAGAGAGAGAGATATACGATAACGATAACGATATTTTATTTGGTACGGCCAAGGCCCCATTCAAAGGGGTGATTCACAATACATATATTAAACTTACAACAATCGTGAGTAATGCATAACACAATATAAATATTCTTGCTAACTGAGCTAACTTACCATAATGCTTCTTCTCTTAAATGCCAAATATAAATACATAGCAAGATTGCACATAACAATTTTATTTGTTGAAGTCAAAAGTAGCACTAATCTAAAAAGAGCTGGGTTTCTACAATATTTTGCAGGAATATATTTTTGTCTTAAATCATTAAATACTGGACAACATAACACAAAATGAAACTCATCTTCTTTATCTAATCTACACAGAGGACATAACATATTTAGCATAGCATTGAATTTGTATCTCTGTCTGTGCATAGCTATATCTGAAACACCAAATCTTAACTTTGTAACTGTAGATCGGACAAATCTATTGAGAGGGAGTATCAAGCTGGCTTTAAGAAAGACTACAGTACAGTTGATCATCTTTTCACTTTAATGGCAGCAGTTCAAAAACAATTTGTTTCAAACCGTAAATTATATGCCGCATTCGTTGATTTCGAAAAGGCTTTTGATTCGATATCTAGAAAATTATTATGGCCTGTTCTGTTTAAAAATGGTATTAAAGGTAAGTTGTATAAGTGTTTGAAGAGTATGTATGAGGATGTTAAAGCTAAAATAAGATGTTGGGCCAAATTTAGTGATTATATTAACTGCACAAGGGGGGTTAAACAGGGGGGGAGAGAGAGAGAGAGAGAGAGAGAGAGAGAGAGAGAGAGAGAGAGAGAGAGAGAGAGAGAGAGAGAGAGAGAGAGAGAGAGAGAGAGAGAGAGAGAGAGAGAGAGTTCTTTTCATTAAAGGGGAATAACTCGACCCTGAGTTTGCAAAGCATCAGTGCTGTCCACGAACTTACATGCAATGTAGGTCCGTGGTGCTGTCTATGTTTCGATAAAACAGTTACATGCTATATCTCTCTCTCACATGCATGGAAACAAACAAGAGTCGAAATCAGGAAAACAGCGTAACCCCAAATCGGAAAAGAGTCCACCCATCCGCCTTCATTAGAACACACAGTATCCACACTAATTAGGCCGTGTACACACACACGCGGATATTCCATGCGGAAACTCGTGCGCAATCCATAAACAAGTGAAATAAAGAAGAGAAAAGATTTGCGCACATGTCCGAATTTCCTCTATATGCGTAAACTTTATCCTTCTTTCTTCCGCTTATTTAGGGTTTTTCGTACGGAACTTACGCGTCTAATGTGAACCCGGCCTAAAAAGCGCATGTATGCGAGTTTTTTTTTCTCCTGTTTTTTTTTTCTAAACCTTTTGTCCACCCATTTATAGGCAATATATATCGTCTTCGTCCTTTTGAGTGTGAAGCCAGTTCAATGACACATTATCCACAACAACTTTGTGCGCTCATGTCGTCATTTGTAGGCTACATCGTTTGGAACATATATAGCAGTCTTCTTCGTCCTTTGAAGTCTGAAGAATGTTCAGTGATACATTATTAATAATAATAATAATAATAATAATAATAATGGATAGTTGTTGCGCTCTTTCTCCAAAGAGCTCAGAGCGCTTACAAAGTTAACCTTAGACAACAACAATAACACTAAAAGCAC
>CM065701.1:13274195-13316695 GCA_017654935.2 Phymorhynchus buccinoides | reverse complement strand
CTCATATGTCTGAGCGAACGACGACGACGAAGAAGAAGGAACAACCATTCCCACCACCATCTCTTCCCTTTCTCCGCCACTCATTCTTTTATTACATTTCCAAGTTATTTGTTTATGAGTGGAGGTTTTACGTCCTCATGGCGGAAAGCTCTTAGGGACAAGTTGCTCTGGGACGGTATTCATGTCGAGATAGCATGAGACTTAGCATGATGCTAACTTAGAAGCTCTTCCAAAAGTCCTATTAAATCCTATAGGACATTGGAAGAGCTTCTAAGTTAGCATCATGCTAAGTCTCATGCTATCTCAACGTGAATACCGTCCCAGGTGCTGGGTCGATGTTCCAAGTTAAAACATTACTTCAATGCAATAAAGGAAGCTTGATTCATCAGTGAAGAGATTCGGACATTTATAAACTTAAGAATATAAAAAATTTTACACCTTAAATCTAGAACAAACAACTTACATTCAATTAAGAAAAGTTAAAAGTTAAATGATCACTAAACGAAATGAGTCATATAATCGAATACGAAATTTATTCACGTTATAAAAATTACATGCAACCCTACCATTTTAAAGCATACATGCCATCCGGTAACAGACATGTAACTAGCTTAATACATAGGCTGAGACTTAATGCATACAAAACAAAGTATCCAAAGGATGTTAGCTGTATTTGTTAAAGCACAATTTCTATTGAACATATATTAAATTGCTCTAAATTAAATATTCTACCTACATATTTGACAAATAGTGAAATAAAAACTCTGCTACACAAAACAGATAAATTCATTTTTGAACAACCTTGGACAAAATATTTTACATAGTTCAGTAGGACACTTCTTATAACAGGTTTTCGATTGCATGCTAGTATTGTTTTTTTGTTTTTGTTTTCGTTTTTGTTGTTGTTGTTGTTGATTTTAATTCTGTTCGTGTAATATCACTGTGAAAAGAATACACATTAAATAACAGATTAATTCATTCATTCAACTACCATTTTCAACCCGTGTAGTAAAATAATACATGGTATAGATATCATGTGGGTAAAGATCAACCGTCGTTTTCTTGAGTGATAAATTCCATGAGTTTCAGGTGTGGTTTTTTTTCTACCCCAGGAATCTGCGACTTCACTGCCAAAAACGGAACAGACTGTCGTCAATGGAATCACAAGCGTTGGATTATAGTGAGTAAGTATGGAAGGTGGGGCAAAACGCCCCCGTCTCCCTAAACAATATCCCCCCCCCCCCTCTTATATTTGAACCTACAGATATTTGGTATTAACTGTAAATGAGAGAAGCATAGCCACACAACAACATACCCTAACCGTTTATAAATTGAAAGAATCACCCGCGCACCAGAGGCAATGAAGGCAACATTTTTTTTGTTTTTTGTTTTTTTGTTGGGGGGGGGGGGGGCTTTTTACCCCACATTACCATAGGTAGGCAAGAGGTAGGCCCCTATGTTAGTCAGAAGTGTCCGACACTGACCTCCGGATAGCTGAGAGGGTAACAACTAATCTGGAAAGCTGGGCAGGACTTTGTTTATATTATCGTGGAGATTGCCTTGTTTCCTTGTCATTTGCTATATGTGAGATAAAAAACATGTTGCGGCCATCTTGTGTTTCAGACAAGCTTACAAAAATAATTGGAGATCTAACTTCACTGACATACGATGGATCTGTATTTAGCAGCCATAGAGCTTTCCCAAAAGTGCCATATGTCAGCTTTTCCTAAAAAAAATGCCTGCAGGGTTACAGAATTTTGAAAATGTCGTCTAGAGCACTCGGTACAGAATTTTGAAAATGCGGTCTAGAGCACTCGGTACAGAATTTTGAAAATGCGGTCTAGAGCACTCGGTACAGAATTTGGAAAATGCTGTCAAGAGTACTCTGTACAGCATTTTGAAAATGCGGTCAAGAGTACTCGGTACAGAATTTTGAAAATGTGGTCAAGAGTACTCGGTACAGAATTTTGAAAATGCTGTCTAGAGCACTCGGTACAGAATTTTGAAAATGCGGTCTAGGGTACTCGGTACAGAATTTTGAAAATGCGGTCTAGAGTACTCGGTACAGAATTTTGAAAATGCGGTCTAGAGTACTCGGTACAGAATTTTGAAAATGCGGTCTAGAGTACTCGGTACAGAATTTTGAAAATGCGGTCTAGGGTACTCGGTACATAATTTTGAAAATGCGGTCTAGGGTACTCGGTACAGAATTTTGAAAATGTGGTCTAGAGTACTCGGTACAGCATTTTGAAAATGCGGTCAAGAGTACTCTGTACAGCATTTTGAAAATGTGGTCAAGAGTACCCTGTACAGAATTTTGAAAATGCGGTCAAGAGTACTCTGTACATCATTTTGAAAATGCGGTCAAGAGTACTCTGTACAGAATTTTTAAAATGCGGTCAAGAGTACTCGGTACAGAATTTTGAAAATGCGCTCAAGAGTACTCGGTACAGAATTTTGAAAATGCGGTCTAGAATACTCGGTACAGAATTTTGAAAATGCGGTCTAGAGCACTCGGTACAGAATTTTGAAAATGCGGTCCAGGGTACTCGGTACAGAATTTTGAAAATGCGGTCTAGGGTACTCGGTACAGAATTTTGAAAATGCGGTCTAGGGTACTCGGTACAGAATTTTGAAAATGCGGTCTAGGGTACTCGGTACAGAATTTTGAAAATGTGGTCTAGGGTACTCGGTCGTGAGGATTTTAGGGCGACAGGCATCGGGGATGGTCACCAAAAGCCAACTTATTTCCAAGGCTGTAGCCACAAAGAGCCACTGAATCTGTGAATTCCGTGAAAATGAATGTCCAGGCACCGTAATCATGAATGCGTCTTAAACAGTTAACACGGGTAATTACACGTAAATCAGATGAAAACTGCCAAATGGTATTCTAATTTACATCTTACTACCAGTGTTAACTGCTTAAGATACATTCATGATTACGGTACCAGCTAGTTGACAAAAACTTAAACTTTTTTTTTTTTTTTTACATTTTCGATTTTAATTTATTTTTCAACAACATCTTTAAAAATGGCAGCAATTATCACACTTATGCACCCACGTTCACCCACACCCACAGACACTGACACATACACCCACCCACCCAACACACATGCATAATACACAAACATACGCTGGGCTATACTATGTTATACGCTCAACCACAACCAGACAGATAATAATGGATTAATAATGTTGAAAGCAGATAGAGAGAGAGAGAGAGAAGGGAGGACGAAAAATAAATTTGAACTTGTAATCATATACTAAGAGGGAAACAAAAACTTAAACTTAGTTGATTCGCCTTGCCTTAAGGCTGTGCCAGACTAATTGACATAGGCTAGAACACCAAGGCTACATCAAAATGTTGCTATGCTATGCATAGTTATGCGGGGATTGTCCTTAGCCATGACAAACTCCTAGCGTAACACCATCAGTCTCCAAAATCCCCCGAAGTCGGGGTGTGGCTGCCCACGTGGCGGGGTAATCAAAAACGGTTACACACGCGTAAATGTTCTCGTCCCTAGCTGATGCACTAGTACCATAGTGTTTAAGTGTTTCCACTGTTAGCATGGTCCCTGGAGACTTTTAGCCAGGGTAATTATCTTTCTAAAGATACAAAAGCCATTCTTGTATCTTTTTCCGTTCCAGAGTTATGAGCATTTAAAGTTAGTAGGGTGAGCGTCGGCCATTTTGAGAAAACGCAATCTAAAGTCTAGCCTAGCTGAAGAAAATCCATTGACCTGCCCGTTTTAAAACACTTATAAGACCATTTAGAGACCATATTACAGATTATTCTTTATGAATATGAAATATATTATGTTAGAGATCATAAAAATACCCATAACTCAAAATTTACAAAAATGATATTTTTCACTTTGCAAGCCTGTTGTGAGAAGCTAGCCCAGCGACTTGATGTTCCTTTCGTGGTGCTGGGTCACATACAACACATGATTAATGTCTCACAGGTCAACACGCAGGCAACAACAGTTATGCCAGATTGCCTTGCAACACGACCAAACCTGGACAGTGTAAAACTACGATTTGCTGCAGAGAAACTGAAAAGGGAAAGGATTGTCTAAAATTCCAGTACCTTCTTCAACTCAAAGCGAACTCTCTGAAAGTCAATCAAACAACAAACTCTAAACCAAAGGATCCCCTGTTGAGGGCAACAGAGAATCCCCTGTTGAGGGCAACAGAGAATCCCCTGTTGAGGGCAACAGAGAATCCCCTGTTGAGGGCAACAGAGAATCCCCTGCGGATGGCAACAGAGAATCCCCTGTTGAGGGCAACAGAGAATTCCCTGTGGTGGGCAACAGAGAATCCCCTGCAGAGGGCAACAGAGAATCCCCTGTTGAGGGCAACAGAGAATCCCCGGCGGAGGGCAACAGAGAATCCCCTGTTGAGGGCAACAGAGAATCCCCTGCGGAGGGCAACAGAGAATCCCCTGTTGAGGGCAACAGAGAATCCCCGGCGGAGGGCAAAAGATGTCGGCGACTGCGAGAGTGAAGGTAGCGGCAGCAGCTGGCGTACTGCCTATGCCAATGTGCCCTGGCTGAAGAAATTCTTGGTACGTGTTATAAGAAAGTCTGCTCTGTGTGTGTGTGTGTGTATGCGTGTGCATACGTGTGTAAATGTATGTGTGAGCGTGCACGACTGTATGCGTGCGTGCATGCATGTGCGCGCGCGCGTAAATGAATGTGTGCGCGTGCATGGGTGCACACGCATGCGTATGATTAGCAAGACGCTCCAATTTTTGCTTCAGAAAACCCTAGCCTGATACATGCAGAACCGCCTGCATGAAAGTGTTACCCATGCTGCATATTACATCATCCACTGGAAACTATAAAAAATAAATTAAAACAAACTTTGACAAATCGAGTATCTAGTCTAACATACGTACCTAAAATATTGACTGGTCGAGTTTGTTTGTTTGTCGTATTTTTTTTTATTTTTTTTTTTAGGATACTCACGGGTCGAGTTTCTTTAGACGACGGACGCCGCGCGCATAACTGTTATGCCAAAAGGGGTCTAAGAAACACTCGAATAAACGTTTGCGGAAGAATATTACAAACTCTTGTCTGATTACTAAAACAAAAGTAGTATTTTAATCAAACTTTAATGGACCAATCAACAACAAGAAATGCATTCACCCCCTACTAGTTCCGGATAGTTCGCCGCTTGCTCGGTGTTTGGCAAGAACAAAACGTCACGCGAACTATTGGCAAACGAAGGGTGTTTCTTAAACCGTTTTTACCGATTTGAGCGAGCGCAACGTAATGTTAACCCTTATGAAACGGACCCCTGGACGCAAGGAAAGGCAAGATCAAAATGTTGCTTACATTACAGTCCTACCACCACCACAAACCAAGCAAGCAAACAAACAAAAAACAGAGAAAAGGGGCTGGGAAGGAATGGTTCTTTTCTACGAACGAACAATCGTGTTTTACGTCCTCTCGGCCTGGGAAGGCACATATGGGACATTTGTTTATAAGGACGGGGGACAGGACAAACAGACATCAACAGAACATAGGGCGAGGACAAACATAAGGAAAAAGCGTGGTTAGTTTAGTTATGTACATAGGGTGATACATAAAACGGTATTGGGAAGATGTAAAAGTGAGTTTGTTAAGATGTTAAAGATGTTGGCAGTCTGGTATTGCAACAAGCCCCCCCCCCCCCCCCAACATTGTTATTGAAATCCAGGGCTACATGTTTAAATATAACTTTTTATTTTTATTAGTAAAAACTGCTGTACTTATAAAATAAAGACAGTATTTACAAATATTTGTACACTATTTACAAAGGTTATATTGTTTTCTTTATTGGTTAAAACGATAAAATGTAAAATTAATTGTAGTTAGTGGGAAAGGAGGTCACCTCCCTCCCAATGTGTTTGACCCTAATTTTATATTTATTAGGGTGGTGCTGACAATCACATTTTGTCTGCGCCGGCTTTGTGAATTCAAATGAAACTCTTATATACAAACATTTGTGCATTGTTTACAAAAAATAGTATGTTCTCGATTAGTAGTTAAAGGGGCACCCTGACGGATGAGGTTTTAAAAAAAACACATCGAGATCACCATGAAAACACTATTTACAGAGATTGCAACACTCACTTTGCTCTGGTTTCCTAGAAATCAACCGTCAAAACGGCGATTCAACCTTGGCGGAGGTGCTGGAAATCAAATTATTTAACTGAAAGAGAAGGCGTGTGGCGTCTCTTTTGTAATGGCGACCAAATTGCTTGCACAATTTTTTCGCAATACAAGCCTTTTTATTTATCTCTTTTTTACATTTTGTATGCAGTTTACCTAAAAGAGTTTCGCTCACAACAAAGGAAATATACTGGTCTCCAAAAGTTAAGGGCCGGCTTCTGTTTTCAGTAGCTTGATATCTATTTATTGTACACAAAGACAACAATGAAGAAAATGGCAAAACTTAGGCTACTCAATAACTTTCCTTCCTGTTGCACGTGCCTGAACCAGTTTTGCAGACAGTGCAGTACAGCAACAGCGTTTTCCGGTACGCTTAAAATGTGGCAAATTCAAGAGAATTTCACGAAAGTTTGGTCTCTTTTCGCTGAAGAATCAGGGCTGATGCAGGTTTCTTGCCTATTGCACGTGCAAGGCATGACTGTAATGAACACTGCTGAGCAAAAGTTAGACACGAATGTGTATTTAAGGGCGGCAACCAGAGCTCTCAATAAGCATGCCTCCAAGACAGAGACTGTCAACGCTGAATCGCGGACTGGCCCTGGGATGGCTCCAGGACGGAGTTTCCGGCCGAGAAGTCTCCAGAAGGCTGGGAGTGAGCCACTCCGTCATTCAACGCCTCCAGGAACGCTTCCAGACCACCGGAAGTGTAGATGAACGGCCCCGCTCTGGACGCCCAAGAGCAACAAATGGACGTGACGATCGTTTCCTCCAGCTGTTGGCGCTACGTAACCGAACCGTGTCCGCCAGGACGTTAAGAAGCAACCTCAGGATGGCAGCTAACGTCAACATAAGCCAAACCACTGTCCGCCGACGCCTTCATGAGGTGGGCCTCCAGTCCAGGGCACCTGCCGTCTGTGTGCCTCTCGCACCACGTCACCGCCGGGCTCGGGTGGCGTTCGGCCCCGCAACCACCAGTGCTGGAACAGGCAGCAGTGGGGCAGAGTCCTCTTCACCGACGAGTCCCGCTTCACTCTGTCCAACAGTGATGCCCGGAGGCGTGTGTGGCGACGTGTAGGCGAGCGATTTGTCGACGCCTGCGTTCAGGAGCATGACCGGTATGGAGGAGGGTCTGTGATGGTGTGTGGGGGCTTCCACCTTCATGGGAGGACCCCTCTGTACCTCATCCAAGGCAATCTGACCGGCATCAGGTACAGAGACGAGATTGTAAGGCCTCTCATTATCCCCACTCTTCGGGCCATGGGACGAGGATCTATCCTCCAGGATGACAATGCCACGCCTCATCGCGCTCTGGTGGTGAGGGACTTCCTGCAACGTCAGCAGGTTGTCCGTATGGACTGGCCTGCCCGATCCCCGGACCTTGCGCCCATTGAACACCTCTGGGACATCCTTGGACGCCGTGTCAATGACAACCATCCTCCGCCTCTTGATGTTGCTCAACTATTCCAGTTCCTGCAGCAGGAGTGGCTCGCCATCCCTCATCAGATGCTGCAGAACCTTGTGAACTCAATGCGGCAACGGGTAGTGGAATGCCTCGCAGCAAATGGTGGCCACACCAGGTACTGCACCTGAACAAACTGATTGGACTTTACTTGCAACTTGTCGAAGGGGGGGTGGGGGTGATTCAGCCCCAATTAACGCGAATGAAATTGGTCGTATCGATGATTTCTTCGCTTGGATTGAACAATGACATATCAAATTAAACCATTCTATGAGATGAAGGTGTTTTCTTGAGTCTTTTAATTTTGAGAGAAGATCGTTCTTCCGACCCTTAAATTTTGGAGACCAGTGTAGCTTCAATTTGTTTTTACTGCACTACAAAAAAGAAAAAGCTTGAACCACAATGGGTTTGGCCCCCACCCATCCCATCCAAAATGGCTTCTCTCTCCGGCATCTCCGCCGACTGATGTCGAGAGGACGTTAAACACAATTTACTACTACTACTACTACTGTTACTGGGACGGATCGGGAATGGGGATCGGTGTTCGGCCCGCGGCGTGGGGAGACCCCGCCCCCACCACGGTATGTAGTTATTCAGTATAAAATAAGAGGCTATATGTTTTTAACTTTTGGTTATAAGTTTAGAAATGAGGCCCAAAAGAAGATCGGTGGATGGCCTCTGCGAACCATGCCAGGGGGGACCATCCCCGTGGACCGTGTGGATTGGGATTGTTGTGTATGGGATTTGGGATATATTTAATGTATGAACAAAATCTGTAAGTTCACCTTGAATGTGAGTGCAGGGGTCGAATAAGTGTTCAAAATGAAGTGTCTTTTTGCATTCACAGATGATATTTTTGAATTTACAGTAGTATGATCTGGTTCCTATACGGAATATTGTGGATTGGAGCTTTGGTGGTACGGTAATGAACAGTCCCCCCTGAACTATGTGATGATCCCAGGAGTGGGCTTTGGTGGAGAGTTCCAACTCCTTGGCCTACCCCTGGAACGCTGCTGTTTTTAGTAATGTTTTTGCTTCTTTTGTTGACAGGCCGATATCTACGCATGTTCCAAACCGACCGGTGGCGGCCATATTGGCTTTGCGGTCAGGCAGCTGGTCGTTGCCCGTAAGGCCACAGTGAGAGGCGATCCATGCGAGCAGAACATCTATGCCTTTAAGGTTGAGTTGTTGTGTTAAGTTTTTGATTTCGTTTTTAACCCTTTCGCCGCCAGCCATATTTCAGCCAAAAAATACCATTAAACTTAACGGGGTAGAAATATTTTTTTATCCGCAATATTGAGAATTCCTCTGTGACATGTATAAAATTAGGCCTATCCTTACCTCCCAAAATTAAGAAAATAGGATCTTCAAATAACAGGCCCTGATTTGATGCCTTTTGGTGACATGGGTGTTAAACCACTGTGGTGCATAAATGCGACATTGGCGGTGAAAGGGTTAATTTCGGAGCGGTTTTGATTCCATCCCTGTAAGGCTTTGATTGATGAAAGTGAATCTGAAAAAATTACAATACGGTATGGTGGGTTGGTAAGATCATTTATGTTTGAAAGGGCTTCCAAGATAGCCCAGAGCTCGGCAGAAAATATGGAGAGATTTTTGTCTAATTGAAAGGCTTTTTGAAAATGTTAGACTAGGAATACTAAAATGCACACCCTATCGCGCGCGCGCGCGCGTGCGTGTGTGTGTGTGTGTGTGTGTGTGTGTGTGTGTGTGTGTGTGTGTGTGTGTGTGTGTGTGTGTGTGTGTGTGTGTGTGTGTGTGTGTGTGTGTGTGTGTGTGTGTGTGTGTGTGCCGGTACGTGCGTGTATGTGTGGGTGGGGTGTGTATGTGTATGCCTATTTGCATGTGCGTGAGCGATTATTTCGTGTTGTTGAATTTGTTGCTTCTTAATTTTTGTTGTTGTTAAGCGCATAGAGCTCCACATTGGTGAGGAATGCGCTATATAAATGATTCACTATTATTATTATTATTATTATTATCTGGTTGTTGTTCAATTTGGATCCATCTGTATAAATAGTAAGGAGATGTTTGAGGTTATGGATTTTTTCTTTAGCTGCTACGGTTAGTCTATTAAGGTCTTCTTCTTTATTATATAAATGGTGTAGTGTAATATCGTATTGTGGTGGATCCCAGTCCCACTGTGGCACTATATATATATTGGGGGAAGAACACAATATCTTTCATTGAGAGACCTGAGTTCTCAAACAGTTCCTTTGAATCCCACCTGCTCCCCCCTCCCTCCTTTTTCTTTTTCTTTGCCCTCCCCCTCTTTTTTACCCCCCCTCTACCCCACCTTCCCCCTTCTCAGATTACGCCCCCCTTTCCCCCTTCCACTCCCCACCCTCCCCTCCACTCCCCTACACCCTTCCCTTCTTCACCCTCTTCTCCCCCACATTTTCACAGCCTCCTCACTCTCTTCCTTTCCCCTTTAGTAGAGAGATGGTTCCCCCTTCTTTTAACTCACCATTCCTACCCTCCCGCTTTCCTCTTCCCCCCATCTCTCTCCCACTCTCTCTCCACCCCTCCCCCTTCTCCTTCCCTCCCTCTCTTTCTTTTTTTCTCCCCTCCTTCTCCCCTCCTCTCTCTTCCCCTCTAACATAACACCACGAGAGTTCACCCCCAGACCATTTTCAGATCTGTCCACTCAATAGTTCTCATTCATGGCCCCATGGTTGCCCGCACCATGATGACTGCCTCACTCCCCAACCTTTATTACTCTCGGCAGTCACAGGCGGGTTTGTTTCTGCGTCGGCCCCCGGCAAAGAATGGACACGTGAGAATCCCCCCCTTGGGTATAAATTCATTTCGGTGTGAAGTTCTAGTATTGTGGCATTGCATAGTTTGGTTAGGCATGGCCCCTTTATTCTCCACCCCGCTATACACACAATTTGTTCGTCATACAAGATGGTTCACCAGCGCGCGGATGCCAGCCACATTCTCCTGTGTCCATATCAATTCCTCTTTAATGGTTTCTTACGTCTGTCACAGGAAACGAAGGGTCGAGACCACGGCAGTTTAGTCTAGGAGCTACCACTGGCGGTTCATTAGTCTGTAATTGTGCGTAGTGACTGGACGTAGGTCTAGGTGTCTCCTCCACCTTTTCTATCAGAAGGCCCCCTCCCATGTCTGCCTAGGTCAGCGTGCTCGCCCCGCTACTTTCGGGCCTCATGTGACCCTTTCTCCATCCCCCCTCTCCGCACCGGATTCAGAAATTTGGGACTGCCGATCCCCATACCCCATCCACCCTTCCTTCCTCACTTTCCTCCCCGTCCCCCCTTTTTTTTCCGCCCCATCCCTCCCTCTTCCCTCCCCACCTTTCTCACCCCCTCTATTTTTTCCACCTCTTTTTTTTCCCGCACGCTCCACCCCTCTCCGTCCCCCCCCCCCTTCCCTCTTGTGGCACCTCTTCGTCTTCGGAACCCCCCAACTGCGTTAATGAAATTTTCAGATCTGTTTTGATTGATGGTCAAAGGGGTACATGTCCCGTGCATTCCTGAAAGGTTCGCTGTCTCAAGGACACCTATAAAATACCTGATTGGGGGATCTATCTGCCCATATTCGCTTTGATTTGTGTATCTGTATAAATACCCCTCATCGGCGATACCTATCATGATTCCTTTACTGTTTGTGCGTCTTAAGCACCATGAATATTCAACTTCGGTGCTCTGCTTCGTTCTCCTTTTCCTCTATCCACTTCCTTTTTACCACCCTCTGCTCGATCTTCACTCCATTCTCGCTTATTCTCATACATTAGCCACCGAGATAATTGTTACATTTGTATCTCTCCTACCTTGATCGCTTCACTCCCTCCTCATTCCCCGTGTCCTTTCGCTCCCTATCTGAATTGATGACCTTGCGTATCCTCATCTTAGATCTTTTGTTTCCGTTATATTACCCCTTTATCTCCAGCGCCCCCTCGTACCTCTCCGCACAACCTAGATCACCTGACCCTCGTTCGGCTTTCCTGTGTCACTCCTCACACTATTAACTCAAACCTACGGTCTTACCCCCCCCAAGCTCCAGCTCTCATAACATTATTACCAGCTCGACACTACCCCGGTTATAACTCGTCCGTGCCTCTAACTCATTTTAATGCCACCCTCTCTCCTCAACTAATGCAGGTAAGATGGAGATTCTGCCCACACCCCCGCCAAACTTGGCCTTCTTTCACAGTTGCCTTTTCTACAGCCCCTTTCCCATCCTCCGACTCTCTTTTTCCAGCATCTAGCTCGTTTGCCCTGGAGTTTCCTCACACCACTAAACCTGAAGGATTGTGCTGTTGCGACTTAACTTTCCCCATTTTCCTGCCCTTACTTCTGAAGTTCCTGTGTCTCTGATCCTCTCCCCACCTTCTTCTTCTGAGTGCACTACCTTCTAAATTGTTTACATTCCCTGTCCCACTCACCCACACTCAACACCTCCCCCCTATCTACTGACGTACTCTCCAACTTTTGCGCTATCAGTCACTCTCCAGTTTAGCATCCCCAACTCGCTCCATGGAATCCGCGTCCCCCCCGTGATCGTTTACGGATCCACTGAACGTAACACTCCCCTCTTCCTCTCACATATGACACAAGGAGATGGTAACTAGTCAGAGACGCCCCTCTTTCCCCTACTCCTTCGGTCCAGACCCTGACGACATATGTAGCCTTTATGCGATCCATTCCTTTTCCCCCACAGCATTGTCCAAACTCTCTGCACCCATGCTCTTCCCCGCACCTCAGACATTTTTATCAACTCATGTGGCTAGGCGCGCACATCTCTTGCCCCTCTGAACTAACCCGCTTTGCGTTATCGCCGTGCTGCCTAGCCCCCCGCCATGTTCGGTGACCGGAATAGGACTATTCGAAGGTCGTCTTGCTCCCCCTGCCCCGCATGCCTATCGATTCTCTACGTACATGACCGGCCGGTCCCGCGTTGCCTTTTACAAGAGTACCGACCCCGCTGTGATTCTCCCCCCATCTTCGTGCCCTCGTTCCCCGTACCGGCATCCCCAGCGTTATGTACACGTGAAAGTTTCCCCCCCCTTGCCGTTCGATGTGCAAAATGATGTTCATCCCCCACCTTTCTGCTGCACCTTAACTATCTACAATGACGCATCTTTCCCCGGCATTAATTGCCGATCTTCCCTTTTTGGTACAACATCAACATCCCATATGCCTACTCCCGTGCGTTCCATTGTGATCCTAGAGAGAGTGTGTGCCGCGCCGTACACCGTGCGCGAGTAGTGATGTCGTAGTGCAGTGCTGTGTGCGATTCTCCTCATAACACCCTTCCAACTAGCGTAAGTGTTCCAGTCTCTTTACCTCCCCCCTCCCCCCTCCTTCTCCCGCTCGCCCCCCTGTCTCCCCCCCTCCCGTCCTCCCCCCCCCTCTCTTCTCCTTCTCTCTTTTTTTTCCTTAACAATTCTCTCTCCTTCTTTCATCATCCCTCCTTTCTTTTCCCCTTCCCCCACTCCCCCTCCTCTCATCTTTTTTTCTTTTTCCTCTCTCTCCCTTTCTCTTCCCCTTCCCCCGCTTCTAGTTTTGCTTTCCCTCTACTTTCCCTCCTTCCTCCAGTATTTCTTCCCTCTCTCCTCCTCCTCTTTTCCCCGATTAACCTTCATCTCCTTGCGTCGCTCTCTGGCTCGATCTTTCTCCGAGATTGCCTCCTTCTGTAGATTCGTCCCCTCCCCCCATAGTCAGACCTCTACCTACTCTATCCCCTAGCTCTTCACACGGGGTGCTCATTTGGCTCATCCGACGCCGTTGCAGGAAACAGAGACAGGGACGACGCCATGTCAAAAGGTATGTAATGGTTGTGTGTGTGTGTGTGTGTGTGTGTGTGAGTGTGAGTGAGGGGGGGGGGGGGAGTCTGGGGGAGGGCTATGCATGAGTTTTATTTCCCTTCAGATCATGGTTAAAGGGAAACATTAGGAGCGCTTGTGCGTTGTAAAACAAAGGCACTTTTTTTGCTTAGCATATCGACGAAAATTGTGAGAATAAGCCCACATACATGTATGTTTTTGTTGATCTGTCCCAAATACTACAAGTGACCCTAACATTGTAACAGGGCCGGATCTGGGATATAGGAGGGGTGGTGGTGGTAGGTGAAGACGGGGTAAAAAGCCCATGGGCGGGTAAGAAGCCCATGCCAACTATCTCATGAACCAAAGAAACTTTCAGTCACATTTTGCCCATGAGACGAGTGTTAATGTTTAGCATTCGTGTCATGGGCAAATTTGACTGAAATTTGCTTTATTTCTTGAGATAATTGGCATGGGCTTCTTACCCGCCTATATGGGCTTTTTACCCCGTCTTCCCTAGTGTTGCTACAAACAGGGCGGGGGTCTGGGGGCTGAAGCTTTGTTAACAAAATAAAGTGTACATATAAGAACAACACAACAGTAAGTAGGAGTATAATTATATCATTCTTTTTTACACTCTATTTTCGCTTTGTTTTGTTTTGGCGGGAGGGGTGGTGGTGGTTGCGGAACCCAGGTAACCCCACCCCACCCCACCCCCTGGATCCGGCCCTGCCTAACTTTAGCCCTAAATTGTCCAATCCATGACCACAGAGTAGGCTATATATAGATTAAGGGTCGGACATGGGAGTTGTCCAATATGTACATTTGATAACATGTGCACTTTCTCTCTTTTTTCAACCTTCCCCAATCCCTCCCTCTCGCCTCTTTAGCTTCAGAACCCCGTTGACCGTGACTCTTTCATTCAAAATAATAACAAAATATAGGGTGACTAAAAAACAAATGCAACCTACAAAATCGTTCATAATTTTTATAATAATAAAGCTATCGATTCAATTCTCTCACAATTCTAAAGAAGATTTAATGCATGAAAGGCTGTAGCAGCTTGTTTTGTCAAGAGGCCTCGGAGAGCTCCAGAAATGTACAGTTTCCACGGTAACCCATTTTTAGAAAAGTCCCCACTTCTGCAAAAACACTTCTGCAGAAAATGCCTGTTGTCTGAAAGCGGTCTGTTTCTAAAAAATGACTGTCTTTTTGGCCTTAACAATTAACAGGCAAGACTGTACAACGTATCCCGACATTTTGAGCCCACATATGAATAAGAAGTTTGTCCGGATACCGTAGAAATTGAAATTGCGAAAGCGTTTTTGGACCTGAAAACTAAAGGCAGTTTCTGAAAATGGGGTACCATTGAAACTGTTGATTTCTGGAGCACATCAACAAATCTAAGAAAAGCAAATTGTTGTCATCTTTCATGCATCGAATCTTCCTTAAACACCTGAAAAATCAAAACGATAGCTTGATTATTAAACTCTTTATTACCGATATTGTGTGTGGGTTGGATTTGTTTCGGAGTCGCCCTGTAATAACCTTCCCGTCTCTGCCTCTTACTAATCCCTATTGTTCTCGGTCTCCTCAGCAACACTGAGAACAACATGGAGCTGGAAATGGTTCATCTCCCTTCCAATAGTCCTCAACTGGACGGTGAGTTCAAAGTCGTTAGCGGGGTAGTGGGGTGGATGCCTCGATGGTGCCTCCATACAGGGAGCTGGACGATCCCGCCCCCTCCACGAGTCTCTCCCCGTGTGGATGCAGGGGGGGGGGGGGGGGGGGGTTGTCTTTCGTATAAATAGTTCTGGAAGTTGGTAACTTGCTCTAATCTGCCACTCTCTTTGACTCTGCCTTTTCCCCTGGATGCTTTCTGATCTGTCATCTACTTTCTTGCTGACTTACTGGGCCATTCTCCTGCCTTTTTTCTTTCAAAACAATCATCTAACTAATGTTCTCCTTTGAGTTCCTCCGAAATCGGAAATGAGTTGGCTGAATGCAGTGGGAAGGCCAGTGAAAAATGAAAACCGGACACATGCGTACCACACCCGTTATGGACATATGGCCTGGGAATGCAGAAGAAGTAGAAGAAGAAGAAGAAGAAGAAGAAGAAGAAGAAAAAGAAAAAGAAGAAGAAGAAGAAGAAGAAGAAGAAGAAAAGTCATAAGCTTTCTTGAACATTCCACAGGCTTTTACAATCATGTATTCAAAAGAAAGAGACAAACCAAACGAAAAGTACATTTTAACGAACACACTTTTCCTTATTGCAATAAAGATAGCAATAATTATACCCATTTCTTGAACCAAAGCAATTCAATGCTTTAAAGGAATTATTGACAGCTACAATGTCTGACAGAATTGACATGGAACCCATGGCAGTACATCAATCCTTTCGGTTGGAAATCACACTGAGCAAGTGCAAATAAATAGAGAGTGCCTCCCAGTAAATATCCTTTAATGTCAGCAGCTTTAAGATATATTGACACAGAGTAAATGAGAGAGAGAGAGAGAGAGAGAGAGAGAGAGAGAGAGAGAGAGAGAGAGAGAGAGAGAGAGAGAGAGAGAGAGAGAGAGAGTGAGAGAGAGAGAGAGAGAGAGAGAGAGAGAGAGAGAGAGAGAGAGAGAGAGAGAGATTTACAATGACAATGACAATATCCTTTAATGTCAGCAGCTTTAAGCTCTAATGACACATAGTAAATGAGAGAGAGAGAGAGAGAGAGAGAGAGAGAGAGAGAGAGAGAGAGAGAGAGAGAGAGAGAGAGAGAGATTTACAATGACAATGACAATATCCTTTAATGTCAGCAGCTTTAAGCTCTAATGACACAGAGTAAATGAGAGAGAGAGAGAGAGAGAGAGAGAGAGAGAGAGAGAGAGAGAGAGAGAGAGAGAGAGAGAGAGAGAGACAGACAGACAGAGAGAGGTTTACAATGACAATGACAATATCCTTTAATCACTGGCCATAACGTCAGCAGCTTTAAGCTCTAATGACACAGAGTAAATGAGAGAGAGAGAGAGAGAGAGAGAGAGAGAGAGAGAGAGAGAGAGAGAGAGAGAGAGAGAGAGAGAGAGAGAGAGAGAGAGAGAGAGAGAGAGAGGGGAAAGAAGAAAAGAAAAGAAAGAAAGAACGAGAGAGAGAGAGAGAGGGAGGGGAGGAACACTGACGCTGACAATGGTGTATTGTTATTACCCGGGAGTGGTCTAGTGAGACTTTGAAAGAGAGAGAGAGAGAGAGAGAGAGAGAGAGAGAGAGAGAGAGAGAGAGAGAGAGAGAGAGAGAGAGAGAGAGAGAGAGATCACAACTGTTTTGTATTTCAATGTCCCAGGACCCTTGCACCGCCTGGCCCCATCCATCTATGAAGAGGAGCCTCACATCTACAGCACCATCGATGAGACCAGCATCGCTGACACATTCACACCCGTCACCGTCATCAAAATACGCCGTACTGCTGCAGTAGCGCAGGGAACACCCGCACCATCAATGCGCGGGGAGTCGTCCCCAAATCCCAGCCACACGTACCACATTCTGGAAGCAAGTGAGACTCATGCTGGAGATCCACATCCAAATCCTTCCCTTTCCGGTGCCAACGAAGCAGAATCTACTGCCACTACCGGGCGTCACAGCCTCACTTACCATATTCTGGAAGCAAGCGAAAACAGCGAGACTCAGACTGAGGGTGAAGTAGAGCCAAACCCTAAGGCCGGGTTCACATTAGACGCGTAAGTTCCGTACAGAAAACCCTAAAATAAGTAGAAGAAAGAAGGATAAAAGTTTACGCATAATGGGGAAATTCGGACACGTGCGCAAATCTGTTCCCTTCTTTGTTTCACTTATTTGCGCACGGGTTTCCGCATGGAATATTCGCTTATGTGTGTACACGGCCTAAGTATTTAGTTGTTGACGAATCAAGCGATAACAGCGAGAGCTATATTGACGATACAGCAGAACCACGCTCAAAGTCTTTACTTGATAGAACAAGCGATAACAGCGAGAGCTATATTGACGATACAGCAGAACCACGCTCAAAGTCTTTACTTGATAGAACAAGCGATAACAGCGAGAGCTATAATGAGGATACAGCAGAACCAAGCCCAAAGTCTTTACTTGATAGAACAAGCGATAACAGCGAGAGCTATAATGAGGATACAGCAGAACCAAGCCCAAAGTCTTTACTTGATAGAACAAGCGATAACAGCGAGAGCTATAATGAGGATACAGCAGAACCAAGCCCAAAGTCTTTACTTGATAGAACAAGCGATAACAGCGAGAGCTATATTGACGATACAGCAGAACCACGCCCAAAGTCTTTACTTCTTGATGAAGCAAGAGAAAACAGCGAGAGCTATGCTGAGTATGCAGCAGAACCAAGCTCAAAGTCTTTACTTGTTGATGAAACAAGAGAAAACAACAAGAGCTATGCTGGGGATAACGGCAGCAGAACCAAACTCAAAGTCTTTACTTGTTGATACTACCAACAAAACAGGCGCCAAAAGTACTGTAGGCGTACCTTATTTATTTAGCATTGATTACAGTCCCGTCAACAGCAATGATTTTCTCAGGATTTTCACCACAATAAACGTCAAACATGTCAACAACATCTCACATGTATTTACTTTACAAACAACCTGAAAAATTACAAAAATACAAAACAATTGATTACATGACACTTGTACAGAGGCACGCTTCATATTCTGGAATATGGCGCAAACGGCGAGACTCATGCTGGTGATCAAAATCCAACTCCTCCATTTTCTTCTAGTACCGATGAAGCAGAATCTGCTTCTGCGGTGCCTCAAAGCCACAAATATCAGTCAGCGAGACTGAGACACCAGAAGCTACAGGACCAAGCCTAAAGTCTTCACTTTTTGGTACTGAAGAAGCTTGTGAATAATCTGAGAAGGAAAGATGGATTTGTTTGTTGCCTTTGATTCATAAGTTTACTATTTTCCCCCTTTCCCCCGTGACAGCCACACATATGCTCTGGAACAGGGCGCAAACAGCGAGACTGATACCAGAAACTGCAGAATCAAACCCAAAGTCTTCACTTCCTGGTATTGAAGAAGCAGGTCACTGAAAATACTGTGTGCCTTATGGGGACGAATAGGCCCTACCGTGTTCTGGAATATGCCGCAAACAGCGAGACTGACACCAGAAACTGCAGGATCAAACCCAAAGTCTTCACTTCCTGGTATTGAAGAAGCAGGTCACTGAAAATACTGTGTGCCTTATGGGGACGAATAGGCCCTACCGTGTTCTGGAATATGCCGCAAACAGCGAGACTGACACTAGAAGCTGCAGGATCAAACCCAAAGTCTTCACTTCCTGGTATTGAAGAAGCAGGTCACTGAAAATACTGTGTGCCTTATGGGGACGATGTGGCGCACACAGCGAGACCCAGGCTGCACAACAACTGAACAGATCCAAAGCCCCTGGCAAATCCTCCCAAACGAATGTTTCAGTGCCTCTGGAGTCTAGGGGTTTGTAAATTTTAATTAAATTAGGGACCCTCTCTCTTTCATAACTTACATGTTATACTCCAAGATATAAAACGCCTCAAAAGCATATATCATATTTCATATTTTAAATTCGCTTAGACTTGTAAAGTCAAAATTCACTTTCTTATTACGTTTGTTTTTAAACTGTGTCGAGAATAAAGATTGAATGTAAATAGTTGTTATGTGTCTTCAGACCTTAAAACTTTATGATGTACTTTTAAAAGTGGTCCTGAAAATGCTAAACTCCTAGCTCAGGGAGCAATAGCCAAAAGTTTTTATTTAACATTTTAAAACAAAAGTGTAAATATTTATAACCCAGAGTAGTCTTGTGCGAGCCATGGCACCTAAGAAAAACTTGACCTTTATTCAAGTTAAAACCATAGTCCTAAAATAAAAAGTTATAAAATACAAATATCTTTATTTTGAGAAAATCTCTTTTTCTTCTCCCCTTCCCCATTTAGTCCCCAAAATCTGAAAGTTACAGAAATGTCCCGTATGGCTTTTGCTGAGAGGACGTAAAACTTTAATTTTGCGTCCTAAGTGAAGCAAACACTGCAGATATTATAGGCCTACCTACAGATCCAAAGTGAAAGACACAAAAACTGAAGCTGCATAGAGTTGCTTTGGTCAGTGCCCAGAAATCTAAGTTTAAGGAGCAATAAAAAGAACGGAAACCGGAAGTTGTCATTGATTTTGCATATTGCCATGATAGGAGAAATCTACTCCAGTAGAAGTAGTAGTAGTAGTAGTAGTAGTAGTAGTAGTAGTAGTAGTAGTAGTAGTAGTAGTAGTAGTAGTAGTACAGTAGTAGTAGTAGTAGTAGTAGTAGTAGTAGTAGTAGTAGTAGTAGTAGTAGTAGTAGTAGTAGTAGTAGTAGTAGTAGTAGTAGTAGTAGTAGTAGTAGTAGTAGTAGTAGTAGTAGTAGTAGTAGTAGTAGTAGTAGTAGTAGTAGTAGTAGTAGTAGTAGTAGTAGTAGTAGTAGTAGTAGTAGTAGTAGTAGTAGTAGTAGTAGTAGTAGTAGTAGTAGTAGTAGTAGTAGTAGTAGTAGTAGTAGTAGTAGTAGTAGTAGTAGTAGTAGTAGTAGTAGTAGTAGTAGTAGTAGTAGTAGTAGTAGTAGTAGTAGTAGTAGTAGTAGTAGTAGTAGTAGTAGTAGTAGTAGTAGTAGTAGTAGTAGTAGTAGTAGTAGTAGTAGTAGTAGTAGTAGTAGTAGTAGTAGTAGTAGTAGTAGTAGTAGTAGTAGTAGTAGTAGTAGTAGTAGTAGTAGTAGTAGTAGTAGTAGTAGTAGTAGTAGTAGTAGTAGTAGTAGTAGTAGTAGTAGTAGTAGTAGTAGTAGTAGTAGTAGTAGTAGTAGTAGTAGTAGTAGTAGTAGTAGTAGTAGTAGTAGTAGTAGTAGTAGTAGTAGTAGTAGTAGTAGTAGTAGTAGTAGTAGTAGTAGTAGTAGTAGTAGTAGTAGTAGTAGTAGTAGTAGTAGTAGTAGTAGTAGTAGTAGTAATAGTAGTAGTAGTAGTAGTAGTAGTAGTAGTAGTAGTAGTAGTAGTAGTAGTAGTAGTAGTAGTAGTAGTAGTAGTAGTAGTAGTAGTAGTAGTAGTAGTAGTAGTAGTAGTAGTAGTAGTAGTACAGTAGTAGTAGTACAGTAGTAGTAGTAGTAGTAGTAGTAGTAGTAGTAGTAGTAGTAGTAGTAGTAGTAGTAGTAGTAGTAGTAGTAGTAGTAGTAGTAGTAGTAGTAGTAGTAGTAGTAGTAGTAGTAGTAGTAGTAGTAGTAGTAGTAGTAGTAGTAGTAGTAGTAGTAGTAGTAGTAGTAGTAGTAGTAGTAGTAGTAGTAGTAGTAGTAGTAGTAGTAGTAGTAGTAGTAGTAGTAGTAGTAGTAGTAGTAGTAGTAGTAGTAGTGGTAGTAGTAGTAGTAGTAGTAGTAGTAGTAGTAGTAGTAGTAGTAGTAGTAGTAGTAGTAGTAGTAGTAGTAGTAGTAGTAGTAGTAGTAGTAGTAGTAGTAGTAGTAGTAGTAGTAGTAGTAGTAGTAGTAGTAGTAGTAGTAGTAGTAGTAGTAGTAGTAGTAGTAGTAGTAGTAGTAGTAGTAGTAGTAGTAGTAGTAGTAGTAGTAGTAGTAGTAGTAGTAGTAGTAGTAGTAGTAGTAGTAGTAGTAGTAGTAGTAGTAGTAGTAGTAGTAGTAGTAGTAGTAGTAGTAGTAGTAGTAGTAGTAGTAGTAGTAGTAGTAGTAGTAGTAGTAGTAATAGTAGTAGTAGTAGGAATAGTAGTAGTAGTAGGAATAGTAGTAGTAGTAGTAGTAGTAGTAGTAGTAGTAGTAGTAGGGAAAGACGGGGTAAAAAGCGCATGGGAAGCTAAGAAGCCCACCCCAATTATCTCATGAAATAAAGAAAATTTCAGTCAAATTTGCCCATGAGACGAATGCTAGACATTAACGCTCGTCTCATGGGCAAAATGAGACTGAAATTTGCATCATTTCATGAGATAATTGGGGTGGGCTTCTTACCCGCCCATGCGCTTTTTACCCCGTCTTCCCCTAGTAGTAGTAGTAGTAGGAATAGTAGTAGTAGTAGTAGTAGTAGTAGTAGTAGTAGTAGTAGTAGTAGTAGTAGTAGTAGTAGTAGTAGTAGTAGTAGTAGTAGTAGTAGTAGTAGTAGTAGTAGTAGTAGTAGTAGTAGTAGTAGTAGTAGTAGTAGTAGTAGTAGTAGTAGTAGTAGTAGTAGTAGTAGTAGTAGTAGGGGAAGACGGGGTAAAAAGCGCATGGGCGGGTAAGAAGCCCACCCCAATTATCTCATGAAATAAAGAAAATGTCAGTCAAATTTGTCCATGAGACGAATGCTAGACATTAACGCTCGTCTCATGGGCAAAATGAGTTGCTTCATTTCATGAGATAATTGGGGTGGGCTTCTTACCCGCCCATGCGCTTTTTACCCCGTCTTCCCCTAGTAGTAGTAGTAATTAGGACTAGAAGTGGGCCTCGCGGCCATTTTACGCCCTTTCTCGTTTGTTTCAGGGTGGCTTGCTTTCTACAGCTAAACTATAACATTCAACAAAAATATGGAATGGGCTTTTTTCTTCTTCTTTTTTTAATTCATCGAAAGTAGTATAAACATTCGACATCATTGTGTCTTTGTCCAGAAGATTTTTGAATATATTTATGTTAGGTGCAGAACTGAAAGTTTAGCTTCCTAAGTCCTCCCGGCCGAAGCTATGTGGGACATTACTTTATGTTAGGTGCAGCCTTAATGTTAGTTGATAAATAATTCCAGTATTCAACAACTCGGTTAGAAAAGTAAAACTTGCGAATGTTAGGCCTAGTAACTGATCGTCTTAAAAATAACTTCTTTGTACTATTTCGTTGTCTTGCTTGAGATACTTTTGACAAAAAGGTTGTTAAAGTCTATGTCATCAATAATATTTATTATTTTATATACTTGTATAAAGGTCTCCCCTGACTCTAAAGTAGATTTTCCCCCCAGCTGTTATTTAAACACAGAGTAAAGTACATCGGTTCTCATTGTTCGCACTTGATAGAATCAAAATAACTCGATGGGTGTTTTGTGCGAAAATAAAGAGCATTCTAGCTAGACCTCAGTCACATTTAACGATGAAACTTAATAATTGGCTTGGAGTCAAAACGGACTATCTTTAGAACCTATTGAACCTATTACAAAAACTAATAACTTGTATCAAACAATGACTGCAGAAATATATAAAGGGGTTTTTGCTTTTTATATTTCTGCAGTCTTTTTTTTATACAAGTTATTAGTTTTCGTACTAAAGTTCAATAATATTATGTCAATGGACTGCCTAAAGATAGTCCGTTTTGACTCCAAGCCATCGTATATTCATTTTCTGTTTTGAGAAAATTGTTAACTGACGGGTGTTCCTTCTTTCCTCCCTCCACTTCTTTTTCGAATCAACGTGACCCCCCCCCCCCCCCCCCCCCCCCCCCCCTTCTATGTAATTTCTCAGTTATCACAATAAGAACATAATTGAAACGGAGATGTTGTAAACTGTTGGTTTGGTTTTGATTGAAAGTATGACTAAATGATGGGTTCAAATGTATGTAGTTTTTTAAATTTTATTAAAGACACCCCCCCCCCCCTCCGCCACGTCACGTGTCACGTTCCTTTTTATAGTAGGAAGTTTTCTTAAGATTTCTTACTAGCTTTAAGAGGGTAGAAAACACGTGAAAACTGTGATTTGGGCACGTGACGTGACGTGATTTTTGGCACGTGACGTGGTGGGTCTTTAAGTCTCCCATGTTGTGAATGAATAATGCTGCAGTTTAAGTTTATAGAACACGTTGAAGCGTCGGTGGGTTTTTTTTAACCCCTTGACTGCCAGAGAAAATTGAAGAAACAATCATTGAACAAATCATGCCATAAAAAGGACAACTGATAGAGCCAATCTGGCAAAATGGTCAGGGGATATTACTCTCCTGACTGTGTTAGAGCAAAAGCCAGCATAACAGAGTTATTCCTTTTCATCTGATGACGTCATCAGTGTGTCATCAGGTCAGTACGTGATACGTTACATGGCAGTCAAGGGGTTAAAGCTTTAAGCGTGTTTACTATGTTTCTGTACAGTTTTGCACTAGAGAATACTCTTGGTTTTCTTTCTCTTTTCGTTTTATAATACTCATCCAGTTACCATTTGTTAGGGGAAGACGGGGTAAAAAGCGCATGGGCGGGTAAGAAGCCCACCCCAATTATCTCATGAAATAAAGAAAATGTCAGTCAAATTTGCCCATGAGACGAATGCTAGACATTAACGCTCGTCTCATGGGCAAAATGAGACTGAAATTTGCTTCATTTCATGAGATAATTGGGGTGGGCTTCTTACCCGCCCATGCGCTTTTTACCCCGTCTTCCCCTACTGATTTAGACTGCATAAAGTTAAAAAAAAAAAGGCAAAACTTTGTTTATTCACTATAAACGTGTTGCTGTACAGTTCTGCACTAGAGAATACTTTTTTGTGGTTTTTTTTTCCTCTCTTCGTTTTATAATACTCATTCTGTTACCATTTGTTACTGATTTAGACAGCATAAAGTATTAAAACAGGCAATACTTTGTTCAATATTCCGTCGTAGGAATGTTTTTTGACTTTCACGTTAATTTTTGTAGTCCATGTTTAACAAAAATTGTTTTACCTAATCATAAACATACGGAGATGTTGTAAACTGTTGGTTGAGTTTTGATTGAAAGTATGACTAAATGATCGCAATTTAAGTTAAATTGAAGCACGTTGAAGCGTGTTTACTATGTTTCTTTACGTTCTGCATTGGAGAATACTCTTTTGTGTTTTTTTCTCTCTTCGTTTTATAATACTCATTTTGTTACCATTTGTTACTGATTTAGACTGCATAAAGTTAAAAAAAAAAAGAGACAAAACTTTGTTTATTCAATATTCCGTCGCAGGAATGTTTTTTGACTTTCACATTCATTTTTTTTTAGTCCATTAGGCTATTTAACAAAAATTGTTTTACCTAATCATAGACATACGGAGATGTTGTAAACTGTTGGTTTGGTTTTGATTGAAAGTATGACTAAATGATGGGTTCAAATGTATGCATTTAAAAAAAAAAAGTTTGCCATGTTTTGAATTAATAATGCTGCAATTTAAGTTTAATTGAAGCACGTTGAAGCGTGTTTTTTTTTAAAGCTTTAAGCGTGTTTACTATGTTTCTGTACAGTTCTGCATTGGAGAATACTCTTTTTGTTTTTTTCTCTCTCTTCGTTTTATAATACTCATTTTGTTACCATTTGTTATTGATTTAGACTGCATTTGTTACCATTTGTTACTGATTTAGACTGCATAAAGTTTAAAAAAAGGCAAAACTTTGTTTATTCAATATTCTGTCGTAAGAATGTTTTGGGACTTTCACGTTCATTTTTGTTAGTCCATTATTTAACAAAAAGTGTGTTGCCTAATCATAAACGATGTACTTTTTTCTTGTGTAATTTGCATTTACGTGTGAGCATACCGGTGCGCCGTTTCACAAGGGCTAACGTCACGTAGCGTGAGCGCAAATCGGCAAAAACGGTACTAAGAAACACCTCTTTCGCCGACGTTTGCCAAAAACGTTTTGTGGCTACTCCGAAAGTATCTCTTGGCGAACTATCACGTGACAAGCATGGGGTGAATACATTTCTTGTTGTTGATTGGTCCATTAAAGTTTGGTTAAAATAATACTTTTTTGGTACCAATCACAATCAGACAAGAGCTTGTAATATTCTTCGCAAACGTTTTCTAAAGTGTTTCTTAGGTCCCGTTTGGCGTAAGCGTTATTCGCGCGGCGACTGTTATCTAAAGAAACTAGACCCTGCATGAATGTAATGTTGGGAGTGGAGTTTAATTTTTCTCGTTTTCCTAAGGAGATTCAAAAAAGAAAAGTAGGCTTATTCGATTCAAGAGGCGACTTGAAAGGCCTGAACTTGCTATAGCCGGGCAAAACTGCAGTAATGTTGTTTGTCTGCAAATAAGATCAAAGCATCAGGAGGCAACTTCCCTGGAGAAGACACTGCGATGCTGCTGAGTCACTCATTGTGTGACTCGACTGTTTTATGTCCAAAGCCGGTTTTGATTGAATCAAAATAACTCACACAACGCCATTGGCTAAGCCCTTACTGGTAAGTGTAACGATAGGGGAAGACGGGGTAAAAAGCGCATGGGCGGGTAAGAAGCCCCCCCCCCCCCCCCCCAATTATCTCATGAAATGGAGCAAATTTCAGTCTCATTTTGCCCATGAGACGAGCGTTAATGTCTAGCATTCGTCTCATGGGCAAATTTGACTGAAATTTTCTTTATTTCATGAGATAATTGGGGGGAGGCTTCTTACCCGCCCATGCGCTTTTTACCCCGTCTTCCCCTAATTGCTTAGGGGGAAATGGAGTCAGCGGAAGAGAGATCATCCCGCAGGAGGGAAGCGCCATAACATTCAACTACGTGCTGGTCCCAGACTGAAAGTTACTTACGTGACTCATTATGTGTGCAGGGGACCGTTTCACAAGGGCTAACGTTACGCGTAGCGTGAGCGCAAATCGGCAAAAACGGTATAAGAAACACCCTTCGTTTGCCGTTAGTTCGCGTAACGTTTTGTTCTCTCTCGTGCCCTAGCACGCCGCAAACTGTCAGTTGCATCATGGGAAATGTGCAACTTTTTTTTTAAAACTTCCGGCTAAAATTAGTTCTCGCGAGAACGTAACATTTTGTTTACAAATGGACGACCCAAAGTCTAGAAAGTGGCTACAGACAAATATTCTTCACTCTACGGCGAAAAGATAATGGGACTTTTTTTTTGTTTAGCAAATTAAACAAATACAAGTATTTTTGAGTGCTCTTTGTTAATGTTTCATCATGCTAGATGGCTTAATGTAGTGCAAACTTAATTTTCTGCACACAGAGAGAGAGAGAGAGAAAATGGAGTTTTACGTCCTCTTGGTCTGAATCAGACACATATGGGACATTTGTAAATACAAATATGGTTGGAACAATACTGGAGGCAATGCCCGGAGGCAGTCCGAAACCAGTAAAGTCCCGATTTGTTTTTATTAATACAGATAGCTGTAGCGGTGACCACGCCTCGGTTAAACCTCATCGGCTATGGCGCCGCCACAAGTAGTATCTGTACATAAATTATGTATTAGGTACTTTATAGTCACAGAGACGTCTCTGTGAAATTCGGGTTGCTCCCACCTGGAGAGCGCGTCGCAGCCAGAGGCGCGCCACCCTATTTTTTGTGTGTGCATGCAATTTTTGTGTTTATTGATGAGGAAGGAAAGGGGTGGTAGTGAATGTTGACCAAATGACAACTTTTTCGTTGCCACTGGGTTTAGCATGTGCTAAGTGCATGGGCACACGGGACCTCGGTTTATTATCTCATCCGAAAGACTCCACGTTCAGACCGTAAGGCCTAGTGCAAAGTGAGAGGACAAATCCCCAAATAGACTGACAATGAAATCAAAATATTTGTACAACCTGTCAGTGAGGTATGATTTATGTCCCTTTTGATAGCAACTCTTTTCTCTCTCTGAAAGTGAAGAGTAAGCTATTAGAGTTATCTTTACTTAGCTGACGTTATTCGCGGTTACTGGTGTTTCTTATTTGGTATAACAGTTATGCGCGCGGCGACCGTCGCCTAGAGAAACTAGACCCTGGTCTTTCGTGTCGTGTCTGACTATGACAACTGCATAACAGAGGAGGCAGTTGCCATTGGGGAAAGCTGGGCAGGATCAGTTCAGTTCAGTTCAGTTCAGTGGTTTATTTAACGTCTTGTTCACCATTGATGATATTAGAGACGAAAAAATAAAAGGAAACAATAGTAATAAAGTTAATCTCTAACTAATAATTATTAACCTAAGTAATAAATGAAATAGCAAAATTAACTAATTGAAATTAACGAAAGACATATCGATCAAAAGCAACTTTATAACTTCAGATTGAGCAATACTAGTTGCAATATTAGTGACGAAAGTGCTGGATAATATTTGACTGACATTTTGGAAATAGCAAAATTAACTAATTGAAATTAACGAAAGACATTTCGATCAAAAGCAACTTTACAACTTCAGATTGAGCAACAATAGTTGCAATACTTTTGACGAAAGGGTTGGATAATATTTTACTGACATTTTGGAAGTTAATAACGTCAATAGAGTTTTCTCTGTATAACCTGGGCAGGAATGTAGGCCTATGTAAGCCATATAAACTGTACTGTACTCCCAGTAACAGTGAAAGTCAGGGGAAATAATGTTCGACTCTTTGGGTTATTGTGTTTTTTGTGTGTTAAAGACATTCCTGTATCGGTATACCCAGTAGTTTATTATTTTAAAAAAAACCCCATTCCTTAGTCAACATTTTATTTTTACCCAAACCAACTTTGGTTGAAATCCATCCATTATTATTGACATGATCAATAAATGTCTTTGTAATGTTCAGATTAGACTCATAGGGATTACGTTGATATGGTTAGCCATTTTGTAAATCTGACATCACGTGCCGCAACTACAGAGCCTAAGGAACCACTGTAACAAGTTTCGTTCAGATCGATTCAGTGGTTTAGGCGCTGTGAAGCGGAACATGTTTTGGTCATACACGGACGCACACACCTGATACAAATGTGATTCGCGCTTCGAGATCACGTGATCGAATCGTATCACGTAAGACTGAAGAACTAGTGCAATCCCCCCCCCCCCCCCCCCCCCCCCCCCCCCCCCCCCCAACATTGAAAACTCAGTCATTCACAAAAGACAAAGCTCTTAATATTAGTATTGGCGCAAACTTGGTGAAATCAACAAATTAATGATTAAAACTGTTCGGGTGAAAAAGCCCGAATCCAACGACAACTACAACCCCCATCAAACTACCAACACCCACCTCGTACGAAATCACCAGCACAAAACGTAAAACGCATGCAGCAGAAATAGATATTTAGGACACAAAAATAACACCTCATAAAAAGTAATAGAACTAGAAACTTCGTATTTCTAATTCTGTCGATGGTTTGGAGGTTCTGCAAGAAGCAAGCAGATGGATGTTATTAGCTCAAGCTTCTTCGTAAGTCACCAACAATCTTGATTGAAAGGCGTGCGTGTGTGTGTGTGTCGGGATGGGTGGGTGTAAGTGTGTGAATAATGACAAAACCATTAACTTCAAAGTGCAGTAGCTTTGTGTGTGGACTATAAAATGTGGATCCTACTCTTCTTCTTCTTCTGCGCTCACAGGCCATAAGACCACAATGGGTACATATGTTTTCACTGGTCTCCTCGCTGCAATTCAGCCGACACATTCCGATTTCCGAGGGGCTCAAGGAGAAAACTATATGGAAGACGTTTTTTGTAATAAAAAAAAAAAGGCTGGAGAATGGGCAACTGAAAAAGTCAGAAAGATAGCAGATGACACAAAGCAAAGGAAAAAGGCGGAGTCAAAGATGACACAAAGCAAGGGAAAAGGCAGAATCAAAGACACAGATTAGAGGAAGTTACAAGCACAGAATTTCCAGAAGGTGGGGGAACTATTTGTACGGATGACCCCACCCCCCACACCCCAGTATCCCCACGGGGTGTGTGGATCCTACTGATGTCCCAAAGCAATATCTGACTAACTGCCCCAGAACATCTTGTCCCTATGGGCGGCTGACGCGAGGACGTAAAACATTTCTTCAGCATCTCCAAAAGGACGTCCTGGAGGGATGAGCACTGCCAGCGTAGATACCTGGATTGAAAGCGTGAGGCTGGGGCAAGGGTGGATGCCTCGTACCTTCATACGGGGAGCTGGACGACCCCGCTCCCTCCACGAGTCTCTCCCCGTGGGGATACCTGGGGGGTGGGGAATCTTTCGTAAAAATAGTTCCCCCACCTTCTGGAAGTTCTGTGCTTGTAACTTCCTCTAATTTGCCACTCTTTGACTCTGCCTTTTCCCTTTGCTTTCTATCATCTACTTTTGTTTTGAGTTATTGGCCCATTCTCCTGCCTTTGAAAAAAACCATCTTCCAAATAATGTTTCTCCTTTGAGCTCCTCCGAAATTGGAATGTGTCAGAATGTATGCAGCGGGGAGACCAGTGAAAACCGAAAATCGGACACATACGTACCTTATCCATTATGGCCATATGGCCTGGGAACGCAGAAGAAGAAGAAGAAAGAGTGAAGCCTGTTCACTGATGCAGATGAAATTGGAATGACATAAACACATACAATCGAAATAAAATTATAAAAGAATATTTTAACGTCAAACGTTTTAGTTGATCTTTTCTTAGCGCGCGCGCGCGCGCGCGTGTGTGTGTGTGTGTGTGTGTGTGTGTGTGTGTGTGTGTGTGTGTGTGTGTGTCGTGTGTGTGTTTGTGTTTGGGGGTGATATTAGTTTTAAATTATAGATTGACAATTTATTAGCTGACTGAGAATTCAGAATAAACAAACTTCATTTCCTTTGTTGTTGTTGTTGTTGTTGTTGTTGTTGTTGTTTTAGTTTGCTTCGTTTAAACTATTGCTTTTGGATTTGGCATAGACCAGGGTGGATAGGGCACACTTTTCTCTCCCCCATCGCCTTTTTCTTCTCCATTTCATATTAATCTTGTCACCTAAACCTTAATTGCAAAAGTATAACAACAAAACAACAACAAAAACCATTCATGTATATAATTGATATTATCGAAACAAGTAGGCTACATCTTCTCAGTAGGTGTCTGATTTTATTTTTGCTTCTTTCCCATTCCTTTCCATTTCCCACCAGAGCATGCGTCCCATATTTGTGACGTAAGTGTCCCGCGCGACCCACTTTCTCCGTTTCTTATCTACACCCCCCCCCCCCCTTCTCACCCTCTCTCCTTTTCATTTCTCGACCAACCGCCACGTTAATTGCCATCCACCATCAAAGAGAACGCCGATTAAGGCCGTTGTCTGTTTGAAGTTCGATTTGTCTCCCCGGTCGGCATGTAACCCCTACCGAGGTTATCTCCCTTCAACCCCCCCCCTCTTATCTACCCTCCTCACCATGAGAAAGTGACAACCACGGTCAATTCCCTTTGAAGACGGTTTTGCCTTTGCCATTTAGAGCAATTCAACCACTTGTATTTCTTACAACCATACGAGCCAGAACCCGGGCACAAATATAAATTTATTAGATGAAAAGGGGCAGGGAAAGTTGCTCATCTCCCATACCCTAGAGAAGTGGGCTAAAGGCAAATTATCTAAAGTCTTCCCTAGGGACTTAGCCTTTTAACCCATTACCTCGTCACAATATTCTTACTAGTGAACAGAAGAAAACAGTAAGAACATATTATTTTATAAAATGTCACTGTGGCGGTGAGCCGATGAGGTTTATTCGAGGCGTGGTTACCGCTGCACATATCTATATTGTTAAAAACTCGGGACTTTACTGGTGTTGCACTGCCTCCGGGCATTGCAGCCAGTATTGTTCCCACCATCTTTGTATTTACAAATGTCCCATATGTGTCTATGACCGAGAGGACGTAAAACACCATTTTTCATTCGTAAGAACATATTGGGAAAGAGTCTAGACGCGATTAGATGTATTTTCTGCAACCTGAACATCTGCGTATAATAAGTGTGCAGAAGGACAGTTTCTAATAGTCAATATTGAAAGTTGGGCTCCTTTGTTGAGTGGCCCTTGTCTGAAGATAGTGTTATAAGGTTCCAAAATTAAGTAAAGGAGGAATCCGTTGCATAAAACAAAACCCCACCCATAAAAAATTGCTTAAAAAACAAATATAAGACAAAGCCGATTAACTCCATCTTCGACCTGACGCTCGCGCATGGCATACTCCATTACCCTACAAAGTATTGTTGAGATCCATCAAGTAGTTTTGGATAGAATCGACTTTCAGACAAACAAACAGGCAGACAACGCTGAAACAATATACTCCCTTTTCACTCAGCGAAACGGGGGGGGGGGGGGGGGGGGGGGAATAAAAACAACAACCGTGGGCCCACTGTGTAGTAGTACATACACATCTGTATTGTTAAAATATTCGGGACTTTCCTGGTGTTGCACTGCCTCCGGACATTGCCTCCAGGATCGTTCCCACCATCTTTACATCTACTAATGCCCCATATGTGTCTGTTCCAGACCGGAGGACCTTAAGCAGAATTTCATCATGTGTAGTAGTGCAAGAAAGACCGCCAACACTGGCCATGGTTTTATCATGATCAGCAGACCAGTGATCAGGGTGTCTACTCACCAGTGACATCCAACGTACGCTTTTACAGTTTATAAACTTACTAGCAATTTTGTACCCGATTTTGTATCTGTTCTTGTGCTTCTTATACTATTTTGCTTCTCTGCCCATCCCCAGCCTCTTGTAGCCTAACCCCTGAATGTGTAATGTTTCCTCCCTCTCTCTCTCTCTCTCTCTCTCTCTCTCTCTCTCTCTCTCTCTCTCTCTCTCTCTCTCTCTCTCTCTCACACACACACACACACACACACACACACACACACACACATCAAGGGGGAAAACCCCTGCAAAGAAACCAACACCATGGGTGATTCTGATTGATTCGCCTGACAGGCTAAGTGATTTAGTCTCCATCATTTTGTGTTCTAGGGTTGTCTCTACGGATTATTGTTCGAACGTTTGCAGAGTGGTGTATGATGGACTTGTTTAGGCAATGATTGTACTTGTTTTCTCCTGTGTGGTTCCGATTTTATGTGTTTTCCATTTTTATTTAATCGTACTTGGGTGTTTGGAACTGTCATGTTTTCACCCCGTCAACTCTCCTGCGCACATGCAAAACGCCCCTTTTGTCAACATTGGACAGGTAGGCCTTGTAGGCCAAGGTGAGCGCGATGTCTCTCCTTGTGTGTACTCCCGAAGTGAACTGTTGGCTGTCACCCATTCACCTTTGACTTCTGACCTTGCTGCTCGATTGCGTGAAATAGGAATAGGTATTTGTTTACCTCGAAAGAGAACCCGTCGAGCGGGCAGAAGAAAACAAAGGCAAATCAAAACTGGTTTCTATACGGAATTCGGAAACAACACCCCATCAATCAACATTCCAAAGACACCAATCAGTTCCCTTGTCACAGACTGGTTCATATGTGGGTGTTGATAGACTTCAGTGTGTGAAAACATGCAAACGTGTTCGTACGATCTCCCCCAATCTAATTTCTATCCCTCTTTCAAATACCACCGCACGCCACACAAGCAAACATTTCCGCATTTCCTCCATTAACACCCAGTCACTTGGCCCTAAAGAGAAACGGACTACTGTGTGTGAATTCATTTTAGATAACGACATTGACATCATGTTTTTACAAGAAACTTGGTTCAAGGAGAAAGGCGACGAGGGAAATTGTGTGGATCTGGCTCCACACGGATATTCCCACGCTCTCACCATGGTGGGGATCTGGCCCCACATGGATATTCTGTCAAATCGTTCCCACGCTCTCACCATGGTGGGGATCTGGCCCCACATGGATATTCTGTCAAATCGTTCCCACGCTCTCACCATGGTGGGGATCTGGCCCCACATGGATATTCTGTCAAATCGTTCCCACGCTCTCACCATGGTGGGGATCTGGCCCCACATGGATATTCTGTCAAATCGTTCCCACGCTCTCACCATGGTGGGGATCTGGCCCCACATGGATATTCTGTCAAATCGTTCCCACGCTCTCACCATGGTGGGGATCTGGCCCCACATGGATATTCTGTCAAATCGTTCCCACGCTCTCACCATGGTGGGGATCTGGCCCCACATGGATATTCTGTCAAATCGTTCCCACGCTCTCACCATGGTGGGGATCTTGCCCCACATGGATATTCTGTCAAATCGTTCCCACGCTCTCACCATGGTGGGGATCTGGCCCCACATGGATATTCTGTCAAATCGTTCCCACGCTCTCACCATGGTGGGGATCTGGCCCCACATGGATATTCTGTCAAATCGTTCCCACGCTCTCACCATGGTGGGGATCTGGCCCCACATGGATATTCTGTCAAATCGTTCCCACGCTCTCACCATGGTGGGAGTATGGCTGTTGTGTGTATAGGGACAGTTAAGCGAATGACACCGCATTCAATACCACCTTCCCCTCCCCCCACACATCATTCGAATTTGTGCAACTAGTTTATTCATCACAGCAACAAACTGTTCATTTCTGGTGTTTCTACAGGACATTTCCTATTTGTAAAAATAGGCTGACAGACTCTGTGTTTCTACAAGAATTTCCTGAATTGCTTGACGCTAGCACTGTCATTCTTGGCGACATAAATGTTCATTTAGATCAACCCCAGAGCTCATATGCTGCCAAAATGGTCGATCTTTTAAACATGTTCAGTTTTAGTCAGTCTGTAAGTCAACCTACCCACAGTCGGGGTCACATCATCGACTGGATCATGCATCGACCTGAAGAAAACATCGTACAATCCACTGTAGTTACGCAAGAGCTCAGTTCGGACCATTTTTGTGTCATTAGTGATTTTCGTTTAAGGAGTCCCCCAGCCTCTGTTGTTTACAAAGAGACCCGTAACGTATGTGCCTTAGACAAAGAGACCTTCAAGAGAGACATTGCCACGTCTGCGTCTACTGATCTTTGTCCCTCTGTAGAACAGCTAACTTATGCCTTGTGTGCTGTGCTAGACAAACATGCTCCAGTACAAAGTAGCAGGGTGAGGACTGGACACTGCTCCCCGAGGTACCCCTGTGTCAGAGAAGAGCTCAGGGAGGCGAAGCAGGAAAGACGTCGTGCTGAGAGGCCGATGGACAAGTCCACTCTGACCGTGTTCAAACAGATCTTCAACATTGCCAAACAGAAGGTCACAGCTAGACATTGTTGAAAAGGCAAAGACAGTCTACTACCGTACTCACATTTCTGAAAGCAAATCAGCCAGGCATTTGTACGGTGTGTGTGGTAGACTTATGGGTAATGTTAAGTCATTCTCTCTCCCCACGTTGTATTCCATCAGTCAACTCCCAAGAGTATTCAGTGACTATTTTACAAACAAAATTTCGGACATTCGTTGTCAACTTGATCAGACTAGCCCACTCTCTTTGGAAGAGAGTGGCTGTGATGAGATTTTGCCTGACTTTAAATTTGATGTATTTCTGCCATTTTCACATGAAGACCTTAGAAAGATCGTTGTAAAAGCTAAACCAACCACCTGCCCTCTTGACCCCATCCCGACCCCCTTGTTGATTGACTGTCTTGATGAGCTACTCCCTACCCTCTGACACACAGTGAATGAAAGTTTGTTGTCTGCTCATTTTCCATCGTTGTTCAAAACGGCGGTGATCAAACCTCTTTTGAAAAAGGCCTCTCTAAATCAAAACGACCCCAAAAGCTACCGCCCAGTGTCTAACTTACCGTTTTTCAAAAATAATTGAAAAGGTTGTCCTTCAGCAAGTCTTTGACTATCTGAACGCACATTCATTTCTTTCACCCAATCATTCTGCATACCGACCTTCACACAGTACAGAGACAGCACTACTTAAGGTCACAAATGATTTTTTGTTGTTGTTCTCCTTGCTCTCGATCGTGGTGATATATCAATCTTGATTCTGCTAGACTTAAGCGCGGCTTTTGACACGATAGACCACTCTTTGCTCATGCACACTCTCTACCACCATTACGGCATTTCTGGCACAGCCTTGTCTTGGTTCCAGAGCTACTTATCTACCCGCTCACAGTTTGTCATCATTGACGAGTTCTCATCTGATGCAAAACCTTTGTCATTCGGTGTGCCTTAGGCTCTGTATTGGGTCCCGTTCTATTCATCATGTACACAAAGCCCCTACACTCTGTATTGGAAGCTTACTGTAAATATTTAGCTTTGTGTGTTGTTTTAATTGTTTTTTAAGCTTGCATGGTGTTTTGTTGTTGTTGTTTTTTTGCTTTGTTTTTTTAAATTAGTTCAATTTATGCATGTTGTCTAAAATCACTATTCGTGTGAAAAGACGTTAAATTAAAGATTCATCCATTCATTCCTACACTCTGTCATTGAGAAACATTCCATTTCAGACCAGTCATTCGCTGATGACACTCAGCTTTATAACTATTGTCGTCCTGTGGACATAGAAGACTCGCTACAGAAGATGCAAAAAACTGCACCAGTCAGTTAAGTATTGGATGACTCAACACAAATTAAAATTAAATGATGTTAAAACCGAGGCCCTTCTCATGCACATAGAGAGATACTTTTCTAACCGTCCCAAACCAGTCACTGTCCGTGTAGGAAACTATGACATTGAGTTCTCATCCTCTGCACGCAATCTAGGATGCAAAATATCTGATGACATATCTCTAGCTTTGACAAATTATACACTTATTATGTCTGTAAATCTGTATGATTTTTTTATGCTGCTCTCCGTCAGATAAGTTCCATCCATCACTACCTAACAGTTGCAGCAACAAAAACCGTAATCTATTCCCTTTTCCTGTCTAGGTTGGACTACGGCAATGCTCTTCTGGCTGGATGTCCAAAACGTTGCGTAGACAAACTTCAAAGAGTCCAAAACTCGGCTGCAAGGCTTGTGCTTAGGGCTAAGAAAAGAGATCATATCATCCCTTTACTGCAATCCCTACACTGGCTTCCTATTGAGGCTCGCATCAAATACAAACTGTTTATACTTTGCCACAATTTCTTCTTAGGAACCTCGATCCCCAGCCTACATTTCAAACCTTCTGTCTGTCTACTCCCCTGCCCAGTCTCTTCGTTCTTCAACCGACCACTTCACTCTCTGCATTTCAAAGTCAGAACAAAGTCCTTTGGAGAAAGAGCTTTCTCCTTCTTTGCTCCAACTCAGTCGAATTCCCTGCCTAAATCTGTTCGTGAAATCCGATCAGAATCGTCTTTCAAAACCGCATTGAAAACTCACATCTTCCGACTGTATTACCCCAACTAACTGCTTCTGCCCTGCTCCTCTCTGTCTTTTGTCCCCGGTTTGTCTTTGTTCTTGGCTTTCTCTCTTTGTCTTTGTCTTTGTCTGTCTGTCTGTTCTCTCTCTCTCTGTCTGTTCTCTCTCTCTCTCTCTCTCTCTCTCTCTCTCTCTCTCTCTCTCTCTCTCTCTCTCTCTCTCTCTCTCTCTCTCTCTCTCTCTCTCTCTCTCTCTCTCGTTTTTGTTCTGTTCTTGTACTGGTAGCCTGGTACTGGTTTCAAGCTTCGACGCCATGTTGCCATTGTTGCTATGGTTTTGACCGAGTAAGTCGAGGTAATTATAAACTCTTTTTTTCACGAAGTGCTCTCCCCTATTTCCCCCCCCCCCCCCGAAAATCGTCTATTGAGACTGAAAACTCAGCCCAAAAAGGTCTTAATAGGCCAGGGGGAGGTCTTAGGGAGGTGGACACTCAGTAGTTCGGAGAAGTCAGTGAAACTTTGGGGGTCACATATTATTAGAGGGAGTCTTAATAGTGTGTGTGTGTGTGTGTGTGTGTGTGTGTGTGTGTGTGTGTGTGTGTGTGTGTGTGTGTATCATAATGCAATAAAAACAATTCTATGTCAATTTCATGCTATTATTTGTTGTAATGTGCAATTTCACGTACGTTCATGTGCATGCGCGCGCGCGTGTGTGTGTGTGTGTGTGTGTGTGTGTGTGTGTGTGTGTGTGTGTGCGTGTGCGTGTGTGTGTGCGTGTGCGCGTGCGTGTGCGTGTGCGTGCGTGTGCGTGTGCGTAATCATATCTTTTATTAGTTTGTTTTTAGTCTGCTTGCACATGCTGTGGAAGAAACTTTTCCATTTAAGCCATGTTTTAATGGACAATAAAGTTTTTGAATTGAATTGAATTGAAGCCCCACTGTATTGTACGTTCTTTTCAGTCGCTGTTTTCAGGAGGCACAATACTGATAAACTATGCATGCTAAACCAGATATAACAGTGAACGTGTCTGCTCTAATAATCACTGGCTTTCTAAAAACATTCCTGCTTATTTCGCCTTTAAATGAGACCCCCCACGTCACGTGTCACATTCCCTCTTACGCCATGAAGATTTCTTACCCCCTGAAAGAGGGAAAACACGTGAAAACCGTGATTTTGACACGTGACGTGGTGGGTCTTTAAGACGTTTAAATCTCATTTTATTCCAAGTGATGCGGATCAAGAACCAGGCAGCCTCGAAGCTTTCCCGCAGCGAATGATGCTGACGAACTGTTCTCGGAACCTCCTGCCTGTCAAGCAGTACAGATAGAAGTTGACTGCGTTATTGGAGAACATAAGCAGGTACGTCACGGCGAGGATGACGTACATTTCGGCCAGTTGGTAAACGGACATGGCGTAAGTGAAGGTCGCCACGTAATACAGGATGGAATAGAGGGAAGCCGGTAACGTCAGAACAATGAAGGCACACGACACCAGAATGACAGTAACGGTCACGGACTGGGTCGTCCTCTGACGAGCGTCCGTTCGCCCCGAAGACCCTTGCGCGAGCTTGTCACGAGTCTCTTTGACACTCGTCTTCAGCTTCCAGACCAGTACCCCGTTAGCCAGGATCAGACAGACGAAAGGCGAAAGCGAGTAGAGAACCAAGTCTATGTAGGTGAAAGCTTCTTGCATGAAAGTCGCGTAGCTCGCTGGCATCATGACGCAGTAAGAGTCGTTGTAGCGCTCGAAGCAGACTAACGTGAACCCGTAGAGGTAATGGGAGTAGACCAGGGCAAAGAAAGTGGCGATGGCTACCAACAGAACGACCACTCTCTGGCGACTGCACAGCAGGTTGACGCGATGCGGCCACACGACAGACACGGCTCTGTGAATGGTCAGGCTGACCAGGAACCACGCGCTGATCGTTGTCGAGCACGTTGAGATCCAGTTGTACACCTTACAGACGGCGCTGTCTTGGTTCTTCACCCAGATCGAAAACGCGATTCCGATCCAGTCCCCCAGGAGGTACACGTCGAGCGTGATCAAATCCACGATGGCTAGAGCGGCGAAGAACAGGTTGACAGCCTGCTCTCCTGACTTCGTTCTTCGCATGACGATGAGGGTCGCGACATTGCCGAAGTTCCCCAGAAGAAGGACGACGGGGGAGCCGGCGTACCAGATGTAATGATAGATTTTGTACATAGGAAGAGATTGTAGAGACGGTTCGAGCGAATGTTCCTGGCTTTCCGTCGTTCTCGAAAGGTTCCAGACATTGGATGACGATGCTACCGAAGCCATGGGTAATGCTAATCAATAGTGCTGACAAGTCTGCAACCGGGAATGTTTGGCAGTATAATAATGGAATTAGATTCATCTCTACTGCGGGAATTCCTACTACGCGAATTTCTACTGCGCGAATTCTTACTGTGCGCACTCCTACTGTTCGATGTTTTTCTTTAATGTGTGTGTGTGGGTGGGTGGGGGGTGGGGGGTGGGGGGGGGGGGGGGGGGAGTCCCCATATTTCAATTCTATTCATTGTATGTATGTTTTCTGTCTCTCTGTGTGTTTCTTTTTTGTTCTGAAAATGATTATTTATGTAGCCTATTGTGTATAGGTCGGTGGCCTTCACAATTAAAATATTTCAGACTTCACACTTCTCTCTTTCTGTATCTCTCTGCCCTCGCTCTCTCTGTGTCTGTCTGTCTGTCTCTCTCTCTCTCTCTCTCTCTCTCTCTCTCTCTCTCTCTCTCTCTCTCTCTCTCTCTCTCTCTCTCTCTCTCTCTCTCTCTCTCTCTCTCTCTCTCTCTCTCTCTCTCTCTCTCTTCCCCGTTTCTGTCATTTCTATGCTTACTTTCTCTTGTGTATGTGCCCCCGGCCCCCTCTCTGTCTGGCTTGTCTCTGTGCACGTGTGTGTGTGTGTGCGCGCGCGCGTGCGTGTATGTGTGCGTGCGTGCGTGCGTGAGTGCGTGCTCTCTCTCTCTAAAGTTTTGTCTGTAGGCCTATATTATATTTAGCCTTCAAAAGACGACAGTCAGTGAATGAATAAACGTGATGTTTTTGGGGGGTTTTCAGATATGAAATTGAGAAATGTATTTTTGGTTTTGAAATGTCACAAGAAGTTTTTGTCACACGATGGTATCCATATTTATCTCTTTTGCGTTAATTTGAATGTACGACTATACTTTTGAAAGTGATGTAAAGTTTGAATTGTTGATATGACCACAGGTATAAGAATATGTGTGTGTGTGTGTGTGTGTGTGTGTGTGTGTGTGTGTGTGTGTGTGTGTGTGTGTGTGTGTGTGTGTGGTGTGTGTGTGTTGTGTGTGTGTGTGTGTGTGTGTGTGTGTGTGTGTGTTGTGACTATTTGATTTGTAAAATGCAAAAAAAAAACCCCAAAAACCCAACAACAACAAAACGTGATGTTTTTCTCTCTCTCTCTCTCTGGCTCTGTAAACTGTTGATTAATCATTGATGTATTATTTGTATACGAAAATAAAGTGCGTCTGCTTATAACTAACAACATTTTGTTAGTTCTTTAAAAAATAAATCAATTATTGTTGTTGTTTTTCTTGTAGTAAATTGAATCTGTTATGTATAATGCTCCTTCAGATGGGGCAATGGCCTCATTGAATAAAAAGCTTTATTTAATTTCATTTCATTTCCCCGTTTCTGTCCTTTTTGTGTATGCTTACTCTCTCGTGGTTTTTGTTGTTGTTGTTGTTTTGTTTGGACCCTCCACTGTCTCCGCCTTTCTTTCCATTTTTTTCCCCTTTTTTTTTCTTTTTTTCTTTTCCTTCTTTTTTTTTGGGTGTTTTTGTTTAGGCGGCACATCTTTTTTGTTTTCTTTCTCCCTCACTTCTCTAATATATTTGTCTGTGTGATGAGCTAAGATGGACATTTTTCTTCGGTATAGTTTAGTGTTTTAGTCTGATACATCTCGTGTATGTGCCCCCCTCCCCACCCCCTCTCCTCTCTCTATCTCTTTCTGTCTCATTGCCTTCACACACACACACACACACACACACACACACACACACACACACACACACACACACACACACACACACACACACACACACACACACACACACACACACACACACGTACACACACATGTGAAAAAAACAAACAGTATTGCTTAGTCAATGTACCATTTGAAAAAAAAAAAATTGACGTTGACTTTGACTTTGACACACACAAACGGGTTTTTTTTAATCGCGCAGTAGGAATTCGCGCAATTCGCGCAGTAGGAACGACACCACGTAGGCCTAAGCCTAAGTCTATATCCTACTTCGTCTTGTAATATAAATCGCCTCACAAGCCTGAAACGAAGCTTGATTATTTAACATAATATGAATAAAATGTTTTAATTCACCCTTGGAATGCATTGGGTGGATTGCACACTTATATTGCACGATAATTTTACTAGAATTTTCATTTGACGTCACCAATACGGCTCTACGTGAAGTTGCCTATGTAACAGATTATGAAAGTCGGTCATCTGATCCTTAGTTTCATCCTAGAATGTATTTACTCTCCTCCCCCGAACCTGACGGAGTGTGGCTGCCCACATGGCGGGGTAATCAAAACCGGTCACACACGTAATGTTCTCATCCCTAGGCTGATGCACTTGTACCAGGCATAGTGTTCAAGTGCTTCCGTCCGCTGCTGGGGATGATCCCTGGAGTCTTTTAGCTACGGTAAGCCAACAACAACAACAGCATAATAATAGGCCTACTCTCCTACTCTCAATCACCCATCTGTCACAAAATGGAGGATACCCGACGAATCATTTTAGTTTATAAGCAACGAATAAGGCGACGTCTTTTACCAATGTTTTATCAGTGTGCTGTGATTGTAATAAGAGCAAACTGTAGACGTTTCTTCTTATTTACTGAGGAAGTTATCGGTATCGTTTGCTTACAAATCGGTCTAAGCCGTGTGTCTCTGTCTGTTTGTGCCCCCCACCCCCCGTCTCTCTCTCTCTCTCTCTCTGTTTCTGTCCGTTTGTCTGTCTGTCTCTCTCTCTCTCTCTCTCTCTCTCTCTCTCTCTCTCTCTCTCTCTCTCTCTCTCTCTCTCTCTCTCTCTCCACTGCGCTAATTCTTGCTCAGCAGCATAACTGGAACTATACTGTACAGGAGATATTGCAGCCAGGCCAACCAGTTTTGCGCTGGACAACCGACCAGATAAGACGTGTGATTCATAGCTGCTGTGGCATCGCCACCCTCTGTGCGGGCTAGGCCGAGGGCCTGGTTTACTGACTGGTGTTCTTATCGGGCTCAAACGTGATAAAATACCAGTTAACTACTTAAGTGGACTTTCTTCTCCCCAAAACGTGATAAAATACTATCGGGCTCAAACGTGATAAAATACCAGTTAACTACTTAAGTGGACTTTCTTCTTCCCAAAACGTGATAAAATACCAGTTAACTACTTAAGTGGACTTTCTTTTCAATTTCCGCTTCCGGTCAGTTAACTGCTTAAGTGGCATTTTATCATGGTTGAACTAGTTAACTTGTTTTTGTAACACGAAATCCCATTGGATACTGCAGATCAGCAATATTTCCCCAGAAAATGCTCCAAATACGTTTTAGTAACTGAAATAATCCCCAAATAGCATCAAATAGCATAAATATATCATTGTCCGTTTCTTATGAGTTAGTGAATAGATTGTATCCGTTAGGTTGAATTGCTGTCCAATGAACGTATGGTAGTCAAATCTTGCTGCAACTCAGTTTAGAAGCATATCTTTTTGAGACGGCCTAGGCTCTACATTAACGCAACGTAGCACACGTTTCGCTGCATCTATTACAGATGTAACTTCAGGCAAATTGGCAGTGCATAACGATCATCAGCCATATTTGCGGAAAAGGGTCAGGGTCAATAGCACTTGACGCAGGTAATCGTTAAGTAAAAAACAACAAAAAACAAAAACGCCGACCAATTACATTGCGTGTTACAAAACCTTCAGAAAATAATCCCCTCTCAAACGGAAAAAAACTTCGAAATGTCAGTTAACTAGTTAACTTGTATAAGCGATTTCCGCTTCCGGTAAGTTAAGTACATAACTGGAATAGTAATGCCAGTTAAGTAGTTAACTGGTCTTTTAGCACGTCGGCGCCCCATAAAATACCAGTTAACTACTTAAGTGGACTTTCTTTTCAATTTCTGCTTCCGGTCAGTTAACTGCTTAAGTGGCATTTTATCATGGTTGAACTAGTTAACTTGTTTTTGTAACACGAAATCCCATTGGATACTGCAGATCAGCAATCTTTCCCCAGA
>CM065701.1:13246905-13268695 GCA_017654935.2 Phymorhynchus buccinoides | reverse complement strand
CACATCAATTTTTGAAACTGCAAACTATTGCATACACAGTGATATAGTCCCACTGAAGAATGACTAACATACAGTATTCACGCAAATAAAAGTACACTTAGAACCAATGTCTTACACATATGTAGCACATGTATTTAAAAGATCCCTTAGCAACAATTTTTTTTTTTAAGTTGACTTTAGGCCCAATAAAAAAATATGGTCTGTTTTCCGAGAACATGCCAAAAAAGATAGGGTAGGTAGGTAAGGCTTTCACAATTTTTTTTTTTTTTTTTCTCTCCTTCGTGGTGCCAAGATTTTTTTGTCGTATTTGCTGGGGGGGGAAACATGTGAATGTGATATCAATCAACAGATTATCTTTACCACTTGACTTTTTCACATAAGTACGCTGATGGAAATGTACCAATTGATTTCACTGCATTCGCATGATCGCATTTAGACATAGAAATGGCAATCGCGTGCCTTGCCCACCTGCCCGATAAATGAATGTGCCATGAGTGAAAAAGCTAGTAGAAAGAATGGTCATGAATGGCCATCCTGGGTTTTTTTTTTTTTTTTTTTTTCACAACAGCTCCTCGTGAATGTCATAATTTAATCTGTCAGTATTTTTCATACGTTTTTTTAATTTAACGTTTCTCATGCGCGCATGCGTCTCAGTGTGTGTGCGCGCGTGCGAGTGGTAGCAAACATTGATTAAACAAACTATCAGTATATCATACGTATAGGGGGTTATTCTGTGACAGCATACATTATAACATGTATACTACAGGAGTATCACACACACACACACTAGGAAAGTAAACACAATCAGAAGAGGAGAGAGAGGGAGAGAGAGAATAAAGTCAGAGTGAGTCATTGACAGACAGACACATACACTATGAACAACGTTTTTAAACTAAAGACTTGCCTTCAAGAAGAATGCTAACTTATGACACTGACTGACACAGTGACAAGTCAAATAATCATTGTTACAATGTCAAACTTGTCTTGGACTCTTTCACCAATCTGCTGTATCTGGGTCTATCTACAGCTTTTCCATCAAACTATGTGTGCAAAAAGAATTGTTATTTTTTGCAGTTTTATGGATAGCTTGTGCTTTTGTCTCATGCCCAGCAAACCAAACTGCCAATTTCATCAAAATCAAATCCACTTTTAGGCTCTAGACTGAGTGATCACGAAGTGATGGAAGTCGAAATCGCACACTGCACGCCGATGGCGATACTATCCAAACTATCGGCGATAATGACACATCTTCGGCACTTTCGAAGCAATAAAGCATGTGTCAACCTCGGAATATGACAGCAGAAAGTATTGTTGTCATTTTTTCTTCTAACCACTGCCCGATGGCTCAGACTCGATGGTTATTTTTCGCCCAAAGCACGTTGCTCCAACTTGCAATTTTCTCGGAAACCTGTGCAATCCGCATAAACGGCCTTCATCTATTGGATGAAATCACCAGGAGCTACATGCGACGATTGGTTCGCTTGGCAGTTTCTGCTGGGTTGTTACTAAAAATAGCTTAGTCTGACCTCATCAACATGTGCGAAGAGCTTCAGCAGAAATAAAACATACATGTACAACTCCATCGCACAGCCGTATATTTCGGCGTGTATGTCGCCATATTAATTTGTATTGGACCGTATTTTATTGAGGTCGCCGTAGAAAAATATGGCGAAAACGTAACGGTTGGCAGCTCTGGGTTTTTTTCTAAGCACTTGCACTTGCCCGGCGGGCAGGTCGTCGAGTTCGCCACCTGCCCGACACTTACGACTACCTGCCCCGGGCAGTCGGGCAACCGTTAGGCCTACTGACCGACCCTGCCTTGACTACGCCGAGTGAGAGTGCAATGGTTGTTTCCCTTGCATCGTCTGCTCAAATTGCCTCTTTTTTTTTGGGGGGGGGGAAACTCGTCCAAAACAAAAAATTAGGGTCGGCAGCAAAAATTAGGCTCGGTCGGGTTACCGGAAACAGAATTTATTTTTTTTGGGTGGCCTTAGCAATACAATAAAAGGCTTTTCCATTCATTGTCACGTTCACTATAACACTGTGCATTACATTTAATAAAACATTACAATGCAATATTTTTCATCAGGATTGCAGACTACGCACACTGCTCCAATATCCATGGGTGCAATTTTTTCCTTTTCACAAGGATTTCCTTTAAAACAAAATTTTTCTTTACCTGGAAAGTTCGTTTAAATTTTTTTGTTGTCAACAACAACAAAAAGGCAACGGCAGATCAGCTTCAAGCGACAAGGGGTGTTTTGAACTTGGTCTTCCTTTCTTCCTTCCGTTGAGTGACCAGTCACACTTGATTATTTTGTCATTTAAAATGTGGGGATATGTGGAAGAAGCACCCTTTTAAAAAAAAAGGTGCTCTTTCTTTCGGGGAGTCTCGGGTTGCCCCCCCCCCACCCTCCTCCCTCCCCTCTGGACCTCCCTGAACAGGGCTCTGCCCCAAAGCCTTGCCGGGGCCTGGGCGCCCCTGGACCTCAGCCTTTCCTTTTTTATTTTTTTTATTTGAGGGAGTTGCACCCATGAATACCTGAAATCCATGGCTTCAGCTGTTATTCAATATAATACTATGCCATACAATACTTACATATTCCGGGTTGTAGACCATGCGGACCACTCCATTTCTGAAGTCCATGGCTTGGTCCAACATCATGTCAACTTCGGCCATCTCTTTTGGAGTTGTACCCACTGAAAAAAAAACCCACACACACATGTTAGAAATTGGTCACACATACACACATTAAACTAAAAGGTCATAAAATGTATAAGTTGGAAAGTTAATCACTCTGGGATGCAGTTTTTTTGTTACTTAAAGACATTCAAGAGGGATATATCTCCAGACCGCTTAGCCACAATGACTCCAACAGGTCTTTTCTCTATGTTAAAAATGCAAGACTAGCCGTAAACCAACCTTTTACGTCAAAGAACTTGTGCGTTACTTCAAAGATGCAATTAGAGTCTAAAGTGGCACAGTGGTAGCGTGTTCGCCTCGTGTCAAGTAAACTCGAGTTCGAATCTGCACTAGGCCTTACGGTCTGAATGTGGAGTCTTTCGGATGAGACGATAAACCGAGGTCCCATGTGCCCATGCACTTAGCACATGTTAAACCCAGTGGCAATGAAAAAGTTGTCATTTGGTCAAAATTTACACCCCCCCCCCCCCCCCACTTCCTTCCTCTTCAGTCAGACAAAAATTGCATGCAAAAAAAGAAAGAAAAGGGTGGCACGCCTCTGGCTGTGGCGCGCCTCTGGCTGCGACGCGCTCTCCAGGTGGGAGCAACCCAAATTTCACAGACTCCTCTGTGACTATAAAGTACCTAATACACAAGTAGCTTTATCATTAGGATTGCCCTCTTTGGTGGAGGTTTGCACCGTATCAGGGCTTTTAACAGCTGCAGGTACTTACTCAGACTGTGCTTCCTGGCAATATGGCGAAGGATGGCATTGCTCTGGGTGATCTTGACATCTCCGTCCATGTAGTAAGGCAACTGCAAATAATGTTAAACGGTTTTGTCTAGCACAACTGTTTACAGCCAATAGCCAGTGAAGCATTGCTTAACCCTTTCACCGCCAATGTCGCATTTATGCACCACAAAGATTTAAAACCCATGTCAGTAAAAGGCATCAAATCAGGGCCTGCTATCGGAAGTCCTTATTGTCTTAACCTTGGGAGGTAAGGATAGGCCTAATGCTATGCATGTCACAGAGGAATTCCTAATACAGTGGAACCTCCCTTCTAAGACCTCCCATTATAAGACTCCCTCCCACATAAGACCTACTTCTCGGAGACATTGCCCTTCTTTGTAAGTATTAAAATTACCTCCCTTATAAGACCCCTCCCTTATAAGACCTCATTTTGGATGATTTTTTAAGGTCTTATAAGGGAGGTTTCACTGTATTGCAGATTTATTTTTTCTCTACCCAGTTAAGCTTGTCGCAGTCAAAAAAGTCGCTCGTTCAAATAAATCGCCCGGCTACTATGAGAGTGTATTTGCGACATTTTGCGACATTGAGCATGAACCACAAATTTCACTTTTTTTCTAGGGTTAGGGATAGGGTTAGGTAAATGGTTCAAGTAAAGAAAGAGTGAAATTTGTGGTTGTCGCAAATACACACTCTCATAGTAGCGGGCGATTTATTTGAACAAGCGACCTTTTTGACTGCGACAAAACTTAGTCGTATTTTTGGCTGAAAAATGGCTGGCGGCTAAAGGGTTAAGCGCTGATGCCAGTACTTAAAAAATCATCGTATCTTAACGGAAAAAAACAACATTCTGATAAAATTTAATACACACTAACAGCTTTCTCCCTCGCGGTCAATGGGTTGATTTTTTTCATGGATTTTAAATGCAGACAAGGTCTACACTTTGCTTAAAACCCTCTGGGTCCTGGCTATTTGAGATGTGGATTGCACTCTCAGCACGCAGGTTCTCTCGGGTAATAGATGATTTTCTGAAAAAACTAGGGGAGAGCGTCGAAGCTTGAAACCGCAGGATGCAAGTCAGTGACTTGTAAACATTTTTTTAGAAGGGGTGGCCAGTGGCCACAAACTAATAAAACTTGCAAAATGTGACGTAAAAATATAAATGACATCAATTTTTAGAATGACGCACGGTGTTCTAAGTGCTGTATGTCTGCTCAAACACACGAGTCGATAGGCTACGAGAGCTGATGGTAGAGTGACTTCCCCTGTTTGACCAATTGAATTAGGCAAGATCACACCCACACACCATGAAATTACTCCCCTTAATTATTTTCGAACAATTCCTATTAATTAACTATACAGTAATCAAAAGCTAAGCACTCACACTTAATGTTATTTGTTTGGCAACTTCATGGGCATGGTATTCTATACGTTGAAATTCAAACCTTCAGAGCCTGCATAAGAAATGTCCAATGTGAGCAAAGTGAGCAAACCAACAATAAACAGCTTTTCAACATCCTTAAACGTACAACTTACATTGGGGAAGTCCAAGCCAAGGGAGGCTTTCACATCTGTCCACACCTTCCTGCTGAACTCAGGTCCTGAAAATAAAGCAGAGAACTTTAAAGACCCACCACGTCACGTGTCAAAATCACTGTTTTCATGTGTTTTCCCTCTTATATCTGGTAAGAAATCTTCCTAGCATAAGAGGGAATGTGACACGTGACGTCTTTAAAGATCAACCAGACACATGAGTGAAAATCACAGGTTTCACGTGTTTCCCTCTCTCGCTGGTAAGAAATCTTATTTTGACCAGGTGTGACTCCCATACATATTCCCATATGCATGAAAACAAGACATCACTTTAAAGAGCAGCCTCGATTGTGTATGGGGGCAGACTATGTGGGTCACACCTACCAAGAAAAAACCACAAGGGACTGTGTCAGTGGGTCTTTAAAAGTTTTGAATCGGCAAACAATGCAGAACAAAAATGATTGGAAATCCAGTCATCTTTCTGAGTTTGCTATAATAATAATAATTCCATGTAGAATGAGCTAATGCAACATCGTTTTCAGCGGTTTTCTTCTTGTTGTTGAGAATCACAGAAACCCTTCAAGTTTTGTACAGTGATACATTTACCTTAAGCTCGCATGTCCTGTTGTGGCAGGGGGCTTAAGTTATTGGCATACTAGGTAAATAGTTCCCCCACCTTCTGGAAGTTCTGTGCTTGTAACTTCCTCTAATCTGTCACTCTCTTTGACTCTGCCTTTTCCCTTTGCTTACTGTCATCTACTATATTTCTGCCTTACCGGTCCATTCTCCTGCCTTTTTTCACGAAACGCTTTCAAAAACATTTCCTCCAGCCGAAGTCGGACTTGCTGGCCCTAACTATTTCTTAGTTAGGCGCATAATGGCAGCATGACGCATCTGCGCTCATAATTGACAGGAAACTGTCTGAGCGATCGAAGAAGAAGAAGGCATACTAGGCAACTGAGCCTTGTTACTTAAGACTTTATGGGTGTGTGCACATAAGCAGAAACCCATACGCATCCCGTCCACAAATAAAGTAACAGTAAGAAGTAAGTGGATGGGATATGTGCATGGGTTTCTGCATGTAATGTGCACACTCCATATTTCTTACTTCCAGGTTTTTTCTTGTGGATTGCGGACTGGTTTCCGTACAGACGTTTCGTGTATATATATGTGACCCACATGAAAGGTAAACTGACCATTCTGAGAAAATATACATTTGAAAAATTCAGACAATTCTCTTTCTAATGATACAAGAACCATTCTTGTATCTTTTTCCGTTCCAGAGTTATGAGCATTTAAAATTAGTAGGGTGAGTGTCGGCCATTTTGAGAAAACACAGTCTAAAGTCTAGCCTAGCTGAAGAAAATGCATTGACCTACTCGTTTTAAAACACTTTAAAGACCATTTAGATACCATATTAAAGATTATCCTTTATGAATATGAAAGATAAGATGTTAGAGAACACAAAAATACCCATAACTCAAAATTCTTAATTGACAACAAAATGAGATTTTTGACTTTGCAAGCCTGTTGTGAGAAACTAGCCCAGTGACTTAATGTCCCTTTCGTGGTGCTGGGTCATATATGTGTGCGCATACTTACACTCTTGAAGAAGAATATTACTGAATGGCTGGATACCACAATATCAGATGCTTTTCTTGAGCACTAAAAATTCCTCGCCTTGACTTAAGGCCATGTCAGACATAGGCTAGAACACCAAGGCTGCATCAAAATGTTGTAAATTCTATGCATTGTTCTGCGGGGATTGTCTTTAGCCATGACAAGCTCCTAACATAACATCATCACAGGGCTCCCAATCGTCCCGCAAAACAAGGGGTCCCAGGGACTCCTTCACACGAGGGTCCGAGAGGCGGCCGGGATAGAGGGTCCCAGTGGCATTGCGAATGCTAAAAATATTTTTTCTAGTGCATCCCTGGGACCCCCTGCACATTCTTTTAGAAATTTAGTGCTTCATAGACCCCCAAATGGGGGTCCCTGTGAGCTCTGCATCAGTCTCCTAAAATCCCCTGAAGACGGAGTGTGGCTGCCCACGTGGCGGGGCAATCAAAAACGGCCACACACGTAATGTTCTCATCCCTAGCTGGTGCATTTGTACCATAGTGTTCAAGTGCTTCGGCTGTTGGGATGATGATCCCTGGAGTCTTTTAGCCAGAGTATGTAAATCAACAACTGAAAATTCCCTGCGATATTCTTGAGACAACAATGAAATTCTTGCTAACAGAAACAAACTGACTTAAGGGTCCACCATGCACTTACCATCTCCCTGTTCGTACATCACGTCTTCAAAATCTTCACCAACATAGTTCAGCAACAGACGCATCGGCTGTGCCAGCTGAAAAAGAAAAAGACAGATCAACTCAGAAAGCATATCAATGAAATTTTTCACCCAAGAAAATCTCAAGCAAAAATGAAGCCTCTTGTCTGTCAGTCGACTACATAAGAACCATTCTTCTTCCTTCCTTGACTTGAGCATTCATCAGCATTTTGATGCTAAGCTGCCCACAAAAAGTTAGGGAACACTTGCAAAACGCACATGCTTTACTTAATCGTTTGTAGCTTTAAAACGCTTCGCAACTGTAACGCTAAACTTTGCAGTCGCATACGAACGTACATGGCCTTTTACTGAATGTTTAAAAGTTTTTGCGCTTGCTGTTGGTTGCTATGGAAACGTCGCTTGAAAAGGCGCCCAAATCCCAAAAAATGTCACAGATTTAGCGCATCAGCAATTTTTCTACAGAATGAATTGAGCAAAACTGTACTCAGCACATGGTAGTCGTGGTCTTTGATGAGTACAATTCACAAAAGAACCAAATTTTAACTAACGACATGGTGCAATTAATCACTGAATCACGACGGTTGCACAGTAAAAAATGAACCATTCGGATCTAGGGAGAGCACTGGTATGGCTGGTGGAGGGCGTAGCTGTGCTGAAATTGGGTCACCGACTTTAAACTCCCCCATCAGTCATAACCAGGCTGAAACAGCGGTTCCAGACCACCAGCCAAGCCCAGGAAAGGCGAGTCAGGGAGACCCAGGACCACCACACGGGTGAACCAGTACCTTGCCAGGCACGCCCTGGCTGACCAGATAACCCCGACCAGCCACATCAGGCGACATCTAAGGACAGCAGTAGATCTCAGCAACTCCACTCGGACAGGGTTAAGCCTCCTGCACCAAGTCCAGCTCTACGCTCGTCACCCAACATAGCGTCTCGGGCTAACTCCAGCTCACAAAGCTGCTCACCAGGGCTGGTGTTGCCATTATCATGAAACTAGATCTAGTTTTGGTCAAAGTGAGCGACAGCCAGTATGGCTTTTACCCCCTACAATCACAGTTCAATTATCGTAACTTCTAAACAGGCCAGAAGGCTGAGCAGCCACTCACTCAGTGACTGTCTCAGTCAGTGTGACACATTTCAGTCAGTGAGCCACAATGTGAGTGTGACAGTGTCATGATGATTATGGATGATGGACACATCAACAGGGTCATTAGTTCTGATCACTGACGGGTTTCAGATCAGCCTGGATCATCCTCATGGAGTCAGGAAAGAGCCAGGCTGCTGGTTCCATGAAGACTGCATCCACTAATCCAGCACGTGACAGCCCATGGCGGGGGTTCCATCATGGTATGGGCAGTCTTCTCGACTCATCACAGAACCCCACTGTACCACGTTCAAAGAAACCTAAACACTCAGAGGCTCATCAGTGAGACCCTAGGCCTTTTTGTTGCGGCAGCACTTTATGCGCTTGCACTAGGGAATGGGTTTCATGATGACAATGGTCGTAGTCACCAGGGTCGTGTCCCAAAGAACGGGATCCAGCAGCCAGGAGGGGTACGACTAACTTGGCCAGCATAACTATGCAGTCTGGATCTCAACCCTGAGGAAAACCTTTGAGACCAGCTGATGCGTCGAGCATGCAGGAACTATTCCCCCCCAACAGACACTGGAGCAGCTACTGGATTTGCTCCAGTTGGAGTTTCAGGTCATTCCACAAGAACAGACAATGAGGTCTGTACACTGCGTGGGATTATACTGCACAAAGTGTATGGCAAATTCTGGTGGATATACTCGTTTTTGAGTCTTTCTCAACACTCTTAATTGACACTTTCTTGATACTCGCGAAATATTCTGATGTGATTTTCAAAAAGTATGGGTACCCATGTTTAAAAAATTCTAAAAATGTTTCTGCTCAACAGATTGCTGTCATTTTTGCATACATTTTGTCAAAGCATTTAATAAACCTCTGTTAAAATTTAAAGAACGTAGCTTTTGTTGCTTTTTAAATATTGATGATTTGGTAAGTGTTCCATAACTTTTTGTGGGCGGTTTTTGTGTTTTTTTTAAATTGGGGGGGGGAGGGCACTAAAATACTTAAACTTTAAGTACTTTAAGTTAAAGTACAATGGTTAAAAATTTGTTTTAAAGTTCATCCTATTATCTTCGGCAAATGTGCAGTTTTAATTTCATAGCCCTTAATGTTTACGCTTTTCGATCTCCAAGTATGATTCTTTCCATGTCCTGAAAACAACCTAAACCTAACCCTATTATTCCTAACCCCAAAGAAGGCAAAATCAAAATGTTGCATCTCGTTGAACATTTTAAAAGGGAATATTTGGGAGGAGGGTAGCTAAACTGCACATTTGCCCACTTTTTAAAAAATTGGGTAGGCGCTGCACTTGCGGCGACGCGCTCTCCAGGGGAGAGCAGCCCGAATTTCACAGAGATAAGTCTCTGTGACTAGAATATACCATATACCAAATACCAAAATAAAACTATTTCCAGCTATATCCACATTTTTGCCTAGGTAAGGGAGATCATTTGATGACAGAAAAGAGAGAAACAGGTTGCTCTTTCCAGTCATCAGATTATCTTCTCTTACGTGGGCAAATTTATGGATTTTGCCCTTTTTTCCCAGGTAGGACGACTAGGCCTCGCGGCCTCTCAAGCATCCTTTCTGTTGATTGGGACCCCCACCCCCCCTATTTTTCAAATTCATTTGGCACAGCTGTGATGGTTTTAGTAGACTATCAAATCATACTGGTATTTTAATTTACTAAGGTTTGGGTCTTATAGATGTAGATCTGTTTTCCATCTTTATTTGTAGATGTAATGCCAGAGTGGTTCTTTCAACTATGAATGATCAAGATCAAGAGAAGACCTGCAATGAAATGCAAAACAATTAAACAACCGGCATCGAAACACACTGCTTACACACTTGCACGCCCCCCTCACACACATAATTACGGTGCAACTACATCAAAACGAAAAAAACTGAAACCGGGGTCCAGGGGTAACCTTTGTGTTGAAAAAAAATGATTTTTGAAGGTATTTTAGTTTCGCTTTTTCCACAATTTATACAAATGCTTTCTAAAGTTGAAAAATACAGTAGACACACAATGATCTTGTTTGACAAATTCAAAAAAAAAGGAACTTCCTTTTCTGGTAAAATTCAAAAACAGGAAATCCTTGTAAACCAGGGAAAGTTGCACCCATTCTGATTGTTAACACAACAACAGAACCATAAAAAAGATGGTGGTTGTTCAACGAAAGACGAAGAAAACAAAAAGCGAAAGTAGGCCTAAACTTTCATTTACAACACAAAGATGTGACTGGTAGTTTGGGTCTTGATCATTACCCTCCCCCCCCCCCCCTCCCTGTTTTTATTATTTTTATGAAGGGATCAATAATACTAATACTAATAGGTTTATGAAATTAGGTGCTCTCCCCAGTTTGTTCCCATGATGGCGTTTATATCCACATTGAATCCTGCCGACGAACCTCATCAAGATCAAGCTCAAGCAGTCTGAAGTATCACTTCGCAGGTGCTCGGATGTGACCTCGGAGCCACGCACTGACACAGACAGAGACACTTGACTTGTGACTAAGACTGCCGGTGAGACAACACCGGTTCATACGCGCCATTTGACAACAAAAACTTACAACCCTCACATTCATTGATTCATCTAAATGCAACACTTACGCCTCTGATTTTCCAGTAAGCAAGCGTCGGTTTTTCAGAAGTTTTAGACATCGTTTGTTTTTGTTTTAGACAATGGTAGTCTTAATCTGCTTGCACCACGTTGGAGACTGCGCTGAAAGAAATGTCGGCGCGGCAACTCTGTCCTATTTTTTTAACGTGACCCAAGCCGGAGATCGCGTTTTGCTGCGTCATAATAATCGGTGCTAACATTCACAGCATAAGCAGTGCTTTCTTTCTCATTGGATGTCTGTATATAAACGAATGTTTGTAAGCAAAGAAAGACCTAAGTTTTGCTGTAAACCAATGCATTGGTGTGTTTTTTTGCAGTGGATTATTTACCTCATCTCCCCGTGGGGATACCGGGGGTTCTTTTGTAAAAATAGTTCCCCCACCTTCTGGAAGTTCTGTGCTTGTAACTTCCCCTAATCTGCCACTCTCTTTGACGCTGCCTTTTCCCTTTGCTTTGTCATCTACTATCTTTCTGACTTGTTGGCCCATTCTCCTGCCTTTTTTGAAAAAACTCATGCTATTTTGCTTCATGAGGGAAACTAGAACTCAAGCTATTTTCCCTCACACTCTCTGTCTCTCTCTGTGTCTTTTTTCTGTTTGTCTTTCTCTGCGTCTCTGTCAGCCTCTCTGCATCTCTTTGTAAGGTGTGCCCCTGTATCTCTTTATGCCTCTCTCGGCTTTGGCTTTCTCTTTGGCTTTTGCAGTTACGGGCGGGGCTAAGATGTGAGGGGCAAGGGAGATCTACAGGGCAGGGCAGGGCAGGTACAGGGCGTCATTTAACTGACGGGCAAAGGACATATCTGCTGCTCGGCGATGTCCTTCTTTTCATTGTTTTCTATTGTTTTTGTTTCATCCGTCCGCTCGTGCACCAACATGCGAGGGAACTTAGCACCTGTGCCGGTTCATTCCTTTTTTTCTTTTTTTTTTGAAGGTTTTGATTGTTGTTGCTTTTTTCCCGTCTACTGGAGGCTAGTGTGATCCAAGCAGGCCAGTAATGTGGGTGTGGGACATGGCATGAGACACTAACATTCTTAGAACGAAAAACAAAATTAATTCACCGGACCTGTTCCTTTATTTGATTTGATCCCGGATCCATGCATTAGGGGAAGACGGGGTAAAAAGCGCATGGGCGGGTAAGAAGCCCACCCCAATTATCTCATGAAATAAAGAAAATTTCAGTCAAATTTGCCCATGAGACGAATGCTAAACATTAGGGGAAGACGGGGTAAAAAGCGCATGGGCGGGTAAGAAGCCCACCCCAATTATCTCATGAAATAAAGAAAATTTCAGTCAAATTTGCCCATGAGACGAATGCTAGACATTAAGGCTCGTCTCATGGGCAAAATGAGACTGAAATTTGCTTCATTTCATGAGATAATTTGGGCTTCTTACCCGCCCATGCGCTTTTTACCCCGTCTTCCCCTAATGCATGGATCCGGGATCAAATCAAATAAAGGAACAGGTCCGGTTAATTAATTTTGTTTTTCGTTCTAAGAATGTTAGTGTCTCCCGCCCATGCGCTTTTTACCCCGTCTTCCCCTAACGCTCGTCTCATGGGCAAAATGAGACTAAAATTTGCTTCATTTCATGAGATAATTGGGGTGGGCTTCTTACCCGCCCATGCGCTTTTGACCCCGTCTTCCCCTAATAACTGCATCCGTCCATGTCATGAGTTAGGCCGGGTTCACATTAGTAGACGCGTAGTAAGTTCCGTACGGAAAACCCCAAATAAGTGGAAGAAAGAAGGATAAAAATTTACGCATACACGGGGAAATTCGGACACGTGCGCAAATCTTTTGCCTTTTATGGATTGCACTTATTAAATTTTATGGTGTGCGCGGCGTGTGTTGTGTGTGTGTGTGTGTGTGTGTGTGTGTGTGTGTGTGTGTGTGTGTGTGTGTGAGTGCGTGTGTGTGTGTGTGTGTGTGTCAGTGTGTGTGTGTGTGGCGTGTGTGTGTGTGTGTGTGGTCATGGATGCAGGGACCCCCGGAATATTATCATGCAATTTAGTGATTATTAAGGCAAAAATCGCGTCATTTTCTTACTTTTTTCTTACATCTTGGGGTTGAGAGGAGGGGTCCGGAAACCCAGGGACCCCCCCCCCCCCTCCCCCGATCCTTTGCTTACTGTTATCTGCTATCTTTCTATCTCACTGGTCCGTTCTGCCTTTTCCCCCCTATAAATTCTTACAGAGATTTCTTCAGCCCGCGAAGTCGGACATCAGTGCTGGGCCTAACTATTTCTTAGTTAGGCGCATAACGGCAGCATGACGCATCTACAATCATATGACGAAGAAGAATGTGGCAAGATTTTGCTGATAAAAAGAACTGGGCAGAGATGCTGATCAACACCCCCCCTCCATTTCTTGGTTCTTTACGTTTCTTCTTCTTCCTGTCTTGCCTTTCTTACTGCAGATTGAGCACATGAGCCTCAATCGTTTCCTATATTTAAAGCTAATTTTCATCAGTCCTTTTAAACACTGATTAAAACTATGCATTTTCTAACAGAAGAATATAAAGGCGTGGCTGAAAATACACAATGAACAGACTCGTGACATTGGAGGTGTGTGTGTGTGTGTGTGTGTGTGTGTGTGTGTGTGTGTGTGTGTGTGTGTGTGTGTGTGTGTGTGTGCATTTTTGTCTTCTTGCGGATACCATGCCCTACAATAAGCCTAGGGTTTCCCATAATCATATATATATATATTTGATCAGCATGTCACAACCTATTCAGCTCCTGAATTTTGAACCGCCAATGCAAACCTCCGCCAAGGAAGACTCACAACACCGAAATTTCTTTCCTTCATGTCCGAGCTGTATCTCGTGAACCAGTGGGTATAATGGCTTCAACTTGTGTGTGGTATTGTAACATGGCGAGTAATGAAATAAATACTTGCAATAAATACCCACCCACCCCCCAAAAAAGAAAAAAGAAGAAGCAGAAACAGGGTCATTTTAGACTAATGTGCACATAAGGACAAAAAGCCCGCGAGAGGACTTAACACACGTACTCTAACTACAAGAACATTGGGAACGTGTCCTCATTTTGTGAACTTCTGAACTTCAAATAAAGTCTTGGGTTCACACATATCTAAGCTGCGGCGTTGTGTCCTCAGCTCTTCAGATGGCTTTAGTAGACCTATCTTGTTTCAACAGCGACTGTAATACTGTTTCGTGTTGTTCTTGCTCACAGACAGGATTGCCAACAAACCAGGAGGTGTGTGTGTGTGTGTGTGTGTGTGTGTGTGTGTGTGTGCAAACGCACGGACAAGGTAGATGGATAGGCTAAGTTACACGTCTTAGTAAATGCTACAAAGAACGCTTTTTGTAATTGTTATTTTTAACCATAATTATAATCAACAATAAAAAAAATCTATGAATGAAGGAAAACATGATGTGAATTGAAAGGAGACAACAAAAAGACATAAAAATACAACCATGTTGGGGGCGGATCAGCCAGTCATGGAACAGGGGAAGGGATAGTTCCAAGTGGTCAGTTGGGGTTCTGCTTCTGTCGCCCCTCCCCTTACGTTCTACACCACCCCACCACTCCCACACCCTTGAAGATGAAAAAGTACAGACGACATTTCTTATTCCAGTTAACTAGTCTGGAAGTTTGAATTTTATGCATGTCGTCTGTACTTTTTCATCTTCAAGGGTGTGGAAGTGGTGGGGTGGTGTAGAACGTAAGGGGAGGGGCGACAGAAGCAGAATTGGGGTGCAACTGATTTTTAAAAAAAAAACCAAGTCACAGGGGGCATGTGCAGAAGGTGTGTGTGGGGGGTGGGGGGGGGGGAGATATGGATAAGGGTAAGAGGACAGTATTTTGATAGATCTCGTACTTGTACATTTAAGAACGGACATAATTTCAGTATCAGAATTTAAAATAAATGGATGTAAATTATTGTATTAAAAAATGGAGCCCTTGCATCCCCCCTATCTCTCTCTGTGCTTCATTGGGGGGAGGGGCAGAGTCCCTCCCCCCTACGTGCTAGGAGAAAGGGGGCAGCCCCCCCCCCCCTCCCCATGTTTCTATGTCACTGATAGACTACCTACAACTTTTGAATAGATTTTCTGCAGCAGTTTTCAGGGTCACGTTTTGTGAGGACAGAAGCAAAGCAACAGCAAAGAAGCTACAAAACTCGCAATACCTCACCATCCTGGAATGAAGTAGAGGGCTAATAAAGCAACTGGAAAGCAATGCAACTATGTTCCTGAATACAAGCTATTTACAATGTAATTTAAGTTTCTCTCTCTCTCTTTTTGCTTGCTGGCTTGCTCGAAATTGGGGGGGGGGGGGGGGGGGGGGGGGCAGGAAGACATGTCTGCCCCCTCTCCTCTAACCCTGTTCCTACGCCACTGAAAGTTCCACTCTGATTCACAAACATTCCCACTTTCTTAGCGTTTTTCATAAACCAGGAGCTAAGTAGATCCGGTTTCTGCATTTCCGTACTTCAGCTGCACACTTCATCTTGTGTGTGCCGGTGTGTGCGTGTGTGTATGTGAAGATTTTATGGAGAGAGAGAGAGAGAGAGAGTGAGAGAGAGAGAGAGAGAGAGAGAGAGAGAGAGAGAGAGAGAGAGAGAGAGAGAGAGAGAGAGAGAGAGAGAGAGAGAGAGAGAGACAGAGAGAGAGAGAGAGAGAGAGAGAGAGAGAGAGAGGTGTCTTCGAAAAACAGCCAGAGCATTCAATCACATTTTTTTGACATTTTCAAATGTCGGCGAGTGCCTCAACTAGAACTTTTGAAGTGTTGCACCATAGCCAGTGTATATACTAGATACACAGGCTCTGGTTGCACTACACACAGAACCTGCACAACAACAACCTGAACCCAACAGTGCAACACACTTAACTGTTGGAGGGGTGTTAGGCCGCGCTTTCTCACAAATGCGAGGTTTCTCATAATTGTGAGAAAGTGCGTGGGGGCCCCACGCGCTTTCTCACAATTTGGGAGAAACCTCGCATTTGTGAGAAAGAGCATTCTTTCCCCTTCCCCTTACGAGGTTTCTCACAATTTGGGAGAACCCGCGTAAACTCCCCCATATTTTTCTTTAAAATGTTTTTTAAAATTATTTTTGTTTATATCATGTCGTTTTATGTAGGGGAAATCTGAAGACAAAAAATTAAAAGTAGAAACAAGAATGGAGAAAAAACGATTATTGTGTTTTGCTGTTATGTACACTTAGGGAAGACGGGGTAAAAAGCGCATGGGCGGGGTAAGAAGCCCACCCCAATTATCTCATGAAATGAAGCAAATTTCAGTCTCATTTTGCCCATGAGACGAGCGTTAATGTCTAGCATTCGTCTCATGGGCAAATTTGACAGAAATTTTTCTTTATTTCATGAGATAATTGGTGTGGGCGTCTTACCCGCCCATGCGCTTTTTACCCCGTCTTCCCCCTATACACTCAATCTTGGCTATCTTGGTAACACAGAATAAGATAGCTTGGCACGCTGAGGAGCATATTAACACTATCTTAGCTATCTTGGGAGAATAGTTGCATTATCATGGCTATCTTTGGAACATATTGGCATCGTCTTTGCTATCTTGGGAACACAGTAGAACTAGCTTGGCACGCTCGGGATCATATGGACACTATCTTAACTATCTTGGGAAAATATTGGTACTATCTTGGCTATCTTGGGAGCATATTGCCACAATCTTGGCTATCTTGGGATTACAGTGGAACCAGCTTAACAGTCGGAAAAAAAAGTTACTTTGCTGGCCTACAACGGAGAAAATGGTAGATATCTATAATCATAATGTCGAAATCATAAATGCACTTTTTCCGTCAAGAATCACTTCTCCCAAATGACATTCGAATTTGGACCCAAAAGTTTCATGCCCCACGCGCTTTCTCACAATTTGGGAGAACCCGCGTAAACTCCCCCATATTTTTCTTTAAAATGTTTTTTTTATATTATTTTTGTTTATATCATGTCGTTTATGATGATTAATGTAGGGGAAATCTGAAGAATTTTTTTTTTGTGTGAGAAACCTCGCATTTGTGAGAAAGCGCGGCCTAACAAGGGGGCCCAAGCAGAAAGCTTATATCTATACAGATATTTTTCCTATTAGAGAAGTGAGGCTAACAGCCCTGGGCCTGTATTCACGTTGAGATAGCATGAGACTTAGCATGATGCTAACTTAGAAGCTCTTCCAATGTCCTATAGGATTTAATAGGACTTTTGGAAGAGCTTCTAAGTTAGCATGATGCTAAGTCTCATGCTATCTCAACGTGAATACAGGCCCAGGTTATCTTTATTGGGCTCAAACGTGATAAAATACCAGTTAAGAGAGAGAGAGAGAAAATGGAGTTTTACGTCCTCTTGGTCTGAATCAGGACACATATGGGACATTTGTAAATACAAATATGGTTGGAACAATACTGGAGGCAATGCCCGGAGGCAGTACGAAACCAGTAAAGTCCCGATTTTTTTATTATTAATACAGATAGCTTGTAGCGGTGACCACGCCTCGGTTAAACCTCATCGGCTATGGCACCGCCACAAGTAGTGATTATGATTGTATTAAAATACCAGTTAACTACTTAACTGTCTTTAATATACCAGTTAAGTAGTTAAGTGGACTTTCTTATTCCAGTTAACTAGTCAACTAATATGATCAATTTGCGCTTCCGGTCAGTTAACTGCTTAGGTGGCATTCTATCATGAAAACCAACTAGTTAACTGGTTTTTGTAACACGAAATCCCCATTGGATGTACTGCAGATCAGCAATCTTTTCCCACAAATTGCTCCAAATAAGTTTTAGTAGCTGAAATAAGCCCCAAATAGCATCAAAAAGTATATATTTATCATTGCCCGTTTCTTATGAGTTAGTGAATAGATTATATCCGTATCAGGTTGAATTTCAAACAGATGGTATTTTTAATTTATGTTATCTTTATTTATTTATTTATTTTTACTAGTTTGTGGTTAAAATATGGTCGCAAAGCAGCACATATGGGATGAACCATCATTCAAACTCTGAGCAGATCCTGGAGGTATTGCAGGTCCGATCCGTGATAAAAATTGCTAATAAAAAAATGATATTGAAAGTATGTAACTCTTTCACAGTGTAAATAAATGGGAACAAATCGATGATCTGCAGTACATCCAATGGAATTTCGTGTTACAAAAAAACAGTAAAGGAGTTGGTTTTCCTGACAAATATGCCAGTTAACTGACGTTTTGTGATTTGCCGGGAAGCGGAAGTTGATTATATCATTTAACTAGTTAACTGGAATAAGAAAGTCCACTTAACTGTTATATTAAACGCCAGTTAAGTAAGTTAACTGGTATTTTATCACGTTTGAGCTAACAGCCATGAAAATATTTTCCTGAAAGTGACAACTGAACCTCTGAGAGTAAGGAAGGTCACTCCAGTGTTCAATGGGAAACAGCCCTGAGCGAGTTGTCTTTGCATGAATGTAGTGTCTTGAACTGTAGCGAAGGGCCCCCAGTTACCATGCCAGATTTCCAGCATGAGCGAGAGTCGTCTTTTCATGAATGTAGTGTCTTGAACTGTAGGAGGGGCCCCCATATTACCATGCTAGATGGCTGCTGGGGGTCGGCTAGTCCAGCTGGATGAAAAGTGAATGATGTAGCATCAAAAAGTATATATTTATCATTGCCCGTTTCTTATGAGTTAGTGAATAGATTATATCCGTCAGGTTGAATTTCAACAGATGGTTTTTAATTTATGTTATTTTATTTATTTATTTATTTTTACTAGTTTGTGGTTAAAATAAAAAATTATGGTCTCTGAAAAACGTAAACTCGGCTGCAAAGCAGCACATATGGGACGAACCATCATTCAAACGTTCTCTGATCCGATCCTGGAGGTATGCAGGGTCCGATCCGTGATGAAAAATTGCTAATACAAAAATGATATTGAAAGTATAAGAACTCTTTCACAGTGTAAATAAATGGGAACAAATCGATGATCTGGCAGTACATCCAATGGGATTTCGTGTTACAAAAAACAGTAAAGGAGTTGTTTTTTCTGACAAAATGCCATTTAACAGTTAACTGACTTTTCTTTTGCCAGAAGCGGAAGTTGATTATATCAGTTAGCTAGTTAACTGGAATAAGAAAGTCCACTTAACTGTTATATTAAACCCAGTTAAGTAGTTAACTGGTATTTTATCACAGTTTGTAAAGGGGGGGGGGGGGGGGGGCGGGGCCACCCCATGAATATTTTCCTGAAAGTATGAACCTCTGAGTAAGGAAAGGTCACTCCAGTGTTCAATGGGAAACAGCCTGAGCGAGTTGTCTTTGCATGAATGTAGTGTCTTGAACTGTAGGAGGGCCCCCAGTTACCATGCCAGACAGCATGAGCGAGTCGTCTTTTCATGAATGTAGTGTCTTGAACTGTAGGAAGGGGCCCCCATTTACCATGACGAGATGGTGCTGGGGTGTCGGATAGTCCAGCTGAGATGAAAAGCGAATGATGTAGCCTGTCTGATAAACCCCCCCACCCCCCACCCCCCCCCCCCCCCACCCCCACCCCCCCCCCCCCACCCCCCCCCCCCCCCCCCCAAATCCCCCCCCCACCACCCCCCCCAACCCCCCACCCCCCCCCCCACCGCCCCCGCCCCCCCCCCCCCCCCCCCCCCCACCCAACCCCCCCCCCCTCCCCCCCCCCCTCCCCCCCCCACCCCCCCCACCCCCCCCCCCCTCGACTATAAAATTAAAAAGTAGGATAGGGTAGCGAGATGCTCTCCCTAGCGCCCCCGTTGGCGTTTATATACATAATTGGATCCTGCCAATGTTTTTCTTCAAGATGAACAGAACCGATCAACAATTAGGTGCGTTATTATGACTTAACACTTCATTTAAAACCAAACAGTAGCCAACACTAAACGAAACACCTAATAGGAGCAGGGGTAAGCTGTAGGTACAGTGGATGGAACCTCCATTATAAGGAACATTCAAAAATCATCCAAAATGAGGTCTGATAAGGGAGGTCATCTTAATACTTACAAAGAGAGGCAATGTCTAAGAGAAGTAGGTCTTATTGTGTGGGAGGGAGTCTTATAAGGGAGGTTCCAATGTACTGCCAGTCTGTCGCTTCCGACCGTGACTGTCAGATAGCAGAGAGGACAGCTCATATTCAGGCAGGCTGAGCGAGAATTTGTTTATAGTGGAGACAGATGCCTTGCCCAGGGTACATTCCCACTCTCTCGGACTAGAGGATTCGAGGACAGGCTGGCGTTAGGAATGGTAGTATATCGTCGGTGAAATTCAGAAACCTCGTATCTCGATTTTGGCAGCTTTGTGAAAGTGAATGAAAAAAAAAAAAATGAACCGTGTTTACCACAAGTTACTATGATGAATACAAGACAAGGCGAGTTTAGTCCTGCATTTTATTAAAATTACTTTTTGTTATACTTGAAAAGAACGAAGATACGAGGTTTTTGTCCTTAAGTAGATTTGAATTTGGGACTTACGAGTTTTTCTTCTATTTACACAACCTCATTTACCCCAGATAAAAAGTTATTAGAGATACGAGCTTTTGGTGGAATGTGGCGGGAACAATTAGAGAGCTGACTATGTATCTAACTCAAATTTTAAAAAAAATCGAGATACAAGGTTTCTGAATTTCACAGACGATAATTATATTACTACTGCACAACAAATTACTGGGTGACGACCTCGCTGCGTAATGATCTACTCAGCGAAAATCTTTTTCTTCTTTTCCCTGGTGGTGACCAATGTCTTTGTTTAGAAGAACCGATTGGTATTATGTACCAGAGTTCATCAGTAAATAATGTCCTTATGGTTGCAAAACAGCAAGTGAACGGTGAATTATTTAACTTTATCATTTTCGTTTAAACTACACAGCACATTCGCCTTGCATACAATAAACAACCGCACAGTCGTGCGGAGCCGGGGAAGCACGGGGATTTGGTATTTCCTAACCACTCATCCACTCAGGGCTACCAATGGTCTGAGACAAGGAGTCTTTCAGATGAGACGCTAAAACAGAAGCGGTCCCATTGTGCCCATGCAATATTTAGCACATGCTTAAACCACTAGCCCCAGGTAGCCAAAGAAAAAAGTCTGATCATTTTGAGTGAATCACAATATTACTACCCCCAACACATTTCCTTCACCACTAATCAGTCACACAAAAACAAATTGGTCAATGACAAATAAAAAACTGAGTGGGGACGAATCTGGGCGTGCCTGCGAACGCGCTCTCCAGTTTGGAGCAACCCGAATTTCACAGATACGGCTCTGTGACTATAAAGTACCAATACCAATACTGTTTTGGCACTTGGGCTTCAAAATTACAAAGACAAGTACCTGTAGCTGTTACTGCTTAAGTGTTTATGCGCACACAAACATTTTCAGACTTTTAGTTACATTTTAACTGATCTTGTAAGCATGCGCCCGCATGCGCCCGCACACACATACACAAAAGCAAACACCAGTGTGGTGCCTTTCTAAAGCACACAAAATTCAGGCATTAATGACACATGGGTGCAACTACAACACAAAATGAAAAACCCTGAAAGGCCAGAGTCTATGGGTAACGTCCCCATGCAGCTGGAAGATTTTTTTTTTTTAATGAAGGTATTTTAGTTTGCTTTTCCAACAATTTATACAAATGCTTATTTTAAAAGTGTTTGGAAAATACAGTAGACACACTAAGATCTTGTTTGACCAAAAAAAAAGAAATAAAGGAATTTCCCTTTCTGGTTAAAAATCAAAAAACAGAAAATCCTTGTAATACAAGAAAAAAGTGCACCCATGATGATACATTCATATGTGCCTTTACTGTACACTCAAACTATCTCAATTAGCTAC